>OX453298.1:6656251-7256251 GCA_949710035.1 Crambus lathoniellus
CACCATAAGATAATTTTGTCGCTTCTCATCCGCGACAGCGCGTGTTGCTGTCTCGTTTATCTTAGTAATATGTGAACGAGACAAAATGGTTAAGTCTAGGACTGACTAATTGGTGAAATGGAATTGGTGAGATGAGTCTAAAATTGGCCAATTCTTGGAATGTACAGTCGAATTAACCGAATCGTGACGTGACCCATCATAAGTTAATTTTCTAACAGATATTTAAATTCAATAAGGTCGAATTTCAACCTTTATAGTTTTGTCGCTTTCAAATTGGTCGCGATTCAATAATTGGTTCGACCGTACCTACACCTCTATTACCGACTGATTCTACAAATGACTTTTTTATTTATCAATATTAGTACTTGAACTAGACAAATTTCTTCTCAGCGCTTTTTGTACAATAAATGTGAATAGTTAAAAAATATTGAAATCAATTTAAAATGTTGCCACCTGTTGCTTTATTTATTCATTATTTTGTTTATCATACAGATTCCGAGGAATAGTAGTCGAACGAGCTTCTTTAAAAAGGAACCGGTGAGACTAAATTGAGACTTAAATTATTAAAGGCTTGTCCAAATAAAAACGATCGTAATGGTTCTTTATCCTATAGGCATTACCGCAAAACAGTCAACAAAAGCAGGTACATGTATCTCTTATATAAATAGAATGTTAGTATAACAGCGCTGGTAAAATTTTAATACTTATTTTGTTATTATACAGGGTATTGTGCACCCAATTATCAAGAACGAAGTGGTAAGAAAACATCGTTTACATCTACAGAACACAAAAAAATACGCGCATCGAAAACCCTCAGTTCAAAACAGCATACCCTCCATATACATCACCCGTTGGCTGATATTTTTTTTAAACATTTGATTGGATCAGGCATCACCTATCGGAAGTCCCTACCCATTGTTAAAATAGAAATATTTACTTCCGCAAAAAACAAAACATGCATGCAAAATCCACCGAAATTATGAGCTGGATTTCGCACGATCTAACAACTCCTGGGGATGCCCGAGTTGGGGCGAAACAAGTGTAGAGTAGTCCAATGTGTAAGGTGCAAGGTGTGTCTTGCTATCTACAGCTGCAGGTATTGTGCACTGATAGTTTTGGTGTGCATGTGCAATTTTTTTGCGGGCGGGCGGTGCATCTTGCATGTTGTGTTTTTTGTGGCAACTAGCTTTCTTAAATTCTTTTAACTTTTTCCTTGTGTTCTGTACAATACCATTTTAATAAAAATATGTTTTTTTCACACAGTAATTCATAACTATAAGGCCTCATTTCCACCTGCAAGTAAGTCTTCTGCGATAAATGTCTGACAGTCTGTCAGATAGCAACTTGCACTTGCAAGATGTAGTTTACACTTGCAAGTTGCTATCTGACAGACTGTCGGACATTTATCGCAGAAGACTTACTTGCAGGTGGAAATGAGGCCTTACATTATGTTTCATTTTAGCCAGTAACTATTAAATCTGCTGGGGACTTGAAAAAGGTTTTGGATGTAAGTAGGTTTATGACATTTTTATCATACAGTTGTAAACTTGACAATTTCTATTCATTCAAAGTTTATTTTATTTTAATCGACAGGAAGTACCGGCATTGTCTAGAGTTACAGAGGATGTAAGTAGCATTTTTTATTATTTAAGACGCAACTTGTCAGTTTCTTGGCAATTTCTATTCATCCAAAGTTTGTTTATTTAAACCAACAGGAAGTTCCGACGTCTAGAGTATCTAGATTTACAGAGGATGTAAGTAGCATTTTTTTTATTATTTAAAACGCAATATATTTTACTAGCTGATCCGCGCGGTTTTACCCGCGCTGTTTACGTTCCCGTGGAAATATTGGGATAAAAAGGTGTTATCCTGATGTATAAGCTATATTACTGTAAGGTTTCATCTAAATCCGTTCAGTAGTTTCTGTGTGAAAGACTAACATACAGATGTATATACATACATCCTCACAAGTCTTTTTAGCCCCGTGTTTTTACGTGAAGTACCTAAATAACATATTTATTGTTAGTATTTGATTGAATTAGGCGTCACCTGGCGGAAGTCCCTAACCATTGTAAAAATTAAATATATGTAGCTTTCTTCCGGAAATAATCGCAAAACTTGTACCTTCACCGATTACACTACTCTACACGTGTTTCGCCCTAACCCGGGGCATCTTCAGGAGATGTTTTACCGTGTGCAATGCTGCACCGAATATTGATGCTGTCATTCGGTGCTGGATTGCACTCGTGTAGACTAGTGTAATCGGTAAAGGAACAAGTTTTGTGATTATTTGCGGAAAAAGCTACATATATTTATTTTTCACACTATTTATTGTTACAGAACACCTCTAAGACACATTCGACTATTAACACGTGGGTAAGTTTAAAAACATCTTGTAGTTCCTAGTGACGATTCAGTCGCCCTTCATTTTACGGGCCTAATGCGGCCGACCAATGGCATAATGTATCACACAGATTATACATCCCTCCTATCCCACTGCAAGTCTATCGAAAGTTGCTTAAAACTTAGAATTATTAGCTTACCCCCACTTATCTAGCCGCGCCAGTGTATGAGGGCGCGCGTACACGGGCATTTTTTTGTCTGGCAACTGTAATGGATCAATCTAGTAGAGCATTTAAGTGGAGCGATGTTGCTCTATATTTCGTGGTGGCCGTATCTCAGCAACAGGTTGCTACATTTTGCCATCGCCCGTTGTGGTCGTGACGTCATATTTGGCAGGAATTGACATGTATTGCGCAATTTTAGTTGCTCGTGTATGTGCGTCTTCATACTTAGACCAAACTACTTTCGCCCCATACTTGTCACAGAGACTGAATTCATAGCCATAAAAAGACTGACAGTAACATAACTCAAGATCTTGGCAAATTTTTTGAACCATGAATGCCTCGCCCATTTCCTAGTGAAATGACCACGCATTCGGTAACCATTCAGACGCGGGGAGGGAGGGAGATGGCGATTCCCCTTGGATACCTTACAGCCGGCCATAGCCGGTAAGGTCAGACTTTTACCAGAGTGAACGAGAGTGCGGCAACAGTGCCGTGTCCTTGAATCGACGTATACGAGCCGCACCTACCAGCTAGGGTTGTGGGCCGCGCGTGAGCATGAGGCGTTCGAGCCGATATGCCGTCGCCGCGTTTGTTGCGGAGACATCCCGTCGTCGTCGCGTCCTCCTTTTAGCGTGCTTTTTTCTGTGTGCTGATGTAGGTAAACTATTCGCTTGTGTGCGTGAGTTTCGGAACTCTTCTATGGAGCTGCCGCACTCTCGCTCACTCTGCTTTTACTGACTAAAATCCACATGTATCTTGGTTGTCAACGGCATTTATGAAGCAAATGCTCACGTAGAATATAAATATTTTATGTAGAAATAGAACTACGAATGATGAACTCTATTGCCCGCATCACTTCTGCTTCTTTAACTTACCATTTTCTTCTTTAATTTTCCTTTCTTTTTTATTATTATTTTGTCAATTAATTTTGGACGAAATAAATAATTTATTTGGTCAATGATATTTTTGAATGATGACTAGATGACTAAGTTATATTTTTGGTCGTTACAGCGAGGGCTTGTGTCTAGACAGCTTATACCAAAATCAGAGGGATGGTCAAACCGCCTAAGCAGTATCGTTGCGGAAACGGTATTGTCTATAACATTATGTTTATGTCTTCATATTCATGGGTCATTTAACTGTATAACCGTTTAATTACACTTGATTTTGCAGAAACCAAATTTAGAGAAAAAAGAAGATAGCTCTTGGTCTAAATTTAGTGAGTCTTATTTTAGCTAACAGTTTAATTTTATTCAATGACACTATTCGTCGAATGACAAAATGTTAATGTTGTTTCTATCAAATTCTTCAGACAATTTACATTCACCTTCATTGCTTTTAGATAGTGATATATGTTAAATTACACAAATTTAATTGTAATAATAATAATAAATACATATTTTCTTACAATCACACCAATTATCTAAGCCCGTAGTTAATTTCTTAAGAAACTGTGTCTACTTGAACTTCATAACCGATAAATATATACTTATATACTTTTTGTTTGTAAATACATACTTAATATACATAGAAAACATCCAGACCAAGACAAAAAATTCATGCACACAAATATTTCTCTTGTTCGGGAATCGAACCCGAGACCTCTGGCGCAGAAGGCAGGTAGTTTACCCTTGCGCCAAATCGGTCGTCACTTGTTAAGTATGAAGTTAAATGTTTGTAGTTTTATTGAAAACTTATAGGAATAGGAATCCCCAGTTCTATTTGATATTCATTGCCTGTATCATCAAAATATCTGACAGCCAGTGACAGTCCTCGCTTGTATTGTTTTTAGACAAATACACTTCACCATCAGCTAACGTCTTGCGGGCGCGCTCACCGATGCCTTCGGTGGAGGCGGAGCAGCCGCCGGAGCTTACCAAGAGTCTCGCAGGGTGTAAGACACTGTCATTTCATTACAATATTCAACATTAACCTCTTGTATCTACAGATTATGCAAAGCACACCACAGGTTAGAGTAGCGAAATCGAGCTAAAATAAACAAAGTTATACGCTGATAAACAAATATCAAGGTCGATGCCCTTTCCTGGTGTTGACAGATGCGATATTTTGCAAAACGCCACAAAATGGCCTCGGGACAGACAAGGGGTCTTTCAACTGTCGCACAGTACCGTTCTGTTCTTCTTACCACTTCGGTTGATAGAAGCACGAAACGGCTGTTCTTCTTACAGCCGGTTCGTGCTTCTATCAAAGACTATTAAATGTGATTTGTCCACATAAATAATAACAAAACATTTTTTACAGCTTACAGGATGTTGAATGTCTCAAAACGGTCTGCCCTATCCAAAGATGAGAATTATCAGGTACTTACTTAGAATAATAATATTTTTTTGTATTTTTATTAAAGTTTCACGATAATTTCTATTTTGCACTTATAAATGTCCAAAAAGTCTAAAAAGTTTAAAACTTCCGAACTAGCCGGGTCTGGGTGCCGACAATCGCCACCGTGAAATACAAGTGACGATACTGTGGCTAGCGCTCAACGAGGAGTGCGACGCGATGACGAACCCGCGCGTGCAACGGCTGTACGTCTCGTACGAATTCATGGGCCGAAGCGGCGCTGACATGGAGACACCGACAAGCCTGCCCAAGCCTAAGGGATACGCAGACAAGTGCACCTTCAACTTCAGCAAGAGTAAGTTTGCCAAAGATTATTAGAAGATCCCACTCAGCTCTATCTTAAAGCGTAGGAATGGACGAAACCGCGCGTGCAATAGCTGTACGTCTCAAACGAGTTCATGGACAGAAGCTACGCTAACATAGAGACACCGACCAGCCTGCCCAAGCCTAAAGGATACGCAGACAAATACACCTTAAACTTCAGCAAGAGTAAGTTTGCCAAAAATTGTAAGGAAATCCACTCAACTCGGTGGTAAAGCGTAGATTTACGGCCAGAATTAATAACCTATCCACAGATTGGGATAGGTTCGATCCAGATTAGTTGCTAGGCAACACGATGGCAACTGTCGTAAATTCTATGTTAATATCAAGCGTTGCATAGCAACTAATCTGGATCGCACCTATCCCTATCTGTGGATAGGTTATTAATTCTGGCCGATAGACTAACCCGCGCGTGCAACGGCTGTTTGTCTCGTACGAATTCATGGGCAGAAGCGGCGCTGACATGGAGACACCGACCAGCCTGCCCAAGCCTAAGGGATACGCAGATAAATGCACCTTCAACTTCAGCAAGAGTAAGTTTGCCAAAAATTATTAGAAGATCCCAATCAGATCGGTGGTTAAGAGTAGATATAGACAGACTAACCCGCGCGTGCAACGGCTGTACGTCTCGTACGAGTTTATGGGCAGAAGCGGCCCTGACATAGAGACACCGACCAGCCTGCCCAAGCTAAGGTATACGCAGACAAATGCACCTTCAACTTCAGCAAGAGTAAGTTTGCCACAAATTGTAAGTAAACCCCATTCAGATCGGTGGTAAAGCGTAGATATAGACTAGCCCGCGCGTACAATCGCTGTACGTCTCGAACGATTTCATGGACAGTAGCTGCTCTGACATGGAGACACTGACCAGCTTGCCCAAGCCTAAGGGATACGCAGACAAATACAACTTCAACTTCAGCAAGCAAGAGTAAGTTTTTGTAAAGTAAATCCCACTCAGCTCGGTGGTAAAGCGTAGGTATAGTCTAAACTAGCGCGTGCAACGGCTGTACGTCTCGTACGAAATTATAGCCAGAATCGGCTCTGACATGGAGACACTGACCATCCTGACCAAGTCTAAGGGCTACGCTGATAAGTGCATCTACAACTTCAACAAGCGAAAGAGTAGTTCGCCTAAAGACAGTTCTAACTTTTAATACAATATGGGTCTAGCTCGTGCGTTCGTTGTGGACGTGACGATGACGTTCTGTTGTTCAAAGTCAAACGGAGTGAGTGGTAGGATAATCATAACATTCTTTAACAGTTTTTTTTTCACCAACAGCATTCCATCTTAACGACAGCGACATACCAATCGTTGGTCACATGGCGAAATGCCGGTCAAACAGCAAGACCACACACAAACCAAAAGACTGCATCGTGTTTACCGTCATTAGCGAGCCACTGGAGGATCCCTTGGGACTCGAAAATTGCCAGGATATCGGGTAAGTTGTCATTTAGCTCAGCCTAACGACAGCGATATACTTATCGTTGGTCATATGGCGAAGTGTTGGTCTAACAACCTTAAAGGCTGCATCATGTTCACTGTTTACTAGTGCTGACTTAACTGCTCACTATACTTTTACCTGCTGGCGTACAGCGGCGGCAACAGCAGCTACACCGAGGTGGTGCCGGTGCGGTCGGCGCGCGCGGCCGAGCCGGCGTGCGGCGTGCTCGCGCTCAGGCTCGACGGGCTCGACGTGGTGCGACGCTGCCTGCTGCTGGCGCTGTCTGATTCTGTGAGTACCTTGTAAGAGGTCGCGACACGTCAGTGTCCCATACAAACCAAATGCTACTACGAGGCGCGCGTGGCCGAGCCGGTGTGCGGCTTGCTCGCGCTCAGGCTCGACGGGCTCGACGTGGTGCGACGCTGCCTGCTGCTGGCGCTGTCTGATTCTGTGAGTACCTTGTAAGAGGTCGCGACACGTCAGTGTCCCATACAAACCAAATGCTACTACGAGGCGCGCGTGGCCGAGCCGGTGTGCGGCTTGCTCGCGCTCAGGCTCGACGGGCTCGACGTGGTGCGACGCTGCCTGCTGCTGGCGCTGTCTGATTCTGTAAGTACCTTATAAGAGGCCGGCGACACGTCAGTCTCCCATACAAACAGAATGCTACACCGAGGTAGTGCCGGTGGTGCGCTGGCTGCGCCGCTGCCTGCTGCTGGCGCTGTCTGATTCTTTGAGTACCTACTTTTTAAGCTAAGCAGAAACCATTCCCTCTGTTCTGACTATCGATTCTATAGCTTGCTCAATAGTATAGATCTCAATATACAAGAAAGAAAACAAGCTGCATACGTAAAATGTATGGAGTGTTTGTACTTTTGAGCAAAGGCTTAAAGTAATAACTGGCAGGGTGTAAAGTAATAAGTGGGCGGGGTTAAAGTTATAAGTAATAAGTGGAGTAATTAGCTATTAAGTAATAACACATAGAAAACCCTTTGCTCAAAACAGCAGACCCTCAATTTTACCACCACGATTTTTTCTGTGCACAGTTGAAAATATCTTCAAATTGTGACTCCTATAAATCCTTGGAACTACGTCTACTACGTCTACGTCTACAGCACTACGTCACCTATTAAACGCCTCTGATTTGGATGATAGTAATTTTGCTACGAATTCCGTAGTACGCCTTGCTTCTGCTCTGTGCTACGGCTACGACATTCATACTTACTTGCTACGAAGCTATGTTCAGTTGCAGAATCTTTAATTAAGCTGCTTTTGACCTTCGCTTAAAGTTTTTCAAGACCTTTATACCTTAAAGGTCTTAAATCGTGCGCGCTTATTTTCAATTTATGAGTTTACTATGGAGTTATACGCATCAATACTACTAAGCTACGGTTGCTCTCCGCACTACAACACCCTGTTCCAATCTACAGAATTTTAGCTTATCTGCTCTAATAAATAATAAAGTTTTTAATAATAAAAATAATAATATCTGTTTCTTGCTTCACGTATCTGAAGTTTGTTGTTTACTGTTCATCTACACTGGCTATGACGTTCGTAACGTATAATCAAACATGTCATCGGCTCGTATCTGCCACGTAAAACGTGTCTTCGGAATTACTCCGATGACATATAGGCAAAACTCCTGAATGCGTCCTCACTTTAAAGTATGTCCTATATAAGTCAAATATACGGCAAATTATTAGTAATGTGGGCGCAAACGTAGTTTTTCGATGCTGATTCGGTTACAGGTACTCAAGATAAATTAGAACGCAAAAGAGACAAGTGCTAAAACGATTATCTAATACGTTGTATTGTATGGCAAATTTTATGTAAAACAATGTTCACTGTAGAATATATTTATTAAATGCATACGGTGAAGCATCTAATTTAATTAAGTAGATAGTATCTAATTAGCTTGATGAGATGTAGCTATATACTTAGTGGTTTTCCATTTTTTTCGCCGAGACTGAAAAATGCGAATTGATCCATACTAATATTATAAAATACGTGAAAGTGTGTTTGTTTGTTTGTTTCAACGTCTTAGGGCAACGGATCGACTTGATTTATGAGGATGACTATCCCTGAGCTGGAGATAATAAAAAAGATAAAAATAAAACGATTCCCATAACGTCGTGTAGTAAACGTGAACGACGCCGCGTCCGGAAGCCTAGGTAGTAGTTAAGTACATAAAAATAAACAATGAGTAGGATTTTGATTGTAAAATTTCATATTTTAAAATTATATTATGTTTCTCCAAATAATTACGCAAAACATGTCAAGTGCCCTTTTATTAACGATGATTAAATACAGCAGCAACGCCCAAGAACAAGGTCTCTTCACGCAAAATTACTGCAGCCCTATAAATCTCACAAAACATTAACACGTCCAATCTAACGCCTAGATCTAAATATTGGTGGCACAGTCAAATCTAATAACAGTATCTGTCATATAACAGTACATTTTAGGTTATTATCATTACATTTCCAGTATTTTTCTTCGATTTTGAATAAATAAAACTTGAGATTTTATATTATTTTTATGCATTCACAATGCAATTTTGTAAGTATAGGAAAAATGTGATAGTAAAAGTTTTTACTATCACATTTTTCCTATAAATAAAACTTGCCATAGCATAGCTACTACCATTTTATAACTTTTTCTCTCATTTAATTAATTATTAATGAGATGAACAGTTTGGACGCACATAGTTTTAGATGATAATTAGACTTATACTTAGAATTAGAGTTTATTTGTATGTAAAAAACATAACTTTTTATGCAAACTGCATAAAGTTGTGGAACGGCCAAAAATATCAACTGTATCTGCGCGACATCGCAGGAAGCCGTATTCACCAGTTTTCTTCTTTCTTTCAAGTAGTGCATAAATTTGATGATAGAGGTTTGTTTGGCTAGCCAAAATGTCTTCAGTCTAAGATGCACCAAATTTATTCATGCAATTATCTAACTAATCAGTAATATCGCAGAGTGCATCGAGCCGGCCGCATCTATCGTGGATAGAATTAGTTCAGTCACGGTGTCACAGCGGGCGCGGACGCCCGGCTCGCGCGCGATCACCGTATACGTGTAACTAGTCCGATCTCCCCCTGTGAATAACGCCTTAACACGTGCACCTCACTCACGCGTACGCACAAACTTCAGTGTCATCAAAGTTGATACCAAAACATAACTGAAAAAATTCACCTATAAACAACTCGGCGATTTCATTACGTGATAAATAAATAATCATAAACGTTTTTTAACACAAACGAAACTTAAATATTATTGTGTTCGTATTGTTTGTTTATGAAGCTTAACATTCAAATAAATAAATTCTGTTTTAAAAGCTGCAACCAAATGGAGAGTCGTTACTTAACTTTATTTCAATTGATATTTTATTATCGATACAGTAAAACCATTCGTTTCAGAAGAAACTTTTACAGAAGCTTTTGAATTTTCTACCGTCCCTTATGTTGAAAAATGTGATGACATTCAACGTGCTGTCTTTAGAAAAGATTGATCGATTGATCAATCTGCCGACTGCATAGGCGCTAGGCGTCCTTGCCCCAGTACGGTGCCAGAGACGCGACGCATTTAGACTGCCTATCCGGCTTCTGCTCCCGCAGACTTTCTTCGTCACCCATCACTCAATTACAACCCTTACGCTGCCTTAATTAAGATTCTAAATCGATCAGCTGATAAATCTGTCGCCTGTAATCCCGGCAAGCTTTCCGCGACACCTATCACCGGATTTACAATCTTAAATCAAGGAGTTAAGAGTGACTGTGCACGGCCAGTTAAAATTGTGGATTTGTAAACACAGTGGAACGCGGAGCCGATTGGTAGGCTCTTGTGCACTGACATTTGGGATTGCTGAAGTCTTCGATTCAGTTTTATTCCGATCGATTGCTGCATCTAATAAAAACTCTGTATGAGATGTCAGGCAGTTCAATTAGTTCAGTAATCACTCTTTATTTAATTTTCTCACTCTGCCAATAGTAATTTGTCCTATAACTACCACTATTATCGCTTACAGTGTACCTACCTACAATTTATGTAATGGGGTGCCTAACATAGTTGATTAAGCAGTAACAATGTACTAGTGAGTTTAAATATATATTATTCGTAATAAACTTTTCCTCGGATCAAACCGTCGAAAGTCGTAGTTGTACGATCGTGCATAAATCACGCTCGCGTACTGAAATGTGGTTACAAACGCGGAATCTATTTCCGGAGTCCATTCAACGTGCTCCCGAGACAGCTCGAGCGTTTCGTTAGCCCATAGCGGCTTGTTATTTACACGCGTTAATGTTTTGTAAATCTTTTTTAAACGAACTTCATTAAGCTTGATGTTTTCAATTACTTAAAAAGGTAATAATTTAGTTTAATTGGACAGTAAATGGTTTAATAAGATTGAAACGCTCGTTTTCTCATTAGTTGTTACTATGTCACAATTCACAATACATTGACTAGGTAGGTACTTTAAATACTCAAAAATATGTAGAAAACATAGTTAAAGATAATTCATCTTTTCCTTACTATTTTAGAGATTCTGTTAGATTCAACTCTGAGTAAAGTGTGAACACATTATAATATTTTTTAAATTCCGTAGTTAAATTACGAAATACCCTTATGTTCTAGCTAGTGCTTCTTAGAGTTATTAAATGTCTCGTAAGTCTGGTTGACTACAGACCCGGAAACAAAAACTCACATCATTTCATACAAACTTAAGTGCTTTTATGTTTGTATGAAATGATGACTTAAAAGTCTCCTGTATCACTACATAGTATAAAACAAAGTCGCTTTCTCTGTCCCTATGTCCCTTTGTATGCTTAAATCTTTGAAACTACGCAACGGATTTTGATGCGATTTTTTTACCACACTTTTATTAGCTTCACATGTAACTAAGTCACAATGTAAGAAAATCTTGGAATTCAATTTTAACCTACTTCTAATTGTCGTATTGATTTGAAACTTTGCAAGTCTATATGAATCCGATGACAATACAATAATTTGCTAACATCGAGCTGATCTGATGATGGAGTCAAGAGATTGGCAATAGAACTCTTTAACGTCTGCTAGGGAACCCCTCGAGCTTAGGCTCATTTGTTTTGTTCTGATTAGACCTATTCGCTACACTTGATGGTGAGGGTCTGATGATGGAGCAGGGAGGAAACCAGTGGCACTCTTTAATGACCAATAGGAAACACCTCGAGTTCTGGTTCATTTGTTTCGTTCTGATGAGACCTATGCGCTACAATTGGTGGTGAGGGTCTGATGATGGAGCAGGGAGGAAGCCAGTGGCACTTCTTAATGACCCCTAGGAAAACCCTCGAGTTTGGGCTCATTTGTTTCATTCAGATTCACTAGATGAGACCTATTTGCTACACTTGGTGGTGAGGGTCTGATGATGGAGCAGGCAGGAAGCTAGTGACACTTCTTAATGACCACTAGGAATGCCCTCGAGTTTGGGTTCATTCGTTTCGTTCTGATGAGACCCATTCGCTACACTTGGTGGTGAGGGTCTGATGATGGAGCAGGGAGGAAGACAGTGACGCTCCTTAGTGATCACTAGGAAACCCCTCGAATTTGGGCTCATTTGTTTTATTCAGATGAGACCTATTCGCTACACTTGGTGGTGAGGGTCTGATGACGGAGCTGGGAGGAAGCTAGTGGCACTCCTTAATGACCACTAGGAAACCTTTTGAGTTTGGGGCTTAATTGTTTCGTTCAGATGAGATATATTCGCTACACATGGTGGTGAGGGTCTGATGATGGAGCAGGGAGGAAGTCGGTGGCACTCCTTAATGACCACTAGGAAACCATTCGAGTTTGGGCTCATTTGTTTCGTTCTGATGAGACCTATTCACTACACTTGATGCTGAGAGTCTGATGATGGAGCAGGGTGGAAGTCAGTGGCACTCCTTAGTAACCACTAGGAAACCCCTCGAGTTCTGGATCATTTGTTTCGTTCTGATGAGACCTATGCGCTACACTTGGTGGTGAGAGTCTAATGATGGGGCAGAGAGTAAGTCAGTGACACTCCTTAATGACCACTGAGAAACCCTTCGAGTTTGGGCTCATTTGTTTCGTTCAATGTTTAAGGGGTAGGCAGACACATGAATGGACTGTAAAATCCATATCCATCCATGGCTTGCCATTTATAAAACTAAAAAGTAAAAAATAAATATGTAGTTTAAAAAACTAATAAAACCCACTTTTATAGGAACATACTAAAAAGTACAAAATAACCGTCTATAGATTCAGTAACTGAAATTTAAAAGCGTGGTGCGCCCTTTGCAAAGCATGCATTTCAAGTACTTAATATTGACAACGCGCACCTCGCTTTTTAATTTCAGTTAGGTACTGAATCTATAGACGGTTATTTTGTACTTTTTAGTATGTTCCTATAAAAGTGGGTTTTATTAGTTTTTTAAACTACATATTTATTAAATAGATAGAGTGATTCAAGAGAAAGGTTTATATGTACTTTTTATCCCGATATTCCCACGGGAACGGGAACCACGCGGGTGAAACCGCGGGCGGCCGCTAGTAATTAATAAAAGTGAAAACGTCGGTTGTCCATCTATCGAACAGAATGTCCTTATAAGTACAGAAAGTACCTTATTTATTACAAATCAGAAACAAACCTTGTCCTTCTTTAGTAAAATTACGAGAAATTAAAATACTAGATTAGATAAGTTACTTGTCGAGAAAAGCTTTTGGCATAATAATATTTATCGTATAAATTGGTGATCGGCTTCGGAATGTTCGCCGTAAACATTGCAGAAATGCAGTGACTTTTATTTGTATGACTGTAAAATTAGCATGTTTGTATGAAAATAACGCGACCAACGGCTATTTTAGTCTGTGAGTGTATTTAGTACTGTAATAAACGTCAATGCAATTAAATTTAGCTCCTTGAAAGTAAATATAGCCCTCAGAGCTAATGAATAGCTGGTCACACCCTATATATTTGATAATTTGGCTTGTGAATATGTTTGATGAATCATTTCGCTATTACCAGCTCTTCCGGTGTGGCAGTATGTTTTACATTTGATTTATTGTCATCCTTCTGGATTACGCTTTCTGACATAAATACGACTATATCATCCATAGCTTCCATCCGCAAATTTATCTATTGTTTTCAATTGCCAGCCTGTGTTCGAAATCTTTGGCGCACTGGCTTTTCACTCAGCTCTAGTTTATAATATAGTTCACAGTGCCCAGCCTGAACATGATTCACGCCTTCAATATATCTCAACGCCACCACTTGACATTTGCTTTTGCATATGCCTGTGACGTGCTGATGCAGTTTGTTTCATTGTTGTTTTATTTATACCTCATTATAATTCTACTTAATACCTTTTAAATTTTTATAGACCCCAGTTGAAGTTAAAAAAAAAAAAAAAAAAAAAAAAATATTTATTTATTTAAGTATTAATTTTTAAATTAATTAAATAAATTTATCAAAATGACCCAACAAGTTATTTTTTTAACAGATATTAAAAATCAATAGAGTCGTAGTTAATACTTGTTGAACATATACACTGAGCTTTAGTTTTGACGCTATCAAACGAACTATTAGCAAAATGGTCTCGAATCACGATTCAATTGTTTCGACCGTAGGTACAGTCGGGGACAAATACGGTGAACCACCTCTACTTCTTTTCACGTGGCTGAGGGCCTACTCTGAAACGCAAAACCCGAAACTTCGTTATTGCCGTCCCTCCCACGCTCGAGTCACGACAGAATCGAGTGAAAGGGACGGGGCTAACCGAAGTTTCGGATGTGCGTTTCAGAGTACGGTCCCTGGTGCCTCGCCATTCACGCGCAGACCCTTTTACTATTTTTTTATGTATTAAACAAGTATAGTACAATGCATAAGCAATTACGGATAGGGACTGCAACTGAACGGTGCGAGACGCCAGCCACACGAAAAGAAGTAAGATGTGGTTCACCGAATTTGTCCCCGATTGTACATTCTAGCAAAAGCGCCTAACATTATCTATTCTTCCAGCAATCTTATAAATACGTTTATCATCATTTTGAATTTTTGAAGCATCGTAAAAACAAAAATAACGTTGATTTTGCGACATCACAATGTCTCAAATAAATATCCCGTATATTACTTGTGATACTTTACCTACCACAGATAGTTGTGAACAAAATATATCGAGTAGTTTTAATTTAAGAAAAAGTTTCGGAAGCTTCTCCCGGCATTCTTTTCAAGAAGGTCATCACTCTGTAGAGTCATTCATCATCGCACGCTTATGCGTCCAGTGACGTTGCGTAGTAAAGGAATGTTGGCGGTTATAATATTTTATATTATGTTATGAGAATATTGGCTAAATATATTATTCAAAACAAAAAACAAAAAAAAATTTCTTGGATAGATATTTTTAAACTACTAGTGACTCAGAAATAAGAGTAGGTAGCCATTAGCATGGTCTGTTTATTATCTATACTAATATTATAAAGAGGAAAGATTTGATTGTTTGTTTGTTTGCATTGAATAGGCTCCGAAACTACTGGACCGATTTAGAAAATTCTTTCACCATTAGATATCTACATTCTTTCCGAGTGACATAGGCTATATTTTATCCCGATATTCCCACGGCAACGGGTACCACGCAGGTATTATTTTGAATATTACGATAACCTGTAAAAGAATTTGCAAACAGAAGTTTAGAAAATCAAATTCCTTTCCTTAGTTTTAAGCAGTATATGTTATGCCTATAATATGGTTGATTCATGTATTTGCTTTCTGTAGCGACGTCTCCTTATTTAAAGCCATATCTGCGAGGCCTCAGGGTTTTTATTCAATGTTCCCTTTTTGTTCTCTAGATGTTGCGAACATTTCTATAAATCAACCAAGATTTAGGACCACCCATCGATAGGGGAGGTTTAATTTCTACCAAGGAGTCTCGTTCACATAGCTGATCAAATCTTTTTCTATCACCTTTCTTGTACACCTACTCTATCCAATATTTATGATGAGCTCCTAATGGAGCTATAGAGTGGCACAGTTATGTTCATCTTGGTTCATATTTAGCTGCCTATGCTAACTACTCGAACGTAGATAGCAAATATGCGTCATATAGTATTGGATTGCTTGCAACAGAGCCAAATCCGATAAACCGTCTGTCACACGCCTCGGTGTCTCTGAAATATTCCAGACTGTGTTGCCATAAATCCGATCACCTTGGAGGATAATTTTAGGAGAATCCGCTTGGATGGACCGTTCATCCGTCAAGGTTGCTTAGGGTCAAGTGGCATATTTAGCGGTTATCAGAACATACAAACTTATAAGAGTTGGAACAAACTATTAATTCTAGTTTCTGACTTGGAACAAGGCAGAAATTAGAATTAATAGTTTGCCCACATCTGATTAAAGTCAAAGTGTGATTGATGTTATGTCCACTATATGGGTCTCTTAAGAAAGCTCTAGATCACCCAACGAGCAATGAAGAGAGCGATGCTTGGTATTTCCCTGCGCGATCGAATCAGAAATGATGAGATCCGCAGGAGAACTTAAACAAGCGACATTGCTCGAAGGATTGCTCAGTTGAAGTTGCAATTGGTGGGACACAGCGTGGAACACCGATGGCCGTTGGGGCGGAAAGGTTCCCGAACGGCGACCGCGCATCGGATGACGTTCCATGGGCATGCCCCTTACAAGGTGGACCGAAGATCTGGTCAAGATCACAGAAAGCCGCTAGATGCTGGCAGCGCAGAACCGAGAAATCGTTAGGGAGGTCTATGCCCAGCAGTGGGCGTCGTACGGCTGAAATGATAATGATGATGATTCAAAATAAACTTGCCTAACTTGAGTTTACTAGTTTTTCGCTTGTAACTACGTTTGAAAGGTTTATTTTATGCGTCTTCCATTTGCTCTACTTCTGACTTCCCATTTCTTAGTGGCACCTCGTCGGTTGCCCGATACCCGCAAGTTCAAGTATAGTCCGGCATTTGGCAGCGGCCGCTGGCAGCCCGCTGACAGGCGGTTGCGCCACGGGGCCCGCATGCCGTGCCCTGCATCGGGCCATTCCTGTACACATTATCTACATGCAGCTGTATTAACCAACTGCCAACACTTTGCTTTGTTTTTGTTCTAAAATTTATTGCGCACAATGGTTGCCAGCTATGCGCTTTTAACTTTGTCTTAAGTACTAATAGGTTATTTATGAAAATTGTATTCCGTTGCTAAATACCTTGGCAGTCGCTGTAAATCCGGTAATTTAATTTACGATAAATCTAAATATGCTTCATCATGTACCTAATTATGTATTCAGTTACACTCAAATTGCTTGAACTAATAATCATAACAATGAGACGAAAATGGTTCAAAGTATTTTTTTTGTTTATTAATCCATTATTTGCTTTCTATGGTTGCAGCTTTTATAAGATATTATTTAAAGAACGACTCGACGAACGAAACCAAAATTTTAAACATTAACAAAAGACGAAGAGGTTAAAACGAAAACAGTTATTACGAAACAAACAATAGTGAATTATTGTGGAATCCGGTGCACAGTGAGTAAACACGAACACGAGAGGACGTGGATAAAACTCGAACACGTCATCGAAATCATTCAAAATGGACACAGCACACTACACAGACTTCATGACAAAAGAAGCCATAGGTCAGTGTTATAGAATCGCGCTGAAGAGATAAACAATATTTTTGATATTCCACCTAAAGTCACGGAGGTAATTGAAAGTCACTTAAGATCGTTAGGTACTTTGTTTGATACTATTCAACAATATTTTTATTTAAAATCAATATTTAAAAAATATATTGTGGAATTATCTACGCTGTAACATACCTTCTTCGATCGCGGTATTAGTGTTTCGGAACTTTCTGAAAAGAATGACAAATTTAAGAGTTTCGACCAAACTTGCAAGTAGTCTATCGAGTAGTTTTGAAGTTAAATTTTTGTAACTTCATTTCTAATAATAATATAAGTTTTACAGTTACAGTAAGCATATAAGTTTTCAATTACCTTTTGGCCTGTATGTAATTAAAACCATTTTAAAGATACACTTAAAAATCCATACACTTGTAAGTTTGAGTAAAAACACATTTAAAACTTCAGTTCAAATTAATTATCCATCAATTTATTCTTGGGACTAGTAAAACTATTGTTTATCTCAGAAGTGTTGTATAATTGGTGTTCTAATACAAGTTGGAATAGAGTTTATGATTAAAAAAATACCTGAAACGCTGACCGTTCACTCACATTTGCACACTATCTTTTTGCACACTATCCTGAATTTTCCACCAACTTATTTAACAAACGCACACTAAAAGAAGTTAAAACGAAATCTGCTTATTAATGATAGTTACTTTACAATTTCAGATGAGGAAACAAAACTAACTTTTCGTGCGTGATGTATGTCATGTCATAATCCACCTTCTGTGTTGTCTAATAAAAATCGTTTGTTTTAGTAGATTAAAATATTAATTTAGTTGTTGCTTGTCGTCGTGCTGTTCTTCAAAAAAGGCGACAAAACCTTACTCAAGAACTATCGACCTATTTCACTCCTAAGCCACGTCTATAAGCTGTTTTCTAGAGTCATCACAAACCGCCTTGCGCGAAGATTCGACGAATTTCAACCCCCGGAGCAGGCTGGTTTTCGAGGAGGATATGGCACCGTAGACCACATTTTCACAGTGCGGCAGATTATACAGAAGACCGAAGAGTATAATCAGCCCCTGTGCTTGGCATTTGTGGACTATGAGAAGGCATTTGACTCTATCGAGACCTGGGCTGTTCTGGAATCCTTGCAACGTTGCCAAGTCGATTGGCGGTATATCCAAGTGTTGAGTAGTCTCTACAATGCCGCTACAATGGCCATCCAAGTACAGAATCAGCAGACTAAACATATTCCCATGCATCGAGGCGTGAGACAAGGGGATGTGATATCCCCGAAACTGTTCACAAATGCTTTGGAGGATATGTTTAAAACGCTGGACTGGAAAGGACGTGGCGTAAACACCAACGGCGAATACATCTCACACTTGCGATTTGCGGATGACATCGTCATTGTGGCCGAAACGTTGCAGGACCTTCAACACATGCTGAACGGCCTAGCTGATTCTTCTCAACGCATCGGTCTTCGGATGAACTTGGACAAAACCAAGTTAATGTTCAACGAACATATTACTCTGGAACCGATTGCAGTACAAGGTTGTACTCTCGAAGTTGTGACGGAGTATGTATACCTCGGGCAAATTCTGCAGTTAGGTAAAAACAACTTTGAGAAGGAAGCCAACAGAAGAATACAGCTGGGCTGGGCAGCATATGGGAAGCTTCGTCGGGTCTTTACGTCGCATATTCCTCAAAGTCTAAAGACGAAAGTCTTCGACCAGTGCGTCCTACCTGTTATGACATACGGAGCCGAAACGTGGACACTCACGGCAGGGCTGGTTCACAAATTCAAAGTCGCTCAGCGAGCTATGGAAAGGGCTATGCTCGGAGTTTCTCTAAAGGATAGAATCCGGAACGTGGTAATCCGACAGAGAACCAAAGTAATCGACATAGCCCACCGGATTAGCAAACTGAAGTGGCAGTGGGCCGGCCATATAAGCCGCAGGACCGATAACCGCTGGGGTAAGCGAGTTCTAGAGTGGAGACCGCGAATCGGCAAACTTAGTGTAGGACGCCCTCAGACTAGGTGGAGCGACGATCTTTGCAGGGTGGCTGACAAGAGCTGGATGAGAGCAGCCACTGATCGTGCTCGATGGCGTACTCTTGGAGAGGCCTATGTCCAGCAGTGGACGTTAATAGGCTGATGATGATGATGATGATGTCGCTACAAATAATTATATAATTCGCATGGCTCTGATATTATTATTATGAATTTTGCTAAAGGGTTAAGCACTCCAAACGCGGCAGGTCAGAAGCAGAGCAGGTCAGTAACAGCGCGGGAGTCGGCAGTAGTCGGCACACTGAACGCAGCAGCAGTTTCAAAGCAGTTGCAACGCGGGCTCGCGTTCAAACCGAGTTTAGTGTGACGGGTTAGGCAGTCAGTAGGCATAATACAACTCTCGTCAACTGCTTTCGACGCGCTGCGCTGCACTGCGAACGCCCTGCCTCGATGTGTCATGCTAACATGGCCGCCATAGTTATACAACAGCGCGGGCCCTCGCTCAAACTGCTCTGCGCCGTCCCTGCGCTGCTTCTGCCCCGCTCCCGCGCTGTTTGTAGTCCGGCAGTTGCAGTGCGGCGCGGTGTGACGCAGAACAGTTTGAGCGCGGGCCCGCGTTCAAATTTAGTGTGACGTATTTCATAGCGTTTCTTGTATTACAACTTGCGCGGGCCCGCATTCAAACAGCGCTGTTTCTGCCCGCGTTTGGTGTGCTCAAGCCTTAAGTTATAAGAAGTAAACAAAAGAAAAATGTAGGTAAATAATTTTTAGTGGTATATTGCTATTACTTGGAACGTATGTGTTGTTGTGCAGGATCATCATCAGCTAATTGATTCTGAAATTCAAATAGACCGCATTTTGAATGCTGGTTTTAAACATGTTCCTAAAATCCTGGTCATAAAATACTTCAACATACGCATCTACAGGGTAAGGTGTAGCGCGGAGCATATCTCCTACTATGTTAGATGAGTACGTAGGATCGTGCCTGTGGCGCACGTACTCACTTGATACAGTATCAGATACGTTACGCGCTACACCTCTAAGTGAGTACCCTGCTTTATGTATCACCGTAGTTGCAGCATGTGCGTATGCGTGTTCCTTTTGAATCCAGTAGCTGTTTTATTTTATAACATAGTTACTTAGTTGCCCTTTGTAAATGTGTATATGTTGCTAATACAGCCCATTGTTTATTCCGTTGTTTCGTGTACATAGTATTTATAGACTTGACGACTTTTACGTGTATATTGTAAATATCAAAACCCTACCCCTTTTTGTGTCACCCTTTAAACTATTCAAAAGATTTTCTTCAACAAACTTGTCTCTGCCATATTAGCACAAACCAAGTTTATCAGAGTTCACCATTAAAAATATAAAGTAAAGCAAATAATAGAAGCATAACTTACATGATCAGTTAACACAGTCCAGAGTGTAACGAGGAGTGCCGCGCGTGTGTGCAGAGTTCGGGGAGTGGGTGAGCCGTGTGGCGGTGCCGAGGCTGCTGCGCGAGCGAGGCGACCACGCGCGGCGCCGGCGGTCACACAACATGGAAGTAAGTATTACAAACACATTTGCAAATTAATATAGCTTTCAATTTTTAAAACCGCATTGAAATCGCTTGATCAGGCAAACATAGGCTTCAAACTTATAACACCCCTCTTTGCGCTGCGTCAGGGGTTAAAAAACGGGCACTTGAACTAGTTTCATACAAACATACTATGCGATTATTATAAGAATAGGACTGTCAAAACGGCCATATTTGTTTGCGTTTCGCTTCCACTTCAGGGTGTATAGGATGTGCAAGAAAAGGAACAAAGATCAAAAATGCCGTTTGACAGTCCTATTCTTATGATAATGCATAGTAAATCATTTACTGCTATCACTTCATGGTCATATAAGTTTATGTGTCAAATGTGTTGGATAAATGTTTGTTTTTCCGATAATCATTTGAAAGAACTTCTCTTCCTATTATTGTCAAACTCTAAAGACGTAAAACATTAGTTAAGTTTCATAGAAATATATGGACGCTGAGGCTAAGCAAACTTTCAATCTCTTTCGGATATGGGGGAATGGGGATGTGTTTGTTCTTATTTGAGGCTTTTATTCGAAAGACGAGTCATTAAGAGCCATTTCACACTTTTTTAAAGATTGTGGAAAACTCGGCACTTTTTTTCAAAAAGTTCTTCATTGTGTTACTATGCCATCATTAATTATTAAACATACATTATTATTTATTAACCATTAAACATTGAAAAATGGAAAATGAAGTATTTTGAAAAAATCGACCCGTCTCACAACCAGCTCCGATGGGACTCGAACCCACGACCTTTCGCTTTCCGGGCGACTGCTCTAACCACTGAGCTATGGAGTCGTCTCCGTTATTAAATGATTATAATAAATGTACACTCGACAGCACATCAGGTTAAACAGTTGAACTGCGATAATTCCATCGTATCGAATCGTATCCGTGACATTGCGTTGTAGTGACTTATTGATACACTTTTCTAAAAAACACAATGTGTTTTCCACAATCTATGAAAATGTTGCATTGTGCGAGCGAGAACACTACCAAATGGCTCTCATTGTGAAATGGCTCTTAAGGCCCAATTATACCGAGATGGAAGCGAAGAGCCGCGAACGGCGCGACAGCTAGCGCCCTCGCGAACCCACACGCCTCTTACGGCCTTTTCAGTCAATACTCTTTTTTTACGTATGCATATAAAGTTAAAAATTATTTTACACTGGAAGTGCTCGCCGAGAATAATAATATTTTCGGCTTAAGGGCTGTATCTCATCAGCATGCATGCCATGGCAGCTATGACAGCAGCATCAGTGAGACGTCAAGCCGTCACCAAGTGAGGTAGGATTAGGAATGTTGTAATACAATTTGACAAGTTTTGATTGGCGATGGCTGCTGGCGTCATTGCCAGGGCATCTTAATGAATTGCAGCGTTTATGCCTTTTTCGTTTAAAGTGAGAGCAAATACAGTCTTTACGTATACCATCGGCATGTTGGACTCAGTTAGACAAAGGGCCTGTCCCTCGCCGCGCTTAGCTCTCCCACCAAGCCTAATAGGCTTCTCGTCAAAGCTGGGCGGTTCTAACCTCTGCCCCGCCCTCTTAAGAGCTCGAAAGCTTGAGCGGGGGGCAGCTTTTATGCCTATCGCTGTAGCTATTTTGAAACAAGCGTAACAATGGACTTACAATTCTTATAAAATCAGTGACCTTAAGATAAAGGTCAAAGGAATCTGGCACGCGATTTGTAGTATTGGAGTTGTCACCTAAAAATCAGGCACGTTACCATGACAAAGTAAAAATATCCTATATACTAAGGAAAATATCTAATGAACTCTAGATGAATTTATAGTATTGCATCTTTAATGCTTTAAACATCCATTGTGTGAAGATGACCTATTAGGAAACATGTATAGAACGACTGGCAGTAGGCCTTGAAAAGTATTAGGTACTCTAAGTATCATGTAAACCTAGTTATCAGAACCAACCTCAGTGGTGATCGGTGGTGGGTGACGCACCCTTAACTAATTTCAGTAATGCTGAGCTTAAGGCTTTTGAAGATATGTGGGCCTTGACCTAGACACACTATAATAGTATCTTGCTGCTGACTAAGTATAATATAGCTGTGCAAAAATAGGAAAATCTTAAAAAAACTTTCTGTCTCTGTCTCTGTATTAATGTTTGTATGTCATTTCAAAGGATATGCACGCAATTGAAAATACGAAGTGCCTATCTTAGTAGTTGTTCGTTTAAGCATGCATAAACAATGTAGATATTTTTATTATTATTTATAGTATCAGAGTATGTAAACAGTTTTATTTTTAGAAGTTTATTTTCCGCTACGAATAGACTCGCTGTAAAGTTTTCAGAACAGCGCCATCTATCGCATGGTCTATGGACTACTTGATATCCTCCATATTTTACACCAACTAGGCTGGACGCTTGTGAGCGAGGAGTTCATAATGCCGTAAAGAGATGTCGCTTTTAGCGAAATGTAGCTCAGTTGCTAAAATACACTCCATTTCCAATGTATAACATATAATATTCTTTAGAGTATTTACGTTTGTTTTTAAGATATAATTATTTTTATTACACGGTTATCATCCACGTGTTATTTTTGCGATTTTTGGCCATAGGCACAGGAGTAAATAAAAATTGCTAATAAGTAAGTAGGTAAGTACTCTTTATAACTATCTCAGAAACCAGACAGAAATGCCAACTTTTCTGATGTAATGATTATATTAAATTCAGCAATTTACTGATCATTTTATGCAATATTCAATGTGATATGTATGATCTATCTATTAAATATAATAAAGCTATGTTCGTGTTTCCACCACGCTTTAACAGGGCTTACTTCACTTCACCTAAATCGACCTTACCTTATAGTTTTGCACGCCTCATAGTTTACTTTTTGCATTCACAATAATCACAATGCAATTTTTTCTTATAAGTAGGTACTTATTTTTTTATTACTTAATGCTTTATGGTAATTTGAACTTTGCTTAAATCATTTTTTAAAACGGTACCAGAACCAGAGTCCTAGGTCTTTAACTCGCTTCTACACCTGCAATTCGAAGACATACCACAAAATAATAAATAGAAATGAAGTTTCTGTACTGGACAGTTTTCTCTGTCATAAGATTTTGCGAACCAATAGCATAAGTACCTAAGTGCTTTGAAGTTAAAATGAGCTTGCGAGTCTTGAAACTGCCTAACTTAAATAAATCTATTTAATTTCTATTATACTAAAAAAAAGCTAAGCTAAGTCCCCACCCTGCTGAATTTAAATTTGCTCACCTCCCAGCTACCTCACCGAGACGTATTTGTGTCGGTTTTGCACCTCAAATACGTGGGATGGAAGGTAATTATTGTTTGCATTGGTAACGTAGACCCAATTCCATAGGTCAGCTTTTTAACAGAATGTTTTTTTAACTAGGTACTGTGGTATCATATTGTTAAGATATGATACCTCCTTGCATTGTCTATGGTTGATTTATGTTTAAATCAGTATTCAAAATATCGAATGGATTGTCATTACCTACGCGAGTAGTTTGTTTGAGTCCAGTCGATTCCGCAGGTCGCGTGTTGTAGTAGATATAGAATATATCGGCCATGGTGCCGCAGTAAAGATTTATATCGAAATTACATTTATTATTTAATAGAATCCCAACGAAGGGCTTCTTATGGTGGAGGCGCGAACGAATTACGTAGAACGCAATTATACGGTGTTTATATGTTGCAGATTCCCAAGATAAACTAGGAAGACCATGGAGGTCTTATTGTTCGACGGCATCCACGGAGATGTCGAAGTTTTTTTTCGGAGCTACGAAATAATGACGGCTCTGCAAGGCTACGAAGGCGAGGCCAAGAAAATCGTCGTCGGAGCTTTCTGCACGGGCGCAGCCCGCTATTTCTACGATAAGATCGTCGATATGGTGAAAGACTACGACGAAATGAAGAAGGAGTTTATCGGGGAGTTTGGTCTTGTATCGGACCCACTTGCTGAATTTTT
This sequence comes from Crambus lathoniellus, assembly GCA_949710035.1. Taxonomy (NCBI): domain Eukaryota; kingdom Metazoa; phylum Arthropoda; class Insecta; order Lepidoptera; family Crambidae; genus Crambus; species Crambus lathoniellus. The sequence continues at coordinate 6,681,114 of OX453298.1, forward strand.
TGCGAGAAAGCAGTATTTCAACGAAAATTCGTTGGAATATCTGTATGCTTTGGAGATATTAGCCGCTCGTGCTGGGAACGCAATTACAGAACAGTTGTTCATACAACAATTCCTGCGGACAACCGACGTTGTCACACGCAGCAAATTGATGTCGCAAATCTACGTCGACAAAACCATTTAAAAAAAGTAGTGAGACAGTTGTATAACCTTGAGTGCTTCGAGGAATGTGCCCCTAATATGTGTGATTCTAGCAGTGGTGATAAATCTAATCAATGTGTTTATTTTGTGCCGGAGTTAGAGAATGTGCCAACTCCCAATCAATGTGCCTCTCGCACGCCAAACGAAAAACCCCATGATTTGTATGATGCAAGTGAATTGAATGATTTTAGAGCTCAAGCCCCGATGATGCCCATCACGACATCATCTTGGAGGACGACTGAGACGTCCCCACAATCTAATAATAATATTGTTGTAAGTAGAGAAGAGGATTGTATGCAGCTGACGTTGGTGCAGGACAATCACAACACAAGTAAGCGTACGCCGTTTTTACCTATTGAGTGTCGTGGTCAGAAAATAGACGCCTTGGTGGACTCCGGTGCGAGTGTGTCGGTAATATCACAGACGGTAGTAGACAGTCTAGGTCTCAGTGTGGACATGGTGAACGCTGAACTACAAAATGTGAGTGGTGGAAAACTTTCAATAGTAGGGAAAACTAATGTATGTTTCTTGATAGATAACGTGTTGTTTACACAGCGATTTGTTGTTGTAAGGGACATTGTACCAAACATAGTGTTGGGTTGTGATTTTCTTAGCAGGAATAGCATAATTATGAATTTTGAAAATTTTTGTATAATTTACAAAAAAATTAATTTTGAATTTAATGTTGACATGAATTTTATGTTGACATCGATTGACATTGATTACAATGAGTCACAACCATGAAGCTCGACTTAATACTGAGGTAACTGGAGAGTGCAGTACGAACAATTTTTTGAATACCACAAATAACACAGTGGCTGTCTTCCGTCTCACCTACACTTAAAAAAAATACGTATGGTCATATGAGACAACTGACAGCCACTACCTGCCACTACATACATAAATGTCAAATTTGCTGGCGACACTTTTTTATTCAGGGTGAGAGCTCCAGTTACCTCAGAGTATTAAGTCAAACTTCATGGTCACAACCATGAAGCTCGACTTAATACTGAGGTAACTGGAGAGTGCAGTACGAACAATTTTTTGAATACCACAAATAACACAGTGGCTGTCTTCCGTCTCACCTACACTTTAAAAAAATACGTATGGTCATATGAGACAGCTGACAGCCACTACATACATAAATGTCAAATTTGCTGGCGACACTTTTTTATTCAGGGTGAGAGCTCCAGTTACCTCAGAGTATTAAGTCAAACTTCATGGTCACAACAGTCACAAGTGATAGATGTCTCGAATGACGGATGTCAAAGTAATTTTCGAAAAAGTAATATGTCAGAAAAAAGTTCGCATGTCATTCCTAAATTAAAAAGTTTTTTTATGAATAAAAATAGGAATGACAGTAAAATGAAGAAAGGCGCGAAAAAGTTTGAAAAGTCAAATATGAATAGGATTTCGAAATCCAATATGAGTTCGTTATGTAATATTAGTTCGTTACGAAATAAGAAACGATTGAAATTTGTAACATATAAAATTAAATGTAAAAATAAATTTTCTTTTATAGATTCATTTTATAATAGGGATAGAAATAGGATAGGATTTTAGGATGTTTTATAATAGTGATTGTTAGATAGTTGAAATGTATAATTGTGTGATTTGTATTAATATGTGTTTCTTTTTCATGTACGGAAATACTGCACCTGAAGCCCACGAAGTGTCCTGTGGTCCACTTATAAAATATGTTTAATTAAAAGAAATTTTGTTGTCTTTATTGCGTTATAAATGATTTTTTTTTGGTGTTTTTACTAATTAGTAGACATCGTGTCGTGTCTCTTTAATTTCATGGGATAAGGCAGGAGGATGACCTATTATCTAATTAGGAGTGAGAATCCCCTGACCTTAACTTATGTTGATATTGACATCACGTTTCGTTAATGATCTGGACCACAAAAGTAACACTTCTGTGTTTCATTTTATTTCCGTTTTAGTTATTTTGTAAGTTGTTTCGATGTCACTTAAGGAACGAGGTGACGTCAACATTTGTTGGTGAGGGGGGAGGAAACCCTGATGGTCCAATAAGGACCAGGGTCATATCCTGTTTGTTGCAGGATCCCTCTAACCCTGACTGGCAATGTTGTCGACACCACGCTACATAAACTGTGGTGGCCCCTAGTAGACAGTCTGCTTGAGGTTACCACAGGTTTATGAAGTTCCAAGCTTGTTGTCGGGCACCTTTTGAGATGAGGGTTATTTTTGGGTAATTTCGTAATCAATATATTATTGGTGTTTGTCCGACATGTTTGATCTTGGAATTTCGATTTAGTTAATGCTTAAATGAGCTAGGGTTATAGCTTTGATTGTAACTACATATAATTGTATTAAGGTTAGGTTGAAGGCTGGGCAGACCTTTTCCCTTGGTTTTGGTATGTCAAGCCAATACAATGGTTGGTTTGTTTGATTTACATTAAATAAATAATTATATCAACCATCGTCCTGGTTGTCCGTTAGTGAGGACCAGTCTTATTGATGTGATATTGTTCCAAGGTAGGAAGGGCCTTCGCTTTAGGGTAATCCATATAGGAAAAAAACATTTCTTTAGTAAGAAAGGTTTTTTTGTTGCGGCGGCGGCATGTGGTATCATATTGTTAAGATATGATACCTCCTTGCATTGTCTATGGTTGATTTATGTTTAAATCAGTATTCAAAATATCGAATGGATTGTCATTACCTACGCGAGTAGTTTGTTTGAGTCCAGTCGATTCCGCAGGTCGCGTGTTGTAGTAGATATAGAATATATCGGCCATGGTGCCGCAGTAAAGATTTATATCGAAATTACATTTATTATTTAATAGAATCCCAGTGTAGGGCTTCTTACAGTACCTACCTACTTACTTTAAAATCGATTGTCAGCAGAAGTATTTTCTATGTACGAAAATTTTGTACTTATTAATTACTAGCGGCCGCCCGCGGTTTCACCCGCGTGGTTCCCGTTCCCGTGGGAATATCGGGATAAAAAGTACATATAAACCTTCCTCTTGAATCACTCTATCTATTTAAAAAAAACGCATCAAAATCCGTTGCGTAGTTTCAAAGATTTAAGCATACAAAGGGACATATGGACAGAGAAAGCGACTTTGTTTTATACTATGTAGTGATTTGCGAAGTTGCATCGGAATTGACGGTAAATATTTTGTACTGAGTTAAATCATTTGTAATAGCGTACACGTACTTATTAAACTTACAGGAAAAAATCAAGGCCAAGTGCGAGTCGGACTCGCTCATGAAGGGTTCCGTAATCCGTACCCAGTTAACGTACCGATTACGTGTACACCTAGCAAAAATACCACTGTCATTTTTTGCCAGAAAAAAATAACTTATTCGTATGAATGACAAAGTTATATTTGCGGTTTTCGAAAATGAGTTATATCTCAAAATCTTGTAAAGCCTACTAAGCTGTGATAGTTTGATAGTTTTCCTTTTAACTTCGTCATATGTACTACTATCGTGAATTTCACGTATCCAAAAACAACCATTTGGCTGGCAGGGGGGGGGGGGGGGGGGCTTAAACATTTTGATGAAATCCTTTATTCCTGGTTATTGGTCCCCTACTGGATTTTTTCGAATGTCCACGCGGACGAAGTCGCGGGCGGAAGCTAGTTTACTATACTTCCGTCTCCTTCTTATTTCTTCATTTCATTTGGTACTACTTTATCTATGTCTAGTTGTCGAGAGTGCAACTTCAATGAATTGGGCATTCAGCAATATTCATTGCTTTTGAGTTTAAAATTTTAGTTCAAATTATTTATGTTGATGAATGTTTAAAGGCATTGCATTTTTTGGCAGTCGATAAAATAACATAATAAGTGATGGAGTTAAGTGTAAAATATAAAATGTAGAGTTGGCTTCGTATTTTATTTAATATTTAGGTATTTGTCTAAGATAAAGTAACTCTAAATTGTAGGTTTCACATGAAAATCAGACTAAGCAACTATCAATTCATGCTAAACAACTGTTACCTATGCAACACACCAACACGGCTACCTCTACACTCCATAAACGCGACGTAAAGAACGTAAATAATAAAGAACGAAACCTCGGCCAGCCAAACAAACATACCTACTTACCGCTTTTTTATAAAAAGACAACGGTACAATACAAATAAACAACTCACAGAAATTAGTTGTTTACTTAGAAAGAAAACAATCTTCGAGATATATTTGTATTGTTTATTTTCCTTAAAACCACAGAACATAATATAATAATATAAATAGGTATCTATAGAACAAAAACAAACAACTTTTTAATTTTTCTCTGGCGTTCAGATGTGTCTAAATCTAAACTATTGTTAACAAAAACATCATTCATATTATTTACTTACTTTAAGGAGATACGCTATGTTTCACTAAGTTATGGTAACCTGATACTTTTTAAGAGCGACTGAACACAAATTTATCATAGATAACCTGATGACGCCTCACGAACTGAAACAACTCAAATATGGCAACCGAATGAATGAAAGAAAGTAAAAGCATTTATGAACTACACACAACGTACATGACACAAACATGGACATTGGACAGTGATAGAAATTATGTTTTGAATACTCAAAGGAAATTATACACAAAACTAATTACAAAGTATATAGCTAAAGGGCTCTGTCTCAGCCACAGACATTAGTTGTCTGTGGTCTAAGCACAAAGTCTTCTGGTTCATTCGTGATGGTCAGAATGTCATCAATTTTAACTATGGGGCCATGCACGGAATCGCGAAAAAATTTATCTGTACTTATCAGAAGTCACCTCTGCAGTCACCTTATTCTTGCACATATCATCCTTCACGCAGTCCATCCTCCTTTTATTTGGCCTTGCTCTCCCCACATACCCGTCCACATTCAAGTTCAGTATTTTCTTCACCACATGACTACTTCATCTATGCCATCATTATTCTTCTGCCCTCTCCTGTCGGTCGACGCAGTATGACTCTTTCTTCCATTTATCTGTACTTATCAGAAGTAACCTCTGCAGTCACTCATCTTTGCACATATATCCTTCACGCAATCCATCCACCTTTTATTTGGCCTTGCTCTCCCCACATACCCGTACACATTCAAATTCAGTATCTTCTTTACCACATAACTACTTCATCTATGCCAAAGCATAATATTAATAATATCCCCACAAACCGTTTTTCCTAGAACCATGTTCCAACATCGGCGGTGGCGGCGTTGAACCAACGGCCCTGAACTACTTATCCCGTATATTACCGGCTGTTACGTCACGGGAACTTACAGCATTAACGCGGTTTATTTTGTTTGCAGATTACATTTTAGCGCGCTCACAAACTCTTGAAATGAAACCGCGGTGTGAAGTGAAGTTGGCACAAATTATTCCATTAACTTTTTTCTTGGAAAAATGGAAAACTCGGTTTTACTATCATTTGAATGATGATGGGTGCTTCAAATAATTTATTTATTTCAGAAGAAAGGAAATATTAATATTTTCTTGTATCTGTGATTCACTTCAGAAAACCCACGACGTTAATAAAAAATTTGCTTTTATATGCCATTTTAAATGCACCAACTTACTAACTGATTTTCTAATTATACAAGTAGGTAAATTCTAGTTAATTAAATTTTTACGGTTTTGCATTCACAATGAAATTTTTATTATTGAACCAATAACTTGAACCCGTGCCGTGTAGTGCCGGCACATAAAAAGAATAGCACTACCCCCTCTCTTCCCGTGGGTGTCGTAAGAGCCGACAGAGGGAAAACTGCCAAAGGAGATGGGCAGCAGCGTCTCCAGGCTTCAACAGGCTATACTGCGATCGCCAACCCGCCTGCCAAGCGTGGCGATTATGGCAAACCCCCCCCCCCCCCGTAAAAATGGATACACACACTAAAAATCGGCCCCCAGTCCCCGGCGGCCCCGCTATTCCTAGCTACGGTAGCGGCTATGGTAACGGCGGGGCAGGGGGTGCTAAGAATCCCCGGGTAGGTTCCGGCTACCAACACCGACGACTTGACCTGGCAACCTACAACACGCGCACGTTGAGGCTCGACGCGAAGCTTATAGAGTTGGAAGAGGCAATTAGTAAGTTGCATTGGGATATTATTGGGTTATCTGAAGTCCGAAGAGAGGGGGAGGACTCGATTACCCTTCAATCCGGTAACTTACTATACCACCGGGAGGGCGACCAACAGTCCCAAGGTGGTGTCGGGTTCATCGTCCATAAATCCCTTGTCAACAACGTGATCACCATCGGAAGTGTTTCGAGCAGGGTAGCGTACCTAATACTCAGAATATCGGAACGATATTCGCTGAATGTCATTCAGGTCTACGCTCCGACCTCGAAACACGACGATGTCGAAGTGGAGGCTATGTATGAGGAGATCTCTAAAGCCATGCATAGCTACAAAACCCACTACACGGTTGTGATGGGGGATTTTAATGCTAAGTTGGGGCAACGTTGCGGTGATGAGTTGAGAGTGGGGCAATTTGGATTTGGGCAACGGAACGAAAGGGGCCAGATGCTGGCAGACTTCATGGAGAGGGAGAACCTCTACATGATGAACTCCTTCTTTAAGAAGCCCGTAAGCCGCAAATGGACCTGGATTAGTCCGGACGGTAAAGTCAAAAACGAGATAGATTTTATTATGTCAACGAGGAAGCAAATATTCAATGATGTCGTTGTGATCAACGCCGTAAAGACGGGAAGCGATCACCGCATGCTTAGAGGCACATTGAATATCAACGTCAAGCTGGAAAGATCTCGACTAATAAAATCTACGCTCCGACCAATACCGGCTCAAATTCAAAACCCCGAGTGCTTTCAGCTCGAGCTCCAAAACCGCTTCGAAGCCCTTGAGAACAGCATCGATATGGACGATCTATACAACATGGTGGTGGACACTGTCCGCACGGTAGGGTCCAAGCACTACAAAACCCACCGTCCTAAATTAAAGAAACTCTCCAGCCATACTATCCGACTCATGGATCAGAGAAACGAAATGAAACTACAGAACTCAGCGGATGCCCTTCGTTATCGACAGCTAAATAGGCAGATCTCCAAGTCCTTGACAAGCGACCTTCGCCAATTTAATACCGAGCGTATTAAAGAGGCCATTGAGCGGAACAAAGGCTCCAAAGTGTTCGCTAGAGATCTGGCTATAGGGCAAAGTCAACTGACGAGGCTGCAAGCTGAGGACGGTAGTATCATTTCATCAACACCTGAAATCCTGAGGGAGATTGAGAGTTTCTATGGACAGCTATATTCCACACAAACACCTGTTGAAAGTAAGGCTACAGAACCTAGAGCCAAACATACCCGACACTATACCGAAGATATCCCGGACGTCAGCCTGTACGAGATTAGAATGGCTCTCAAGCAGCTCAAAAACAACAAGGCGGCGGGCGATGACGGAATCACAACAGAACTTCTGAGAGCGGGCGGTAAGCCGATACTTAAGGTCCTCCAGAAGCTCTTCAACTCTGTCATCCTCAAGGGCAAAACGCCAAAGGCATGGGGCAGAAGCGATGTGATGCTGTTCTTCAAGAAGGGTGATAAGACTCTCCTGAAGAATTACCGACCCATCTTGCTTCTGAGCCATATCTACAAGTTGTTTTCGAGAGTCATTACGAATCGTCTCGCTCGCAGGTTCGACGACTTCCAACCTCCCGAACAAGCCGGGTTCCGAAAAGGTTATAGTACCATAGACCACATTCATACGCTGCGGCAAGTTATACAGAAGACCGAAGAGTATAACTTGCCACTATGCTTGGCGTTCGTGGACTATGAGAAAGCCTTTGATTCGATCGAGACCTGGGCAGTGCTGCAGTCTCTCCAGAGGTGCCAAATAGACTACAGGTACATCGAGGTGCTGAGGTACTTATACCAAAACGCCACCATGTCGGTCCGATTACAGAACCAGAGCTCTAATCCTATCCAACTACAGCGAGGTGTGAGACAGGGAGACGTCATTTCTCCCACACTGTTCACAGCTGCGTTGGAGGATATTTTTAAGCTACTGGACTGGAAAGGATTCGGCATTAACATCAATGGCGAGTACCTAACACACCTGCGGTTTGCCGATGATGTAGTTCTCATGGCTGAGACTTTGGAAGACCTGAACACAATGCTCGAAGATCTCAGCAATGCTTCCCAAAGAGTGGGTCTGAAGATGAACATGGATAAGACGAAAATCATGTCCAATGCCCATGTTGCATCCGCTCCAGTTAATGTTGGGAACATTACACTCGAAGTTGTTGACCACTATGTCTACCTAGGACAGACAATCCAATTAGGTAAGTCCAACTTCGAGAAAGAGATCTCTCGTCGAATCCAGCTCGGATGGGCAGCGTTTGGGAAGCTCCGGCATATATTTGCGTCCAAAATTCCTCAATGTCTCAAGACTAAGGTCTTTGACCAGTGTGTGTTGCCAGTTATGACTTATGGAAGCGAGACGTGGTCTTTTACTATGGGTCTCATAAGAAGGCTCAAGGTTACCCAGAGAGCAATGGAGAGAGCGATGCTTGGTGTTTCCCTGCTCGATCGAATCAGAAATGATGAGATCCGCAGGAGAACTAAAACGACCGACATCGCTCGAAGGATTGCTCAGTTGAAGTGGCAGTGGGCGGGACACATAGCGCGGAGAACCGATGGCCGTTGGGGCGGAAAGGTTCTCGAATGGCGACCGCGAACCGGACGACGTTCCGTGGGCAGGCCCCCTACAAGGTGGACCGACGATCTGGTCAAGGTCGCGGGAAGCCGCTGGATGCGGGCAGCGCAGGACCGATCGTTGTGGAGATCCTTGGGGGAGGCCTATGCCCAGCAGTGGGCGTCGTACGGCTGAAATGATGATGATGATGAACTTGAACCCATGACCTTTCGCTATCCGGGCGACTGCTCAGAGCAGTCGATAGAGAAAGGTCATGGGTTCGAGTCACATCGGAGCTGGTTGTGAGACGGGTCGATTTATTCTAAATACTTTATTTACAACTAGTTTTCCGCCCACCGTGGACTACACGACGATATCCCGCGGGAATGTGATATTTTCCCCGGATAAAAAGTAGCCTATGTTCCTCTCCAAGCTACAAAGTATCTGTGTCCCAAATTTCAGCCAAATCCGTTCAGCCGTTGTGGCGTGATTGAGTAACAAACATACAAACATCCAAACATCCAAACATCTAAACTTTCACATTTATAATATTAGTAGGATTTTTCAGGTAAATTCTATATTCAATAAGTGTGAAGTGAAGTTGGCATAAATTGTTCCATTAACTTTTTCTTGGAAAAATGGAAAACTCAGTTTTACTAATTTGAATGGGTGCTTCAAATAATTTATTAAATTTCAAAAGAAAGGAAATATTAATATTTTCTAGTACCTGTGATTCATTGCAGAAAACCCAAATGGCACAACGTAAAAACCATAAAGTTAATATACTTATCGGAATAGAGGAACAACCACGAGCTGCCAAACGAAACCAAAATTTGATCGCATTTGTGTGTGTAAAATTGTTTATGTATGCGTGTCAGTGATGTACATCATGTCGCTTTTCAGATTAATATCGATATCGATAATATTAAATAGAAGTAATAAATAAACATATATTGGACACGATCACATTCATTGTTCCAATACCAAGGTATAGTAGCTTAAGCACTAGTATTATGGAAATTGGAAATAACCACATACACCCAGACCCGAGGAAATATTGAAAAATTCGTTTTCAACATTTACCCGACCGGGGCCTACCGGCTAAAAAATATGGATATGGACATGGGTTTCAACTGTCATTTGAATTTCTTATTTTGATAGATTTTTGCGGCTTTGTTCTGTTGAACGTTGCTAGCTAGCTATCGTTATTCCCGAGGTCACTAAACAGGGAACTGAAAGCGGCTATTTGTTTTATAAAATTGATTTAAAGTTCCAAAAAACGTATGATTTTCATATCCATAAAGTTACGTGGTATCCCTCAAGGGATCGAACCCGGGACCTCTAGAGATAGCGGCACCTTGAAACCGGCGCGTACACCACTCGGCCACGGAGGTCGTCTAATAATAATATATTAATATATACTGTAGCGTTAAAAAAAAAAACGCTACTAGATTGTCGTCTTACGACGCCAATAATTGTCTTTCAATTAATATTTTTTGGCTAAAATACTTGTTAGCGTAGTTCCTTTTTTGTGTATTCTGACCTTAGATATGCAAAACCTCCATGGTTGTTTGCTGGCAGCTATATGTTATGTATGCAACGTCATTTTTGAATTTCAAATGTGGTTTTTCCTTTTTGCATTGTCAAGGCGATATTTTTTTGAGTTTGTCATCATTGTTTGTTTTGATTGCGGCTTATGAAGATATTATGTTATTATTGAATTGATGGTGTAATATTGAGTGCTGAGTGCTGTTTACGAGGCGGCTGTGGGATACAGCCGCTATCTTAGCTACATTATATATTTATTTGAAAGCCAGGCTAACTGGGTAAGTTGAGGGAATTTTCGATGTAAAGGGGTGGGTTTTAAATTTGCTTAATACTTTCGTGTGGATGAAGTATTGATTGTGTGCGTTTGGTTTTAGCAAAACCCTACGGGCTAGCAACAAGCGTTCGCCGTTGCCTGCCGCCGTCCGCGGTTCCCGTTATACCCAACCTTTGGACCTTTCCGTCCGGCATACGGAGAGCTGGGGACTGACGGTCAACTCGCCGGTGCTCCTCCACGCCTCCACGCCTGTAGGACACACATTGAGTCCGGTCAAACCAGTAGTCGGTGCCCAGGCTACCCGGGCTTCTAGCCGGATCGACTTCGGAGCGATCGCAGAAGCGGTACGTGGAGCTACACGGCAGTCTTAAGCCCGGTTGCGATTCCTTTTTTTTTTAGAAACCAATTTTTATTTAAGTTCCGTTTTAAGAACCTCCAAGTGTTTATTGTTTTACCGGTTATTTAAATTGTGTATTTTTTAATTGTATTTTTAATAATTTAATTTCACTGATGATCCAATCGATCACCATTGAAATCTCTAAATTCTAAAAACCCCTCTGTCGGGCCCCCAAGGTTCATTTGCATTTTTACAAACCTTCGGCTCTCATCCCATTTCACCCATACCCATCAACATCACCCGTCCACGCCGCAAGCAATAAACTTGCAATAACCTTTTTTTTCTTTTAAATAAATAGATTTTAATTAGTTTTAATTAATTTTTAATTAAATTTCATTTATTTATTTTTACCCTTTAATTACCTCCACGTGCGTCTATTCTTTCGTTTATTAATTTATTTTGTGGACAAATAAATTTATCGTGAAAAATGAAGTGAAGTTTTTTTTTCTTCTGTTTAATTTCACTACAAAATGGCGCCCGAACAAATAAGTAAGTAATCTTGTTTGCTTTGATTTAAATTGTAATATTTAATTGTGTATTTTTTTTTTTTTTTTGTTAGTGGGGAGATGGTGACCGATAACGGTCGCGTTATAATTATTATTTCATCTGAATTCTAGCCACCTGAAGGTCTATGAAGAATCCCGTTCCAACTGACACTACCGCTGTCACCGACCGACGACTGGATTTCAAATGCTTTTTGTTAAGATTCGCTTTCGGCGTTCAGTACAGTGAACAGTTTAATTATTAATTTAAGCATTGTTTTAAAAATGGAAAGTTTGTCCAAATATTGTGCTATTTTATTTTGATTCCCGCAAACATACCCCGATTTTGTAGAATAGTTCCCATAGTTTGTATTTATCTCGGTGTATTTAATGTGACTTTTTTATTTGGTTTCTTTCGCCTTTGTTCTTGGTGTCGATGTGCTTTATTTGCGGTTGCCTTGATCGTGTTTTAGATTTCGGTTTTGATCTCGCTACCGTTCAATTTTACACTTTGCTTGTGTAATTCGTCCGAGATTTGAACTTGTGAATTTTTTTTGCTCTAACTTTGTTGCTCGTTGTTATTGTCTTGATTGGTATTCACTCAAGCTACCTAAACGACGAGGTAAATTGATTGGCAAAATTCGGTTACCCATCCGTGTTATCGACATTCGGAAAGTTGCTTAACATTTACGATCGAAAGTCAAATAACTCTAATTCGGTATCTGTACGTAACTCAACCCGTGTTTGTCTTTGTTATTTTATTTTATTCTTCAATATTTTGATTTTAACGCGTTGATTTTGGGGTTTCGAACTTTGACTTCGAAGTTTGATTTAGTTCTGATTTTGCCATTGGTCTCGTTCAACTTTAACGTACTTATTTTTTTTTTAACCCGTTACGGTTGATTTTAGCACTATGTCGCAACATAGCCTTGAGGGTTCAATGACCACCTGCGTTTCTGACGAGATGCGCGAGATCCGTGATACGCCCTTTGCTCCCTCGGGATCTAATGCACGTTTTCCACGAGATTTAAGTCCACAGGCAAGCGATGTGGAGCACAATTTTGATGCCGGATCACGGTCTCGAGCTGATTGCAGACCCGTATGCTATCCGTCAGTTCCTTTGAAAGGCGAGTCCCTTACCAAATGGAACTTGAGTTTTTCTGGTGAGACATGCGTACGCGAGTTCTTTTTTCGAGTTGAGGAAGAAGGAATCGCACGTGATGCCAGGCCGTCTTACGTGGTCAGGCGCTTCCACGAGTTATTGTCGGGTAGCGCTTTGAAATTTTTTAGAGCCGTAAGGTATCCTGGACTCTCATACGCTGAGCTTAAAGACGCTTTTTTCAAAACTTTTGACGTAACGGACTACGATTTTAAAGTAGAGAGCCAGCTCCGAGCGTTATCTCAGAAAGCCAACCAATCTGTGGTTGACTTTGTTATTCAGGCCCGCGATCTGAACGCAAAACTTCGCACTCCGTTATCGGAAGAGTGTTTGTTCAACATCGTGAAGTATGGCATGAATCCTAAGTACCACCCTTGCCTCGCTACGAACATAGTGAGAGACATTGACGGCTTGCTTGAGATTGCAAGGAATTTTGAAGCCTTTCAAAGTTCACGACCGGCGCATTTGGCGATAGCGCCTGTCAGTGCTGATATTGATAAGGAGTCCGGGTCTCATCTACCAGTCATATGTATGAAGTGTGAGGCGACAGGACACAATTATCGCAACTGTCCCAACATAACCGAAGCTGTATGCTTTAAGTGTAAGCGGATCGGAGCGATTACCCGCGATTGTCCTCAGTGTAAACCTACATCATCAAAAAAACGGGTCATCGGCGCACTGAGAGGTCCATCGGTGTCGCCCGTTGTGGTAAATAGTTCGAAGGACAATAGATTGTTCGTCGAAGTTAGTGTTGCTAATTACCCTGTCAAGGCTCTTTTGGATTCAGGTGCCCAAATTTCGCTGATCGACGTTTCCCTTTTGACGGAACTCGGTCTAACGTATTGTAACAACATCCGTCCGTCGGTTGTTTCTGCCGATAATTCACCTATCGATATTTTGGGTGGATTGGACATTCTTGTTTTTTTTAACGGTACCCGTATTTTACTTTCATGCCTTGTCAGTTGTAATTTACCAACTTCATTTATTTTAGGGATTGAATTTTGGAATTCATCTGGTCTTACGGACATTTTGAAAAGCGCATTCGCTGTTGGACGGGCTGGGAAACTTTTTATCCCGCCGCCTGGTTCTCCTGGAGTGGACCCTCCAGTGGTTAGCGAGGTACGATATGTTCACCCGCGCACTGTGCTTTCATCAGTCCAAGAGGCTAGGCTTCAGGCTGTGATCGGCGAGTTCGAGGAGATTTCATCTGAGAAGGCCGGTTTAGGCTGTACGTCATGGTTTTCTCACAAGATTGAGACTGTTGGTTCTCCCATTCGACAACGCTATTATCAGTTGTCGCCCGTTAAGCTCAAGGTTCTTAACGAAGAGATTGACAAGATGCTGGAGTTAGGAGTTATACGTCCTTCGCGGTCTCCTTGGGCATCACCCGTTGTGATGGTTACCAAGAAAGATGGTAGTGTCCGGTTTTGCGTGGACAGTCGGAAGTTAAACAGCGTGACCGTACGAGACTCCTATCCTCTCCCACGCGTTCAGGATATCTTAGATAACCTTCGGGGTGCTAAATATCTGACTTCACTAGATTTTAGGAGTGCTTTTTGGCAAATACCCTTGTCGGACAAGGCTAGTTGCGAGAAAACAGCTTTTATCGTGCCGCAAAGAGGTCTATTTGAATTTGTACGCCTTCCTTTTGGCCTTACAAACGCAGCGTCCGAAATGCAGAGGCTCACCGACATGATAGTTAACTTTGAATTTTCCCCAGAGTCCAATGACTTCGTTTTTGGTTATGTGGATGATCTGATTCTGGTTTCTCGGGATTTTGACAGCCATCTTCAACTTATCCGCAAGGTTCGTGATAGGTTAAAGGAGGCTGGTCTTACCGTCAATCTAAAGAAGTGCGAGTTTTGTAAATCGGAGTTAAGATACCTTGGCTACATCGTTAATGAGCGGGGTCTTCAGACTGATCCGAAGAAACTTGAGGCGATAAGTGATTATCCGACACCCACAAGCGCCAAGTCCCTCCGTGCCTTTATTGGCATGTGCTCATATTACCGACGGTTCGTTGATGGTTTCTCTTCGATTATTGCACCTCTTACAGCGTTGATAGGTAAAAGGAAAGGACGTGATCCCATCGATTGGAATCACAGCGCTGCGGCGGCCTTTGCGAAGTTAAAGGATGCCTTAATGAACTCACCGCTTATGACCTGCCCTGATTTCTCGAAGCCTTATATTCTACAGTGCGACGCTAGCCAAGTCGGCCTTGGTTCAGTACTTGCACAGGAATTTGATGGCGTTGAGCACCCGATCGCTTATTATTCGCGTTTGTTCACTAAGGCTGAACGTAATTATGGCACAACTGAACACGAGCTTCTCGCGGTCATTGATTCCATTAAACATTTTCGCGGATACCTCGATGGGATGAAATTTAAAATTGTGACTGATCATATCGCTCTTAAATGGTTGATCACTCTCGATAATCCTACAGGGCGTTTGGCCCGCTGGGCAACTTTGATTTCACAATATAATTTTGAGGTCGAACACAAGAAGGGTGTTTTAAATGTTGTTCCTGACGCCTTATCCCGTGCTCAGGTAGGGCTTATTTCGTTTGAACGCGGTGTTGAACCTTCTGGGGACCCCTGGTTCGAACGTGTTTTTAACGGCGTAAGAGAGACCCCCCAGATGTTCTCAGCGTTTGCTTTGCGCAGTGGTGTTTTAATGCGTAAAGTAGCTGTTGAGAGTCCTTTGGCACCTAACTCATGGCGTATTGTTTTGCCTGCGTCAAAGACCAGAGAGGCCATCGCTGAAATCCATAACGGTTTCCCTAATGTGCACCCTGGTGTTATGAAGACGTACCTAAAGGCTCGAGACTTATACTATTGGCCGTACATGTTCCGAGATGTCACCAGATTCCTTTCCGAATGTCAGGTCTGTAAAGCGTATAAAATCGCTAATTCGCAGCCACGCGGTCAGCGGCTATATCCACGCCCTGTCGTAGCCCCAATGGATCTGCTGTCAATTGATTTGATAGGTCCATTGCCTGACACTCGCAATGGTTTCCGTTACATCCTTACGATGGTAGACGTGTTCACCAAGTTTGTGTGGCTGTCTCCACTCAAAAGGGTGAACGCGGCAACTATTTCTGCAGCGTTGGAAACTGAAGTTTTCCTGCGTTACGGCGTTCCGGCCAACATTCTGTGCGATAACGCTACTGTTTTTCACAGCGCTCAGTTTTTAAATTTTTTATCGAGCTTCGATATTCCCAATCCGTGTTATACTCCCTATTATTCTCCACAAGCGAACGTTGTGGAAAGGTATAACCAGGTAGTGGTTACCACTCTAAGCATTTTGGCTGGTAACGATCAGCGCAGTTGGGCGGATAATTTGCGCCGGGTCGCTCTTTATCTAAATTCTTGCATTAATTTAGCTACTTCTTATACACCGAATTTCCTTATGTATGGACGCGAAGTTTCGATGATTCGTCAACGTGTGGATGGCCAGGTTGTGGACCAAGAGGTGGGACACAGCCGGGACGAGCACGCTTCTAATCTTTCTACGCTTCGTGAGGTTTATGAGAGGGTTGCGGATTCGATGGTTCTAGCTTTCCATCGTAACGCTAGGAGATTCAACGCGAACCGTAGGTCAGTTAGGATCGATGTTGGACAGGTTGTCTGGCGCAGAAATTTCCAGAGAGGAACTTCTGACGCATTCAGAGGTGGCAAGTTCGCGCCACGCTTTGTGCAGTGTCGGGTTGTTGATCGCGTGTCTCCACAAGTTTACGTTTTGGCCGATGCGGATTCGGAACACGTGGGCACATATCATATAAAAGATATTTTGAAGTAATTTGTGTTTTTTTTTGTTTGTTTACGATTTAAGCTTTCTTTTGTTTGAATTCACTCTTTTTCTATAAGGGTAATTCCTATACCCCAAAATTTAAAAAAGCGCGTTTGTCCGTTCCCTAATCTCTTGAGGTTTTTTTGGTTCTAGTTTCTTTTGGTTTGTGTAATTGTGCGTATCGTGGCGACTGTTTAACTCTGTGCAAAATTTTTGTAACTGTGTATGTGGTATCCTTCACCTCTTTGAAAAACTTATCCTTGGCTGCTGGTGTGGTAGCTGTATTGTTGCTTTTTTGCTCGTCCTTAGCGTTACTGAGGGTACAACGCATTGATCGCCTGGGTCCTGTCTGCTGCGCGCTCTTTCTGTCGTGATTTTCGAATAGTACACTCAGTTCATTATATCTCTGTCATAGCTTTTACTATGATACTCTAGTTTCCTTTTTTTCAAACGACGATTTTGGTCTCATGGTAGCCTTTCGCTAACGTTTTCATTGTTGATGTTGGGATGTTGTTGTTGGTTTGTTGATGTTGTTTTTTTTTTTTTGTTGGTATTGATTATTGTTGTTGTTGATGTTGGTTTTTGTCTGTTGTTGTTGTTGTTGATGTTGGATTTTGTTGAGGTTTGATGGTGGTGTTTTTTTTTGTTGGGTTTATGTCTTTTTTTTGTTGGTGAGAGGATGCTGTAGCGTTAAAAAAAAAAACTACTAGATTGTCGTCTTACGACGCCAATAATTGTCTTTCAATTAATATTTTTTGGCTAAAATACTTGTTAGCGTAGTTCCTTTTTTGTGTATTCTGACCTTAGATATGCAAAACCTCCATGGTTGTTTGCTGGCAGCTATATGTTATGTATGCAACGTCATTTTTGAATTTCAAATGTGGTTTTTCCTTTTTGCATTGTCAAGGCGATATTTTTTTGAGTTTGTCATCATTGTTTGTTTTGATTGCGGCTTATGAAGATATTATGTTATTATTGAATTGATGGTGTAATATTGAGTGCTGAGTGCTGTTTACGAGGCGGCTGTGGGATACAGCCGCTATCTTAGCTACATTATATATTTATTTGAAAGCCAGGCTAACTGGGTAAGTTGAGGGAATTTTCGATGTAAAGGGGTGGGTTTTAAATTTGCTTAATACTTTCGTGTGGATGAAGTATTGATTGTGTGCGTTTGGTTTTAGCAAAACCCTACGGGCTAGCAACAAGCGTTCGCCGTTGCCTGCCGCCGTCCGCGGTTCCCGTTATACCCAACCTTTGGACCTTTCCGTCCGGCATACGGAGAGCTGGGGACTGACGGTCAACTCGCCGGTGCTCCTCCACGCCTGTAGGACACACAGTGAGTCCGGTCAAACCAGTAGTCGGTGCCCAGGCTACCCGGGCTTCTAGCCGGATCGACTTCGGAGCGATCGCAGAAGCGGTACGTGGAGCTACACGGCAGTCTTAAGCCCGGTTGCGATTCCCTTTTTTTTTAGAAACCAATTTTTATTTAAGTTCCGTTTTAAGAACCTCCAAGTGTTTATTGTTTTACCGGTTATTTAAATTGTGTATTTTTTAATTGTATTTTTAATAATTTAATTTCACTGATGATCCAATCGATCACCATTGAAATCTCTAAATTCTAAAAACCCCTCTGTCGGGCCCCCAAGTTTCATTTGCATTTTTACAAACCTTCGGCTCTCATCCCATTTCACCCATACCCATCAACATCACCCGTCCACGCCGCAAGCAATAAACTTGCAATAACCTTTTTTTTCTTTTAAATAAATAGATTTTAATTAGTTTTAATTAATTTTTAATTAAATTTCATTTATTTATTTTTACCCTTTAATTACCTCCACGTGCGTCTATTCTTTCGTTTATTAATTTATTTTGTGGACAAATAAATTTATCGTGAGAAATGAAGTGAAGTTTATTTTTTCTTCTGTTTAATTTCACTACAATACCTAGTAATATTATTAATATAACTAAAATAGGATGGGAAGGGATTTTGCATCGCAAAACTACGATTCTGCGGTGAAGTATGCATATTATTTTAAGAAAAACTCCGACGAGATTTTAAATCATTTATTATACACTAGCGACCCGGCCATGCTTCGCACAATCCTTTGAACAATTTGTTGGTGCTTCCACAGTGATAGTACGTTTCACTTCTCGCGTCTGGAAATATTTTTCATCAAAATGTCCAAATTAGTCCATGTGTTTCTGGTATCCAAGGTAGTATGAAATCTGAAAGATACTTATATTACTAATGATAGTATAGGTACCTATTCTAACAGTCAAAAACTGATACCTATGGATCAGTTAAGTACCTTTCTTAAATGGGATGTACTTTTCCAGGTAATTCATATCTAAACGTAATATAGGTACTTTATTAACAGTACCTAATACATATTCGTTTACCGCGTGATAGACAGTGGACACGAAATATCGATAACTTGATGCAGCCCTAGTGTAAAACGAAAATTATTTCTTTACACAAAATATTCGTAAATTCTGCATTATGTGTAATCAATATTTGCTTGTTACATAAATAAATGTTTATTGAAGAGCATTATCACACTTCGTGCTTTAAATTCGAAGCGCATTAGCAAAAATAAACCTTAGGAAGGGAGGTGTCGGTTTAGAATAATTTACCTGAGAAATGAACATTTTGCGGGATTATTTCATTGTGTTGTACAACAATCAATAACTGAGCAAGTCACCATGTTTCCATGGCACCATGTGTCCATACCAATATTGGCTAAAAATATCTAAGATTGCACGTAAAATCCGAAAAATTTACAATACCTAAATTCTCAGCGTGCTGATAAGTGCTGACGAACTGTCAAACAGTAGCCAAAAACGGTTCTGTTACGTCGTATCACGCATCTCCTTTTATCTCACAGTGTTGTTGCTAGTGACATCCCGTTCGCTCAGCCCTTTGTTGCTCTATTCCGATAGGTATATTAACTTTATGGTAAAAACAAAAAAAATAACTTTTTCTGTTTGAAAGTATTTTAATTTGAAGAGCTAATTTTAAAATTATATCCCATTTTAAATGTATTTACTTATATACTTACCGCTTTTCTAATTATACAAATTCTATACTTATTATAATTTTCATACGTTTTCTTCTCATAAGTAGGCGAATTAAGGCATAGGTTTGCCAGATAATATCCAGAAATGATGCGTTAATATTTCTAAAGATTATAAATTAAAGACTGGCAGAAGTTGAGCAAACATTGTGTTTTCGTGGCCTCATTAAGAGCACTGTATTCTCAATAATAGTAACCACGTAATCCGTAGTATTTATGAATGAGGGCTTAAGCTTCACGTGATGTTGTAGTTTCGCAAGGGTTCGCCTTGGATTGGCCTGCTGCGATGGTTCCGTGCCAAGTTACTTAGGGATCGCTATCAATCACGGTTTACGCGGGGAACTGACGGCCGCGTGATGAGGTGGACTACACTTTCTTAAATTAGTTGGATAGTGTTTAAATTATCGTAATGTGTGAGTCGTCCTCGGTAGCGTACCTACCCTTCGTACCTAACCTACATTTGGACTGGGAGTACACTTGGAGAGGCATAGGTATTATTTTTTAGGGGGGCAATCTTTGCTTATCTATTAAATAAAAAAATATATTTATTGTTCTCTCACACAGTAAATACAGGAGATTATCATAACCTTAAGTTAAATATATACCTACTTAGAGCAATCTATGTGAGAGACTGGTATCTGTATTCCTAGGTAATCTGTATTACAGTTACAGATTACCAGACTCTTCACCTCTGGACCGGCTTATGTCACCTGCTTAACCCTGATACTGCTAAGTCGATTTCAATATTTTAAAGTATTGATCGTATGTTAGAGGGGGGGTGGGGGGGGGGGGGGGTCGATAATTAATATATTGATGATATTGAATTCAGCTTTCAGTCTACTTCAAACTTAAGACATACTTTAAGTTTCCGTAATTTTGGGGTTTACTGTCACTCTGTCTGTACTCGCATGTAGTTAGTTCAGGGGCCCTACTGTGAGCTGCCAATCAATGTTATATTTATTTTTTATTTTCATTTTATTTATTTACTTATTTGGGATAAAAACAAAATTCACAAATTATGTCTTAAAACGATAATAGTAGAATTAAGTATAACTTATAGTGAAGCCCACACCAATAACGTCTCGACGTTATAACTAACTCGTTAGTTATACAGTAATGTTGATTGCAGGACGGAGCTTTGTACACTGCGTATAGCGCCATCTCGCTTACAATAAAACTAAAGGGTGTCTCAAAAGTAGGTATAGGATTTGAATTTCGCGCTATTTCCGAAATATTCAAGATGGCGGGTTGAAATTTGACATACGTCATCTTGACACATGTAAAATTAATCGTGGAGCGTTTCACAATAAACAAGCGCATAGAAGTTATACAAATATTTAACGAAAATTCACGATCAATTACAAACACTCGTCGAAAGGTTGAAAAATCTCGTAATTTCAAGAAGAGGTAAATGTCAAAAGGCCACCGTGATCTTGCCATCTGATGCCACTGGATTTCTTTCTTTGGGGCTACGTGAAAGATAAAGTCTACGCCAACTATCCACAAAACAGACAATATAGACAAAATATTCGCCGAGTTATTGGTGAAATAAGTAGCGAAATGTGTGAAATACGCAGCGAAATGTGTGAAAGTGTCATGAAAAACTTGCACACAGCACAAATGCCCGTGGCGGCCATTTAGCAGATATTCTATTCAGATAAAATTGTACAAGTCTCTTCTTTAAAACAAAATAAAACTACGAAGAAATTCCAATCCATTCGCGTTTTATTGAGACATATCATCCTATACCTACTTTTGAGACACCCGTTATATCATTGTTTGAGAGTCCAGAGTTAGTTAGGTTAGGGCCCCAGAACTAACAACTGCATGCGAGTATTGGAGTGTTACAGTATGAAACCCGAAAATTACAAGCAAGGCCGCAAGGCCTCGGAAATAACAAACTATAATATGCTAATTTAAACCGTACCCGTCACGCCGCGCCGTAGGGCACAAAACAACAATGCCTAGCCATCCAACAGTTTCTGAAATGTCACTTGAAAATTGAATCGTCATCAGTTATACAACTCCTAGTGTCGGTGGTCAACTGCTAACCATTACTTTTAATTCTCGTTTTTTTACTGATTTGCCATTTTGTAGGCAGGTCTCCAGTTGTTGGTTCAGATACGAATACTAAACAAATCCAACGTACCTAATAGGTACGTTATGAGGAAATAAGCATTTCGTCTAACAGTTTCTGAAATATCACTCAAAAATAAATCATCATCATCATCAGTTATGTAACCACTATTGTTGGCGGTCAACTGCTAACTGCTGCCGGTTAGCCTTGGCGCCGCCGCGTCACGCAACGCATCACTTTCATCTCAAATATAACTCTACCCGTCATTCATGTGGAAAACTGTCGCTTCTGTGCTTCTGACAACTGAAAAACTAATATATATTTTAAGAGTAAACAGTTTGTTGTGATGTCCATCAGGTTAATTAATATGGTAAAGACAAACTACACGACGTTATTCCGCGGGAATGTGATGTTTTTCTATGGTAAAAATTAGCCTATGTCACTCTCCAGCTCCAAAACTATCCCCATACCAAAAATCACGTCGATCCGTTGCTGTTGCTCCGTATTGACGTGAAAGACGGACAAACAAACACACTTTCACATTCAAAATATTAGTATCATTGTACCCAGTATAAACTTTAAATTTTAGTTTGTTACTTTCGATTGTCATCTGCACTTTTTCTTATTATGGTTTTAAGATAAGATAAGATAAGATAAGATAAAAATATTCTTTATTCACTTAGACATAACAAATATGTACTTATGAATCGTCAATATTTTCCTACCACCCATTCAAGACTTTTTTAACTGACAAGAAGAATGGGCGCAAGAAACTTGCCAGCGTTTCTTAGTTAGGTAACGACATTTACAAAAATAAAAAGCATCGTTACTAATACAACAATTGCTTAGTATAAAAATACATCATATTAAAAAGTGATTATGTTATGTGTTACATCATGACCATGCATTGCGGTCATTCAAATAATCGTCTACTTTATAGTATCCTTTGCTCATCAGCGACTCTTTAATGTAACATTTAAATTTATGCAATGGTAGTTCAATTATATGCTGTGGAACTTTATTAAAAAAGGCTATGCTTTTCCCCAGAAATGAGGCTCTATTTAAGATGTTCACATTCACTTTGTATAAAATGAAATTTGTTAAGTTGATAAAATATTACGACACGTTTAAACATTTCCGGAAAACTCTCTCATTAATCTCTAACTTCTGTTAAAGCTGATGAGTTTTTTTTGCCTGTTTTTCTTGTCAGTTAAAAGATGTCCATAACAGGTGGTAGGTAAAAAATGTTGGACGATTCATAAGCATTAATTTTATTTAACCTATATGAATAAAAAATTATGACTATGACTATGACTAACTAAACCCATTAAAAATTGCAAATTAAGTAGGTATTTAGAAAAAATCGACCCGTCTCACAAGCAACCAGCTCCGACGGGACTCGA
The DNA here is from genome assembly GCA_949710035.1 of Crambus lathoniellus. NCBI lineage: Eukaryota > Metazoa > Arthropoda > Insecta > Lepidoptera > Crambidae > Crambus > Crambus lathoniellus. Next base: position 6,704,129 of record OX453298.1, read on the forward strand.
ACGAACCCACGACCTTTCGCTATTCGCGCGACTGCTCTAACCGCTGAGCTACGGAGTCGTTCGTCGTCATTTTAAATTTTTCAATAATAAAAATTGCATTGTTAATGCAAAAAAGTAAAAATTTTAATAACTAAACCTATCTTCTTCGCTTGTTGCCTTTAGTTACTGGCTAACTAAAATAGTTGTAATTGCATTTAAATTTACTTTAAATTTTTGTTATAACATACCGATAATTTCCAGTAAAATTACTTATTTTGAGGTTTTTAAATTATCTCTGACTAGCTTTCTGCCAGCGGTTTCGCCCGCGTAGACTACACGAGCGACGTTATCCGGCGGGAATTTGATATTTTCCGGGATAAAAAGAATCCTTTGTTCCTCTCCAGGCTACAAAGTATCTGTGTCCCGAATTTAAGCCAATCCGTTCAGCCGTTTTGGCGTGATTGAGCAACAAACATCCAAACTTTCCCATTTATAATTTAGTAGGACAAGTGTTACAGACCTACCTAAGTTAAAAATTAAAAATAGATTTTTTTATCTATATACTAGCGGCCGCCCGCGGTTTCACCCGCGTGGTTCCCGTTCCCGTGGGAATATCGGGATAAAAAGTACCCTATGTGTTATTCCAGGCTATAATCTATATATCTGTTGCAAATTTCACCCAGATCATTGATCATCAATTTTGATCTTGAAATGTTCGTGGAAGTCCAAGGAAGGTTTTAACGGTGAGAAAATAGGGGAAGGAGGGGTAAGTAGGGGTAGAGTAGAAGTAGGGTAGGGTAAAGGTAGGGTAGGGGTAGGGAAAGGGTAGGGTTGAGGTAGAGTACGGGTAGGTTAGGGTGGAGTAGGGGGTAGAGCCACGGGAACGAAGTCGCGCTGGGTCAGCTAGTTTTTAATAAAATTTCTTAGTACTTACCTACATAATTTTATGCCAGTTTGTCTGTAAATTTTGATAGTAACAAATTAACATTAGGAACACATTATATCATCTAAATACAAATGAAAATAGGTCAAGTTTGAGCAACACAAGAGTGATAAATCGTTCATATTAATACTCTCCTTAATCTTTAGTGCTTGTATGCAATTTGTTTCTTTGGAAAGCAAACTCAGACGTAGCATATATTACAACACTAAGTGATAAATTCAATTATTAAAAAAATTACTTCATAATAGCTTATGCAGGCACATCATTATGGCACTTCGGAAAATTATAGCTCGTTAATTTTGCTCTATAGTTTTCTACTTACCTAAATAATGTAGGTATGTATAATTATGACAAATAATAACTTGATGGAAAGGTGTCTTTATTTTCAAATACTGCCTTGCCTGCGTCTGTTTTCCCGAATGACTACAACCTTATAATTTTTGAAGCTAGAGTTAATAGGCTGCTTCTGGGTAAGCTCGCTCCATTTTAGGGTTCTTCTCAACACTAAGGTTCAGTGTGAAGCCAAGAGCAAGCCCTTAAAACATTAAAAAAAGGTTTTTGTTGTATATCTGTCTATTTATGAGTTAGCTTTCTAACAATTAAATTAATAAGTAATTTTGGATATTTCTTGTTGGTATAAAATTTCAATTTCCATTAGATTGGAAATACAAAATTAAACAGAATAAATTTAATCCGTCTATTCTGCCCACACCGAAACACATCTTAAATTAACAGCATTAACATGATCCCTTTCAGATCGGCTCGAATGACTCCACAGTGCATTTCCGTATCGCAACCCAAAAATAACCGTCCAAATCCAAACCATTTACAACAATCAGTCACATTTGTCACAGCTTCCCCTGTACCGTCACAAGCAGATTAATGTATGTATGATGGAAAAACTTTCCGGGCGACCACTTTTCGACTATATTCCCTTGTACACGATTTACATCCACGCTAAATGTTTGTACGCTCGCATCCGAACAAACCGCAAGCAAATATCGCCACAAGGAAACCTCGAATGTACAAGCTATGTTTCGGGAACCAGCGCGGTCGACATGCCCAAATTTACTGCTAAATAATTACGTTGGACGTAACCCAAATCGAGGTGCACTCGGGGACTGCACCGCGGTGATAATTTATTCGAGCAATGCGTTTATTACTTTAATACTACACGGGAATGCGCTTCTTGGGAAATTAGGTGACACCAGTGATGCATGGAAGCGCAGTTTGGATGTTTATTGCTTGCGGTTCAAGGTTTAAGGATTTATGGTGACGTTTTGTTGAAGTCTCTTGTTCGGAATGACTTTGCATCTTGCTGTTTCGGTGCTCAGTTAATCCTTCAGATAGCTTGTGGCGTTTTAATTGCGGAATTGCATAATCTCAAATGGGGTAACCTTTGACTTTCAGTCCGACGTACGTACAAGAGATTTAACGTAACACTAGTTAATTAGTTTCTTCAAGTTGAACATTTACTTCATCAACTAAAAAAAAAAAAACAAAAATAAACGAAAACTTAGACAAAAAAAAGGTTGTATTAGGCGTATTTATAGACTTAAAAAAAGCCTTTGATACCGTTTGCCACAAAATTCTTTTACAGAAGTTAGAAACCATCGGTATCAAAGGCAGTGCTCTAAAACTACTGAAATCCTATCTTACAAACAGATCGCAAGTATTAAAGATTGATGATCGTCAAAGTAGCGCTTTGCCTATTACATATGGTGTTCCTCAAGGATCCATACTCGGACCACTCTTATTTTCAATCTACATAAATAACATAGAGGATCTGCGACTCCGTGGCCATATTACTTTGTATGCGGATGATACTTGTCTTTTCTATTACGGAGCTAATGTGCATGATGTGATCCAACAAGCACAAGAAGATTTAAAAATCTTGTCCGAGTAGTTCCAATACAATCTGCTAACAGTCGAATGTCTCAAAAACCTGCTACATTATATTTAAACCAAAAAATAAAACCATTCCTTCACATGAACCGTTAACAATTGACAATATACCCCTGGAACAGAAAACTGTTGAAAAATACCTTGGATTGAGAATGGATAGTAATTTAACATAGAATACGCAAATCGATTATATTAAGAGCAAACTTTCTTCGCTCACTGGTTCACTACGTAACGTAAGTCAATGCATCCCTAGGAAATTACGCTACAATATTTATAACTCCCTTGTTAAATCACATCTACTATACCTTATTGAAATCTGGGGCACTGCCGGTAAGACAAGGCTACAGGAGCTTCAAAGAATGCAAAATAAAGTAATAAAAACACTTTCGTTACACCTACCAAAAAAAATTTCAAAGAAACCAAATTTATGAACATAAAGCAACTTTACGTGTATAGCACTTGCCTTTTGATTCAAAAATTATTAATAAAAACATTCATACCAACATAACTTTCACAAAAAAATCTCAAATCAGCAAACGCAGTCTTCGTCGGCCAAGCTTACTTGTCTTGCCATGGGCACGTACAAATTATGCTAAAAAAAGTTTTACCTTTGAGGGAGCAAAACTGTACAATAGCTTACCTTCTTACATAAAAGATATAAAATTATATAACAGCTTTAAGTCCAAACTGTCTTCTTATATAATAGAAAATTTCGAACTTTATACCTAAGTTTCGTTTTTATAGTTAATTATAGGTACCACTAGTATTTAAGGCTTGGTGGTGATGTATAAGAAAAATAACTTTTGTACTCTTTTTATTTTCATGTAAGTGACTTATGTAAGTCTTTGTTGAAAATAAAGTCTTTAAACCTAAACCTAACTTAAGCGATTTGTTTCTAAAAAAACTTCATTCTTACCATTCCCCTTTACCTATATGTATAGTCTCCATGTGCTTAGACGAGACAATATGTCTTTATCCAGACGGGTTTGTTTGACGGACAATCCAATCTTTGTTTAAATAGTAATTTTTGTTTGTCAGACAAATGTATAAAAATAAAGTAGCATTTCTTTGCTAGCTGATGTTTATCTTACAGCGTCTAAACAAATCTCAGTGTTCGCGTCTGTTTCTGAGTCATAGCGTCATAGGGCCATTGATCTAGATGTAAAAGGAACTGAAGAAAAAGAAAACGGGTTATGATTTGAAATTATGAGCGCAAATTAACCTAGTGGCGCTGTGGTTTGGTTTTAGGCAAATATTATGTTGATCCAAAAGCTGATGCGTGAATTATGAATTTATACGAGTTCCTAATATACCTACTCTTTAATGCTAATCATTCTTAATGTAGGATTTGAATTTTATTTGGGTTTGGACATTCTGGGATCTGGACATTATGGCTTGGACCAGAAAAATCTTTCTGTGGTCTGTGGCTTGGACATTCTGGAATTTGGACGCTTTGCACCCGATGACATTTTAGGAGTTAGATACATTCTCGGCTGAATACTCATGTAGCTTAAGGAACGTCTCAAATATCGCCATTGTTGCATTAAATGTTTTTTTTATCTACTTCAGGGTAGCACTTAGCCTTCATCATGTTAAGTGGTGATAAGGCTGAAGGTGGAAGCGCACTACTCCCGGAATCCTCAATCAATGAGGAACTGGCTATCTTATCTATAACTGCCGGAACACAATAATGCTGAAAACATCATTGTTATGGGACGTCAGACTTAGATAAGATGGTGGTAGCTAACCAGGCGGACTAAGAACAAGTCCTACCACCAACCAAATGTCAAAGATATGAAAGAGACGGCCATGATGTTTAAGACGCTCCCAAAGTTGAGTCGCTTTCGAGTATTCGGGCGTCTGAGCCTTTAAGGATATGTCGTCCGGTTATCAATACCAGCTTGTTTCACTCAAATATGACTGTGTAAAAAGTATAGCAGATTTAGCATTAAATAGGCCGAATTACACGAGGCAGGTTTTTGCATACAATTTGTTGTACATTGCTATGTGAGCTTGGAACATTGCTATGTTACTTTAGACTCACATAGTAATGTAAACGTAAACCACTCGGACTGTCTTATAATTCCGTGTTGTGCCGCGACAATAGTGGTCGTCTGTCGTCGGGTTATTAATACCCGTTCGTTGTTCGCACTCGCGCGCAAATTGTGCGATTATTTTAAATCCTAACTACTTAGTGTTAACATACTACTGCGCTAGTCCATCCTCACTCTCCATTTACTTCGCGATACTAAGTAGCGTAATGTATTCTGGTACGTGTTTATGTGGTTTTTCTGAGACGCAGGTACAAAATACATTGAAGTATTTCACTTAAATTTTGTGATGCTAGCTAAATGATTCTCATTGTAGTTACACTTTATAGAAGTGTTGGAAACTGGTTGGCAGCTGTTAAATATCAAGTTAGAGCAATTTTATGTCTCCATCTTCTTATAGTCTAAATACGTAGGTACCTATAAGTCAATATCATGCACAAAGAACACGGAAAGATTTTTTTCTATTGAAGAATCATGCAGTTTACAGCCCTTCAAACCTTTAACCAGAGCCCGCAATGTAGTTATGTAGATTTTATAACGTTTCCCTACCAGAAATTATTTCTTGTTTCATTATATAGAACACGATATCTTTTATTTAAGGTTTTCGAAATGAGCTCTTCTACCAACCCAAGCCGCGTCTTAAGACCACATTGTTATTTAAATTAAATAGAGTCAAAAAGGTAAATCTTGACAACTCTCATGAACACCGAGTATATCGTTGCCGCTGTGTTACCTGTATATGGAATGGACTAAGTAGTTTTTATTTGTACAGTTTGTATAGGCTGAGCTGTCATTCCATCGGTCTTCTTTTTCCACAAGTTTTCTAATCAGTTTTAGCAAGCAGCCTTCATCACTCGCGCGCTGTTTAGCGCATCCCACACCTGAAGCGCCGGCACATAAATCTCCCACACTCAAAGACAAGTTTGCAAACAAGTTCTAGAAATACCCATCTCGCACTGTGCACGTTTATTTTTCGCAGAAACCTTTAAATAAGCTGGATCTGTCTGTCTGATTCTATCTCGGGGGAACTAGGTCTGCCGCTTGAACGGCATCCAAGGCGCTAGCAGCACAAATAGTGTCACCGTTTAATTTATATCTCTCGAAACAAATCTTCGTTTTGTCTAGCGCTTTCATCTCGCCTTTGATAAATACCCCTTTCGAGTAAATGATGTACAATTTAATAGACAGCTGTCGACGGTTTTTCCAAACTACTATCGGTCTATTTAAAACGTAGTAATTATTTTCTCTGTGCTATTATTGGGATATGTATTTTTACGAAGGTAATATTCTGGAATAAGTATTTTTATAAGTTACTACAGCATCTGGATACCTTAATTATGTACGTCTCTATTTGAATGAATAAAAGACTTGAATTAGTGTCATTATTGCGTTAAATTATTTCGTCAAAAGTCTTGAAATATCTCTCGGAATTTACAGCTTATAACATCTGAGCAACTAGAGATTTTCAATGAAATCGTTAAAACATTATAGCGATGACAATATTCTTGCAATCACTCCAGGTGAAAAACTTTTATATGCTGTGCTAACTGGAAAATAAAATGACAACGCTCGTTCGCAGAATCGGGAAAAATAAACACATAAAAAGATTCACGAAGCAACAGGTACCACAAATCGAAATTTGAGGAAAATCTGGATAAAACCCAAGCCAGGATTCATAGCTTCGTCATTTCCATTTAGCTGTAACTCTTTTTAGTAGTTGATTTTGATTTACATCTGCCTCTTACTGGACAGAGTTCCTGGTATCATTACATTTGAGCTTATCATCTTTTAATTCAGTAGCCTAAAAATACCAACATTTATATTTCAAATCAGTTATAAGTAGTACTGAACTTCAGATGGCTCAAATACCAGATACTTATCACAATGTATTTTGTTGTAATAATGTATTCAAACATTGGTAAATCACATAGGATGCATTTGATATCTGTTTACTTTTTAACCGACTTCTCAATCAAAAAGGAGGAGGTTCTCTATTCGTCTGTATGTATGTTTTTTTTTGTGTATGTCCACCGATTACTCGAAGACGGATGGACCGATTTAAATGATTGAAACGTTATTACATCAGGTTGGTTTCCAAGTTCGTTGGTTGGAAATTTTGAAATCGGTTTAGTAGTTTTCGAGAAATCTTGAAAATACTGTCGTTTTCGTTACCACTTTATGTGAATTTAATACGTATCTTTAGGCATAACTCCTTTGTTTATAAACCGATTTAGATGATTCTTGTTTTATTAAAAAGGGGATACCTCAAGGTATTTAACCGACTTCAAAAAAGGAGGTTTTCAATTTGATTACAAACCTATTTACCAGAATACAAGTAAATTGCCTGCACGATAAAAAGAGTAAAAATTATTTTTATTAAAAAATTAAACCGCCTTCAAAAAAATCACATCAAAAAAGTAAGAAATAATTCCTCACCAAATAAATAACGTAAGTACTTTGAAGTCGGGCGGGTTTTAACAAAAATAACAAAAAATCGTACATGTTTCACGCCCGACTTCAAAGTACTTACGTTATTTATTTGGTGAGGAATAGGGAACTTGCATTATTTCATTAATGTAGTCTATCTGAAAGGTTTAAGGATTGCATGAAGATATCACAAGCGAAAAAGTTGAAATATGCATTAATTATTTATTTAATGCAAATCAAAAATCAACATTTCAAAGTCAGAGCGTAAACGCTCAATGGCCGGATGTGACGTAATTCCTTAGAACGTCAAACTTTTCAATGTGCATCTGAAAGGAGTGACCAAGAAATTTTGACAACTAACGACAAACGCTGAAAGTGAGTGACCAACGATTTCAGTTTTACTGACTAGGCTTCGCCAGATAGATAAATGAAAGAAAGCTTAAGTTTTTAGCGAAATCTTTACTAGAAGTTGGTTTATCATCCGTTTCTCTAAGTACCATACTATAAGGGGTTGAATTTTTAATTTTTGTGAAAACAAAATTATCAGAATATGGCTACCACCATTTTTTACTGTTTTTTAGGAAATTAAAAATTAAGTAAGCTTTGCGTAAAACGCACTAACATATACGTATTGAAAATATGCCTATTTTGCATTAGTCTAAAATATTGTGAACGCTAACATTGACAAAGGCAAATATACTTGTTGTTGCTTGATTACTTGATTGATTATACTGATACTTGATTTATTTCTGCTGCACACTGGTGTAAATATACTGTAAAATTGTTATAAATATACTTATTGTTTAAATGAAGATGTTAATGTTGGTAGAAAATATAAGTACTGAGGTATATTTACTACATAATGTATATGTATCAGTCAGCAGGCAGGCCGCCTGCAGTCCTTAATCGAACAGGCCACCTGATATTCGGTTTTTAAGGGCGCGCACTAGGCCACTTGCAAAAGTAATAACTGCAACGGCCAACTGCAAAGTAAATGCTGCATTATTTCTATATAATTTTCTGGCATCATTCGGCCGGTCCGGAATGAAGAAATGAAGGAAATCTTTTTTTAAAGGATATTTAAAGGTTATAAACAAGAGTAACGGGACTCAACGCGACATTTATTACGAGTATGAAGTACATATTATTATGTACTTACAGCTTGACGTTTCGGCTGTGTTGCAACAACCGTGGTCACAAGCAGTCTGCTTGTGACCACGTTGTGATACATTCAGGTCAAAGACATAACACTTTTTGGGCTTCGCCCGCCGCAGTCAGGTAATTTTGGGCTTCGCCCGCCGCAGTCGAGTAAAAAACTTAAGCTTACTATGAATCTATGTGGCGAAGCCTAGTCATTAAAACCGAAAACGTTGGTCACTCAGTTCAAACGATTGTCGTGTTTCTTTTTTGGTGGTCACTCCTTTCAGATGCACATAACTTTTCATGGCGCGTAGGTAAATATTGTTTTTATATGACAGAATTAATATATTTCAGTTTTATTTGACATATTATTATACAAAAAAGACGGTAAACGATACTTTATTACTTACTACAATGGATAATTCTTTTACAAGTAAAGATAAATCTCACAAAAAAGAGTGTGCAGTTATCTGTTGTTTTTCTGTGTCCTCCTAATTCCATGACGTTTCCTAACTTAGAGAAAAGTGGATGAAAGGAGCTATAAGACAATATTCAACGTCTTCAAAATCTGCCTTGCAATGTTGTGAAGATCATTTTGATGTAAGTACGTTGTATTCGTAAAAATCATAACCTCGTAAGATCTTGCATCAACAGTAAGTGTGGACGCTGGGGTGCGATCACACGCGGCTGTGGGCTGAGGATATGAGTGAGGGAGAATGAGGATATGGGATGGGAGGAATGGGATGGTTAGGATGAAAAGTCGAGAATCGTACTTACATGTGATGAGGTGGGTAATGAGTTCTTGAGGTGACGGGCTGCGGCGGACCAGGCGGTGATGCGATGATGACCGACGGGACGGGGTATGCGCACTAACACTGACACAAATCCACCGGCCGGGGTCTGTTTATGAGCTGAGATAAGTTTATGAGCGTTCGTATGGGTAGGTATGCGATAACCCAAAATGGTGTCGACCGCGTGGTTCGTACGCGCTTCGACGCGACACACGGTTAGCGTTCGCGGCGGGGGTTTTTGCACTGAGCCGGCGAGCGGCGCTCGCGGCGGTGAATCTTCGAGAGTGAATGAGTGAATCAGTCCGTCGCGCCATGATTGGCGCGTACATCCTGGGGGGCCCGGGGAAGACCCTCTTCTTGAGCTGAATCCAACGGCAACCTGGCTATCTTGAGGACAGGTCTGCGCAGATGTCCTTGGGCTGTGTCCAGATCCACGACTCGGATCATTCCATCTTTGCCCGGGATTGTGCGGGTAATTCGACCCAGTCTCCACTGTAGCGGTGGCAGGTCATCCTCCTTGATGAGTACGAGTTCGCCGACTTGGGGAGGTGAGGAAGGGGAGAGCCATTTGGAGCGAGTTTGAAGGGTATGGAGGTAGGACTGGGTCCACAGTGTCCAAAAGCGCTGAGAAAGAGCTTGTATGAGCTGAAAACGTCTATGAGCGGATAATGGCCTGTCATCAAAGGACGGCTCGGGCAAGGCAGTGAGTGGACGGCCAATAATAAAATGACCGGCAGTTAAGGGTTCGAAGTCCGAGGGGTCGGACGAAAGTGGGCAGAGGGGCCTAGAGTTGAGTACGGCTTCGATTCGTGCCAGAAGTGTGCTGAATTCTTCAAAAGTGAAGTGCTGCTCACCAACCACGCGATAAAGTAATTGTTTCGTAGACTTGACATTAATTTCGTGTAAAGCACCGAACCAGGGCCCCTTAGGGGGGTTCAGTAACCAAGTTATGTGCTGAGTGGCAAGTCTGTGTGTGATTGCATCATTATTTGCAGTGAGGAAGTTCTGAACTTCAATGAGATGGTTCCTAGCACCTACATAATTTGTGCCGCAGTCGGACCTAATCAGGACTGGAGCACCGCGTCGCGAGACAAATCGTTGTAACGCCGCTAAAAAGGCTTCCGTTGTAAGAGCTGAAACGGCCTCCAAATGAACGGCCTTTGTCGAGAGACAAACAAATATGCAAAAGTATGCCTTTAGAAGTTTAGCGTTCCGTAACGTGCTAGACTTTACGTGAAACGGGCCGGCAAAGTCAGTCGTGACTTGACTAAATACCGGTTGAGGGTTAACCCTGTCCGCCGGCAGGTCAGCCATGAACGGGGCTGTAGGTTGAGCGCGGGATCGGAAACATCTAATACATTTATACACACGGTGTCGGACCACACGGCGAGCGGATAGTATCCAGAATTGCTGGCGTAGAATGGCATGCAAAGTATCAGCGCCAGGATGGCAATGTATTTTGTGATAGTGGTCTATGATAAGGTCTACGAGTGGGCTTGAGCTGGGCAGAATGAGTGGGTGTTGAGCCTCATATCTAATTGACGCATGAGAGAGACGACCACCGACTCTCAAGAGACCGTCTTTCAAAAATGGTGAGAGACGCTGTAGTCGGTTGGTACAAAGTCTGTTGGTTTGCAGACGATGAATATCATCCGCAAACTCGTTCTGCTGAACGGAGCGCACCCAAAATAACAGAGCGGCCTTACGCTCACCAGCTGTCAATGGACCAGAGCGCCGTTCGCCTGGTTTGTGTTTAGAGTTTAATAAAAAACGCTGGATGCAAGCCGTCACTCCGACGAGCTTGTCAAGAGAGCTGAAGCGCGCAAGCAGCTCGTGATCTATGTCTGGAACTGCTATATGAGCAGGCACCTTTTGTGGCTTGAGACCGGGCAAAGCATGATGTCCCAAAGCCACTGGCATCTTGGGCCAAGTGTGAGGAGGCTCTTTGAGCCAGCTGGGGGACCACCAGAGGTCATGAGCAGAAAGAGCGTGAGCAGACATTCCCCTGCTTGCACAATCTGCAGGGTTCAGTCCCGTGGGAACGTGTCTCCACGTGGAGCTGGTCGGGCAGGACTTTATCTTAGCCACTCGATTGGCTTCGAAAGTCTGGAGCCGATGAGGGGGCGTGTTGAGCCACGCCAGCACTATCGTGCTGTCTGACCAACAGGTATGTTGGCTTATAGTGAGGTGAGCCGACAATTCAGCTGACACTCGTGTCATGAGCTGTGACAAAAGAGCTGCAGCTGATAGCTCCAGCTTGGGAATCGTGAGCTTATTCTTAATTGGAGCCACCTTTGACTTGGCAATGACCAGGTGTACATTAACCAGTCCATTGGCATCGAGCTCATGGAGATAAACGACAGCGCCAAAGCCGGCTTCTGACGCGTCCGCGAACCCGTGAAGCGAGTAAGTGGACGTGGACTTGTATTTACAAATGTGCCGAGGTAATCGAAGAGCTGAGAGCTGAGGAAGATCCTCTGAGATGTGTTGCCACTCTGTGTGGACTTCATCTGGGGTGGGCTCGTCCCATCCCAGTTTCATGAGCCATAACTTCTGTAAGAGAAGCTTTGCGCGGAAGATGACTGGGGTAACCCAGCCATTAGGGTCATAAAGGGATGCGACTGTGCTGAGAATGGAGCGTTTGGTAACCTGAGTGAGTGAGGGGAGAGAGATGCGATACGTGAACTCATCCGATTGAGGAATCCATTGTATGCCTAGGACCTTGATGGTATTCGACTCTGGGCTGAGGTCAAAATCTTTAGGCATGTCGCATTGGTCATCTGGGAACCGTTCAAGGAGCTGAGGAGAGTTTGAGGTCCATTTACTGAGCTGAAAGCCACCCAGAGCTAGTAAATTAATCAGCTCTGTTTGAAGTGCCTGAGCTGACTCCACAGAGTCATGACCAGTGAGGATATCGTCGACGAAAATTGATCGTCGTATGATGTGAGCAGCATGGGGGTAGCGATGACCTTCATCATCAGCCAACTGCAGCAGGGTGCGGATGGCGTGGTACGGGCTAGACCGTAACCCGTATGTGACGGTATTGAGCGAGTATGTGAGCAGGGGCCGGTCAGGTGACGACCGCCAGAGAATGAGCTGATAATGTCTTTGGTCTGGGTGGATGAGTATGTTTCTGAACATCATTCTGATGTCAGTACTGAAGACTACGGGATGTGTCCTAAAAGACATAATAATGTCAACAATATCTTGTTGGAGAGCTGGACCTGTGTGAAGGCAATCATTTAGGCTGACGCCATTTGAGCTTTTACTACTACCGTCAAATACAGTACGTAGCTTATCTGATCCCGTCTTGAAAATGCCATGATGGGGGATGTAGTAATGAGGCTTATTCGCGAAAGTACTTGGGTGACATGGTGCCATGTGTCCCATGTTCACGTACTCAGTCATGAAATCTACATATTTTGAGCGGAGGGGCGGATTTGCCTGTAGTTTCCTTTCAAGGTTGAGGAACCTACGTAACGCAATAGCATGAGTGCTGCCTAAGGTCGGCGCATCTGGGAGAAAGGGCAAAGTTACCATATAACGACCTGAAGGATCACGAGTGGTTGTGGTGCGGAAAATCTCTTCGCACTGTTCTTGTAATGGGCTGATTTGTGTATGAGGTTGGGGTTCCTCTGACTCCCAGAACCTCTCAAGGTTTTTACATATTTCATGAGTAGAAACGTCGGGTTCTGAATTTGAGCTGATAATGTGAGCTGAGTTCGACTGGTTTGCCGGTGTTGCACATAGGTCCTGAATGGGGCCTATCAATGTGAAGTCAAAAATCGTGCCGAAGGCTATGGGCTTCCCCCGGCCCAACGAGACCTTAGTCCCGTCCAGAACTTGGCCGAGAACATCACAACCCAACAAAAGATCAATTGGAGCTGGTGTATCGTATTCCTGATCTGCCAAAGGAATTGGTTTTTCCCCTTTTACCCGTGCGATATGTGGGACTTTATGCAACGGTAAATAACCGGTAACATTTTCTAAAATATGAGCTGTAGCTGTAATGGTAGGTGTGTCATGATGTGTAGGACGACATACTATAGTGATTGATGCCTTTGATTCCTGAGAGTTGTGGTTTCCCACTCCTGCGATTTTTAATGATGTTGAGCTGAGTGGCAATTTCAAGATACGAGCCATGCGCTGAGTTATAAGTGTTAACATGCTACCAGTATCTAACAAGGCTCGCGCTATGTGAAAATGGCCATGTACGTCTGCTATTTTTAGCGAGACGGTAGGCAATAAAATGGGCTGATTAATGACGTGTTCATCACGTTGTGCAGAATTACAATAACTATGATCCTCTTTTGGATCTGATATCGCAGAGTGGGCTTGTGGTGTCTGTGTATGGGCTGAGTGAGTATGTACTTTATGTGAGTTTGAGTGTGTATGTGGTTTGTATGAGTGTGTGGGCTGAATGTCGTCCCCGTTGTGCTCTGTGATTGTAGGTAGTCATTGTTGACCACCTACACGTGACCTGCTGGGTGAGCGTGAGTGATTGGGTGGGTTGTTGGGTTTTGGTGGTGTCACCTGTGAGGCGTGTGCGGATGGATGTTGGTGCTCATGAGCTGGGCGATGTCTGGGCTGATCTCTCAGATGAGGCGGTAGCAGATGAGCGGATGAATGGGGTGGAGAAGAAGCACCGGGACGATGTAGGGATGTGTGGTGCCTATGGTCTCCACACTCTTTGCAAGCCCCCTGGGACCTGCATTCGTTCTCGTAGTGGGGACCTAAGCAGCGTCGGCAACGGTCGCGGGCGTTTATAAAGTCCCAGCGACCTTGGATGGGCTGATTGTTGTACTTCGGGCATGCTATGAGCTTGTGACCCTTGTTCTGACAATATGGGCAGTAAAAGTTTGATGTTGGGGAAGCGCGGGTGGGTTGAGCTGAGTATGTCCTTGACTGCTGCACCGGCGGCTGCCTACGTGCAACGCTTGGCTCAGAGCTGAGCTGAATTGGTTTAAAGTAGGCCGGATACTGCCTGCGGGAAGTGCTGGGTTCAGGGTTGGGTTGAATGGGTCTGTAGCCCTGGGATGGCCTACGCGGAAAGGCCTGATTTGTCTGATTGAGCTGACTTGGCTGAGAAGGCGCTGGTCCAGACCATTCAGTCTCAACACAGCGTGCATGCTCCTCTAGAAACTCAATGAGGTCCTTTAGAGTAGGCAGAGATGGGGAAGAGCTATGCTTCCTCTCAAAGAGGGTACGCAACTCCCCCTTCAGCTTTCGCACTACTATTGAGACAAAGACATAATCTGTTTCTTGCATGGGCAGATCAAGGTTATTCAACGCACATTGAGCTGAAACGAGTGGAGTTAAAAATAGTGTGCGGATATCTGAGCGGGCTGAGATGTTTGGTAGACCTAATATAATATCTACAAACCTATCTATTAGAACTCGCCTGTTCTCATATCGCTTTGTCAGGATATCTAATGCTACGGCCAAGTTCTCATTTGTGATCTTCAAGTGAGACACCATACTGAGTGCTTCCCCTGATAGGCACGAGAGGAGGTAGTGAAGCTTGATGGCGTCCGACAGGTGCGCCAAATCGCTCGTCAAGCTTCTGAATACTGTTATAAAGGAGGGCCAATCTTCGACCTTAGAGCTGAATTTCGGCAGTTGAATTTTTGGCAACACTGCCTGGGCTGAGCTGAGAGGAGGCGGAGTTTGTGCTGATGACGTGGATGGCTGAGGAGCGGCCGTTAATGAGCTGATGAACTCGTTCGCGACGAGTATCTGAGTATAGGCTTCCATTGCCTTCTCGTGTTGTTCAGTGTACGAATTTTCAGTGGTTTCATCGAGCTCCTTTTCATCTAGTATGGCGTGAAAGACCTTATTTAACTTATTCTTCCACTCCTCCAGCTTGTTGAATCGAGCGGCAAAGTCATTCTTAGAGAATCCCGGTTTACCGACCAAAACAACATCCCCTATTTCACGCAATTGTAAGATGCTCTTGACGGCCTCCCTGAATATAGCCGCTTGTGATTTAGTCGGCATAGTTTTGTTTAAAAAAAATAATAATAAAGAAATATATATATAGTGAGCGGATGTAGTTGAGCGGTCGGCAGCTTAACTGTAGCAAATCAACTTAAATATATGAGAGATGAAACTTAATGAAATTAAATCAACTTAATTGAATAGCTAGGTAACAAGCAGAAAGGAAACAGAAAAATAAACAAATATTTTTATGACACTCTGTATACTAACTAATGTGCCGAAACGTTCCTATATCTCACACTATGAGATATTAAACCCGAAATGTATTAAACAATTAAATGAGAAAAAAAATTTAATTGACCACCCTGTATATACAGTAATGTGCTGAAATTACTTTACCGTTACTATTGAAACGAAATTATATTTAAAAAAAAAATTGGGTGAGGAACATTTATATTCACCACCCTGTATATTGTGAAATGTGCTGAAATAACTTTACAGGTACTATGTGTGAGATGTTAAAACCGAAATAATAATTGAAAAAAACTGGATGGGAAAATTTTAAGTTCACCACCCTGTATATTGAGAAATGTGCTGAAACGACTCTCTAAACTACTGTGAGTGAGAGGAAAAACTAATATTATTTAAAAAAAAATTGGTGACAAAAATTTTAATTTACCACCCTGTATAAACGTTAGTTGGGTATTACTAATTGACACCCATGCGAAATAACAATGAGACAAAATAATTAATTTGTTTAATCAAATGACTTAAAAAGATTGCCTTCTGCACTATCTAATTGACTGTGTCTATTTACTTGCACTGTTACACTAAAACTTATAAAATTTTATACAATATTACCTACCTATATAATGTTGTGCGCAATTAAAAACTTAAAATTATTGAGCCGAACGGATAATCTTAACGTTAGCCGATGAGCGGAGTAGGTACTTACATGTAGATAGGTACCCCAACGACACGGGGCCCCATAAGTTTCTACCTACCTACTATGCTGTGTTAAAAAATAATGATGCGATCAACACTTCTTTGCTTCGATACACAAAACGAAAAATCAGTTTTATCAACAATTCGACACAATTAAATGTAAACAAAATGTAGTTGGGAACAACAAAATTCGATGCCGAATAAATTTGTGCGAATTAGGTAGGTAGATTCGTGCGCTAAGCGAGCGAGCGCGACTTTGTGACTTGGGCGGAACGGGCGAATCGAAGCTGACTCGACTCGATTGAGCGGTTATAACAATCACGCGTAATGCAATGCTTTATTTTATAAACAATGTAACTATTAATTGGTATGAGCTGAGTTATGGATTATTTTGTACTGTTATTCTAGTACTAAATGGGCAGACAATTACGGGCCGATATTTTTTTTTGAGAAGTGGGTAGGTACTTTTTACTCAGTATGAAAAAAATGAGATCCAAGTGGATATAACGAGAATTAAGTGCAGAATTATATGGAATAAGATAATGGACTGTATTTTCATAGGTAATGAGGTTGGAAATGAGCCAGTACCGGCTCGAAAAGGACCACAAAATGTGGACGCTGGGGTGCGATCACACGCGGCTGTGGGCTGAGGATATGAGTGAGGGAGAATGAGGATATGGGATGGGAGGAATGGGATGGTTAGGATGAAAAGTCGAGAATCGTACTTACATGTGATGAGGTGGGTAATGAGTTCTTGAGGTGACGGGCTGCGGCGGACCAGGCGGTGATGCGATGATGACCGACGGGACGGGGTATGCGCACTAACACTGACACAAATCCACCGGCCGGGGTCTGTTTATGAGCTGAGATAAGTTTATGAGCGTTCGTATGGGTAGGTATGCGATAACCCAAAATGGTGTCGACCGCGTGGTTCGTACGCGCTTCGACGCGACACACGGTTAGCGTTCGCGGCGGGGGTTTTTGCACTGAGCCGGCGAGCGGCGCTCGCGGCGGTGAATCTTCGAGAGTGAATGAGTGAATCAGTCCGTCGCGCCATGATTGGCGCGTACAGTAAGTATAGAAAGTAAACAGCAATCTGTACTCTTGAAAAATTTGAATTTTCCATAAATAACCACCGCACTATGTCCAAATAAACCTTAGGCGAATCTCGCGAGTCGGATTTAGTAAAGCCTTTTTCCATTTTGTAGATATTTTTAATGTTTTATGACATGTTTTGAATGGATTCACCTATATGTTTATGAACTCAGCTTAAGTGACTAATGGAATGACGTCACTGCGCGCTGATTGGTGTTTCAAATCACGTTTCAATTTACGTAACTTTAAATTAAAATATTTTGCAAAATAATAATAATTTTGGAATAAATCTTCCACGAATGCACTTTTAATGGCTATCATCATTGGATTATTAATATAATTTCTCAAAATAATTTTAATGCAAGTTCCCTATTATTTCTTACTTTTTTGATGTGATTTTTAATTAGGTACTTAGTACAAAGATATCAGGGGGTCTTCTTATCTAAACTAGCGGATCCTCGCGGTTTACCCGCGTGGGAATACCGGAATAAAATATAGCCTATGTCACTCGGGAAGAATGAAGCTTTCTAATGGTGAAAGAATTTTCTAAATCGGTCCAGTAGTTTCGGAGCCTATTCGATGCAAACAAACAAACAAATCTTTCCTCTTTATAATATTAGTATAGATAAAACACTTTCACGGATTTTGCACGCATTTATTGAACAACTTGGTTAAATTTTTTGTTGTTTTTAAAGGATTTTTTGTTTTTATCCGACGTTTCGACACCTTTCCAGGGGCCGTGGTTAAATGTCGGATATTTTTTTTTTTACATGAACAGTTCGCGCAGAAATCTAAGATGTGTCTTCTTATTCTTCTTCTTCCTAGCCTTTTTCAACCATCAAGGTGTAGGCCTCCCTTAAAAATCGCCACTTAGCCCTGTCTTGCGTCAATTGCATCCAGTTGCTTCCTGCCAGTCCTTCCTTCCTATATGGCCAGTCGGTTTTATACAGTCGAACCAACCGAATCGTGACCCATTATAAGTTCATTTTCAAACAGATATTACAATTCAATAAAGGTCGAAATTCAGACTTGTTGCCATTGGCACTGACCTTTATAGTATTGACACTTTCAAACCAATTGGTTCGACCGTACTTGGATTGGATATGGATTTATGGGACACCTACTCTAATATTAACTATAAATTATTTTGCACAATATTTAGTGTCTAGAAGTAAACGATAACCCGCCTCCCTCTGCTCTCAGCTTTCAGGGGACTTGGGGAGCTGGGTGAAATGGTTCCTATCAAGGTGACTGATCACCCGTACGGCATCGCTGGCGTCCCCCCTTCTAAATAATAATAAATAGTGTCTAGAAAGAACCTTTCTCCTCATATTTTGTTGTCTATTTCTGTGCCTCAATATCGTCAGCACTATTCGTGGCCTGGTGTGTTTAGACGTACTTCAGGTGAACTTGTGCAAGACAAATGTCGCTGTTTTTATAATTAAATATATTTATGTAGGTTATCTTATAAAGACTTGAAAATTAAACCGATTTCAAAAAGTACTTGTCAACTGAAATGGAAAAAATATATCTTTAAAGTACCTACCTTTTTGAAGTCGGTGCCTTTATCTGGCTTTTTTCGCTTCTGGCTGGCACCGACCTCAAAAAGGTGGCTACCTAAGTACTTTTAAAGATATATTTTTTTTCCTTTTCAGTTGATAGGCAGCACAGATAATATAATACTATACTAGTACTGGTAGTTACTTTTTATCTTCCCCTTGATCTGACAAGGGCTATCTCGAAGCTCAAATTTTGCTGTTTTTGGATGGGAAAAACGGTTTCCATTTCTTTATAAAAAAATATATCTTTTTTTTTTATTTTGTCGAGTTGTTGAATTGAGTTTTTCTTAGGGCAAGATTGGCTTTTTAACCGACTTCAAAAAGGAGGAGGTTCTCTGTTCGTCTGTATGTTTTTTTTTTGTGTATGCCCACCGATTACTCGAAGACGGATGGATCGATTGGAATGATTCAAACGTTATTACATCAGGTTGGTTGCCAAGTTGGTCCCATTTTTTGAAATTTTAACATCGATTCAGTAGTATCCTGAAAACACTGTAATTTATTAGGTATAACCCCCCGCTTTCTACGTATATACGCCCTAATACGACGATATTATTAGCATTTTATTGTTTCATCGTCATATGCGTGTCGCGACATTTCCTATGAGTATTTGCAGCAGCCTGTATCGTTCTATTTTGAATAACATCCTGCGGAAGCGGTCCCGCGCAGGTGTCGGCTAGTGCCCGTAAGCGTTTCCGGTGTAGTTGTTACAGATGTGAATCAACACGTAAAGCTTTGCGGCGTTTCATGGCCACATCGATTCGATGCAGTAGGTACAGTCGCCAGCACGTCAGGTTACTACAAACTGTCAAATTTCTTTAAATAAGATAACATAAAATAAAGATAAAAATATTCTTTTTCACTTAGACATAATAAATATGTAAGTACTTAAGAATCGTCAATATTTTCCTACTGAATAAAATTCAACCTTATGTCCAACAGAAAGAGTTCAGTTTCAATTAATACATTTTGACATTTTGTAGTAACCCGAGTGCTGGCGACCGTACAACGTAACAGCGTCAGCCGGCCTAGCATGAGCGGCTTATAACGCGCGATATGATATGGTACGGCAAGTTGTCTTGTTTACCCCGCTAAAGTGTAAGCAAGACGGCATGCCGTACCATATCATATCGCGCGTTATAAGCCGCTCATGCTAGGCCGGCTGGTGTTTAAAAGTTATGTTAAGTATTTAAATTTTTACTTTTTTGCATCAGTGGTTAGAGCAATCGTCCGGATAGCGAAAGATCGTGATGAGTCCCATCGGAGCTGGGACCGTACTCTGAAACGCTAATCCGAAACTTCGGTTAGCCCCGCCCCTTTCACTCGATTCTGTCCCGACTAGAGCGTGAGAGGGACGGGTATACCGAAGTTTTGGGTTTTGCGTTTCAGAGTAGGCCCTCTGGTTGTGGTTGTGAGACGGGTCGATTTTTTCTGAATAAATAAGTAGGGCAGAGGTACCCTTTGTGGCCACTTTAAGAATTTTTTTACTTTTAAGCACTAAGTACTAAATGGTCTTAGGTATTTAAGACACAAATTATATCTTAAATTATAGATAATTTTTCTACCTTTAAAGGTACATTTTTCAAATTTAGAAAAGTAAAATAGTCTTTTGTAAGTACAGCGAAAAATCAAAACCAAACCCAGGTTAAATCAATATATTCTAATGCGCTAGAAACTAATCAATTGCAAAACATCAATTTAATTGTAAAAAAAACAAAGGTTTATTAAGAATTTTATCCAAAACAAATTTCCTAAAATTTTCATACAAAATATTTTTTAAAACAAAAATTGAATTTATTGAAAAAAATCGTATGACTTATGGAATTCTAACGATTGTTATTATTACCTTAAAATGCCTTATTTTAATTGCCTTTAGCAAACATTGCGAAAAGTGGCTTAGAAAACTTTTAGAGCAACAACCAAAACCGGTACAGTGGCCAAAACCGGGGCTCCTGCCCCATTTTCAAGTTACGTTGTCGACTGTTCAAAATGAATACTTATGTTTTATTAATATTGGAACTAGTAAAACCGGCACTAGATACTAATAAGTTTTCGTGACAATAATCAAAAAATTCAATGAAAAACAAAACCGTGGACAGTCGTTATCACTGACTATCACCGCTATTTTAATTAATCAAGTTTTTTATTATCATTATAAACAGATGTAACACGTAATATAAAAAGAAACGAAAATTATTTTTTTAATCTTTCATTACCTACATTTTTCATTTCAGCTTTGGAACAAGCTCCCCACCGCTATTCAAGATTCCCCTTCCTTAGCGACTTTCAAAACTAAGTTAAAAGATCACTTCCTTACAATGTTAACGTCATGATCATTAATATTTATATATATTATGTGTATGTAGGTATATATATTATTATTGCATAGGTATATATGTATGTATATATTATTTTTGAATTAAGTCTTTTTTTTTTGTATAGTTTAATCAAAATTTAGATTTTGTTGCACTTTGTGTTTGTGTCACCCACTTTACTTTTTTTACTTATTAATTGATCAGGGTTGACTGGAAGAGATCCCTTTCAGGGATAAGTCCACCTTTGCCATATAGACTTTAAGACTGTAAATGTTATTATGTTATTTGTGCAATAAAGAATATAATAAATTATTCAAAATTGATTCATGTTAATTAAATGAAATACCTCCATAGAAACGCCTGTGTTACATTGGATGCATTGTAAGGCCTTGCCAATGTTTTAGTTCAAGGCAATGCGGAAAATATGAAATGTCCAAACGGCCTCAGCTTTCTTTCAGTGAGCACTTTATCCTCGCCGTAAGGCCCCTGTCAGCTCGCCAGACCAGCGACAGGCCAATTACAATGTGACAGTTCCATCCACTCTCACTAAACAATCATTGAGTTTGTTAAAATAACACTGGAACTAATTTTATAACCTTGACAACGCGTCTTGAGAAACAGCCAGAGCTTTTTTGTGTAATTTGGGTGTGGTGATAACCTAATCATTGTGATACGTAAGAAAGCATGGCAAAACATTTGTTTAATTAATTGGTTAAAAAATCGGCCAAGTGCGAGTCGGACTCGCTCATGACGGGTTCCGTACCCACTTAACGTACCGGTTACGTACACTTAGCAAAAATACCACTGTCATTTTTTGCCAGAAAAAAATAACTTTGTTTTTATAGTATTTGTATAAATGACAAAGTTATATTTGCGGTTTTTGAAAATATGTTATATCTCAAAAACTTGTAAAGCCTACTTAGCTGTGATAGTTTTCCTTTTAACTTCGTCATATGTACTACTATCGTGAATTTTTTCACGTATCCAAGACCAACCATTTGGCTGGCAGGGGGGGGGGGACACATGACTCTAACAAATTTTTGCACTTTAAAGCTTAATAGTTCACAAACAGATGCCTCAATCAAAAAACTGTCCTTACAAACCCACAATGTTTTTGAAATTGCTATCCAACGACATTCCACACTATGGGGTAGACAAGAATAAAAAATTACATACCCAGTTCACGTGTAGGGGAGGTAACTTAAAAAAAAATTGTTTTTCCAAATTTTACTTTACCACTTTGTTGGCGTGATAAATATGTATATACATGCTAAATTACAGCTTTCTAGTACTAAGAGTCTATGAGCTAGACTGGGGTCAGACGGACGGACGGACAGACGGACATGGCGAAACTATAAGGGTTCCTTGTTGACTACGGAACCCTAAAAATTGAGATGATAAAATGATTTATGATCTCATATTATATTATCCCTGTTAAATTGGTTGCAGAATTAAATACTGAGCTTTAGTACTTTTTCAGAGCAGCTAGAAAAATAACAAGTAGGTACGATAATTAATAAAAACCATCAGATTTATTGAATACCTACCATGGTAAAAATGTTAGGATTTTTTTTATTATTATTAACCTTTTAAACAAAAAAGAACTGACATTACCATTATCCTTAAAGGATCGGCTACCCTAATTGAAACTTAGCATTACCAAGCAAAGCTTTTCTTCATAATTCGATGACATTTTTGAAAATTGATTCCACGAAAAATCTTGCTTGCGTCTGCAAGTTCAACGCTCTGCACATCATCCACTGCTTTGTTTCATTTTTGCTGTAAAGCAAATTACTTCTTGAGCTTAATTTTTTCTTTGTACTTGAAAGTCGGACAACAGATCGAATAAAGGTTTGTTTTAAAGCTTGTTCATAATTAGAAACAATACTGCTATTTTTAAGCTGATATCCTAATGCTTGAATATATTGGTTGTTTGTTAAGTAAGGTATCAAATTAAACCGCTACACACACATTGCATAATATTGTGTATAGAAATGACTACACTGCATCAAGGCAGATCCAACGGTCTACTTCTTGATAGGAATAGACGGTTCCTTCACGTCTCGTTGCATTTCGGAAGGCTCTTTTTAAAATAAACGTTAAAAATACTGGGGCTGCGAGGTTAAAGTGACCGACTCCAGACGTTTTGATGACGCGGAATAACCTACGGAAACTGTTACGAGAAAATTGAGCTTGTCTTTGTCAATCACGCAAGTACGATATAATTTTATATGTAAGTATTTCTAATTTATTGTAACTTTGTCTTTAAGACTCTAAGGTCCGTGTTATAGAACGGCACTCAAGTAGATATCTCTTCTCAAGTATAGTTAGAAAGGGATGCAAATACTTACTTGCAAGTTTGCATCGAATACATTCATCCCTTGCTAACTAATTAACTAAACTTGAGAAGAGATCTCCACTTGAGTTCCGTTCTATAATACGGGCCTTAGAGTAAAAAAGCTGGAAACACTGAAGTTACATAGAATATATTATTCCTTGAAAAAAAACTGATTATTACCTATCTTCAAATACGTCATTTTGTTGTCAGTCCATTGTTACGTATTTGACTGTGTTTAACTCGTTAACCCAAGCTTAGAATAAAAGTAATAATAACGCAGTTAAAAATATCTTCCTTTCGAACTTCAACAAATTTTAATGTACGATTGGCAGTTCGTTGTTTTAGTCATGAAAGTGTGTCATACAATTTTGGCGTAAAAAAACAAATTCATCTTTCACCGTTTATAAATAGTCTGTAACCGGAACAAGCATACGGTGGGCACACTGTCTGCCTTCGCGAAGGTGCAAACCGAAGCGCGAGTCGTGACTCGAGCAGGACGCGCCGCCAGTCGCTCCTCACGCTCCGCCAGGAACGAACACGCGCACACTGCGCCCGCGCTAACGCCCGATATATATCGCGATCTCTACAAACTCCCTTACTTGCCGTTCAAGTTTACAAACAAACAGTATTATGCCGGTTTGAAACAAAACAAATATGTCGTTCTGCAGAATCACTGGCCGCAGCAAGGGGCTGCCCAAGCCCAACTATTTCCCGCTCCTCCTGCCGATCTCGCCGGCAGATGCTAAGCGTTGTTGTAGAATTACCGGCAAGTCTTATGGACTTCCATCGCATCACTACATTCCAGTGCTACTCACAGCACGTTCTGGGAAAACGAAATGTAAGATAACCAATGTGGCCGGAGAAATTGGCCCGCACCACTACGCTCCAGAAATCAATTATGGAAACCGCAAGCATGAAATGTTACCAGGTTTTCGATACATTTTCCCTGTTCTTGATGGATCGACGGAGGCACAGAAAGCATTAATGGAGATGCTTACAGGAAAACAAGTGGTTGAAGATAAACGTTATGTGTACACAGTTCAAGAAAGACGTTGTAGTTTAGTCTTTTCTGCTCAAATGGAAGCAGCAGTTCGTGATGGTGATGTCCGAGATGTCATGTTAGCTAAGGATACGGATACAGTGCTCATTAAAATGAAACAAGGTCGCAGTGTCTCTATGGATTTTAAGGATTTTACAGAAGATGTGGAAATGTATGAAGGTGAGGGGCCAAATGCTGAAGTTTTAAAGCAGAGGGAACTTGAGGAGATAGAAGAGAAAAAAAGAAAGAGAAAGCGTGCAGCTTTATCGTCAATGAAAAAGATTTTTGAAAACAAAGAAAAGTTGGCTGAAGTTGAAGAACTGGAGGAAGAAAAGCTTCGACTGGATAGAATGTCTAAAAAAGCCAAACTGGATGTGTGTAGACAAGATAAACACGACGTGAAAACATTTACTTCAAATAGCTTTGACGTTAATCATATGCGCTCAAAATCAAGTATTGTAATGTGTAGTGGCGAATGGAGAGATCAGGTTCACCCATTAATAGAGTCGTGGGACTGGGATATTATGGAGAAAAATGCTCAGGATGATCAATTCTTACCAAAAGTGGATAAATTACCGACTCCGTTAAAAATAACTCCTTATCACTGTGAAGCGGAAATATTTGAATCAAACCAAAATGTCAATGAGCTGACTATATCGTTAGAAAACGTCCCATGTGTTAATCCATTGAAGCCAGTTAAAACGCGTCCAGAACAGGAGATTCTGACAGCTGTAAAGGAATTATCAGAAGAACGGCTAATTGATACCTTAAATATTGCTGAAAAGTTGACTAATGAAAATAAAATTGGCATGCTTCCTACTCTAGAACACTTGCCAGCCCTACTTAAAAATATTAAGAAAGGCAAAAGAGAAAAGATTGCCAAAATAACTGGTCTTACGTTGGACATAAATAAAGCGAAGAAATTTATCCCAGGTCAACATCTAAATACTCCACAAGGACCAGTATTCGTGCCGGGTCAGACGGTGGAGACTCCTTCAGGACCAGTGTTTGTGCCGGGCCTTACAGTGAATACACCGGCCGGTCCTGCCATTTTACCAGGACATATTGTTACAAATGAGAACACAGAAGAACCATTTTTCCTAGCTGGACAAGTTTTACAAACCTCCAACGGAGAAGAATTTGTCTGTGGACAAACAATCAAAACAAAAGATGATTCATATAAATTTGTTGAAGGTCAAACAGTCTTATCGCAGGAAGGGTTAAAGTTCGTGCCTGGAAAAGTAATCAACAATGCAACTGAAGAAGTCTTTGTTCCCGGCCAGACAATTATGACCCCAGACGGAGTTCAATTCATTCCTGGTCAAACTATTACAGAAAGTGTTGGAGTAACTTTCATGCCAGGACAAAATGCCAAAACCAATAATGAGTGGCAATTCGTACCCGGTCAAGTGGTAAATCAAGATGATGAGTTACATTTTGTACCTGGTGCAACCATTCACACTCCCAATGGACTTAAATTTGTTCCTGGTCAGACAGTGGCTGTAAATGGTGAAACATGTTTTATCCCTGGAATAACAAAAGCAACATCTCAAGATAACTTAGTTTTCGTTCCTGGTACTACAGTTGAAACCATCGATGGACCTAAATTTATTGAAGGACAAATTGTGCATACAGATATAGGGGAAAAGTTTATGCCAGGCAAAACTACTGTTCATACTAATGGGCACGTCGAATTTTCAGTTGCTAAATCCTTGGAAGATATAATTTTTTCAGAGAGTGCTCCCGTTGGTCTTCCAATTGATATAAAAACTAGTTCAATTTCCGAAGAATCATTGTATGTGTTTGGCCATATGATTCAAACTGCAAAGGGTATAGAATTTTACCCTGGATCAAGAATACCTAAAATCGAAGGAAAGGTAGTTCCTGGCAGACTTGTTAAAAATGAAGCCAATGAATCTCGTTTTGTTCCTGGAATGATGGTAGAAGGAATATTTGTACCTGGACAAATAGTATTCACAGAAAATGGAGAGCAGTTTGTTCCTGGTCAAGTTGTAGATACAGCAGATGGACCAAAATTTGTGCCCGGTCAGGTTGTGAACACAAAAACGGGCCCAAAGTTTGTACCTGGTCAGACAATACATACGATTGATGGGCCTCGTTTTGTGCCGGGACAAATCATTGAAACGAAAGCAGGTCCTACTTTTATACCCGGTCAAGTCATTTCTACAGAAGAAGAAGGATCTCGCTTTGTTCCTGGTCAGGTAGTAGATACCGAAGAAGGTCCCAGATTTGTTCCTGGCAGAGTAATTGAAACTGATGATCATGGTGTAACTTTTGTACCTGGACAAATTGTACAAACGCCAGAAGGTTTGAAATTTGTAGCACCTGATCTGACAGAAGGAGAAGAGGGTCTTGAGTTTTCTGTTCAAAGTTTTGTAGTGACGCCAGAAGAACTCAAACTACTAAAAGTGAAAACAAATCCTAATGATACTACATCAACAAAAGGTGAATTAACTATAGACAGAAATATGTTAAGGCAGTTATCGGAAGCTGGCATGTCTATAGGTAGACAAGTTCCTGCTGAGTTACCAGCAATCAATGTGATTTTAAATGAAACTAGAAATGCTGAGGCTTTGAAAGCATTTGTTACCGATTTTGGGTTAAAAGACGACGTTGCAAATCAACTGATGGATGTAATCACATCAATTATAGAGATGAGCATCCATTTGAAACATGATTTACATGACACTGCTAGTAGCAATGATTCTATGGACGAAAACAAAAAACGTAGATCTGAGAAAAAGAACAAAGAATCAGAATCTGGCAGTGAAACACACGATGAACAATCATCTCAGCAAAACCATGTTAAAAACTCCATTGCGGCTGCTGTACTCGCTGCTTTAGTAACAGCGGAACAGTTCGAAGAAGTTAATAATAACAACAGAAGAGAAAAATACCAATTTATATTAAAATCAATCGATACTATATTAGGAAGAGAAATAGATGAAGATTTCGTCGCATCAATGTTCAAAATTTTACAGACCGAAGAAAATAAAGATATGCTTCGTGAAGAAATACTTGAAAATACGACAGAACCTAAGGTGGAATTAATAAAAATCGCTGTAAATAACACATTACTCAAACATTCCTTCACCGAAGAAGATATTATAGATAAATTTGGCGACTTTTTAAGCAGTGCAAATGAAGTATTGGGTCCTGCATTCAAAAATATATCGCGAAGTGACACCAAACTTTTGCACCACGTATTAGAGAATATTTCGGATTCCATATCATTCATAAAAACAGATCATGAAGCAACGGAAACACTGCAAAAAGCTATAGTTTCTGCAGTACAAGAAGCCAGTAGTAAAGAGTTAGAAGTCATGTTACTAGATTGCAATAAAGAAAATTTGAAAGAATTGATTGTACAGTCTGTCGGACTTGCTAGAATATTGGGTATGAGAGATGTCGCATCAAAATTAATGTTAGTTGTCAACGACGAAGAAAGTTTGTCTAAAATTTCTACAGACACCACGAGTCTCAGTGTTCTTAAACGTTTGACAGTTATGAGAAAGTTAGCAGAAAACTCACCAAGCTTATATTCTGCTCTGAAGAAGTTAGAAAGTGAACCAGAGTTAGCTCGCACCGATCCTAAACTAAGAGACTTAATTAGAGAAAGTGCTGCACTTATGATAATTCCAGAAGAATCTCCTTTGCTGACATCTGACGAAATCCCCATAAGTCTCCTTGACCCTGAAAATAGCTTAGCGATGGAAGATTTCTTATACCAAAGAAAACAACATTCTGGTGCACTTTTGATCATAAAGAAGGGCCTACAAGCTGTTGTACCACGTGAAGCCAGTCGTGCTGTTTTAACTGGTCAAGTTGCTTATAAAGTCCTTGACGAAAATGGCATCAGACACTTTGAACCGATGCACGTGTTTTCTGCCCTTAATCTAAGTCAGCCAACTGCACATCGATTCTCGATGTACAGCTGTCCTGTTGTAGACGATAACGATGAAGACTTGCAAACATTCACGGGGTATTGTAATATTAGTAACAATCAAAGAATTACAAAGTTTGGAGGATGGTCACGAAGACACAGCGGTGTCTTACTAGACAGGGAAAATACCAGAAGTAGAATGAGCAGCGTAGATACTACACCTAGTTATAAAAGATATTCCTCTCGATCTCTGTCTAGATCACGTTCCAGTTGTAGCAGGAGTCCTCCCAAGGTAACATGAAAGCAACATCGCTCCCGAACTAACTAGTTATTTCTATAGAGAAGATGTTTATATATTTCTTTTTTGTTACAGGTAGAAGACGTGGTGGTAGCGACGTCAGACTACACAGCCACAGCTGACGATGAAGTCTCGCTTAAAGCGGGAGATATTGTAGAAGTTCTCGACACCAAAGCCGCACTCGGATCCAAGTAAGTGCCGACCGCTCGTTAATTATTGGCATGCGCTTTGCACAACTGTGCCCCCGTTGGTGTAATCCATGACGTATAAATAACTGAACAGACACGAGAGTCTTGGGAAACTGGAGTCGTTACTTCGGCATTAAACCCAGTTCGCAATTGCGTACAAATAATATTAGATTCAGAGTGCACATCTTATTAACTTTCACGACTACAATAATTTTACAAAAGCATCACCCACATAACAACACTCATTCTCTTGAAACAACAAAATAAATTGCAGTTCTAAACGTACCTAACAGATTAAATTCTAAAATTGGGTCACACAAGGGAAATGTCAAGAATGCGCTTTAGATGTAGTTTTCGGCTCATGATGCGCTGAGCATTTCACGTGGGACTCTGATACTGGGTAAATATAGGCGGGGTCGTTGCACCGCCGCTTGCGCAACTCGCGTTGTAATTTGCCTAGAATCTTTCGTAAGTTTTATCGATATCACCACTCATATGTAACTAATACCTCACGTCATCCATCTCTAACCGAGCCATGATTCACGTTTGCCATTGCACCGCCTGTTGACTGATCACGTAATGAGATAAACTTGTTGGTGCAGGTACAGAGGGCGCGTATATTGTTACGAGAATCATTTCTTCCAGTCCAGGGGTCCGTCTCTAGACTATGTCTTTAGCGTTCCCACGTACAGAATGTACTATTATTAATCATGACTGAAGAAGAATGAAGAATTCAAGATTATCATGAGATCATTGCTGTTGCCTCATTGTATATATCTCGCTTCACACACAGCAAGAGGTGCTGGATTATCTATGTTGTATGTTACCATTATTCTACGTGTTGTGATCTACATTTAACTGTTGTGATAATGTTTACCGTACCACGCCATTGTTTTGGCTTGCCATTTAGTATTCTACCATAGTGTTATATCATATCAATCAATCATTGTATTTGTGTATTTTAAGGTTAAGCAAGGTATGTAATAATAAAGGTAATAAATTTTATTGACTTTTCCTTTATGTCATGTTTTAAATATTTATAGTTACAAGGCATT
This sequence comes from Crambus lathoniellus, assembly GCA_949710035.1. Lineage (NCBI taxonomy): Eukaryota > Metazoa > Arthropoda > Insecta > Lepidoptera > Crambidae > Crambus > Crambus lathoniellus. Next base: position 6,734,038 of record OX453298.1, read on the forward strand.
CTACTAGCAACTTTGTTCGTCTCTATACTACACAATACTTGACTAAAAACGACACAAAAGTAGCATATCAGAACCTTCAGAACATTAAAAAAAAAACAAAAGTTGTTGTATCTTAAGCTGTTTAAACTGTAATTATTTTGTCTAGATTTTTCAAAGTCTTTAATTTATTTTTTAATTCAATCTTTTGAAATAAGAATCTTTTGCAAAAGCTCAGCTGTGTTAAAAGAGTAAACTTCCAACGTTCCAAGCTCCTGATCCCAACAGTTTAGATCGACCTCTGTCGATAGGTAAATCTATTTTTATTTTAAAGCTATAACACAGAATACATAGGTATATTCATTAAATAGCAGGACCTTCATAAACAGTAGGATAAGAAAAAAACTTTCTTTTGCCTCTAAATAGGTGCTACAGGTGCTACAGCTACACTTTTGATAACTGATGCTTGGTAAAACCTAAAGATAATAATATAGACTAATAGGAAAAATAGGAACGACGACATGTCACACTATTTTCTCCACTTTCATATAGTTTCTATTCTAGTGCAAAGAAGTTCTGAGAGATAATAATTCTTATACACATACAGAATAATTATGAATTTCATACATTTCATCACATGTAGTATCTCGAATTGGCCAAGTGACTCACTCGGCACTCGTCCTATCAACAAAGTTTGCGTGTCTATAAATACTTATATAAGTAATCTCCAAAATTCTGTGTAGTGTTTGGTACTGAAATTGAATTTGAATCCATTTTTTTGATAAATGCTGCTTAAGGTGGTTCGATCAGCTCCGTAGCGCCACCAATAGAAATAAATCATTTACGATTTATCAAGGGTTTAGAATAAAAGTTTCGGTTATTTTGCCCAAATAGAAGAGTAAAATGTTTAAGTATTTTTTCATGGCCTCAAATATGAGCATTAAGTTATGGATCTCGATATTGCTAAATGTGGCCTCTTTTGGTACTTTTTATTTTTTATTTTATTTTATTTATAATAGGTACTATTGATATTCACGACTTATTGCTTAAGTTTGAGTTCTTAAAAGTATATTTATAAAATGCATTTTACTCTTTTATTTGCGCAAAATAACCGAAACTTTTAATCTAAGCCTTTAATAAAACGTAATTGATTAATTTCCATTGGTAGCGCTACTGAGCTGATCGAACCACCTTAACAGTATGTGTTAGAAAATAGATGGACGCCATTTCGAACGAAGGCTTTAAGGTGTGAGAATTGTAACAAACATTGATAAAATAAAATATTAATAAGAAGGTAAGGTTATGTTATAATATAACCTAACATTCTTATTAATTGTTTATTTTATTGGCAGTAATAAGATAATAATAAGCTTCCTCTTTCTCTTCTAAAAAATACTCTGATATTCTGATTCCTAAATAACGTCGGTATCTTTATAAGTAAAAATAAATTAAATTATAATTATTTTGGTATAAGTAACGAAAACATTCTTAAATCTGCGCAGGTATAAATGATTAAAATATTTTAAAATAAATACCAATAGATACATAGATTTACAAACCCGTAGCACAGATAGAGCCTATCTTTATAATACCATTATTAGATGGCAGTTCGCCAAACGAGTTCAGGTAAACTACTTCTGACTCGCAAAGCTATAGTTTCATAAACTGACACAAAATCAGCAAATAGTTTGCTAATCCTAAACGTTACTGTCATGCTCTCAGTTCTTTTGTCTTATTCGAATGTTTTGACTGAAACACACCAAAGCTCACGCGCAGACGTAATGTTACATAGCCTCATCACAACATATACAGGGTGTTAGGGGCACCGTTACAAAAACTTTAACGATGGCTTCAGACCATCATGCTGAACAACGTACAGCAAGAATTTTTTGTCGGAAATGAGAAATGGCTTGAAGCCATGGTTAAAGTTTTTGCAACGGTGCCGGTGGTGCCCCTAACACCCTGTAGATATGAGATACGACAAAATCACTTGCGTGTCATTCACAAGCACTTTAAACGATAGTTCCTTTTATACTGTAGGTATAATCAAAATCATTATCTACAGCGCAGTTTTCAATATCCTCGTTCCTCTAGAAAATTATTGATTTCTGATAAGTTTATAAGAAGGGTGAGCAAGTATAATATAACGCAATCCAACCCATAAATAAATAAATACGTGCACATCTTCACGTACGCTTTTGGTGAGTTTCGGTCACAAAACTACAAGATCGATACATCCACTAACAGTAATATGGGATTAATTCAATATAATAAAAAAAATATATATATTATAAGTATTCTTTATTGCACAAGTTACATCATTTTCATTTTACAGTCTTAAAATCTATAAGGCAAAGGTGGACTTATCCCTGAAAGGGATCTCTTCCAGTCAACCTTGAACAATTAATAAGAGAAAGGTAAAGAAAGTGGGTGACACAAACACAAAGTGCAACAAACCGAAAGCTTTGATCTAACTACAAAAAAAAATGCATACTTGAAACAAAAATAATATATACGTACATACATATATAAGCAATAATATATATACCTACATACATATGATATAATATATAAATACTTACTAGTAATAATATTGTAACGCACCAAATATAGAATAGAAACATTTTAACAGCATAAAATCTATTTTTTTTAACTCAACGGGGTCGCACTTAGCCTTCATCACGCCCCTGATGATAAGTGGTGATAAGGCTGAAGGTGGAAGCGCACTACTCCCGGAATCCTTAATAACTGAGGAACTGGCTATCTTATCAAAAAGTTAATCTCAAACGTTACCATTTAGTATTTTAGGAACTCGAAAAACTCGTTATTTTTTTAAATTCGTTCTATTATTGGAAGAGACTAGGTACCTACCTACCTACTTATGAGAGCGCTGACCTCTATAGGTGGAGAGCCGACCGCAAAATTTCGTACCGACTTGATACCGCGATGAAATGCACAATGGTTTTCCATAAAAGTGATGCTAAGTCCGAATATGATAGTCTGCCATGGCGGAACTTGCCGAAAGTAAAGAAAAAACCGACATTTTCGGTGCGAAAAAGGGGGCGTTTTTTACCCATCTGATACCGATATAATCGTTACGGTATCAGTTAGAAATTTACTGGTAGATAGAGAAAAGCGAAATCTGCCAGTATTTTTTTTGCCGGAAGTACTTGGCAGACGCTCTCAAAGGTGACCATCGGGACCCATTAATATACCTATCTGATACCAGCATGAAACCAATTCCAGTCGGTGGATATGAACTCTTATTTCAGGAATATATAAGTCTGCCAAGTCGTTTTTTGCCGAAACACCTTGACAGACGAGATTTTGTAAGCAACATCCGTGGAACCCGTATTTGGAAATTATACTGATAACGGACATTTTTATTACTTTTTGCTTATATTTGTACATTATTATTTAAAATAATTTTATGTATTTATAATATAATATTAGAGCCACGTCATTAGCCTCCGAAATAAGCATTTTCTACTCACTGGACACTTTGTTGAATGCTCTTATTTTTATTGCTGGAAGTGCTTGGCAGACGCTCTCAAAGGGTACCATCGGGACCCCTGAATATACCTATCTGATACCAGCATGAAACCAATTCCAGTCGGTAGGTATGAACCCTCATTTCAGGAATATATAAGTCTGCCAAGACTTTTTCTGCCGAAACAGTATTTTGGAATTATACCGATTACGGACGTTTTTATTACTTTATTATGCTTATATTTGTATATTTGGGGGCACGGCAGTGCCCCCGCCAAGTCAAGCGTGAAGCAAACACTGGATATGTTTAGAACGCTAAAATGTTGCATGCACAACAGGACACCAAAATTTTAAGTTTGTAGCCAATTTATTTCCGAAGTTATACGAAAGATACGATTCCAATCCTTACTTATATTATAAATGCGTCTCTGTCTGTCTGTGTGTTACACAATCACACCTAAACTACTGAACCGATTTGAATGAATTTTGGTACAGAGATAGTCTAGAGCCTGAGAAAGGACATAGGCTTCTTTTTATTCCTGAAAAATATCACCTTCCCGCGGGATAACGTTGTGTAGTACACGCGGGCGAAGCCGCGGGCGGAAGGCTAGTATTTCTATATAGCATTGAAGACGTAAACAAGCTCACGGAACTTCTTGAGTGTCGCAGATAAATCGGATTTCACCTATAAAATCATGAACAAAAATCTGCTTAGAATTAATTGCGCGACGGTTGATGCATATAAAAATACAGCGTGTTAGGGGCACCGTTGCAAAAACTTTAACCATGGCTTCAGACCATCATGCAGAACAACGTACAGCAAGAATTTTTGTCGGAGATAAAAAAAATGACTTTTCATACAAATTTAGCAACTAATCGGGACATTTTGTATGGAGAGTCGAAATATTTTTTTCATTTCCGACAAAAAAATCTTGCTGTGCGTAGTTCAGCATGATGGCCTGAGCCATGGTTAAAAGTTTTAGCAACAGTGCCCCTAACACACTGTATAATAGACATTGTTAGACAAAAATAATAAATTGCTCATAAATTCAATAGCAAGGATAAACGACACTTCTTTAGAGTTGTAATTAAAAATCTTTTATCGTTAAGCACAAGAGTATTGGGCCTCCAGTAGGGCTAGCACAACTTGAGCGCGACTCGGGTGAGAAGGAGTCGCGGGCACTTTCAACCAATCAGATCGCTCGTAGATAGCGCGCGTGACTTAATGCGACGTGCTGATTGGTTGGAAGGAGCGCGACAAAGAGTCGCGCTAAGTTGTGCTAGCCCGGAGGCCCAATACTCTTGTGTTTTGCATTGCAATCTCCCCAGCTATAAAGCGCGGGCCCAAGGTATTGAAGAACTCGTCGTATTACTCATAAGTTATTGTATGTTTTGAAGGACTGTATATGGCTGAGACATTGAATGCTCCATTTCAGTCTTCAATTGCAATAGTTGTTGTTTGGATATGGTCTTTTTTACAGTTAATACTCCGTTCGTAATAGTTGATATTGGATTTGACTATAATATCCGCACCAGGGACCGTACTCTGAAATGCTAATCCGAAACATCGGTTAGCCCCGCCCTTTTCACTCGATTCTGTCACGACTCGAGAGTGAGAGGGATGGGTATAACGATGTTTCGAGTTTTGCGTTTCAGAGTAGGCCCTCAGCATAGGCAGTACCGTTTGGGTGATTCGTTGCGTAGATATTGTAGTTTTGTATTCTTATAATACTGCTTTTTTTGGTGAAATAGGTTTGACACAAGCAGTATTGTCTATATTGTATGATTTTCATAAGATTTCAACTTGCTCCTTGTTTGGAGACAGTCCATCAAGATTCGAGGATACAATCTTAAGGGAAGTCATCGCGACTCCCTTGATATTAGGGTTGTTAAGATAATTTAATTAATAATTTAATTAAAATTAATGTACTCATTTGTTGAATGATCATATCTAATTTCTCTGCTTGTTTCAAGACCATCTGTTCTATTGTGTTGTTTGATGATGGGATCTCTGCTTCTATGCTGTTTAAGTAATTTATTAATACATCGGAATATTTTGCCTTTGTAGTGGGATATGTGTTCGATCTATCCGTTTCCAAACTAGCATGTGACGGAAGTTGGCTGTTGAACGTCTCAATTGTTTTGGTATTTTTATCTTTAGTGATAAAACGAACTCTTTTATTAAGATAGATTATTTATTATTTTAGATTATTTCCCCAATCACCAAGTTATTAGTTAGTTAGTTAGTTCTCTCTATTGTTGCATTGATTTCACTGGTAGGCGACTAGGCGTAGAGTGGTGAAGATTTTTAATTACAATTCTAAAGACGCGTCGTTTATCCTTGCTATTGAATTTATGTCCAATCAATTCTTTTTGTCTAACAATGTCTATTATACAGGGTGTTAGGGGCACCGTTGCTTAAACTTTTAACCATGGCTTCAGGCCATCATGCTGAACTACGCACAGCAAGATTTTTTTGTCGGAAATGAAAAAAATATTTCGACTCTCCATACAAAATGTCCCGATTAGTTGCTAAAGGAGGTCACTAATAGTCCATACATCTTTGGCCATGTTTGTACCGTGAGGTACATAGGTACCAATATGTAGAGAAAAAATCGAGGATTCCGAAAAACGTTTCATTTTACTTTTATATTTAGATATAACTAGATAAAAAATTAATAAAGTTGTTAATTACTTGTAACACATTTTTATTATGTGGTAACATTGGATGTTCAATTGCGTTTAGTATCAGACTTCTGGGAGTCTACCGGCTAAAATATATGGATATATGGATATGGCTTCATTTGACACTTGAAGCCCATATTTTGTCTTTATATAGGCATAATATGGGCTTCAAATGTCAAATGAAGCCCATGTTCATACCGATATTGTTAAAAATATTTTATATGCTGTTAATTATTGCTAATGCATAGCTACTTGTCGTCCATTTTTATCAACAACGTAATTAAATGGGCGTAAAACAATAAAAAATAGAAAATAATATTATTACAATCAGCAAATAAATTGTCTCTTTGCAAGTAACAAAACGCTTTTTGACAGCTTTTTGAGTACAAACAGATTATATTCATAATCGTATCACAGATTATTTATCATAGACAGAGTCTAAAATGGCGTATTTTTTCAAACTGAAATTATTTTTTTTGCCTTTTTCAAAGAACTAACAAACAAAGTAGACCCTGTTTTATTATTCACCGTTTCATAGAGTATTTTTTTCCATAAAGTGTACCTCGGTACATTAATTGGCCAGATTTTAGTGACCTCCTTTGTATAAAAAGTAGATTTTTTTTATCTCCGACAAAAATTCTTGCTGTACGTTGTTCAGCATGATGGTCTGAAGCCATGGTTAAAGTTTTTGCAACGGTGCCCCTAACACCCTGTATTTTCGCGAAATTAATTCTAAGCTGATTTTTGTTCATGATTTTATAGGTGAAATCCGATTTACCTGCGACACTTTCAAGAAGTTCCGTGAGCTTGTTTACGTTCAATGCCATATAGAAATATTGGAATCGTATCTTTGGTATAACTTCGGAAATAAATTAGATACAAACTTAAAATGTTGGTGTCCTGTTGTGCATGCAACATTTTAGGGTTCTAAACATATCCAGTGTTTGCTTTACGCTTGACTTGGCGGGGGCACTGCCGTGCCCCCAAATATACAAATATAAGCATAAAGTAATAAAAACGCCCGTTATCAGTATATATTCCAAATACGGGTTCCACTGATGTTGCTTAGATAATCTCGTCTGTCAAGGTGTTTCGGCAGAAAACAACTTGGCAGACTTATGTATTCCTGAAATAAGAGTTCATATCCACCGACTGGAATTGGTTTCATGCTGGTATCAGATAGGTATATTCAGGGGTCCCGATGGTACCCTTTGAGAGCGTCTGCCAAGCACTTCCAGCAATAAAAATAAGAGCATTCAACAAAGTGTCCAGTGAGTAGAAAATGCTTATTTCGGAGGCTAATGACGTGACTCTAATATTATATTATAGATACATAAAATTATTTTAAATAATAATGTACAAATATAAGCAAAAATTATTAAAAATGTCCGTTATCAGTATAATTTCCAAATGCGGGTTCCACTGATGTTGCTTACATAATCTCGTCTGTCAAGGTGTTTCGGCAGAAAAAACTTGGCAGACTTATATATTCCTGAAATAAGAGTTCATATCCACCGACTGGAATTGGTTTCATGCTGGTATCAGATAGGTATATTAATGGGTCCCGATGGTCACCTTTGAGAGCGTCTGCCAAGTACTTCCGGCAAAAAAAATACTGGCAGATTTCGCTTTTCTCTATCTACCAGTAAATTTCTAACTGATACCGTAACGATTATATCGGTATCAGATGGGTAAAAAACGCCCCCTTTTTCGCACCGAAAATGTCGGTTTTTTCTTTACTTTCGGCAAGTTCCGCCATGGCAGACTATCACATTCGGACTTAGCATCACTTTTATGGAAAACCATTGTGCATTTCATCGCGGTATCAAGTCGGTACGAAATTTTGCGGTCGGCTCTCCACCTACTAGATAACATAGAGTGGACCGCTGTGATAATACTGAGCCTAGCTCACAGTTAAACCATTAGAGGAAGTTGCCAAAATATCAGACATATAAGTAACATTGTGGTATAGCAGGTGGCGTCCTGGCGAAGGAGCATATAGGCTAAGCATGTGCACCACAAGAAATTTTGTCGTTTCTTATCTAACTATCAACGTGATTTTATGCCGCTCTCATATCACTAAGCAACACGCGCAATCACGGATGAGAGACAAAATTTCACGGTGGACTGCATGCTAAGCCAGCTAAAGTGGCTGGAGAATGGAACTGTGCCATGCTGACGTCACTAGACTGTAATAATACTGAGCTTAGCTCAGCTAAAGGAAATATCAAAACTGCAATAGCTGACAACATTGATGTAACTAGTTAACGGGGGAGTGAGGAGCCTAGAGCGCTGGAGACGGAACTGTGCCGTGCTGACGTCACTAGACTGTAATAATACTGAGCTTAGTTCAGCTGAAGCAAATGTCAAAACTGCACTAGCTGTCAACATTGATGTAACTGGGTAACGGGGGAGTGAGGGGTGAGGAGCCTGGAGCGCTGGAGACGGAACTATGCCGTGCTGACGTCACGCCGTTTCTGGGCCAGCCTGAAATAGCGCGTCATGGACCGCCACCTTACGCAGGTGGAATGACCGCTGGCTTGTTGTATTTACCAGTTTCTCAAATAGCATCCAATATAATTGTGACCCTTCAGCAATAATAATGAAACTAATAAGAAAAAACTAAATGTAGCTTTTACAAGTTCAACGTTATTCGTTTAGTTTTCCAATGCCAGATCATTTATAGCTTGGACTGCTCCACCAACTATGGTCAATAAATAGCCTATGATAAGGAAACTAAATATGTTAGTGTAATATAGACAGTTTCAGATGTTGGTATACAATACAACCAAATACATACAATATTGTACTAGTTATAGATAATCCAATGGAATGCTAATTTGATTATTAATATAATTATTTCTTCGCGTAGTATACTATACAGGATTAGTGGTCAGACATTTACAACGTGGCGCATTGCATACTAGGTATATTAATAAAATTTATGATAATGACAAAGCAGCCAAGCCGCGTTCAGACTTGGCAACCCCTGCATAGTCGCTGTCGTGCAAAAGCTCTTGGTAATTTATGATGTGCAAAATAGGTATCATCACATTACAGTAACGACTCTTACTATTAATCAGTAATAACTGAACAGCAGTTTTACACCCCAAATAAATCATAAGTTCGCTCTCTTCCTTTCTCTGGAATATTCAATGAAAAGTTACGTAAAACAACGATGAAAAAAATACATGATCTTAATTAAAACTCAGATAAGTAACTCTGAAGTAGTTAAACTAAACTTCGTGATGGACGAGCCTGATGAGAAATTACACCTTTTACACAAGAGATGAAGATCGTTTGTTCGAATCAGTTTTTTTTTATTTTTCAATATGATTACATTGATGTAGACAAACCTCTTTTGGAGCTCGTTCAAGTAGTAAAGAAAAAATTTGGTAATCGACTAACGTGAATGTTACATGACTTGCTAGTGTTTTGGAGGTATGTTCTTCTATAAACCGACATGATTTTAACAATAAATATAAAATATAGCCTTTTTTCAGGGATCAAACTTGACGAAAATTTAAAAGCATGATAAGAAAATAGTGTGAAACTATTTTCTTATCTTGCATATTATTAGGTTACCGTTGTACCTACTTAAATTTCGTTCAGAATAATTCAAGCTGAATACCAACTAGGTAGATTAGGTACTACATATTCGCTAGAGAATTTCAAACTTAAAAAATTGAAATAAATGTTAAGTCTTACATACCTAGCATTTTCATTACCTATTTAAACCTCTAATTATCCCATACAATAACATCAATAATTATGTTAAATGTTTAGGAGGAATGTCACTTAAAGCGAAGTAAAATTAATGATGAAATTCACTGATGTTAATCGAAATATCAGTAAGTACCTACCTAGGTACCACTGCCTTTACAGAAACAATAAAACAATAAACATGAAGAACACTCCACAACCGTAGTAAATAGTATAGTGGTGATAGCAACGAAACGACATTAACGACCAACGGTCTGTTTCTTTTCGAAAACTGTTGTAAAACACTTTATTGCAAACAGGACCCTGTACTACTTTCTACTAGATAACTGCCATATGGTATATTTTTCATCAAACCTGTTTGCTACTTGTAAATCAAAACAGCAACACCCAAACGACACAACACTGCAGCTACTTTTAATTTTCTGTAAATAACCTGTCAAAAATAGCCAGGGCAGATCAGACGAGGCACGGGGCTGCCGGATGGACCCTGACATTGAGGCGTCGCTCACCTGACAGTGTCGGATGACCACTGTGATTGATAGGCACATCTGCAAGAACACAACAACTTTCGTCAGCTTTCTTGGAAATTTGTATCTAGAAGTTTCTGGTTTATTTCACTTATAGTTGGATCACTAGTTGATTTTAGTGCAACCAAAAAGCTTTCAGGGCTAAGGATGGACAGAAAGTTATTTTTGTAATAATGTGTACCGTTACCTATTAGTACCTATTGTACTTCTCTAAATAGCCTGTCAGAAATAGTCAGGGCAGTTCAGGCCTCTATACCACCGCCCGTTATCGTAATATGAAAGTAAGACTGATTAAAAGACGGAGCTATACACTGCGTATAACGCCATCTCTTTCAAAATCTTACTTTAACATTGCTCTAACAGCTTATACTAAGGCCCCAGACGAGAACGGGGCTGCCGGACGCAGGGACCCTGACATTGAGACGTCGTCGCTCACCAGACATTGTCGGGTGACCACTGGGATTGATAGGCAGGCACCTCTCTAACTCTACAAAACACGTAAATATTCGGGAGTTTTTTTGGAAATTTGTATCTAATTAGATGATTATGGTTTATTTTATTTGGATAACGAGTTGGTTTTATTGTAACAATATCTTTAAATTGAAATCAGGGAAACAGAGGTACTTAGATAAGTAAAGATCGAGCCGGTTTTAAAAATCCACAAATGACTATGATGCTCAGCAAATCAATCAAAGCATGTCGGATAGAATTAAGACCATAGAAACTGCCAGTGTAGGGTAACCGCGTGACTGATAAGTACCTACACTGCAAGAACACTCGTGCTTCGTCAATTTGTTACCTAATAGGATCGAGATCGAGACGGTCTTATTTTAAGTGTAAATCAACAATGCCACTAGATAACGCCTCTCGAACTAAAACAAGACGCAAATATGGCACCGACTGACTTTCCTTTAAACGAAGAAAAAGGTTACGAATATTATGATCTTACGTCATAAACGACACAAAGCAATAAAACATAAGGGCGCACCTTTGAAGTACGCTCTTATTCGTTTGGCCATTTTTGACACTGCAACCGGTTACCTAGTGGTATTATTGATCAACGGTAGCCATTTATAAAATTGGCTACATTTACGCTTTCTAGATACTCCAAAAAAGAAGATAATGTCTACTTTTGTTTTTCCATCCTATATTATAGACTCAGATATGAGTTTAAATTGTATGTACAAGTATGTCTATCATTGAGCATTTGAGCCTAGTAACTGCCTGTGTCGGATGACTACAGACTCTAAGAACACTTATAGCCACACCAACTTTCGTATAGAACTTTCAGGTAAGTTACTATGAAGATGACGTTGTCGTTGTAAGTTGATTTGTCAAACAGCTTCTATGTTGGTTATTGGCTGGCTAGTTTTCAGCGGCAACATGAAAAGATTTTAAAGAAATCAAGTCGTTTAAAGGAAATCATAAAGTTACCAAGTGGATTCAAGATTTTTAGGAACGTTACAAATTCTGATGACTCCGATGACTATACTTACTACCAAATCCTAATTAGGTATAAGAGAGAAGTACCTACCTACTAAAATGTGTGTAGGTATAGCATGATCGTTAGTCTTGACGTTTCATTACATACTCATCCTTATTTGCTACATTATGTAACGAAATTGAAAATTTAATAAGGAAACACGATTACTTTGTAAAAGGTGACTTTGAATAATTCATCCGATAGTTGAGCATGAGTATTAGTTACAAAACTAAATCATATATCTATATACCTACCTTCATTATAACTGGCGTAAAATTAGCTCGACCAGTTTCGCACTTTCTATATTTCCTCTTTTCGAACTTTCAAATTCAAAACACTTACTTACGTAGAAACCTTTGACATGTCCCATAACCTTTCGACCATTCTAACCCAATCCCCATCTTCAGGAAACCTCTGGTGGACCCAGCGCTGGACCTGGGTGAAGCCCAGCTGCTGGACTCCTCTGCTGCAAGGCACAAGGCCGCCGTCCGCCCGAAAAAGAACCATCCCAAGAGCAGACCCAATGGAGCTAAAAACTCTGAGGAAAGGTTGGTATTCACGCGTCAATAACGCTTCCTTGGACCCTAACATTTATGCACGCATTAGGTACCTATTTAATTACTTTGTAGAGATATCATAACACAAAGTGCACACGAGAGCTTTTAAAGTTTTAAACTTTCAGGTTTTAAAGTGTGACTTTGAAAGCACTCTCATGTCTCTCGTAATAGATAAGGTTTTCGTAAGTGCAAGTGTAAGCCTATACATTGGCTCTTATGGTATCTTAAGCACAGAATAATGCTACAATAACATTATTTGCGGGTAAATGCCCTGCCTAATATGCAACCTTGCTGATGATAAACCTAGTAAGTACCTATATGTAACGTTAGTGACAAAGACTTTAAATTGTGTGTAATTACATATTTTAGAATTCGGATAATATTCTGAAAGCTAAAACGAGTGAAGCTATTTTAACCACAACACAACAAGAGCTTTATAATTGTGTAATGAACGACCTTCAGTTTATTACGAAATCCGACCGTGGTCCAATTCCCCCATTCCGATGAATTATACTAAAATTATAAACTGCGAAAAATAAATGAGAATAAATGTCCGCGGGTGTGACCGCGATAATGTACACGCGACATCTAGCCGCGGCCGATTTGTTGAAATCCGTTATTCGGTACGGCGACCGACGGTTACATGATCAATTTCAATCAACTTTCGTGCGTAAGAAGATTTTTCATGACAACCAAGTGTCCTTGAACTGAAACCGACTTTAATAAAAATATGCCGTTTCATTATACTTGCCGACCTGTGTGTGAGTGTCGTAACAGGAAACTGAAGCGCGTCTACCACCCCGTGGTGAAATAAGTACCTATGCAAAAACCTACCCTACCCTACCTACCTATACCTACTCTCTTCTAAAATATTCATCATTATAAATTATCTCAGTCTGTTGCAGTCTACTGCTGGACGTTATCTATATATCTATACTTAGGAAAGAGGAAAGATTTGATTGTTTGTTTTTTGTTTGTTTGCATCGTATAGGCTCCGAAACTACTAGACCGATTTAGAAAATTCTTAGACCATTAGAAAGCTACATTCTTCCCGAGTAACATACTCTATATTTTATCCCGATACTCCCACGGGAACGGGTTCTACGCGGGTAAAACCGCGAGTATCCGCTATAACATATAAAAAGAATGTAGACAGACAGACACACATTGCATTTACACAACAATCAATGTAACCCGAACATTGACCACACAGTTGAACTAGAATGTATATAGGTATGCTTAATTTATAGAGTTAGTAGGTAAGATATTGTTGTGCTTGTTTTTACCGGACCCAAAAAACGCAAATTTTCAGACAAAGCTGATTTTCAGACTAAAGTAAAATGAGAAAAGTCTACTCAATAGACTATTTACACATTATCCTGTTTTTAAATCTGTTCAACCATTGTAACGAATTGTTTTCTCTAAACAAACAAGCAAGTGAGGTAAAAGCTGGAACAAAACTTTGAAAAATACAATTTTTCTCAGAAAAAAGCATCCCAAGTCAAAAGAACGTTGACCCAAATGTGACTGTTACAAAATTTGAGAAACATTACAGTGATTACATTAATGCATTAGCAGAGCAAATAACGAATGGGTTGACTGTATCATTTTATCAAGAAATATATTTAAAAATCTAGACCAAGTTGAAAATTATTAGTTACCTACTTATGTCAAAGGCGTAGCTTGAAAAATGTTTTGCGCTGAGAAAATACCTGGAATATAATCACATAATTATGTCAAGATAATAAATGTCTGCTTTGCTCCATCTGACTTTAAATTGAGGACTGATTATGATATTTTTTCCTTACGGACAAGTTGATTTGACTGCCTGCGCTAAGTGTGCAGAAACAGCAAAATAATTTGAAAAAAATAGTTGTAGGTACTTAGGTACCAATTTTTACGCGTTACGTCGCTCCACTATTAAGGTAACCGAGTGTCAGAATAATATGGACCTTTAGTTCAACTTTTACCATTATCGACGCTTCCAGCATTATAGAGCTTTCAAAAAACCTACATATTTTGACTAATGGTAGAAGTTGTACTGTATATAGATCCATATTACAATGGCACTCAGTTTCCTTACCTGTAGGTAGGTAAACCAAGAAGATAACAAGCCACATCGTTTGAAGCATTGACATAAGAAAAGGGTAACAAGATAATACAATTTGCTAAAAAGATACCAGATGTTTAATTGCCAGACACTTATCCAATAATTTGAAAATAAGACGAATACGATTCCCGATAGCGGCCGCGAGATTGATTGGGTCAACGCCCCGACTTTTGAGAAGAAAAACTGCAACCACGTTTATTATACTACTCTATGACGACGACCGCCAATATTCTCAGATCTCTTCAACCAAACAACACTACTCAAAACCAAGTCCAACTCATACTGGCCATCCGAATTGGCTTGGACACAGTTCTGAAAATAGTCTACAACATACATTATTAGCATTATTAGCATGGCTTTTTTCCACCCACTCGACACTCGGCGAACAAATGGCTGACGATATACAATTTCACTAGCTTTTTTGCCTCCTTGTGTCCCACTTTTCTCGTAGGTACCTAAGTATAACTACCATACTGCTAATTTGGCGTGTATTGGAAAAGTAACCTAATTTTTCGCTCATCTTGAATGTCATGTTTGGTTTATAGTTGGTACGTCAATCGTTATAGCTGCTCGACCTATTTCAACGCTGATATTTTAGGAAACTATTTCTGAATCAGAATCTATCGGATAACTTCATGTCATATAAACGAGTCTCTTCACACATTTATGCTTATTTCAAAAAGGTCTAGTAAGGCTATGCCAGTTTATTACATACTAGCGGTTCCTAGCGGTTTCACCCGCGTGGTACCCGTTCCCGTCGGAATATCGGGAAAAAATATAGCCTATGTCACTTGGGAAGAATGTAGTTTTCTTATGGTCAAAGAATTTTCTAAATCGGTACAGTAGTTCCGGAGCCTATTCGATGCAAACAAACAAACAATCAAATCTTTCCTCTTTATAATATTAGTATAGATAACGTGGTTCAAAATAATCTACGGGATTCTGAAAACTTTTTACTACTACTTCAAAGCAATGCGATATTGGTTACTTTCAGCCTTGAAACTCGAATAATTATCTGTTAGAAATACTCAGCAAAACATTCCAAATCTATTTTGTTATTCACAAAAAAACGCAAGAATGCCACCTGCGCACATACCTCTTAGCCGCTATTAAACGTTTCTATTCTCGTTAGCCATAGCGTGATGGTCATTAAATCGTTCATAATGGTTTACAAGCTTTCAAAAGAGTTCGTAAAGTTAAAGAGCTGTAAATCTTTACTGAAACTCCCTCAGATGAAACTCCATAATAGAAAATAATTAAGTATGTTCTCGTTAGAAGATGAAGTGCGTTAGTGATTAGGATTAAGGTAGGTAGGTAAGTGATTTCTCTCATAATAATGCCAATACTACATACATAGTAACAGTGGAATCTAGATCCGTATCGAATAATTGATGATTTTGTGAAATGAATATGCTAGATTTTTTTTAGAAATTTATATTTTTCTTGTAATTTTTTCTCGTCTCTCGTGAAAAGTTAAAATATTAGGTACTTACCCATATTCTACTTAGTCTGTCTGTCTTTTTAGGGTTTCGACAAGTAACAAAAGATAAAACCCTTATAGAAACACTCGTGTGTCTGTCCGTCCTGGTGTTACGGCCCATTTGCTGACAGATTCTCTAGAAGACCAAGTGTATGGAAAAATATGAATTTTAGGTAATTTTTAGGGAACGTAACGACCCGCCTCACCCAACTGAAGAATAAACTAGTTCAGTTATAAGTAAACGACCTTCGATCAATTCTCGAGAATCGATAAAGCAGTAAAACAACAGTGATGCGTAATCAAACTTAAAAGGCAGATTACGCAGTGCGTGCCATTAACTACATAGCCAAACCAACACTCGAGACCCTGAGGTGTACCACTTCCAGCCGCGTCACTTCGTCTGGACCCAGCATCTGGATGATACCAACCAGCGCATTTTACTGCTCGCTGGGAACTTGTGGTTTGTTGCCGTTTCACGACCTGGCTCATTAATTTTTGGGCGATAAACCACGTCTTACGATGTACTTGGGTGATTTAAAAATAATAGGCAGTGAAGTGTTATGGATTTGGGTCAAACTCTATATTGATACATAGGTTAGGTTATTTAATTTAGGTACCTACTTACTCAACTTTTAGGTTCATCTTACTTCTTTTCGAGTGGCTGTGTGCCCCGCCATTCACGCTCAGACTCTTTAACTATTTGACTACTAGAGAGTACAATGCATAAGCTGTTACGGATAGTGACTGCAAGTTAACGGTGAGACGCCAGCTACACGAAAATAAGTAAGAAGTGGTTCACCGAATTTGTCCCTGGCTGTACATTTTCACAGAAATAGGAATTTTCGGATTAAGTTCTGTGTTACGAATGATAAAAGCTAGGCTACGGCACAGAATATATAATAGTACTGGTACGGCCAGCAAGCACACATCATGAATGATAAGTTTGTTATCCAGTGGCACATTGCTGGCTTTTAAGTGTCATCAATAGAACACTTTCATATGTGCTCTGTAAGTTCAAAGTACCTATAAGCTTAGTCACTGGTATTAAAACCTGAATTCACCAGGGTTTATTTACAGGTAAGATTATACCTAAAAAAACTGCTGCGTTACAAAGGAACACTATCTCACTACAATATCTCATACCTACCCTTGTGTATTGCACAGGTACGAATAAGATCATAAAAAGCTCCGTCAAAAGAAGCATCTAAAAATTTTGGCCCCAAAGCGTGAGCTTGAAATATAAAGAATTATGGTATGATAGAAATATGACATATTAAAATATAGCAGCTATTTATTGCACAGTCTATTTAAAAAACAGGAGATAAAATTATGCTTTATCTTGATTCTCACGACCTTATTTTCGAGATTAATCCATAATCCACGAGTCGGATGGTGGGCATTATGTCTGGAGTAACCCAGATCCTTTGAGATCGCGTTTACGTCTCTGTCCCGTATTTCGGTGTCGCGATGTGGATTTACGAGCTGGGCCGCTTTTGATGTGATTGTGTAGGATCAGTTTATTTGGACGTTGACCCTGTACCGTGACCTTTATGTAGATTTAGAGTTATGGGCCATGTTTTGCACGATCAAAGTTAATCCACTAATATTGTAAAATATGTGAAGGTGTGCTTTTTGTCAAAACGGAGCAACGAATCGACGTAATTTTTAGTATGGGGAAAATTTGGGAGCTGGAGAGTCACCATTTTATCCCGGAAAAAAATCAGGTTCCGCGGAATAACGTCGTGTAGTTCACACGGGCGAAGCCGCGGGCGTTAGGCTAGTTAAAGTTAAATTTTTATAATTGATCTTTGGTAAAGTAACCCAGGATTCATATCGTCAAAAAATAAAAAGTATAAAATAACAATTTGTTTCGACTTGTTTCCATTATAAGTAGTTAGGTATTGCAATTTAAAAATGTCTTATTCCTGTTTTATGATCGCATTTGAAGGTGTGGGTGTGAATCGACGTTTGTTTCGAAACTTAAAACATTTTCTTTGAAAGTACATAATTAAATTACCAAACATAAAGCAACTCAGGTCATTGAACTCGTGAATAAAGAATTGAATGCTGAGCTGGAGTCTTCAGTAAGTTATCAACCTTAAACACGTGTAAGAAAAGCTTATAATAGTACCACTTTTTCAGCACTTGTGCGTAAGGAGAAGTGTGAAAACTAGTATTGCTAAAGTTCATACTATTATGTGCTATTTTATGGAGAAGATAAATTATAAAATTGACTGATTTTAACGACTTCCATCTAAATTTCCCTTAATAAACAATAAATAAATTAAAAAATAATAAAAATAAATATGGGCAATGCATAGAGCATTCTTGGATCAGTGGTCAGAGCATAGATGATGTAAGTAAACATTCAACGCTAGGTACCTTTGAACACCTTAGAAACTACCTATAAGTACCAAATTCTATCACGTTGCCGTTGACCCACTTTTTTACAAATTGAGTTAAACTTAAAACATATTTAAAAAGCTTTATAGCATTTTCCAACAATTTCTGTTATTAATAGTAGCACGTCATGAAATAAAGCGATTGCCAAATGAAATAGGTGAACCGGCGAATACACAGACAGGCGTTTCCTCATATACATTTAGTCAGCCTGTTAAACAGGGACGCGGGATTTATCATATTTATGTCATGTACCCAGCCAATTACAAATCGCTCGAGGAAAGTAAGAGACGTTTATTAGCAAAAATATACTACTAATTGAGATTTTGGACATGAGTCAAATTCGGATGAAAGACTTTTTTCACCGAACAAAATGAATTGTGCTTTTCAAAGATAACGTGAACATAGAAACGTTTTGTTACGCCTTTATTTGAGTCCCAAATTGGGACTCATCCCAATCTTTTTAAAATTTAGTCGCTTAAATTATTTTTACTTCTATTCATTTATAGTGCAATTTTTATTATATTGAAAATGAAGTATAATCGATCCGTCTCACAACTAGCTCCACTCGCGACTCGATCCCACGACCTTTCACTGTCCGGGCGAATGATCTAACCACTGAGGTACGGATCGTTCTTCAGCTACCAAACGATCCCTCACTCCAAAAATCACGTCGATCCGTTGCTCTGTTGTTACGTGAAATACAGACAAACAAACAAACACAATTTCACGTTTATAATATTATCGATATAACTTTCTACATATCGTTTGATTTAGACCAGAGTAATTAAACAGAACACGCGTTTCCCACAATAACAGCCGGCTACATGTTTACAAGATCCATTTCCATTCTATCACGATAATCCATCTTCCGCGTGACATCGTGACCGGGTCCGGAATCCCCAAATAATGGGATCTTTAGATTATTTTGAAGTGTGGTCAGTCATTTGTCTTGCCAAAACATGTGAATTAATGATCCGTGGGAGAGTTAGAAAGAATGCAAATGCAATAATAATAAAAAATATGGACCACTTATTTATTCATGTAACTTCACGTGGTCATAAATAAATAAATAACTTCTTACATTCACACCAATTATCTTAGCCCATTATAATTTCATTAAGAAACTGTATCATGGAAAACTTGATAACGGATAAATATCATACTTAAATACTTTTTGTTTGTAAATACATACATAATATACATAGTAAACACCCAGACCAAGACAAATAGACATGTTCTTGCACACAAATATTTGTCTTGTTCGGGAATCGAACCCGAGACCACTGGCGCAGAAGGTGGGTAGCCTACCCCTGCGCCAAATCGGTCGTCATTATAGTAAAGTGGATAATGTATGTAAAAATACATTTTTCTTACCTATTTTTAAATGCATTACCTACCAACTTCTAACGCGATCAGGTAAAATGGTACAGAAACAAAATTCACAATTTCTATGATCATACCTACTTAATAAATTTTAGGTATGGTTTTTTAGTTCGTCATCTTTTAATTTTCTTATTCGTTATTTCACCAGTTTCTAAAATAACACCACAAGAGCAGATTTTTTAAAACTTGTTTTTACACGGTTTTCAGCTTTAAACATTGTTATTTCACACGTTATTTTTATGTCAAAAATAAGGGTCGCTGGAAATATGAAATATATACGAACATTTCGGTTGATTTATCTCAATTCGCTGGAATTTCTCACACAAAGCCACAAATATGTCGGGGCGACACATTTAATTTATTTGTCGCGCCATTTGTCACCGATATTAAAATTTCATTAGACACGAACGTGAATTGGAGGCGTTCATTAGTGTTTGATCGTAAATTAGTTAGGAATTTGATATACAAATACAAAGTTAAATTCCGAACTACTTAATTCAGAGAAACTCAATTCGTGAGTACCAACCGACTTGTACGGAATTGTTGATCCATAATGATTTTCTTCGTGTCGAATAATTGTGAGGGCATGGTTTTAAAAATTATAATTATTATCAAAGCTTTATTGCCGATCTTTGCAAGGTAGTGTAATCTTGAGTGATTGATCGATTGAAAACTCTTTATTGCATACCTACACAAATAAAATATACAAAAATACAAGAAAAAGGTGACACATAGGTATGTGGGCAAAGGCGGTCTTATCGCTGAAAGCGATCTCTTTCAGACAACCTTGATCTTGTTATGGACGTTTACATGTTGGGCGAGCCTAGGCGAGCCATCACCTATAGCATAGCCCATAGCCACCCGCATCATACGCGGCCATAAGACGGTCTCCGGTACGGCGGCATGTTTACTCGCAGGTACATCCCCGTGGAAGCTGGAGGCACGGGTCCACATCAGGGTATACTTGGACAAGAGGGCGGCAAGTAAACGAGGGGAAGGGTTGGCCCCGGCTGAGGTCGCTGCGATTAGGCGGCGGGCGGAGGAGCAGCTATTGGTAGAGTGGCGCCGCCAGCTGGAGACTCCGTCGGCGGGAGTGTGGACCGTGGAGGTGGTGCGCCCGTTTCTGACGGAGTGGATGGAGCGGCGTCATGGAACGCTAACGTTCAGACTGGTGCAGATTCTTACCGGGCACGGATGCTTCGGTAAGCTTCTGCACCTTATCCAGCGGGAGGAAATGCCGGAATGCCACGAGTGTGACGAGCGCTGGACACCGCACTGCACACACTAGAGGTGTGTCCTGCGTGATCGGCGTAGCGTCAGGACCTCGTGGCAGTAGTATGGCCGGATCTCTCGCTGCCCAGTATCATTTGCCGGATGCTGGACAGTGAAAGATGCTGGCAAGCGGCAGTCTCTTTTTGCGCGGACGTGGTCCTCCAAAAGGAGGCAGCGGAGAGTGCGCGAAGAAGACGCTCAGGCGGCCCTTATCGACCGCAGACGGTTGGGGAGAAGAAGGCGTTAGTACGACCACCTCATTTCGTGGTGTTGCCGACCGACCAGCGATGGTGCGTTCTGTCGTTGGCATTGCAAAGTGCACGCTCCGTCTGGGGAGACGATCACACTTGCTCGGTCGCCTCCCGCCGCGTAGGGGCCCGGATAGCCAGGCCACCCAACGGGTCGGAGGGGAGACTGTCACCACATCCCCCGACACCGATCGACGGAGAGAGTGCTACTTGAGGGGTTTGGTAGTGGTGCTTGCTCTCGACCGGGGTGGTCGATCTGGTCAGATCTAGTCAGCCACCTGAGTGGCCGACCTGAGTGGTAAGTGGGTGAGTGGGAGATCGGGAGGAGGCTCTCTCCTTTTCCTCCTTCTGGGGAGAGGTTAGAACCCCCAGCTCGCCCGCCGAGCTCACCTGGTGAGGAGTGACGGGGGGGCTGGGTGCGGCGAGAGATAGCCCAGGAGTCCCGGTATAATTGGTACATACGGCTTCCTGTGCGCTGACCGAGCCCAGCATGCCACATTGTCATTTGTATGTGAAGTTTGTATTTGGCCTCTAATAAAAAAGGCAAGCCATCACGAGCGGCCAGCATGTGCGGCTATTTGTGATTGCTCGCCTTGGCTCAGCCTGTTCTCGGCTCGTGGCTCGTGTAGGCTCGCCGAGCCAAAGCCAACATGTAAATGAACAATTATCTGTAATCGAGGATTTACTAATCTAGCAACTGTCTTAAGGTTTTCTGCGATATTGTTATTCCTGTCCTGCAACTTCACTCAGCGGTTTTCTAAGAAATTTAAAACAGAATAGCAGTGATTGAAATATAATAAGAAACATATTTTCTTGTTGCTGCTATTACAAAAGTTCAAAGGCATAGATCATCAAAACATATAAAAATTGCATGTAGCTGCTAAAAAACGAATCTACGTTTGCTATTTTCTTTGATTTTGCAAATTATAATTCCTCTTAGCAATCTTTAGTATTCATGTTTATGAGATTAAAGTAATGACTGCGTTATTTCAAAAGCTGACTTTGATGAGACATTAAGATCTAGATAATATAAGTACCAAGAAACTGGGTGACGTCTAGAGCGTCGACTGTAGGCAACTGAGGTCGTTGACCCGTGACGTTATTTTCCCATGTTATGACAGCGTGTAAAACGTTGTTTTTACGTTTTTTTCGTCGATGCACGCTCACCGTCAGGCTATCCTCAATAATGACAGTTTCCAAGAAGTTAATTTGGCCATTGTACATTAAAGACGGCCCCGTTACCCGTCTTATACATTAAAGAAACGAAATGAAAGCTTCCTACCTAAATATTTATTTAATAATTTTCTAGTAAATCCACCCATTGCCAGGGGGGGCTCACTCCGCAATTCAATCGTCTACGCGCTGTCTACCGCGAGGTAGAGAAATCACGGGTGTCACGCGCGCTCACTCAGTTGTGCACGCGACGCCACGCGAGAAAGAAGTCACCTAAGTAGTTTACTTTCGGCACACTTTCGCGCCAAAACACAAGTGTGTTACCTTGTGATTTTACCCATAGCAAAATGCGTAATATTAAACATTAGGATGTAATCGCTATTTTTTGTGACCTTTCCAAGGCATTCGATTGTGTTGATCACCAAACACTATTAAGGAAGTTAAAACATTATGGTGTTTCTGAAATGTCAGTAAGCCTTATGCATTCATATCTGTATGAAAGAACTCAGAAGGTAGTTATTAATAAAACTGAGTCTACCGGAGCTCCCATTACTATGGGCGTACCCCAAGGATCAATATTGGGCCCGCTGTTGTTTTTAATATACATAAATGACCTTCCTTACTACGCGAAGAATTTATGTGAGACGGTGCTATTTGCCGATGATACATCTCTAGTCTTTAAAGTAGATAGAGGTGATGACTGTTCTGACGAAGTAAATAGTGCTCTTTCAAAAGTGTCACATTGGTTTAATAGTAATAATTTATCATTAAACTCAAAGAAAACTAAGTGTTTAAAATTTTCGTTACCTAATGTAAGACAAGTTGATTTTCATATTAGACTAGACGGCGATACGGTCGAATTCATTAACAATACAAAATTTCTAGGTATTATATTAGACTCGCGACTACAATGGGATCCTCATATCGAAGCCTTGGCGAGTAGACTCAGTTCGGCTGCATTCGCAGTTAAGAAAATAATGCTCTTAACCGATATTGAAACGGCTAGAATAGTCTATTTTAGTTATTTTCATAGTGTTATGTCCTACGGCCTTTTGTTGTGGGGCTCAGCCGCTAACATCCAAAGTATATTCGTGCTCCAAAAAAGGGCTATTCGCGCCATTTACAACCTCCGATCGAGAGATTCTTTAAGAGATCTATTTAAAGAAATAAACATTTTAACTGTTGCAGGACATTACATCTATGAAAATATAATTTATGTAAAAAAGTATTATAATACATTTGTAAAGCAGAGCGATATTCATCGCTTTAACACAAGAAATAAAGATAAACTTGTCGTTCCCAAGTTTAGGCTAGAAAAATCCAGAGCCTCATTTCTGGGGAAAAGCATAGCCTTTTTTAATAAAGTTCCACAGCATATAATTGAACTACCATTGCATAAATTTAAATGTTACATTAAAGAGTCGCTGATGAGCAAAGGATACTATAAAGTAGACGATTATTTGAATGACCGCAATGCATGGTCATGATGTAACACAACATAATCACTGTTTAATATGATGTATTTTTATACTAAGCAATTGTTGTATTAGTAACGATATGTTTTTTTTTTGTAAATGTCGTTACCTAACTAAGAAACGCTGGCAAGTTTCTTGCGCCCATTCTTCTTGTCAGTTAAAAAATTCTTGAATGGGTGGTAGGAAAATATTGACGATTCATAAGTACATATTTATTATGTCTAAGTGAATAAAGAATATTTTTATCTTTTATCTTATCTTTTATTATTCTGCG
This sequence comes from Crambus lathoniellus, assembly GCA_949710035.1. Lineage (NCBI taxonomy): Eukaryota > Metazoa > Arthropoda > Insecta > Lepidoptera > Crambidae > Crambus > Crambus lathoniellus. Next base: position 6,758,296 of record OX453298.1, read on the forward strand.
GCCTTCGGTTGTCTTAACAACGACAGAAAGAGACCGAATTTAAAACTTCATAATCTTCTTAGAAAACCTGAAAGAAGTTTTTTTGTGTGACTATACTGGCTTATTCTATAAGTATCTATAATACTTAATGATCCGAATATTTGATTTAAGGACCCCGCCCTACCTTAGCATAGGTAATTACGACGAAAATAAAAATCGACAAAGTGATTCTCGCTTTGCAGTGTGACACTAGCGCTCATCGCCGTAGCAACCTTGCCGTGGTGCACATAGGAACTACGCGGACGCGCGCTGCGCCCGCGCCCGCGCCGCTGTTACTACCTACTTACTTACCTTAGCTTGTTTTCACTTCACGATAGACGTTATCGAATAACTACGCTAACATCAACAAAATGTACACTAAACTAAGGTAGGTACCTACCTACTTAATATACGTAACTATTTCGTTCGAGTAGCTGTAGCACTTTTAAAATAGGTACCTACCAAATTACAAAATATAGCTACTTTCTGTCTTAGAATAATATAATAATTGTGAATTGTGAATGCTCTAATAACCACTCAATCAATCAATCAAATATTTATTTATTCACATAGACATAATAAGCATGTACTTATATTCATAAGTCAATTTTTTTTTACTTCACTGAGCTACGGAGTCGTTACGGCCTGGCCTGGCCACGAAAATGCGCGGCGGCGACACGGCGACGCGAGCGAATTGCGCAATCATTGCGCGCTTGCAACAGACGCCTAATGAAATAAGTCAATGAGACGCACCGACGGATGCGCAATTCGTTCGTTGCCAGGCAGTTAGGGCGTTTGTGCACTACCACTGAATTTTACCGATCCGGAAAAAAACGGATGCTTGTATTTAATTAATTACTAATATAAATGATTAATTATTAAAATACAAGCATCCGATTTTTTCCGGATCGGTAAAATTCAGTGGTAGTGCACAAACGCCCATAGAGTATTCGCCCGGACAGTGAAAGGTCGTGGGTTCGAGTCCCATCGGGGCTATTTGTGAGACGGGTCGACTTTTTAGCGACTCCGTAGCTCAGTGGCTAGAGCATTTGCCCGGACAGTGAAAGGTCGTGGGTTCGAGTCCCATCGGAGCTAGTTGTGAGACGGTCGACTTTTTCTAATACTTACCTACCTATTTCATTTTCAATTTTTTCAGTAGGTAAGTAACAAAAATTGAACTGTGAATGCAAAGAAGTAAAAATAAAAATTCTAAGCTTTCTGTATTTAAAAATCATTTGCGCTATTTGTTATTCCTTTTACTTACTTCGTCGTAACATTGCAGTCGAGTCGACCCTAGTGCGGCAACCAAGACCATCCAGAACCAATTTGGCTTAAGCGATTCCGAGTAATAGAACCGTATTACGTACAGCTACGGTTCAATTTCGCTTGTAATGAACGGTAAAATAGTTAGGCAGGCGTGCGGGTGCAAATTATTTTAGACCTAATTATCGCGTAGAAAAGATTGATAATTCATTGTAACTGTTTCGGAAGTGAGCCTTCTGCTTCAAATATTATTCTGTGCCATTGCATTATTTACATAAAAAATATTGAAACCTTGATGTTGTCATTGCATCTAAATAATATGAAATATAAGTGAGTAAGTATATAATAGTGTAAAAGAAACATCAATTGACTTTATTTGAAAGTTAGCAGATAAGTTGGGAGAAGAATTAATAGAGTCCAACAAGGATCGCATTTAGGACCATTATTTTTTAACATCTACATCAATGACGTAGTCTTGTTTCCATCACTCAAAGATATAGCTATACGCGGACTATTTCAAGTTAGTTAAAAAAATATAGGTGAATAGGGACTGTAGTTTGCTTCAACCTGATTTAGATAGGATCTCACAATGGTGTCATACATCATCATCATCAGCCCGTATCCGTCCACGGCTAGACATAGGCCTCTCCTAGTTCACGCCACTGAACACGGTTTTCAGCTCCACGCATCCAGCCCCCACCTGCCATCTTTCGCAGGTCGTCACTCCAGACAAATCGAATGATTACATACAGACAAATACCATTTTGTACATTTTTCTCGTAAAAAAGGGTCCTATTTAAAATCTAGAATAAATGGTCAAGTGATACAAGAAGTGGATGAGATACGAGATCTCGTTGTTAACTTAGACAAAAAGCTTCAGTTTCATAAGCATGTTGATAAATTGGCAAAAAAATTATTTAAACTACTAGGTTTTATAATACGGAATTGTAAGGAATTCAGAAAAGCTTTAAGTAAAATTTCGTTGTACAATTCATTAGTGAGATCAAGTTTAGAATAATGTATTTTAGTGTAGTCTGGACTCCACAATGATGTTCACAAACGTCGCCTTGAATCAAGAAAAGATTTTTGAGGCACCTATCGTTTCAATGTGGAATGGCTAAACAACTTCCCTCTTACAATTCACGTTTAAAACATTTTAAACTTCTCAGTTTAGACAACAAAAGACAGATGCTTGGTCACGTAAGTAATCTTATATGAATTGGTTAATGGTCATCTAAGTAGATACCTAGTTCGGATTTATTACAGTAAGTATATTTCAATGTACCATATAAACTGGCTCGTCTATAGAGATACTTACCATTTAAAGCGAGAAGCTCAAAGACCAATCTTGGTAATTTTTCTGCTATTAACAGAATACAATCACAATATAGCCGCAAGATTGTCACGCTCGTCTATAACAGCCCCAGTTAACATTGTCATGCCCCTTTCACCACGCAAGTTTAAATCAATGTTGGTAAACATAATTTAATCTCAAATAAATTATGTATTGTAAGTACTTGCGAGATATTATTTTGTAATTTGTATTTTAATTAAAGCAAGCAAAGCATTTAAGTACTTTGCCCAGCCCTGCCTGTGCTTTTATTTTAATAAAATTATTATAATACGAGATGACCGATGCCGAAGGAGATAAACTAACTGATATGAATTATTCATTTTCATTATGCAACGGTGTATTGCGATTGCTTTCAGATTGTTGACAATACATATGCCGCCTTTTAATTGTTTAGAAATTATTTAAAAAGATCAGCAAATAGATTATTAAAATTTTTACTTTTTTGCATTCACAATGCGATTATTATTTTAGAAAAATTGAAAATTAAGTATGTACTTATTTAGAAAAAATTAATACCTAAATGGTTGTGAGACGGGTCAATTTATTCTAAATACTTCATTTAAAATTTTTCAGCAAATAGATTTTAAACGTAGATATCAGATGTTTTGTTTTTATTTTATATTAAACAGTTTAGTTAGTAAACACTTAGGCTAAGGTTTCCGATCCCGGCTGCAGGCAGCACTATATGCATTTGTATGAAATACATTTCAAACGCTACTGCACGTGCAGCTGTATTTCATACAAATGCACATAGTGCTGTCTGCAGATGCAGATGCAGCCTGCAGCCGTGTTCGGAATAGCGCCTATAACTTTTACAGCATACAAGTCAACATTCTTACCAACTCTGTCTCGAATTTAACTAATTTCGCTTTCATATTTTTTATATTATATTATTGATCGAAATTCTTACAAGATGATTATGATACATACAATCAACGATTATTTTTTTTGGATCATAATATTTTTAAGTGTATTATTTTCATAAACTTGTAAGGCTTGTACGTAATACGTCCGTCTCCTACTTCCAGATGGCTGGTGCGCGTGGTAGAGGACGTGCAAGCGGGCGAGCTGCGCACGCGCACGGGGCTGGTGCCCGCGGGGCTGCTGGCCGAGCAGAAGGCCAAGGAGCAGGACCACACCGCGCTGGCCGCCCGCAGACAGTAAGTACACAATAAGAACTGTAAAGCCTGGCCAGAAAAATAAAAAACCTCGCCACGTTGTGAAAATGTGAAGAACTAAATTTTTCGACAGAAATTGACATTTGAAACAATGAATAGGCGAAAGTGGCGAAGCCAGGTTTTTTATTTTTCTGGTCAGGCTTTAGCTCATTAAAATGCTATGGCAGCACTCGGCAGACGGCCAACATGACAAATTGTACTACAATGTAGGTTCTGTAAGGTAGGTTTAGAGGGTGTGATATAATAATTTGACGACTCTGTATGAAATATAACAGGGAGAAAAAAAAAGCCCTTGGCGAGTTTCTTGCCGGTTCTTCTCGTTACAAGGCCTCCCGCCGTAGGATTTGCGAACCGATAGCGTAGCTTCATTGACGTTCACAAGTGCTGTATCAGCCTATGAAGAAAACGCAGACTCCAGATAACACTCATATAATTATTGATCCAACTTACAGGTACAGGCATAGTACAGGTATAACAATATAGATACAGTCGACGTCTTAGTGAACTTATCCCCTCGAGGCTAGTTTTAAGAATGACCTCTCTTTGCTCGTTAATCGGGCTCAAGTCTAGCTACCCCCCACCAATTTTACCACAGATTAGCCTATTAAATTTAACAAAATGGCGGCAAGAGACGGCATTACCAGTGTTGCTATTAAAAAATATGAAAAACCTTCTAAAATCATGACATTCGGCCATCTGATAACGTGCTGTCTCCCGACGCACATATAAAAATTATTTAGAATCAATTAATTAGGTAAGTATACAGCTAATATACTGATACACAACTATTCTCAATAGTAAAGTCTTACAACTATGTACCTATTCAGGTTAATCTTATAGTGATAAAAACCTTAAGTTAAAACTTAAAACATAATTGAAACAAATACATTATATTACACAATGCTCAACAATAATCTTTTAAGGAAGCCGATGACTTGTTTAGAATATAGATATTATCGTAAAAATATTGTTTTAGTAAATCGTTAAGTAATACATAATCAAATAAAATAAATTATCAATAACAAACTAATCTAAAACTATTTGAATCAATGTATAAATTAACATAATCATGACATTCGTTAACAAGCGACTATTATTACTTAGAAAACTTATTTTGAAACTATACTTGTTATATAATCATGTGTAAGTAAGTATATGGAATGATTAAAGTAAAGTCTGGTTATAATCTATAAGCATTAGTTATGGGTCATAAAAGAAAAATGGATTAGCTTGGTACTAGTTTACATCAATGCATTGTCAGGAGCTACATTCAAGAATATTAGATGGTGTCAGAAGCAAAATCCCTAAGAATGTTACATTAGGAATAGGTAGGTACAGAATTTAACTTTAACCTGATAACTAGACACCCTTATCACTTCACTCAAATAGTGGAAAAAGCAACTACGAGTCATGAAAGGATTAAAGACCTAATATTAGATGAATTTAACTATCGCTAAGTTTGACCTAGTTTAGTCCTTACAAAAACAACTGTAGGCCTCTGCACAGTTACCAATTTTTACCCAGATATGAGTAACAAACCAAGTTATAGATACGTATTTACCATAGTGCACAATTTGTATTAAATCAAAATATGAATTAGGACAACTAAAGGAATTATTTAAAGGCATGTTCGTAATAGGCATTATTACCGATTAATTTAAATATTCTTATAAGGAAGTTACACTGATAGTGAAGATGCCGCAGGTACAATTTGAACCGTCACAGCAACAATTTGCTTTTTCAACTTGTCAACCAGTTGTCCAAGGTTTCCAGAGCATTCTTTTCCAGCACCAAATCTTAAATGCATCTATTCTCTGCCTCTGTTAGAATAGTACAATACATGGTTCCACTCCGTACATGAAAATCAAAAGATCATATTATTATCATTTCTAATGAATAAGTTAATGATTTTAAACAAGTTCGCAATTTAATATCAAAACTTAAAAATGTCTACAAGGTATCCTCATACGAGCATGACCCGCATCCTTATCAACAAATATTCATATTACTATGAATAATATTAGTGTAAATAGATTTAATAATTATAATTGGGATATGAAGAAGTATATTACCATGGATAGAAATAGAACAAGTAAAATCATGAACAGCTTTTCGCCCAAATGAATTAACTACACGATGATTTCCCGTGGGTATAAAATATCCTCCCGGGGTCAAAAGAAGCCGATATGCTATTCCACAGACAAAAGATTTCAAAGATCCGTCCAGCCGATAGCCGTGATTGGGGAACAAACATACAAGCTTTTGCAATCATAATAGTAAAATGAGATAAGATACATGACATGATAATATATACTTCAATATAAGTCAACTTCAGTATCAGCGATCCACTCGTCTCAATATCCGACTTACAACCACAGCCCACGATGATCATCATCACAACAACGATCACTCTGTGATCTGCACCTTCAGTATCATATTATCTCCTCTCATTACCACAGCACGTACACTCTGCTGTCTCCAGTTTGTATGCTGTGTTGGTTCGTACGTTCAAGGGTAGCGGGATCCTCATTATTATATTAACTCGATGCTAGCTCATGATAAGTACCTACTGGATGCTACAATTGGCATCTGAAAGCAGTAAACTCACAACACACATAGTAACCAAATCAATTTTATTAATCATTCAAAAGAAATAGATGTATCTGATAATGAATCAATAGAAATAAATGTAAGTATATGAATTCTCATATTCTTTTATAAACATTAGTATGTAAGGTACTTAGTAACTTCAACCATAGTAGAAACAAATGATCAACTGACCAGATCTAAAAAAATATGGAAATGATTACTACACAATATGTGAAGGAACTTCAAAGGTCCGTGAGAATGGTAAACTGCTAAGAATTTTAGTATCACGAGCCTACCAAATGAGACGGTAAATTTGACAGATCTACTTGATTTTTGGTTTAATAAAGATATTAATTCTCATTAAAATAACAATAAATTAGATTCACATAATTTGAAATCATATTTTGTCAATACTACACTAGGACGGTAGTATTAAAATCCTCAAAAACCAATTATAAATCATACCGCCAATAACAACAAAAACACGGCAAAACTAACTTGGTATGCTACAGCAGTGGTTACTTGTGGCTTTATTTGTTAGAACAAGTTTAAAACATGAATTAAAATGTTTGCATGAAGCTGTATAGAACATTTTAATAAATTGAGAGGTGTGATTGAGCAATAATCGTTTTACTTTATTTTGCTTAATTAGGAAAACATCAGTTACAACTTGACAGTGTAATAAACACGATCTACTTAAATGCACTATGGACTGTTTACATGTTTTTGCATTAAAAACATAATTTCATCACTATGTTAATGAAAACAACTAGAATAGATATCAGTGAATGCTTCTTGCAGTGCTGTCTAAGCAACTAAGTATTTCTGCTTTTGATTTGCATCTAAATCATTAAGAGAGATCTAGAACACTACGCAGTACGCACAAATAGCAAAATAGCTTCTAGTGATTTTGGCTGTAAAATTTTCCATCCGTCTAAACCAAAACTGAGTTGCCCGGAAGAAACTGCAGTAAGACGATAAGGCCACCATTTGGTTAACAAGTTGTTATCTTTGTATTATTATTATTATTTCGTGTGTGATTGTTCCGTTCGTAATATTGTGTACAAATAAAGAATTAATCTATGTATCTATCAAACTAGGTACTTAGATAAAGAATCTTCGACGTTCCCAGAAAAATGTAAAGAATGATGATTTCTAATCAGTCTTATGGCTTTATTGTCTAATTATGTAGAAGACTCGGAAAAGTATGTTCCTGATAAACTTTCTCTAGCACTCATCCACAATTTAGTTTGAATTTAAATAAAATTTGAGATTTAAGTTTGCCACTAAACTCAAATTTAAAAAGTCAAGCATAGTGAATTCTTTTAAATTAAGCTACATATAACAAAAATAATAGACGAAATGTCCACTTGAACAAAGTTACAAAAAATAAAATAAGTAATAGGAAATAGTAAATTTTGGATATCTTTGCATACCTACATTGCTTCCATCCCGAACTAAGTAACTCAAGCACTTGTGTTATGGCATTTGGGAACAACGACGGGGATTACCACATACAATCGGGCAGAATGTTGAAAAGTCCGCTTTAAACATTCACCCGACAGGGAATCGAACCCGGTAGGTACCTCAGAGACACACCCCGAAAACTATGCGTACGTACACCCTATCTACAACACTGCTATGGAGATTGTTAAGCTTATACCAGAAACTAATATTGTTTCCATAGTTAAAAGGTCTATAACAATCTAAGTGACACAGATCACAGTTTATAAAAGTATTACCCAATCGCAATCTTGGAATACTAAATTCGCGACTTTAATAGTGTGCTCTTATTCAAAAGTGAATCGTCATCATGTCCAATCTTATCAAGATCAGAAATACATCCAGTTCTGCGTAAAGGTCACCTGGGCATAGACCTAGGCATAGAAAAACAAACCTAGCTCATGGATATTGACCACTCATGAGAATCAAGATATGGTATGGATTTCGTATAAATGGAAACTAAGGTAATTATAAAAATCTTAAATAGATAAGACAATAACCCCTACTCAAATTGTGGAGCATGTGGATACTTATTATGCAAGGAAAAAGAAATGATGCAAACATAATTTAGTATATAAATATCTTTATAAGTAAGTAGGTACTATGTTGCGATAATTAGAGCGCTTATTGACAATAATACTTTAAAGGTATCTACTGCTACAGCTGTGGTACCTACTAGATACTCAATGTCAAGCACGTAGGCAACTGTAGATTTAAAAGGCTTTTCATTCTTCCCTAAAAGTATTTTGATAACATCTAAATGATTCTATGAAAAGATAAGTTTTTATAGTTTTGTTTTGTTTTAGGTAGACCTTTACAAACTTTATTTAAGGGGGTGTTACAATCAATTTAGTCGGTTATGCGAGATGAAAATTAAATCTTAAATAGTTTTATTCGATATGCAAATAAATAAACATGAAACATTTTAATCAAAACAACTTCAATACTTTCCCATAAACAAAATGCTCTGCATCATCTCAAATCCTCTTTGACCAGATTCAGCTACGAAGAAAGGGTATTCCTCCTTCGCTCAAGACTCCCCTGGGTCGGCCACGTCACCCTGGAGGCCTACCAAGCGGCGCACCAGGTGGCGCGGGCCGTATTCGTCCTCAGATGCTATTTACCTTGGAATGTATACATTATTCATCGGCAAAAGATCGTTCCGTGTCATTCTATAATAAAATCATTAGGTTATCAACACAATATGCCCTTCAGGAAAATTCATGATTTATACTGTTCACTAGCTACAGTAGCTACCTACATCCTTTATTATTTACAAAAACCATTTCTTTTATTAAGAGCTACTTATCTAGTGCAAAAATGTAAAATGAGTATTGTAAAAACAAGAATAAAACGTTTGAAATTATCTTTGTTCTGTTGTAGTTTCATTTAAATCTAATAATCTTAAAAGTGGCCATACGGGTAGTAAACCAGTATGAAATATAAGTAGGTACTCATTTAACCAGCCTGTGAGAAACGTACTCACTTAACATTTAAACATATTCAGACGAATGTATGCCACCAACATACATCGTTCGTACTCTAAAATCCGGCGAGTGTATGCCACAAACATATACCGCCCCCTTAATTCCGACGAGTGTATGCCACAAACATACATCGTCCCCTAATATCCGACGAGTGTATGCAACATACATACATCGCCCTCTAATATCCGACGAGTGTATGCAACATACATACATCGCCCCCTAATATCAAATTCAATTTAATGCATTTCAACAAACAAATTCAATGTATCTCTTATAACCAGTGAGCATGCATAGCTTGCTCACTCAACCCAGTGAACACCTTATATTTGTTCGCTCATCATTAAAAATTAAAAATATTCACATTAGAGATATCCAAATTCACATAAAGACTTTCATATTTAAATATTTAAAGATACCATATTAAAATATTTGTATTTAAACTCATATTCATAGTTCAAGCAATTTATATTGCTATTCACGGTGTTCATATTGATTGAATCCACAAAATTTGTACCTATTAATTAATATATCAATAAATAGAAAGCCAGAATTCAATTGTAAGTAAGTAATACGTACCTATTAAACCAATCTTACCAGGTAACGTAGGTAACCAGTAAGCATACATGACTTACTCAACCCAGAGAACAACACGTTCGCTCAATACATTAAAAACAAAGGAAAATTAGTAATAATTAATTTTAATAATATTAAGATAAATGAAATGTGAGCAACCAATCATAAATTATTCTTACTCTTTACTACTTCTTGCTAGCTTCATAACTTATAGTTTTCTTTTATTTACTGTTGGTATTAGCTACCACGTTAAAACATGGATTGTATGCAAGATTTAGTAGCCATAAGTGATTTCACTCTGTGCAACAGTAAAGGCTATCAAAACTAGCTCCAATTAGTGCTAGCACTAATTACTTAAAACATTACATGTAGGTACACAGCCAAAACTGCCAGTCCTAGCTCCATGTGTAAGATTATAAACAACATAAACAGCAAGTACTCTAATAATATAATAATGCCAATCATCTCCATTAATTCTGTACAATCCACATTTAATACATCATGTAAATTAAACAACAACAATCAAGATATTATGCCAGATTCATGGTACGCTATGATCGTGCCATACGAAAATATCTACTACATACCCGCGTTTAAAATTATGTAAGTATAATCGGAGGGTAGCCCCGACCGTACACGAACACAATTAATCAATTCAAATAAAAGTGTGATCTAGTTTATGTCCGTTCCGTCGGAGAGTAGCCCCGACCATGTACGGAACACAATCCGCCACACAAATATTCCAATTTTAACGCTTAAGATTTAACCAACACGATCGGAGAGTAGCCCCGAACACGAATTAGTAAAATCTTAGTACTAAGCTACGCATATAGACTTTTTAAATTATGTTAGTATAGTCGGAGGGTAGCCCCGACCGTATACGAACACAATCAATTAAAACACAAATGCGATTTAGTTTATGTCCGTTCCGTCGGAGAGTAGCCCCGACCATGTACAAAACACAATCCACCGCAAAGGTATTTAAAATGTCATTTAGATAAAAAAAAAATACGCATTAACATGGAATCTGGAATATTTATCCTTTCTCTGCGTGAAGAGAATAAAATAACTCGTTTGGCATTACTATAGCACAGAATAAGCAAATTATTCTTATTATCAGGTTTAGAAATAAACTTACGTGGGTACTTTACCGCTTCTGAAATATGAAGAAAACGCAGACTCCAGATAACACTCATATAATTATTGATCCAACTTACAGGTACAGGCATAGTACAGGTATAACAATATAGATACAGTCGACGTCTTAGTGAACTTATCCCCTCGAGGCTAGTTTTAAGAATGACCTCTCTTTGCTCGTTAATCGGGCTCAAGTCTAGCTACCCCCCACCAATTTTACCACAGATTAGCCTATTAAATTTAACAAAATGGCGGCAAGAGACGGCATTACCAGTGTTGCTATTAAAAAATATGAAAAACCTTCTAAAATCATGACAAGCCTAAAATGAATAAATGATTTTGAATTTTGAATTTAGTGGTAGATGCTAACGCTGTATCTATGTAAACTTATTTTAAGAGTAGATTTATGATTATTTTAAATAATTGAAAAAAAAACAAAAATTAAGAACACTTTGTTATTTTTGCGGAAGTAATCTAACATAAGTACCTAGTCTAATAAAGTTAATAATTATCTCTTTTTTCACAATGCCTGAGGGACTTCCGCCAAGGAACGCCTGATGTAACGAAATACTTTCTAACAAATCTTATAAGAAACAAATATAATTTTGGTAATGCCAATCAATTTAATTTCAAAATTTTACCGTTCGACGATTAAGTTCACTTCAGCCGAAACATTCCTCGTCGTAAATTCATAAACTAATCGCTCGCAATAAAAACAGATGCGTCTTAAAGAACGCTGTTAATGGCCGGTCCCTTTGCTCTGAACGGTTATATATTTAAGAGGGCAATTCGAGATCGCGCCTGCGCAGGCGCAAGCTTTATTTAATTTGGCCAACTGTCACTTGCGTCAGAAACTTGGATCAAAACTGGATCGTCGCTCATCTTTTCCATTCTGATGTTTTTCTTGGAACTAGCTCCGTCTCACAGTTTTACCCGCGTGGTTTCAGTTCGGGTTTTGTTTTCTGGCTATGACTATAAGCTGCTTCAGACTATAATCAATATCTGTGCCTAATTTAATCTAGATCCGCTTTGCCGTTTTGGCGGGATTAAATTTACTAACAATCGTCCATCCAAACTTCCACATTAATAACAAGAGTATCCCTAACGGTAACTAAGAAGTCGAACGCTTATGTGTCATTGTGCTTGGCATCTTCATACAATAACATTACACCTATTCGTAACTGAGGACATTTCCAGTTGAATGTATTTTGCCAGTTTTCCTGTAGTCAGCCAAAATATTTAACCGTAACTGTCACGTGTAAACAAATGGCATCTTAGGACAATTGAATAACACCTGAACAAGGAAATTTTCAGCTCTAATTTTAGTCTGATTCTCTCTACTCTGCGAAAATGCTAGTGCTTGCCTATATTAAACTGCCACACATGTGCAAATAAATCGCATTCTACCTATATGATCTGAGCACCTGACGAGCACCTGACTGAGGAAATTTTCAGCTCCAAATCTTTTGGCTGTTTTCCTCCACCCAGCCAAAATACTAGTGCTTACATTGAAACGTAACTGTCACACGTGTAAACAAGCAGTTGGCCCCGATTCCACTGAGAGCTGCCGTGTAAACTGAGACAAATAATAATGAGCCGTCCGCTAACGATGCTTGCAAATTCATAAATTGCCGTGTCGTTTGCTGACCAATTACCCAAAATAAGCCAGATGCCAATATCGGGCTTCAACTTTGCTGGTTGTGAATAATTTTCTTGTCGTTCTATATTTTTCTTTTATAAAATCAAACCACAGAGATATAGGAAACATGCTAACTTTCCTTATGAAGAGAGTGATGCTTGTGAGATTTTTTTAGAGACTTAAAAATTATAGAACTTTTTCGCAGTTGTCGATAGAGTTGGTTGGTTTGAACAAGTTCTTACAGATTAATGTTTTCCATTCGAATTTTGTCTGTTTGTCTTTTTTTCCGGGTGTGTTCAATACTGGTTCTATGTATGTATTCATGTAGTCATGTAGTCATGAGTAATAATATGTATTGTATACCACGTAGAACTTTCTCACATTGAAGCATTCCGAAAGACAAATATCAGTATCACAGAAGTCATTCAATATTGTAATATGACATAGTCCTATGGTGTTTACATATTATTGCTCGTGACGTGACTGTACCGTGTTTTTATTTACGAAAAATACTTCAGTATTTTTGTTTTAATATAAATTCAAATTTTCATTTTACTTCACAAATACATGATACCATTTTCTCATTTGTATTTTATTTTCCCTCGTCAGCCAAACGTAACACTTCAAATAAATACAAATAAAGTGCCAAAGATATATCCAGGTCGTTTGAAACTGCAGTAGCATCATCATCAGCCGTCATATCACTCGTCCAATTTACCGCGAGCTGCAAGTTATTTAGGCTGAACGCATCAAGTGCTCATCGCTCGACTTGTTGCAGATCCCGCCACTTTCGTTTGTCACAACAAACAACTTTGTGTTCCTGCTCTCTGTCTGTACTCACGCAATAAGCAATTGAAATGAAGCAGAATGGAATTCTTTGTTATGCGGAATTGCCTCGTTTATTTGTTTTTGTGCATTCGTGTAAAGATTGTGCCTCGTTGTCGCTATTTTTGGTTGGGATGTGGATAAATAAATAGACGGGAAGCCTTGGAACATGCAGTTGAAGTAGAGTTTTTGGCGTTTAAAATCATCCTTTGATCACCTTTGGTACTTTTAAGTAGGGCAGAAGCCCCGATTTTGGCCACTTTTTGCGTCATTTTTGCCAAAGGCATTTAAAATAATTTAATTTAATTTAATTTATTTATTCTTTGGAAGATTTACAGACAAATATATTATTATTATTACAATCGGTAGTTTAAAACAATGCCATTTACAAATCTCCACCAATAGGTTCTAAAAAATAAGTTGCTTATATCCAAATTAATGTATCACACTACTTAGTAACAATAAGGTAGGTATTTTTTGGTAATAATAACAATTATTAGAATTCCTTGTCATACGATGATGATTATGATTTTTTCAATAGAAATTGGCACAAAGGGATCATGTAGATCATGTGTAGATAGTTAAATTTCAGGGTTCCGAACCAAAATGGTAAAAAGGAACCCTTATGGTGCGACTTTGTCTGTTACAACTGGATATCTCTAGAACTACTAATGCTATTAACTTAAAATTTGGAATAGTTTTAGATGACGTTTGACCAATAGTACGGTCGACAGGTAGTTTCAGATAGAAAAAGGTCGGAATTTAACGAAACTTGGTGATGTTGTTCAGGGATGGTTAAATAACACTTTGTCAAGTTTTGGACCTCGATGACCCTGTGCGAAAACAGGAGGGGGGTAAACATGTACCCATAAAGGGGTATTTTAGGTTATATCTCGTAAAAGACTTATAATAATGAAAACTGTCATGCATAAAAGTTGTAGGGCATTTAATCCTGCATAGAATAAGACCAGATTAATATTTTTTGGACTACCCGTTCTCATGCTTAATGCTAAATTAAGCTGTAAATAAAACGATGTCTCCAAATAGTAAACTTTTTCAGAAATCGCCAACAAAAATACATTTGTACCACTATCGGTCAAGAGATGACGCTGACCTAAAACTGCAATATTCTACATCGCAAATTTTTTGACGAATATGGCCTCGCCGATGAAAACATTTTAACGTTTTATTTGTTTATATTTATTATTGTACGGAACCCTCGGTGCGCGAGTCCGACTCGCTCTTGACCGGGTTTTTTTTATTAGTGTTACCATCGTTTATTTAAATCGAACGTTGTGAAAAACTGTTTGTAAATAGCTCACCTAATAAATGCTACCTGCCACAATTTAAAACGCCAAGCTAATCTACTGGATTCAATTTGTCAGTTGCAGTAAATCAATTATTGCATAAACGTCTAGTTACCTGCCCTCGACGCCCGCTCGTGCCAAGACTTTGATACTTCAGCTTCAGCCGTGTGCACTGAAGGACATGACAGTGTTATGACAAATTTCCTGTTTGTGACCATTTGTTTTGACAAATATAGGTACACGTGTGTGTATAGTGTTTGAGTTTAGCCTAAACTAAATACTTATGTACAGGAATTTCAAGCTAATTTCTGAAAATTAGCTAAATTCCTACTTATGTTGAAAGATTGTTCACCTTTCAGGATAAGCACTTTAAATTCCTATTAATTATGGACTTGAAAACATTTTAATTTCTTCAAATATTCAACTCTTCATTTGGTAGGTAGGGAGGTAGACTCAGGGACAAATCCGGTTAACCACTTCTTACTTCTTTTCGTGTGGCTGATGCCTCGCCATTCACGCGCTGACCATTTTACTATTTGGTTATGTATTAAACTAGGGTAGTAGGTACAAACAATGTATAACAAATTAGCGATAGGGACTACAAGTGAACGGTAAGGTAAGACGCCAACCACACGAATAAAGTAAGAAGTGGTTCACTGAATTTGTCCCTGATTATACCTACTTATAAGTGGGTTTAAAAAATTTCACAAAAATGTTGATGTGAAAACCGCCATTCAACTGAACAGAGTAAATGTGTTGTAAATTGTCTTTTGTTATTATTCAAAACAATGCCTCAATTTGTAATCAACGTATTTTTCCATTAGGGCTTGAAAGCTCTCGAATGTCTTAATTTAACTCGATTCCATTCATCAACTCGCAAATGGCGCCCACTCTTCTCACCTTTTGGCATCATCCCGCATTCGTCTATTATGACTCAGTGACTAGTTAACTCATACTTCATTGCCATGTGTATACATCCCTTCATAATTATTAAATTTAGCGTCTCCACAGTCGTGTGCAGACAGTAGCTTTACTAAATGGTGGCAGAGGTGGCACAATGCCTCGGACCCCGGACCACAAAATATTTGAACACATTCGAATGAGATTCTCATAGGCCACTAGATGATAAAGTTAAGTGTTCACGCGTAGGTACTATTCATTGAATTAAAACATCTTTTACGGCTTTTTAAGACTCGGGACTACGGCCCTTTAAAATCCACAATGCATTAAATTTATAAACAATTTTGTAAGTGCGTCATTCATTTAAATTTACATTTATTGCGTGTTAAGATCCGTAAGAAGTTGTTTAATTTTTATAGGTTACAGCTGTGCCCAGTGGATTCAATTGCGTGGTTCCCATGGAAATATTGGGGGAATATTATAACAAGTAGCCTACGTGCTATTGCAGCCTATAATCTATCTCTGTTCCAAATTATATCCAGAAGCAGTTCAGCCGGTTCGCCGTGGTAACAAACATCTAATCTAAACATTCACACCAAAGCAAAACGAACAGCAATTTTAAAACAAACCTCTTCTTAAAGCTCGATGACAGCTTGACACATAATGGCCAGTTTAATGAAGTTATATTTCATTACTCGTTTTAGAACTGTTCTGAGAGTTAGCAAAATATAATTTGCACTTAATCTGTCGTTAAAACCGGCGCTAACTGGGTCACTAAATAATAATGATTTCCGTTTATAATATGTATCAACACGTCTTAAAATTTTATTGCGCGTATTCTAAATTAAATCACTCTTTTCGCATTGAAAATACTCACTGATTAATTTTAAATGAGGAACTTGTTCCCTGAAGTCGAGTCAAATCAACAAAGGGTAATAAAACCTATTTTCTAATTTAATTTACTCTTATTCTAAAAGTTATCGTCTTTTGTTTGCATTTTCATAATAAAGAAAACGAGCTTCACATTTAAAGCTTGTTGAATCTATTTTAGTGAATATAATATGTTAGAACCATGTTAGAACGTATATTTATTTTAAAAGAAACTGGAAAACATTGTTTCTTTGACGATGTTACGTGCAAGAACTAGACAACTGTTTTTCTTAAATATTTTTTGTTTTATTTTAAGGCGCTACTCGGAAAAAGTATGGACTCTTTGATATAAAACTATAGGATGGTTAGACTTGTTATAAATCTGGTAATAAGATATATATTTCTTCATACCTTTATCTAGAATCGTATAGTTTCAAAAACACGATTTTATGATTTTGGCTCGACACTTTTTCTTTTCGAAAATACCTCTAAAAATACGAAATTTCAAGATTATTCTTAAATGGGGTTACATATACTATTGCAAATTGGTTTAATTAGTGGACACCAATTATATTTAGGATCGTATAGAAGCATTTTTTTTAAATCGCTATAGTTTTTTAATACGATGTGATTTTGTGTTTTTTTTTGCGTAATCGGCAAATTCGGTCTCGCTCCCGCGCGTGTCGTTTTCTCATTGCTATCTCGCCTTAGCATAATTTTTCCGAGTATCGCCTTAACCAGAATGTTAATAAAACGCTTTGCTCTTCAGGGCCGTGGTTCGAGAGTTGATCGAGACAGAGGAGGAGTTCGGTCGCGACATGTTGCAAGTCGTCTCCCGCTACATGAAGCCCGCTGACAAAGGGACCACACCCAAGCCCGTGTTCGACAACCGAGAACTGCTTTTCTCCAACTTCAGGCAGATTTGCGAGTTCCATAATACGTGAGTTACCATACAAATAAACATTAATATAAGCATTGAATATTAAATAGGCTTGATGACATTTTTTTTATTTAGGTATTAAACAATGATCTCTCAAAGATAGAAAAACATTTATAAAATAATTATTTTGATAGCATGAAACCTCCCCGAGATTGAAATGCACACACATTGGATTCGCCTAAAAACGATCCATACTAACGGCTACGAAATTGTGACGTCACGCTTTCGTGGTTTGTATGCAACGCGTAAGAAATTTATTACGTTATTTTATTCATCAGTCATTCATCATCCCTATTGTAAGGAAGTGATATGTTAAGTGGGTACAACATTGTTACAAGTTGTTTTCCAATACATGAAACCCGCCGACAAAGGCATCACACCCAAGCCGGCTGCTCGGCTGCTAGTACTACATGTATGTCTATGTTTGTGTCGTGGTCAGATCATTGATTTGATTATTTCATGAAATGGTCGTATTTCATGAAATTATCAAAATCCGCTGGTCATATCATTGAATGATCAGCGTTTAATAATATGAATAGCTAAACGCATGGTCATTTCATGAAATGACCAATCGCTAGTGATCATATCGTAAAATAGTTACATTGTGCCCCGCTAGAGGCGCTGATGTCGTTTTGTTATTGTTTGTTGACATATTTTTTATTACCAAAATTAGTAATAATGCAACAATTTGAGATACAAGAGCAGTCAAATGCACGTTAGAGTGTAGCAAAGGTGCGTAGTGCTTAGAATACGCACATCCCAACAAAATAAATGGGTAATTTTTGGTTAGGTTAGGTTAGAACTGTGACAAAAAACAGCGCGAGCCGAGCAAGTGAAGCGAGCGTGCCGCGGCAGCGGCCGGCGAAACGCCAGAATAAAAATTAAAAAAGACAAACTTTGATCTCACGAAAACCTTACATTATTTTCCTAAAATTAAATTTCATAATTTCATGATATGGTTGATTATTTCATGAAATGGTCAATTTTTCATGATATGGCCAAACGTTGTTGAAAATATCATTAAACGTTGAAGTTTTAAAAATATTGTCAATTTAAATTGGTAATTTCATGAAATACGACTATTTCATGAAATGACCGACAATATCATGAAATTACCAATTTTATGATCTGGCCACGACATATACCTACAATGCACGTAAACCTATGACTGTAGTGTGCGCGCGGTACGCCAGATAATTCTGCGCGAGCACTACAAAAACTAATCTTTTACCTTAACCTTAGAACAAAAAATGTAATGTAACTAGCGTCAAAGGCGCGCTAGTCTGCCCCAGTCGCGCGCAGAGTTATCTGTCACGCACTCAAATTTTGAATGCAAAACAAATAGTCAAATATTTACTTCCTTTTTTTCAAGAGTTTGCATTGCAATGCTGGTGAGTCCGGTATCGCCATTGCGGACCCACACGTTCATGTTCTTCAAAATCTAACAAGTAATGATGTTACAGGGCATTGCTGGAAGGCATAAAATACTACGCATCCGAGCCGCGAATGCTCGGGCGAGCTCTTCTTCGTATGGAACGCGAGTTCGACAAGCACGTGGCGTACTGCCGCGACGAGCCACACGCGCAACACCTGCTCGCCTCAGACCCCGTCGTCAACAAGTACTTCCAGGTGAGTGCACTATAGGTACCTATAGTAACAGATTCGTTCTTCGTATGGACGCGTTAGTTCGACAAGCACGTGGCACGCGCAGCACTTGCTCGCTACAGACCCCGTCGTCAACAAGTACTTCCAGGTGAGTACACTATAGAGTAGAGACACCAAGGAGTACGCGCTACCAAAGAGTTCGCGTTTGTCATATGCAACAAGGATCATATTTTGGCACTTGGATTACATTGAAGAGAGCACTAGTTAACTGATTGAATAGCTAGAGAAGAGTTAGTTCCCATTTCGATCGCGTGTCACAAGATCCTTGTCGCACAGTAAAACTACTAAACGCACTGCGTACTCTTTAATAGCGCATACTCTTTGGTGTCTCTACTATACTTATAGTAAAAGTATTAGATGGCGTCCCGAATGCTCGGGCGAGCTCTTCTTCGTATGGAGCGTGAGTTCGACAAGCACGTGGCGTACTGCCGCGGTGAGCCGCACGTGTAGCACCTGCTTACACAATAAATACTTCCAGATCAGATTTTTATTTGTTTATATCGGAAATTGTGGAAATTAAAGCGTAAACTATTTAAACCAATGTTTATAGCTGTTGCACAGAAAAGGACAGTCAATAAATAGACTGTCCTTTTCAAATATGACCAGAAGCATCCAGAAGGTAGGGAACTGCCCAACTTTTAGGTACATTAAATAAAAATAGCATAATTATACCTATGTATTATGTCTCTTTCTGATGTTCCTCGGATTTAAAAAATGCGTTAAGTGGAGTTGGTGGTGGTTACGATAAGAACGTATAGTAGCATTTGGTAGTATTTCTTAAGATCAGGTTTCAGTACCCTAATATATTTACATCGAAAGGACGTGGCGATTATGATTAAAACGTAAGAATAGTCATATTCGTTTTTTGACGACCGATTTCTGACGACCGGCGACCGCTGGCGCAGAAGGCAGGTATCCTACCCCTGCGCCAGAGGTCTCGGGTTCGATTCCCGAACAAGACAAATATTTGTGTGCATGAAAATGTCTATTTGTCTTGGTCTGGGTGTTAACTATGTATATTAAGTACTAGCGGATCCTCGCGGTTTCACCCGCGTGGTACCCGTTCCCGTGGGAATATCGGTATAAAACATAACCTTTGTCACTCGGGAAAATGTAGCTTACTAATGGTGAAAGAACTTTCTAAATCGGTCCAGTAGTTTCGAAACCTTTTCGATGCAAACATACAAACAATCAAATATTTCCTCTTTATAATATTAGTATAGATGTACCTATTTATAAAAAAGTGTATTAGTATAATGTAACCGTTATCTAGTTTCCATAACATAGCTTCTTAATGAAAACAACTTATGAGCTAGATAATTGGTGTGATTGTATGATCAGATTCCTTATTATTATTATTGGTGCACTGTTAGAGTGAATTGAGTACACCATCAATAAAAATCCAATAGTTCTATGGCAATAATAATCGTGATATTTTCCCGAGCTTTTGTATAATGGGTATTGGAAATAGAACTGAAATTGGAAAGACAAATTGAAAGTGATGAGAGCATGAAGCACTAACTTACCGCTCTGCAAATTGACAGTTAGATATACCCGATTTACTAATGCTATTATTATTAATTACACGGATATAACACTTTCTGCTGATTTAATTTCAAGAGAGTGGCTTTAAATATTTTAGGTCCGATAGTAAGAACATGCAAAAGCGCCACCTATTGAAGTTGAAAGCAATTTGCTTCCATTGATGCTCTAAACTGTAATGGACTAGAACGACATCTGTGCACAAGCCAGCACACTACGGGGCAAAGCGCTCACGTGCGCCCGCCTGCTGTGGGTTTGAGTCTAAATTGATTATTATAAATACGACAAGTGAGTGTAGAGGGCGCTTCTTATGAAAGATATTTTTATACGTAATGATTGCAGAATTTTATTTAGTAGCTTGGTGGCAGGTACTCAAGCTTGCTTCTCATTGCTTAATGCTATAGTATAGTTTGATCATTATATGGAGTATTTTTTTAAGATGACCATTTTATATTTCCTGACTATTCATTGTACCGTTGTCTCACACTCATGTCCCTAGCAACTACCCTATGAGCGACAGCAGACAGCCGAGGCTAATAAAACTGATCCTGTCATTTCAGCTCGCGATTTTACGGATTAACATTAGCTAGCTTCGAGCGTATTGCTCCGGCGCCGTCGTCGGTTAGGCACGCGGCCAAAGACTAGAATAGTTCAGATACCGTGCGCGCGCTGTCAGATCACGTCATATCGGGGCCAATCGCCACTTCGCGCGTAAATACTGCTATCTGATGCGCGCTTTTGACTGCAAAAGTTTGAATAAGATTGCGCAAAGGCAAATAATTTTGATTTCATAACAGATGATTTAGCTTAATATAATCTTCATTGACGCACGTGTTTAGTTACTGATTTATTTTAATGTGCGATGCAGTCAAGGCTGCCGTGAGGCTACTTTTCATTTAGTACTTAGATAAGCAGTCGGATATATTTGTTAGTACTTAATTAGTTCCGACTTCTGACATTTTTTCCTTAACTTTTATAGTAAAATTTCGTTATTTTATTTAATTTTAAATTCGTTTAAAATTAAAATTTCTTTTAAAATTTCATGAAAGTAGAACTTTCGTAAAACAACGTAACGTTTCGATGGCCCTTTAACTTTTCATTTCAAGTTGTTAGAATTATCTTATTGCTTTAATGGTCTTTCCTTAACCTCTATTACGTAGATATGCAATGTGACGTATAAGATTCATTACGTCATTCCTAAAGATCAAACCTCAGCACAAACGGGCCACCGACCACAGCCACCGGTGCGCGGTGGCTAGCGACACTATACGATATCGGTAAAGTGGTCGGTGACCCGAGCGCCGAGCCTTACATTCTGCTGATCGTCTGACTAATTAATTATCATAGGAGAAGGGATACAATAGTTCTAGTGTTCTTGCTACAGTATGAATATTTTTACTACTACTTCCCTATTGAAGTACCTACTTATTTACGTACCAGATAAATTGGTCTGGATTACTTAAAAAACCGGATTAAAACTAAATGTTAATTTTTTAATCTACAATTTTTTTCGTGTCTATGAATTGAGTAAGTAGTTCCTTTTTTTGCTTTCATAACCTAGGTACACTAATTTGCTTCTTTACTAGTTTAAAACAACAGAAGAATATGGATTTATGCCAAATACCTACCTACCAAACTAGACTAATCAGTCTATTATATATCTACACCATTGTATAGGTACTTTCGTGTATAATATCTGAAAATGTAATCTAACCCAAAGTATAGGTACCATTATTTACTAGACTTTGGCATCTTCTTGTCTTGCGGTTTCCTGCTCTCCAGGCTGTTTTCATCATTTACTCCATAGAACACAAGAAAGAGATTAGTAGGAGTATGAACGCATTTCATACTGAATAGCGTGAATCGAAAACAAGCTACACACATCAAAAGTGTCTAGGGGTCAAGTACATTTTTAGCTACTTATATTTTTTTGTAATATTTACCTGATCATGTTTTCCAGACTGGCTTCTTGCGTTATTTTCTGAACTGCCACCTTGTGAGGTAGAGTTTCGTGAAACGGGAGCTTAGTCTATTACGTTTTAGTAAACAATTTTATTCCTATTATGTTTAAAAAAATATGAAAAATTGTTACGTTAAGGTCGTCACCTAGTTGGCAAAAAAAGTAAGAACAAGCTTTATTTTCATAAATTATAATGTAAAAATAAAAAATTATAATCTGTATTTCTACCATTCACACGAAGTACACAAGCACAGCGATTTGGCATGCTTAAAATCAGTTCATCCAAATCACTTTGAGGAATAGCCACCCACGTTTTTTCTAACAAGTCAAAAAGTTGTCGTGCGCACGGCATCCATACTCGGCAGAGCTCTTCTTTGGAGCATGTTCCATGCCTGCTCAATTGGGTTGAGGTCTGGTGATTGTGCAGGCCACGGCAGGACGTTGATATTAGAATCGGCTAGAGTGCCTTTTACGACTCTAGCCGTGTGTGGACGTGCATTGTCATGCATTAGTCGAATCGAATCGCCCAATCGGCCTCGCATGGGGACGATCATATCTGAAACAATATTCTCTGCGTAGATTTGAACATTGAGGTTGGCCCCTGATCCAAATGAGATCGGTTCTTCCACCGATCCAAATACCGGCCCAAACCATGATTGTCCCCTCCATATGGATGAACTTCCTGTCAAAATCTCAAGCGTTCTTGACGTCCAGAGGTCCTCCAAACTCGAGTGCGTCTTGTATCCGGCCTCATACCAAAACGAGATTCATCAAAGAAGCAAACTCAGCGCCAGTCTTCTTCCTCCCAGTCATTTTCATTATTCTCCACATTCCTTTTGTCCTTTCTCATATACCTACGACCGCGTCAATGAAATGGTTTACCTAATCACTTTGTTACTTAATTAATTACTTACTTAATTAATTGAATTTGTGATTAAACACCGCCATATATAGGACGTCACTGAGTTATGGGACATGAAGGGAAAGTATTCTTTATGATGGAGATGATAAAAGTTTCAAATTATTTTTACAATGCAAATATTATTGAAAAATAAGTATTAAAAAATATCGACCCGTCTCACAACTAGCTCCGATGGGGCTCGATCCTGGAATCGTTATTAACGACTCCGTAGCTCATTGGTTAGAGCATTCGCCCCGACAGTGAAAGGTAGTGGGTTATACGTAGTCCTATCGGATATACCCGTAGTTATGATGTGAGACGGGTCGATTTTTTCTAAAACTTCATTTTCAATAGTACCTAAATGTTGCTTATGGGAACCATTCCTTTATATTTGACGAGAAACAAAACTGCCCAGAACTCTGGGACGCCCTGTGTATGGACTTACATTTACATATAGCTACAACATAATGCAATCTCTCCCAAATAACTCTTTACTATAATTGTTATATGTACCATTTCATGGTTCAATCTGGTTTTCGCAATATCCCCTAACTCATACTCATCCCATCACATTACTGCGGAACCCACGCTTCCTCTCTCCCACAACCTGTGTTGACGCGTCCTCTGAGTATTCCTCTTAAAATAAACCTATTATTGTAGCATAATGTGCTACAATAATCTGGATGCCATATTATTGCATCCAGATTATTTCTGTGTCCGAAGCATCATCGAATCGTGTCTCGGAATTACACCTTTATTGCTTTGCTGCAAAAGTAAAAGTTTTAGCTGTGCGAAGCAGCATACAGCAATGTATGAAATGCTGCTGAAACACGGAAAATTATTCGGATTTTATATTAGATACATTTTACTTAACCTAATTTTCAAAAGCTACTTTCGAAATGCCAAGTTTCACCTTAATGCATAGATGCTTCCGCTTTTTATATTTCTTCAATTCATCTTATTTCCTCATGTTTGGAAGTACCTAATCATAGTTTTATCGATAGATAACTCATTTATTTGAAATAAATCGACCGCTTTTGATTTTTTTTATTTTGCCCTAAAATAACTGTTAATCGAAATTTTCCGATTGTGGTAAAATTCGGTATTTTCTGTTTTTGCAAACAAACGTTGTTAACATTTTTGCGAATTTTTGCGAACACAATAAAAAACGACTCGTTTCAAAACTTTTTTTTTCTAATACTTCATTTTCAATAATAAAAGTTGCATTGTGAATGAAAAAAAGTAGAAGTAATTTGAACTAACATGTTCTTTACAAATGAGCAAAAGTTTTGAAAAGCTCCCAAGTTTTGCAGCAGTTTTATGAACTGCTATCAGAAAGGACTAACCCAAGGTTTGTTTGGCGACCTTGCTGACGACTGACCGTGGTAAAAGCGTGACATCACGGAGAAATGGTGCTATCTTCATAATGTCGTCTAAGATTAGCAGACAGTGGCCGATGGGGGCAGCCCAGTCGCTCGGAAGCCGCGGCCGCGCTCACGCCTCCAGCGCTACCGACCACTCGTCTGAGTGAAGTGTGTGTCTGTGATAGTGTTCTCGTTCAACACCTGTGACTTCGACCCCCGCAACTAACCAGGTAGTCCCAACACCTCACGACAAACACCCCTAAAAGCCTCGTTACACCATCGTTTCACTAATTCCAATGTTACGTGCTGGTGTAGTGTTACCGTCTAGTTTATTTTGAGCGAGCGTGGGAGTATTGGTTTCGGCAATATTATATTTTTCTTTTCTGTAATGCGCCGGCGCAGGTCGCGTCCGCTTTTAATGGAGCGACGGGTGACCTTGACCCACTTTACACCATGTGTTCTTAGGGATTAATGTGTCACGAAGGAGTTAAAAATATTGCCCTCTTTGTCTCATTAAATACGGTCAAACGGTTGAGTTCAAGTTTGCTTATCGCTTTCAGTGTTCAGATTTTAGAGGCAAATCTTCCAGTTGTTTTGTTAATATTATTTTGAACCCACTTTTCCTTTTCCACGTTAGATTCTGGGGTAAATAGGAGGATATTGTAAACATATCCTTAGTTATTAGAATGAAGCCGATGAAATAACTTTAACCAAACATTTCAAATAGGTGAACAATAGATGAACGAATTCAACCACGTTTTGCTTCGACTGTAACTCTATCAATAAATACGCGGAGACCGACAAAGGCTAGAATTTACTGCTGTTCTCAATATTCTTCTGCTTATGAACATAAACGAGCGACGTCTAGCGTTTTTAAAATACAAGCTAGCGGATCCTCGCGGTTTTACCCGCGTGGTACCCGTTCCCGTGGGAATATCGGGATAAAATATAGCCTATGTTACTCGTGATGAATGTAGCTTTCTAATGGTCCAAGAATTTTCAAAATCGGTCCAGTAGTTACGGAGCCTGCCTATTCGATGCAAACAAACAAATATGCAAACATACAATCAAATCTTTCCTTTTTATAATATTAGTATAGATAAAAAATAAAATATTTTTTTTACCTCTGTAAACTCATAGGCATACAGTGTGGAAAAAAAGACCGTGGTTGGAGGAAAAGCACCCTTAATATTGATAATGGCAAATTATACTCAAAGGAAACATTCCTTTATTTTCATGCTTTTAAAGATTTTTTTCCAGCATGTATATAAATGTATGCATGTAATTCAACATCAACAAACTCGTCTGGAATTTAGTAATAATATATAAATAAAAATTATTTATTTCAAGCAAAGTAGCCCATTAATTCGAATCAACAATTTCTTTAATCTTTCCTACTTCACTTACCTACATGACAACAACAATTCAGCATTTCAAATAATTAAATCAAAATTTCTATTTAAAATCTTTGAAAAATACCAGGTAGGTAGAGCTGCACTACCTTGCCGGTTCTTCTAGTTACAAGTTCTACCGCGCCGCGTAGGGCTTTATCAACCGATGGCATGGCTTCTTGAACATTCACAACTGTTTATAATCAGCCAGACTGAACAATCGCTTTCGAGTTTGGTTCTTCACTGACGTGACGCGAATGCAGTTGAAACTACTCAATTAAATCAAGTTTTAATTAGATGCAGTCAGCAGTAAGCAGTAGGTCAGGCTTGCCTTATTCTTCTTCTCCAATTGACTTTAAGTTCAAACATGTTAGACGTAGGGTCTGCAATCAAAAGTAATTCTTGGAAGTCAGCCCCCTGATTCACGAACCGTCGGAAACGGAATCGGATTCGAATTCTGTGCTTTTTCTTTGTCTATTCTATAGTTTTTTTTGGCCTCTGTCACTCAGGTGGTAAACCTAATATAGGGGTCAGGGACTTCATCACTAACATGTAAAAAAAAATTGTGACAATAAATATTTCTTATTTCTTATAGTGAGTGACAGAGACAGGGCCTACATTCCGCTGTTGGAAGCGTTTCCGACAGTTCGTGAATCAGGGGGCTGAAGTGTTATTAAGTGAACCGTAACATGCAGTGTAGGAACAATCAAATTGTGTAATGCCCATAACATTGGTCACAACGATGGAAATACATTCAATTTTGGACTTTCTCATCCGCAGGATTTTGATACTAGTCAAATACCACAATAGGTTAGTATTCAGTCTATGTCTCGAGTAATAAAGCTTAAATGCTCAAAACATGTCACTTCACAAATAAAACACACCAAAAAAGATGTTATTATTTTAATAAATTTAATGCATTCACCTACACCATGCATTTCCTAAACATAAAAGATGGTTCTATAGAGTCTAGATAAAGTTTAATGATTTTTATTATTTTTTTATCTTATGAGTTGTTTCGATATTTTATTTAATCAACAATATTATAATACTTTACGTACATAACATGTTCTTATTTCCTTATTCTATATGGATGGATCTTTTTACAAGCTTTTTATTAACTTGCCATGTTAGTTAGTATGTTAGTTAGTTAGTGGGTGACAAATCTTGCAAGCTTAATTTGACCCTTTTCCCAGTGTCCGATGGAGCTGAAATTTTGTATACGGGTTTGGTTCAGATGACAATACAATATTAAAGTACAGTCAGCAAAAAAGCTTGTCATAAAAATGAAATTTTTACTAAAAACTTATTAGGTACTTATTGTGTGCCTTTTTGTCGTCGAATTTCCCACTTTCTAGTTTCCACTATTGAACATGAACATCAATGTTTTAGAATCTCACTTAAAGAGCAAAAGCTCGTCAATACCGAGCCCCGCAATGCCCATCGTGTCAAGGTGATCTATTCCGGTGTTACGGCTTACCGCTCTGTTGATCGCAACATTTCAAGTTTTCCTTTGCACTAAAATGCTTTAACTTCGCTAATTCGCCTCGCACTGTTCTCGCAAGTCTAGAAATTTGTTTCTACCTTATTTTTGTCTATTGTCTGTGTTCATTTAAGACCTAGATGATAATGATTTGAAGGTTTGTTCTATATCTATACTTGGCTAGTATAGATATTATTATACAGGATATACGAATTATTGCACAGGAGCTCACTAGTATTACATTTCTGGACCGATTTTTTAAATTCTTTCACCAGTGGAAAGCTACATACATACCTACAATTCCACCATCCCCATTGTACTACCGAGAATCTAGACGCACAGTGAGCTATCATCCTTACTTGGTTAACATCCCGCGGATGCGTACCAAGCGCTTTTCTTCTTCCTTTGTAATGCGCACTACCAAGGAATGGAATACCCTGCCTGCGTCTGTTTTCCCGAATGACTACAACCCTATAATTTTTTAAGCTAGAGAATAGGCTGCTTCTGGGTAAGGTCGCTCCATCTTAGGCTTCTTCTCAACCCTCACAACTTCTCAAATCAAATCATCAGTGTGAGGCCAAGAGCAAGCCCATTAATATATAAAAAAATCTACTGTGGCATACGCTATTTTTTATTCCGATATCCCTACGAATCTTCAGTTAACGAAACAATAAAAAAACAAATCTTTTTTTTCTTTATGCTATTAAAAATAAATGTCAAATATTGAAAATAGAAGAAAGCAATTTGCAAAGAAACAACAATAAAATTTGCGAAGTCTTCACTAGCAACTTTTCATTGATAACTTTTCACGCCATGGACAGCAGTCAAATAACGATCTAACCAACATTTCTTTGGCCGAAAAAAAAACATTCGTAGAATTGATCCTCATAGACACATCAAATCTTTTTTTTAAATTTTCTAGCATTTTCTACATGCCGGGAACAACTAGTAGGTACTTAATAAATAATTATTTCTGGAAGAAAAATCATACTTGTCATTTGTCAGTCATCAAAACTTGCTGCAATGCAATGTTTCACTGGAAGCTCTTCCTAACATTGACAGTTAAAAAAAGAGTGATTAACCAACGTCTTTTCACGGCCGTTCTTCCACGACCAATCTCGGGAACTAATAAAGCCGATACCGCAGGCCCATTCGTCGTATGTAGCAGAAAATATAGTACTTAGGTAACTAGTAGAAAAAAACAATTCATAATAAATAAGGATAAGAATGTCTTAATTTGGTAAAACGTGGTATACAAAGTTATTTCATTCAATTCAAGTTGCACATGTTTTGCTAATTTTTATGCATGCAAATTTTGTAGAACTTATTATATATTCAAAAAATGTAATGTAAATTACAAATCATTTGTCGTCACTAGCCTTAGTAAACAAATGTTTGTGTTCATTTACAAAGTTGTAAATCTAAGAAATGTTAGCAAACCAAGGTGAAATTGATCTTAAGTCACTTTGTGATTTAACGACTCTATAAGAATTAAGACAAGGTCTACTGCCGTAGGATTAAAAAGTAGGATAAACAATTTTAATTTTTAGTAGTCTCACTAAGAAAGATATACATTTTACTGCAATTTTTCATTGAAAGCTCTTCGCCACGTTGACGACTTGACAGGAGAAAATAATAAGATATCCAACACCCTGTTCCGGGCGTCTTCCCCGATCAATCTCGGCAACTAATTAAGCCGATACCGCGGGCTCATTCGTCGCATGTCCCCCTAATTGCTTGGCCGGCGACCAGCAGCCAGTATTGACACGTGTTGTAATCGTTCGCTGCAACTACCGATGTAAACATGAAAAGGATTTGGGAAATGGTTCTAAGTGGCTCTTGATGAGTTTTTGACAAGCGAAGTTTTCGTGAAACGATTTTATTGGCTTCTCGGAAGTTTTGTCTTCACAAACGTTTCTTATAAACAAACTAAGTATAATTTTGTCTAATTATCAATTTATTCCACAACTTTTTTACGCGTTGGTCATCGTAACTGTAGGGCTCAATAGTTATTAAACAGTCACTCCACTTTAAATGGCGTGTAACAAGAGAAAAATCTTTCTATGTTCTGAGTTTCAAACTTTGGCTATATAAACTATCACTTACTTAGGTACATATTTTTTAGATTGAACAATGTAAGATAAGTAGTAATTAAAATCTCAAACACAATATTCTTAACCAGATGCTCTTTCATTCAAATGTCGCTTCCGTTTAGACAATGTTATCATTCCTACACCACCTACGATATCTCGCCTTGTTGCAACCTAGACGAAAATATTCCACGACTGGGATGCGTTGACCTAACAGAACTGAGTTACTATCAGTCTCCAAGACCACCTTGACAATTCTGTCAGGGTTAGTGGGTCCAGATATTTTGAGAACGTTTTCTAGAATATCTCGTTGTTTTGATATGAAAATTATGTTTTGTAACAATTTGAATGTCATTTCCCTAGAACTTGGCGAGTAATTCTTGAAATGTAATTGTAATGTCTTTCCTTAGGACTTGGCTGATAGTCTCGGCGACGACAAAGGCATCACCGAGCACTTAAAACTACCCATACAAAGAATAAACGACTACCAACTACTTCTCAAGGTAAGTTTCATAAATCGTCATTATTCTGGCATTACTTTTGGAAGTTGAATGTGTAGTTAAATATACCTTGCCAGGTTTTGTACGTGATATAAATCGTGTATTCTTATTAACGACAGAAGATATATTAAAATTGTTTAAACTCCCAACTGTTATCAGGTCGTCGACCTATAACGCGTATAAATTTAGCGATATTCAAGTGGGTACATGCGAATAGCTATCGCGGATAAAAAGCTCGATTGGATTGTGTTTGGCAAGCTCCAGATACGAGTTAAAGATAGCTGCGTGTACGCCGCCCGGCGCGGGCGCTCTACGTCACGCGCGGAAACAACACCTCTGATTCATTAAAACTTTACAGCCGGTACATTGTTTTAGAAAATACATCACACTTTAGAAGCTTGCTTTAATGCTGTCGAAATAGGATATGATTAACGAAAACATTGGTCGTTCGGTAACATGGATACAATTTGGTATCGGCGTCTGCTGAATTCCTCTTTGATTCATAAAGTATTTCAATGAATTAAAACGTGATCACGTAACTTGTTAAATATTTCTATCAATCTTTTAGTGTTTGTCTTTTCTCATAAGTATGGTTTTAGTGCCTACCTTAAAATTGTTTTGTTTGTTTTCTATAGGAACTTGTGAAGTACTCCAAACGTCTAGGCGACGACTGCACAGACCTTCAAAAGGCACTAGACCTCTTCCTCTCAGTGCCAAATCGGTCTACCGACAATAAATTCCTCGCGAGTATCGAGGGATACCGAGGGAACATCTACAAGTTAGGCCGGTTGCTCACCCACGACTGGTTCACCGTCACCGACGAGGAAGGAAAAGGGAAAGAAAGATATCTCTTTCTCTTCAAGGCTAGGATCCTCGTTTGTAAAGTCAAGAGGGTCTCCGAAGATAGGTCGGTGTTTGTGCTGAAAGATATCGTCAAGGTGAGCTTTTTATTTTTTTCTCGAAATTGTAACTTATTTTTATGACTAGTTTTTTAATCTTTTATTTGTTTTTGAAGTCGAAACGAATGCACGCTATTGGACACCTGTTTATGCAAAGTTATATCTTAATAAAACTTAAGTAAATATTTATAATACTTACATTACAATGAACCGAATCAAAATCGGAATAACACGATGTGGAACTATAAATTAATGTAAACTTATTCGATTGCACTGTGTTAGACAAAGTGGTGCATTAAAAGTTACACAATCTTCTATTAATCTTGACTTTCTACGACAAAAATAGCACGGATCAGCTATATAACACATAACGCTTGGAATATGTCCAAATAGCGCTCAGTTTACTTCAGCCGGTATTTGTTTCGCAGCTCCCAGAGGTCGAGGCCAAGGACCGTCCTGGTGACGATTTCAGGTTCGATCTCATCCAGAAAAATCCACCTCAAACCATCACCCTTACTGCTCACAAAGAGTACGTGAAGACTAATTGGCTCACTGAAATCAAACAAAACATCAGCGACGTAGGTAAGTGTGGAAAAAGTTACTTATTATCAGGTATTAAGACTTGATTTTAACAAAATTGGATTAAATAAAATTTTCTTCTTCAGTCGCTCTAGCAGAACACGCTGCAGACGACCTACAGGTAGTCTCACCACAGCGCGTTTCCTCGCCGGAGCCGCAAGAAGAGAAAAAGAAAAAAAGGGAGCACGAAGCAGAACAAGAGACTCAAGAAAAGCGGTCACGCGTCGAAGAGTCTCAAGCCACACAACTATCTAAAAAAGAAGAAACACAACCATCAACAACTAAAAGAAAAGCTTCCATTGAAACTGAGGTAGCGACTAAAATATCAAAGTCGGAAGTTACAGAGGTTTCTTCAGTTAGTGAAACACAAGCGTCTGCTTTAACTAGTGTTAAAAGTGAAGTCACATCTAGTGTACAATCAAAAACATCTGTGACAGTTGAAAGTTCAAAAGTTTCCGAAAGCACACTATCTGCTTCACAATCTACTCAACTGACTGTTATTGCTGCAGCATCTGTTGACAAAAAAGAAGCTGTTACTGCTGAAGTCAGCGCATCAGAAGGTAAAGTAGAAGAAGTAAATAAGTTAGCTGAAACTACATCTACAGCTACAAAAGACTCCGTATCAAGTGTCGAGCAAAAAGCTCAACAAGCATCAACAGTTCAACAGATATCTTCAACAGGAAGTACTCGACAGCAAGCGTCGTCAGTAAAAGTAGCAGAAGCGACTCAAAGCACTGCTACTGCTACCGAAACCACATCTTCTGTACAAAGCACCGTAAAGCAAGAGTCTGTTCAACAGGCACAAGTCGCAGAGGCAGCGGCAGTTGAAAAAAAAGCTGAAGAAACTACTGCTAAATCTGTCGTCAGTGAAGACACAGTTCAAGCTACTGAATCAGCCAAGTCAGTAAGCGTACAAGAATCGTCTGTAAGTCAGAAAACTCAACAATCATCCGTTCAACAAGAGAGCTCAGTTGCTGTGTCATCAGAAAGTGTTGTTAAATCCAGCGCAGAAGCGGAGAAGGTAGTTAGCTCAGCTGGCGCGGATTCTGCAGCGAGTGTCGCGGCAATCAGTCAAACTGTAACCGCCGAGCAAACCGTTGACGAAGAGATGTCGAGGTATAGTCGCAGTTCGCGACTTTCTGGAGGTACGTTTGAATAATTTGGTCATCGTTTATCCTATAATTTTTTTTTAATAATAATTTTGTAACTTTCTTTCACAGAATACTCCAGTGGTAGCCGAAAATTATCGAGCTACGAATCATCATCATCAACTTATGATGGCACTGGGGGATCGTCTTACACACGCCGAGAGAGCGGCTCCCGTGTAGAAAGTGGAGGAAAATATGAAATCGGAAGCACTGAAGGAAGCGCTCTTTCGCGCATTGAGTCCAAGTACTCCAGTGCTAGAGCTGGCACCGAGTCTAGCACAGATTCAAGCTATAGTACCGCTAGCAAGCTCGATGGCATTGCATCCAAATACGGCATCGAGTCCAACTACGAAGCGTCTAGCAAAATTGATAGTATCGCTTCCAAGTATGGTATTGATTCTACCAACAATGGAACTAAGATAGAAAGCCGTACTTCCAAGTACAGCCTTGAGACCAGCCTCGATGGAGATAAGGTAGAAAGCGTATCTTCTCAATCCGAATCGCGGTATGGAAGTATCAAAAATGGCGCGTACTCTTCGGAAAGTCAGTACTCCAAAACGGCTGTAGCTAACGGATCCGTTAGCACTGGAGAGTACGAATCCGTTAGGTCTATCTCTAAGTCGGAGTCCCAAGATGGCAGGCCCGCTTTCACTACAACTTTGGAGGGTGTGAACATCGAGCGTAAGTACTATAACATAGGTAGTGTTTACAAACAGTACTTCGTAGAAGTAGACACACTTTAGTGCTTGTACATACGCTTTTAGATGACTAACCTACACGACACATCAATCTAACAAAATGCTTACACCTTACATAATTGTGCACCCGTCCCTGAGAGTTCGTACTATACCGTTTTTTATTATTGTGAAAACATTATTTCACTGTAAATAAAACACAATTTTAAAAAGATTATTTTTACAAAAATGTATACGAACTCTCCCCGCTAATCAATTTAAATCCCCAGCGGGTGAGAACGCCGTCTTCGAATGCGCTCTTCGCGAGTCCATGGATTCCGTGAAGGTTACCTGGCTGAAAGACAACAAGCCGCTTACCGACAGGCTCATGGACCGCTGCTCCATCTCCACACGAACCGACCGCCACAAGCTCGAACTCATGCACTGCCGCGAAGATGATTCTGGCCTTTACACGGCGAGGGCCGAAAATGTTAAGGGAAACACCCATTGCACCGCTCAGTTAGTCGTCCACGAGTGTGAGTTTTTTCTTCTTTTCCTCATCATAATAAACAACCTACTCTTTACTATCTATCTATCGATCGTTATGTTTGCATGAGTACGCGAAATCATCTCTAAGACATTGTAAAGCGATATAACATTTAGAACCTATTCTGCTCTCGTAATCTTGCGGTATTTTGGCACTATAAGCACTGTTGTTTAGATTTTTAGATTTAGCAGTAATATCAAATTTTTGTATGCATGTTGATGTATTCGTCCTTAGTTAAGAATAAAACTGACCGATAAAACAATCAGATTTAATTAAAATATTTACTACTAATGATTTCAGTGACTGCAGAACAAAGGAAAGAGAGAAACGCTCTGAACGCACCTTACTTCTTGGTAGCGTTGAAGGATACTGAAATCTTATTGAACACGTACTTACGTTTCATGGTTAGAGTAAAAGGTGATCCCAACCCTGATGTGAAATTGTGAGTATCATTAATTTCTAAGTCTGTGTTTTTTAAGTTTTTTTTTTATGAACTGCAATGATAAGAATATTTACTGTCTGAAGTTTTTGTTTAAATTTCTGATGAAAAGTTTAGTACCCCAATCACGAAAAACTCTCAAAAATACCAAAACGTCCCATATACCGAATGTCAAAAACGACGCTCTATCAAACCATAACTAGCCGATTATCTCATGGAACTTCCATTTGCATTTTTTATCGCTGATAGAGTTATTTAAGGAGGAGAAACTCTAAAAATTACTTTATCAACTTCAAATCTTTGGTTTTAGCTGCACAGGCAAACTTTTCGTTAGATTCTAAACATTTCTGTATCCTTTAAAGCTACCGCAACGGCAAGGAGATCATCACCTCATCTGACACCGATCGCGTGACCATAGTCCGTACACGTGCTGACAAGGGCTGCTACGAGCTGGTCATCTCAGATGTTAATCAAGATGACGCTGGCACCTACTCCTGCAAAGCTATGAACATCTACGGAGATGTGGAAACGGAGGCAAAGGTCACTGTGGTCGGTGAGTTAAACAGACTGATGCCTCATTTGCATCCAATTTATTTGTGTTCTCTAATTCCTAACCTTTGGGCTGGGACGCGACTGGTCCAGTCCAGTGTGTCATCATACATTACATTGATTGTTATTTGTTTTATACAAATAACCTTACAAACTACGGTTAAGGTTGATTATCGCGTCAAAAGATATCCTTTCCCATCAGTCGATCTCTTTGTATACCTAAACTCGTCACAATCAAATACTCCAGATCATCAACGAAAGAAAACTCTTCGAGTTTTTTTTTTATATTAATCAAGATCATACAGTAAGGAAAGTGCTCACTATTAACTCAATGCCGTTTGCTTTTGTTTTACATATCGAATATAATTATTGTACTATTGTAAAATATTCACGATTAGAAGAGTGTAAAACAAATCGTGAAATCAAAGGAAAATATTTGGTGTGCTGTCATATAAACTCGCAATGAATGATGTACAGACGTAATGCGCTATATTTACAAGTGTGCTACATTTTTAACAGCATTTGGACGTTCTCCAGTATTTATGTGGCCAAAAATACGACTTGAAATTAGACGTGACCCGCTGATTTACTTGTTGTTTTACCATTGTTGTTAAAGGGCGGACCACTTTATAATTGCGTGTTTATGACTTTGTTGTTTACATTACACCACAAATTATGTAGTAAGTAACCGGTAATGAACAGTCTTAAAACTGTTTATATTTACAGTCAGTCCATACAACTATTTGGATGTGTGTTATGTAGGTGGGTCATGATCGTGCTCACGCGCACAGTATTAGCTACTAAAGACAACCGGACTTGGCGCAGAGGTTTTATGTGCCTTCTGCGCCGTAAACCCGGAATCAATTACCGCAAAGGGCAAATTAACATGAGCAACTGTAGCAACTGAAAATAAAGTGCATGAACAACATGTTACTTGCCTTGGTATGGGTATTAGCAACAACTTCTACTAGATAATTAATTGGTTATTATTGACTAAAATAAGTTATGGTATTCAGCGGCAAGCCGCTTTGATGAAAATATGTCAGAAATCGTAACTTTTCGAATTCGTTCTGAACAAAAATAATGTAGGTACATACCGTGCCAAAACCAAATATCTAGTGCTTAAGTGAGTTTATGAATCAAAACTCAAACAATTAACATGCCTTCTTTGGCAGATGACAAGAACGTATTCTTTGAGTTGGCCCCTGGAGGTGAAGGTCTCTTGGCTAAGGGTGAGAAAGCCGCATTCTCCTGGAAACGGGACGGGCAGCCCTTCGACCCCGAGGAGAGGTTTAAGGTCAGTACAATTGTGGATTTATTTCCCTTGATAACTTGTGTGTTAATCGATTACTGTCATTCTATTTAAAAATATAGCTAGTAAGTATCTAGTTTAAATGCAAACAAGATGGTGGTTTCAGTGAAAATGCATTGTGGTGGAAAATTTAATACTGTAACTCTATTAACTCAGATAAGCCTGAAACTACTTTTTGTCATAGATTTTTTACCCGTTTCAAATTAATAAAACAATGATGCTAGATTTTTTTATTTCTCAAAACCCATGTATGGTTTTATGGCATATAAAGACAGTCATTCAAAGAAATTTTATAGTCGAATAATTGCCACAACCTACCGCTGCATGTGTAACAGAATTAATGGGACAACCAGAATCCATATTCTGGTTGGACCATCAAACTGAACAACTTTTACAATGGGACCAACTCTGGAATCGTGAAATAAAGCAGCTGTTTCACACAAAAATTAATAACGAAAATAAGAAAAGCTGGACTTGTACAATTTAGAAATAACGTAGTAGGGGCTACAAGGCATAGAACAGCACAAAGTTTTGATAATTTCATTTTGTTTTTGTACAGGTTCTGCTAGGAGACGATGAGGATTCCCTGGCGCTTGTTTTCCAGCACGTGAAGCCCGAAGACGCCGGCCTCTACACCTGCGTCGCCAAGACAAGCACCGGCAACATCTCCTGCTCCGCCGAACTCACCGTGCAAGGTAAATGCACAAAGGACATTTTTTTATTTCTGGCTAGGATCTTGTACAATAATCGTACTAATATTTTTAAAAAATAAAAGTAAAGTCATAAAATATTAAAATTCTCATGATCTTTCTGTATAAATGGTACAAAAGTAAACTTTAAAATAAAAATACTTTTCACTTCTCATGCTCGTAAAGTTCGTGTTTATGTTGGGTATAGGCTGCATAAAATCGCTTTTTATGCTCTAGTGCATAAAGTAAAATCTTCGTTAAGTCTCAGACTCTAGACAAAGGTCGTCAGGTAAACAGTCACACACGCAATTAAACTTCGTTAAATAAACTTTATTAATACCTAACGTATTTCATTATGTTTCTTAAATTTTGTACATAATCCATGTTAAATTATTAAATTAATAAAACTAGGCAAAATTAATGAGTTTTCTAAGGAATAAGTATTTCAAAAGTATTATGGACTACGATCTATGCTAAAGTCACTGTGCTGCCAATGCCCGTATAAAAAAAAAAGAAAAAGAAAGTCTTCCCGCCAATATGGCGAAGTCTTCATTTTTTCTTTTTTGCAATATTGTTATTTATTTTCCTCTATTTCACTCGAAGTGAAAAGCAGAGTGTATAACTCGTACATAAAACCCATTTTACCCTCGAATTGACTATCCACCCTCGCCTACGGCTCGGATGGATATATACGTCTCGGGTAAAATGGTACCTTTTATGCACTTGTTGTACAATCTATTATTGCCATCACGGTCACACTGGCAACCAATATCTATACCACGTTCGGAAACATTGATGAAAAAAAAATTTTAGAAATGTTTCGGACTATCTCTTCTTAATCGTGTTTCGAACTGTGGTTTTAGATGTGTTTTTTCGTGCATTAATATTGTTCGCGCCGCGCTGCGAGCGGTGCGTTGTCATTGTCAAGGTCACGGGCGACACGCAATGCGCTCGGGCCGCGTGCAGACCAGTTGGCCGTAAGCAGCCGTGAGACAAGTTCGTGTGTTTCTGTAGCGACGTGCCGCGCAAGTTACCTACCCATATTGGGACCGAGATTTCGTTTTGCACCTACTAGGGCTCCGGTCGGGGTACGGACTTGTAACCCGTGTGTGTTCGCTTTGAAAAGCGCCGGGAAAGTTTTAGCTGCCTATTAGGGCATTGTGTAGTATAAGAGTGTTAGCTGTAAGAGTATCCCATCGGGGGTTGTGTGGAGATCGTTTTGCCCGGCGCGCGCCGGCGAGACAACGTTCAGCCCCCCTGGATTACGGACACTATTTTCTAGTAAGGTAGGATTAGCTTAATTTACTTAATTTTGCATGAGAAACCTTCGTTTCAATAAACTGTGGAACACAGTAGATGTGGTCATCACAATTGTGCGTGATCATATTTTTGGTAGCAGAGCGTACCTAGTTGATATAATTAGTTAATTTTCATATTAAAATTAACTAGGTACATAAAATTTCATAGTAAAAATAAAATTATTTTTTTTTTGTTAAAAAGGGTATTTCCGATCCGATTCCCGATCCGATCCGATTCCCGATCCGATCCGATCCGAGACGAGAAGTACTAAGAAATTGTTCTAGTAAATTCTCGAAGCGAATGTTTCTCACTTGGTGGATCCGATAATAGATAGACACTTATATAATTGTTGTCACATACTAGTGTTTTGATACGAGTTTACTCGCCTAGATGTGTATATTTTTTTTTGTGTGTCCGGATTTATTTGACGAATAGTTCGTTCGAAAGTGTGTTTATTAGTACCACATACTAGTGATTTGATACGAGTTTACTCGCCTAGATGTGTATATTTTTTTTTGTGTGTCCGGATTTATTTGACGAATAGTTTCGTTCGAAAGTGTTGTTTATTAGTACCACATACTAGTGTTTGTTCCGAGTCCGCTTGCCTAGTTAAAAAAGTGGAACTAGTTTTAATTATTAGTAGTATTAAATTACGAGTATTATTATTAAAAATAGTTTTGTTTTCGTTTGTTGATAACGGTTTAGTAGTTGATTTGCGAGGTTGACTTGGCCGTGCCGTTATGCCATACCGTTAATCCTATACGTTTTGTTTATACCGTTATATTGTTAGCCCTTGAAATTGGTAAGTTGCTAATAATTTATGAAAATAGTAGGGTCCGTGTATGTCGTCCGAATTTTAATTGTGTTTTATATTATCGTGACGCGACCTATTTCTATTGTTTTTTTTTGTTGATGTTTACCACCTTTATATTTCTTTGTTTGCTTGTTTATTAAACGGATTATAAATGGCTCCTACGAATCCGACCGCCGTATCCAGGGCTGGCATCCAAGGAGTTTTGCGTTGGCTTGCTTGTGCGGTCACATTAATAGACCGAGCCGACCGGGTAGGCGCGTTGCTAGCTCGGTATGGCGGGCTGGCAGCTCGGCTGCAAGACCTGGAGCGCCACGCCATGGAGTGTCGCGCGTATTATCTGGAGAACCCCCCAGCTGATGATGCCGTGTCGGAACAGCTGGAGCAGGATGTAGCCCAGGCCTATGAGCTGGCTGACCAGCTCACGGAGGCGGCTGAGAGGGCCCTGGCTGTTCGGAAGGGGGAGCCGGTTTTGAGCGGGGAGGTCAAACCTACCCCGACGGCGTTGCTAGGCCGATTGCCTACGTTGGAGATTCCCACTTTTAATGGGGATCTGTCAGCCTGGATGGGCTTCATTAATTTGTTTGACAGTTTGGTGGATTCACGACGGGACTTATCCCCTAGCGAGAAGTTGGCCTATTTGCGCTCCTCCCTGCGAGGAGAGGCCAGCGCGGTAATCCAGCACCTGCTCATCAGCGACGACAACTACCAGGTGGCTCGCCAGCTTCTGGTTAGCAGGTACCAGAATGTCCGGTTACTGGCGGACACCCACGTGGCCACGATTTTGGCCCTCCCGCGAATCACGCGGGTACACCTGTTACGGAGGGAGTTGCTGAACCCGCTACTGTCAGCGGTCAACTCCCTAAGGCGATTGGACCTGCCGGTGGATCAGTGGTCCTTTGTACTGCTGCACATAGTCCTCGCCAAATTGCCCGCTGAAATGAAGGGGCGTTTCGAGCAGAGGTACGGAGGCGACAGCGCCTCGTATCTCCCGCCCTTCGCGGACCTCCTTCGTTTTTTGGAGGACGAATGTAGGGTGACGGACCACCTGGAGCCTGCCCCGGTTCCAGGTGTTGGTCGTATGGCGGCGGCGAGGGAACAGCCCCGTCGCCCGACCAATCGCTATGCTGCCTTCCAGCAGTCCCCTCCCCCCGCACCGAGTGAGCGGTGCAGGTATTGCAGGGGAGATAGGCACGGGGTGCACGAATGTGCCAAATTTAGAGGCCTCCGCCCAGAGGGACGGAGGGCCGTTGCAAGACAGCGCCAATGGTGCTATAGGTGTTTGGGGGGACACATGCAGTCGGCGTGTCCCCAGACCGAGGATTGTCGTCTTTGCGGAGGGAGGCATCACCCCCTCCTTTGTTTGGACCGCAAGGACGCCGGGAGCGACCGGGGTTCGAATTCCTCGCGCACGGGCGGGGGCCCGGCAGCCCGGAACCGGTCCCCTAGAGATTCGGCGGGGCTTAGCCCCCCCGTTCAGTCCCCCCCGGAGAGGGGGAACTATAGGAGAGACGCCCCCGCCACGGGCGGGGGTAGGGGGGTACCACAAGAGTACGCCACGGTGGCGATGGGCACGGGCCCTATTTGCTACTCCCCCCCCCTAATGGAGAGGCCTCGATTGGGGTACTATG
Source organism: Crambus lathoniellus (assembly GCA_949710035.1). Lineage (NCBI taxonomy): Eukaryota > Metazoa > Arthropoda > Insecta > Lepidoptera > Crambidae > Crambus > Crambus lathoniellus. Next base: position 6,799,352 of record OX453298.1, read on the forward strand.
TACCGAGGCACGCCCCACACGGGTATTACCCTGCACCTAGGAGTGCTGTTGGTCGGGGCCAGTATGTACCCGATTGGGACCCGCTCGCCCGGTACGAGCGTCCCACATTTGGCGCGCCGACTCAGGCGCGAGGGGGACAAGTACCCCCCCAAAATTTTTAATGGCGCCCCTGTCGGACCCAACCACCCCTCCGGAGCTTGTGCTGTTGCCAACAGCCTCCGTGAATGTTTGGGGACCTAAGGGCAATGTTGTCACGGTGCGTGCCCTTTTGGACTCAGGTGCCCAGGGGTGCATAATGTCCAGGTGGCTTGTCCGACAGCTGGGTCTTTTGCTTGTGCCGCATCACGAAGCGGTACGGGGGGTGGGAGACTCGCGGATCCCTGATCCGATTGGTCGAGTTGAGTTCTCCTTCTCCCCCCACGTCACGCCAAGGCCGAAGATCGGTGCTTCGGCGATAGTCTTTGATAAGGTGGTTGGACCACTCCCGCAAGTGCGAGTGCCGCCATCCACGATTGAGCTGACGTCTGGACTGGCTTTGGCTGATCCTTCCTTCCACCGACCGGGCCCAATACACTTGTTGATTGGTGCGGATGTCCTCGGTCGTGTACTGTGTGGAAGCAAGCGAGTTTTGCAGACAGCCGATCTTGTCGCCTTGTCCTCGTCGCTGGGTCATGTGGTGATGGGAAAGGTACCACAGACACCAGAGACCCCGTCGGTAGACCGCCAGACCATTGTCGGTTCTACTTTGTCCGACGTTCTCCAAAAGTTTTGGGAGGTGGAGGAACCTCCCACTGCCAAGCGGTTGGATCCGTTAGCCGAGGAGTGCGAATTGTTCTACCAGAACAACACTGGGCGCCTCCTCTCGGGTCGCTTGATTACCCGCTTGCCCTTTTTGGCGGTTCGCCCTCCTTTAGGGAGCTCCCGACCGATGGCCGAGAAGAGATTGTTGTCCATGGAGCGTAGAATGGCCAGGGATCCCGCATTCAAGGAGAAGTATATAGACTTCATGCGGGAGTATTTGGACCTTGGGCACATGTCCATCTCGCAGTTGGACTGGCGTAATGTGGAACATTACTTCCTGCCACACCACGCTGTTTTGAAGACTTCCAATGGGAAGATCCGCGTGGTCTTTGATGGTTCAGCGCCCACGTCAACCGGAGTGTCGTTGAATCAGTGTCTGCATGCGGGGCCGAAGTTGCATCACGATGTCTGTGATGTTTTGACCAACTTCCGCCGGCACGCTGTCTACTGTAGCCCGTACCTTTGATCCGAACGGTTGGCTCAGCCCTGTAGTGTTTTCGATGAAGTGCTTCCTACAGGAGCTCTGGGCTGCGGAATTGTCATGGGATGAGCCCCTCTCTGGTAGCCTCCTACGAGAGTGGGTGAGGTTCGTGTCATCCCTACCCGACGTCAATCGGGTTTGTATACCGAGGCAAATGCTGCCTTCGGGAAAGTTTAAAGCCTCCCTGCACGGCTTTTGTGACGCGTCCGAAAGCGGATACGCGGCAGCCGTTTACATCCGAACGGTGGATGCAGCAGGCGTTGTCGCCGTACACTTAGTTACGGCCAAGAGTAAGGTCGCCCCCCTTCGGACTAGGCTAACCATTCCGAAGTTGGAGTTGTCCGGCGCCACTCTCTTAGTACGGCTACTCAATCATGTTGCCGACACCTTGGGAAACGGTGTCGACTTGGGGTCGATATTTGCGTGGTCTGACAGCCAGGTCGTCCTTTGTTGGCTGAAGAGTTCAGTCCACACCCTTGAGGTTTTTGTGGCCAACCGGGTCTCACAAATTCAGGCTTCAAAGGCCCCGTTGATTTGGCGCCACGTACCGGGCGAACTGAACCCCGCAGATTGTGCCTCCCGCGGCTGCGAGGCGCCTGAGTTAGTGGACCACCACCTATGGTGGAGTCCATCATGGTTGTTACGGCCTGAGCGCTCATGGCCTGCCACCCCGGCTGTGGCCAGAGTCCCAGACCTAGGCATGCGTGTTCACGCCGTGCAGACGGTGGCGGCTCCGCAGATGGAGTTTTTGTTAGACCGCTACAGTTCTCTTGATAAGTTGCTCGGCGTGACTGCTTGGATGAGGCGCTTTGTGCGAAATTGTCGCCAGCCTCAGGAGAAATCGTTGTCTCCGGTCCTCGCCCCACAAGAGCGGCAAGACGCCCTGTTGCATTGGTTGCGAGTGACGCAACAGCGAGAGTTTGAACCGGAGCTGAAAGCCCTGCGCTCAAGTAAGTCCAAGTTGAAGGGACCCTTGGTGCGGTTGAATCCCTTCTTGGACAGTACCGGATTGCTGCGTGTCGGAGGTAGGCTCAGACATGCCAACCTGCCGTACGGATCACGCCACCCTTTGTTGCTCCCCAAGGATGGACCGTTAGTTAGACTGTTGATTACAGACCGACATGTAAAGAATGCTCATGCCGGTTGTAATGCTTTGACCGCGCTCCTCCAACGAGAGTTCTGGATTTTGTCAGCGCGGAGAATAATCCGATCCGTTATTTTTCGTTGTCTCCCGTGTTATCGTTTGCGCGCCGATACGATGCAGCCCCAGATGGGTGATTTGCCTGCCGATCGAGTGAACGAATCGATGCCCTTCTCAGGAGTTGGAACGGATTTTGCGGGGCCATTTACCGTTAAGACATCGCGGCTTCGTAATGCTAGAACGGAAAAGGCTTACTTGTGTGTATTTGTTTGTTTGGCCACTAAAGCGGTCCACCTGGAGGTGGTTAGTGCCCTCACCACAGAAGCCTTTGTAGCCACGTTGAATCGTTTTGTGTCTCGCCGCGGAATGCCGTCGTTAATCAGGTCCGATTGTGGAACCAATTTCAAGGGCACCGATAGGTATTTAAAGGAAGTTTGTGAATTTTTGGATAGGAATAATTTTGAGATCGGATCCACACTCTCTCGCAGAGGGGTACGATGGCAGTACTCCCCGCCATCCTGCCCCCACTGGGGAGGGATTTTTGAAGCAACTGTAAAGGCCGCTAAAACTCACCTTCGTCGCGTTATTGGGGAGACGGTCCTCACGTTTGAGGAACTCGCGACCGTATTTTGTAAGGTTGAGGCGGTCCTCAACTCGCGTCCGTTGTGTCCGTTGTCTTCGGACGCGAATGATTTAGAGGCCCTTACGCCGGGCCATTTTTTGATTGGCAGACCGCTTAACGCCTTGCCGGAATATCCTTATTCCGAAGTGGCCTCCGGACGGCTCTCGCGATTTGAATTGCTCCAGCAGCTTACGCAGAGTTTTTGGCGCCGTTGGCATCTGGAGTATTTGCACATTTTGCAGCAACGCGTTAAGTGGTCGGATAGGACGACCCCACCCAAGACAGGAGACCTCGTGTTGGTAAAGGATCCAAACCTGCCGCCCCTCCGCTGGCGTTTAGGACGCATTGTTCAGCTTCATCCGGGGTCGGATGGTGTGCCCAGGTTTGCCGAGGTCCTGGTGGGGGACTCTGTTTTGAAGCGAGCGATCGCTACCCTCTCTCGCCTGCCCTTAGATTGAGTTGGCGGACAGTTTGCTACTGTCCGGGACGGGGGGATGTTCGCGCCGCGCTGCGAGCGGTGCGTTGTCATTGTCAAGGTCACGGGCGACACGCAATGCGCTCGGGCCGCGTGCAGACCAGTTGGCCGTAAGCAGCCGTGAGACAAGTTCGTGTGTTTCTGTAGCGACGTGCCGCGCAAGTTACCTACCCATATTGGGACCGAGATTTCGTTTTGCACCTACTAGGGCTCCGGTCGGGGTACGGACTTGTAACCCGTGTGTGTTCGCTTTGAAAAGCGCCGGGAAAGTTTTAGCTGCCTATTAGGGCATTGTGTAGTATAAGAGTGTTAGCTGTAAGAGTATCCCATCGGGGGTTGTGTGGAGATCGTTTTGCCCGGCGCGCGCCGGCGAGACAACGTTCAGCCCCCCTGGATTACGGACACTATTTTCTAGTAAGGTAGGATTAGCTTAATTTACTTAATTTTGCATGAGAAACCTTCGTTTCAATAAACTGTGGAACACAGTAGATGTGGTCATCACAATTGTGCGTGATCAAATATTTTTTTCAGAAAATGCATTTAATTTTGTACCATCAAACGCGTTAGTTTATTGCGATAATAATTAGCTTTTAGTTATTATATTTATCTTTTGCTTGCCTATGGTATAGTGTACTAATTCCTAGCCAAGGCTCCATACATAACTGAAAAATATCCTTTTTCACCACGCTATTTGTGCCTGTGAATTCGCTCTACTCGTTGTTTTAGAACTGGACACCGCAGCGTAGGACGGCACACCTAGTAGTGGACTGAAGACTTGTTAAAGGTTGCAGGAATCTTATGTCTGCACGTAGCCCCAATTTCTTTGTGGCGCTCAAAGGAGGAGTGGTCTATGTTCAGTAGTGGACTTTGAATGGCTGATGATGATAAGCCGGATCTACGCCAAACGATCGAACGCGCTCCGATTGCGCGCGGCTAGAGTACGGTCCGCAGGAGCTCCATAGGAGCCGGCTATTGAACGTTGTTGCGCGGCCCAATAAATCAGCTTGAATCATATACCTCATTCATTGTTATTGAAATTAATTCTAGAGCTAACTTTGTGTAACATTATTTAGAAGACTAAAGTGTATTTTTTTTTCATTTTCTCTTCGTACACAGATATTGATTTAAAGTCATTCTTGCAAGCTTTATTGTTAAATTTATTAACTATGCGAGTTGTTTACGACTTGTCGACCGTTGCTGCATCATGAACATCCGTTGAGCGTCGAACACGAAAATCCGCAAAATGGCTTAGCCTTATAAATCACGTAATAAATGAACTATTTTACTCTGAAGAGTGGTAACTATTTCGTTCAGGAATAAAGCAATGTGAAATTTGTTGTAAGCAACAATATTTGGATTTGGAAACATCTCCTACAATCTATGACTTAAAATTGTTCCAAAGATACACTCCCTGTTTTCCAACAGGAGCCATCAATGAGCTGCACCGCGAGCCAGAGAAACCGAAACTGGTGATAGAGCACCGCGAAGCCATCGTCTCAGCCGGGGCGTCCGCCATGTTGGAACTGACGTGTAAGGGCTTCCCCAAGCCCTCTGTTGTCTTCAAGCATGACGGGAAGATTATTGAGGCTGACACCCGCCACAAGTGAGTTTCAAAGTCAAAGTCAAAAACTTTTTATTTAAATAGATTTGCAAAATGAAATACCTACTTACTTTTGAATATTTTCTTTCTTATTCTCTTCGTCTCATTTTTTTGTTGGTTCGATGTAATGTTTCGCCTTTTCTAGACGAGATCGTGTTATCGTTACTTATAAATGGAGTTACAAATACAAATGTTTATCACATAAATGTTAGGTAGTCCCAAGTTGGGAGCGAAGGCCACTGACTCGGAAGACTTGGTCAGTAGCAATCATGAAGCTCGACTTAATACTGAGGTAACTGGAGAGTGCAGTACGAACAATTTTTTGAATACCACAAATAACACAGTGGCTGTCTTCCGTCTCACCTACACTTTAAAAAAATACGTATGGTCATATGAGACAACTGACAGCCACTACCTGCCACTACATACATAAATGTCAAATTTGCTGGCGACACTTTTTTATTCAGGGTGAGAGCTCCAGTTACCTCAGAGTATTAAGTCAAACTTCATGGTAGCAATGCATCATCGGGCCTGTCCGAAGCAGGTCCAGCCGAAGCGCCCCGCAGAGAGTATACTGATGAAATTATGAAAGAAATTTAAATCGAATTTGTCAAAATCGAATACTAATCTTTTTCTTAAGCTTAGAACTAAAAACATTTACTGTGTGTGTTTAGCGCAAAAAACGTTCCATTCGCGCGCTTTTGTGATACCAAGATAGCTTTCATCTCTTCCCAAGACCTAATCAGCAGAAATAAGACTAGTTTCCCTAATCCCTACATACGCCTTTCCCAGATTCCTGTACGAGGATGACGAGAGTATGTCTCTAGTGATAAAGAACGTAAGCGCGGCTGATGCTGGTATTTACCACGTGACCGCATCCAACGAACTCGGCGAAGACTCCACTACTATGCAGCTCATCGTTAAAGCCGCGCCCAAGATCAAGAAGAAGGTGGAGAACCAGAGTTGCATGGTGAGTAACGGGAACAAAGATCTTGCCAATCATTAGGGTTAGGCATATCGTCCAAATGAGTCAATGAAGATCACGGCTACGCCTTTCTATTCTACTATACCTAGTGCATACCTATTACAAATTACATATTTTTCCGAAGTTATCTATAGAACAGCATAAGGCTGCTCCGCGCTGCCCCGCCGCGCAGCTCCACTTCTGAGAAAAGCGGAGCTGAGCCGGCGCGACCTGTACTCCCAAAGTGCTTCAGAATTTTGCGTTTTCAGAGTTTGATTTTTACATCAAAACTTTGAGATCCATCTCTTATTGACGTCTCTTTTTCTTAACTTTACACAGGCTGGGTCTACCCATACGGTGACCATCGAGATCGAAGGCACTCCGGCTCCCGAGGTGCAGTTCTATAAGGACGGCGTGGAGATCAAGAGCTCTGAGCGCATCAAGATCGTCAAAGAGTCCGACGAGCTTTACAAAATCACCATCGTCGACGCTAAGCTCACGGACACCGGATCTTACTCTGTGGTCGCTAAGTTAGTACATTCTCTCGGTCATTTATTATGTTTTTCAAAAAGGCTACTTAGGATACGTGTTAATGCAGCAATAAAATTAAAGACTACTAGTACCTATATAAATATGTAGTTTTGTTCTTTTCTGTCAAAAAGGCAAGAATTAAATTCAGTGGTATTGACTCTTGGACAATAGTTGTAGGGCCAGTTTTTAATATTGGTATTAAACCATTAGGATTTTTGTACGCTTCAAATCCTTCTTTTAAACCTCAGCTTCAAAAAAGTGCGTAAAAAAAGTACTTCTGATTTTTTTTATATATTTGTTTATTTAATTTTCAAATCAATCTATCCTAACATACTAAATCCTGTACAATAGCTAAGATATTAATTAACTGAAATTTTAATTCTCTGTCCTTAGGAATGAGGTGAACCAGTGTTCAGACTTCTGGCAGTGGCAAGTGACGTCACCGCCGCGCCTCACTAAGAAGCTGGGCGAGTCCCGCGTGTGCAGCGAGAAGGAGACCGTTACCTTCCAGATCGAAACGGAGGCCGAGCCAGCGCCTACTGTCAAATGGTAAGTTGGCATTATTCAAAATTCGATTCAAAATCCAATACACCTATGAACGTCAATGAAGCTACGCCATCGGTTCGCAAATCATAGGGCAGAAGACCCTGTAGTATTAAGATACTAGCGCTCCGCCCGCGACTTCGTTCGCGTGGAATGAGTCACACCAATGATTTTTGTTATAAGCATATCTAAAAATTATGTAACTCGAGAAAAAAGAATCTGTTTTTATTTTTTTCTTATCTTCAAAAATGACTGAGATATTAAACGTTAAAATACGGCCTCCGAGGAAAATTTGGGTGAACCAATGGCATTAACGTGTGACGTCACGTCGCACTTCCGTATACCTACATAGAATCCTTTAGCTATATAGTTGCGCTCTCACGGTTTCGTAATAAATTTATTTATTTTTCTTATAGTCGATCAATGAAATGTTTAAGTTATTTTGTATTGAGCCCATGTGAAAAAACACCTTCAAATAATGTTTTATTTTCGTGAATAATAAATTAAAATCAACTTTTGTAATGGCGGGCGGGATTCTGTCAATAGATATAGCAACCGTCAAAACAAAATGTACTTACAACCTTAACTGACTTGGTAGTTAAATATGCACCCTAAAAACTGACAGCCATTTCGATAATTTTATACTGCTAGTGGCGCCTCCACCACTGTGTCAGATAAGTTTGTGAGATAAATGTCTTTCGGTATCGACAGTAGGTGACAGTTTTAGAGTGCGCCTGCGCGCGGTCGAAATTGAATACTAATCATTTACCATAACCTTAGAACGAAGAAAATGTACTGTAACTAGCGTCAAAAACGCACGAGTTGCGCGAAGATTGCGCACAGACGAACTCTATGTAGGTACAGTTAGACGGAAATCACCCGCAACAGCCGCAAACGGAGATGTCAGTGCGACATGACGTCATCGCAATAGCGCGCAAGGAAAGCAAATTTTCAAAAGCTGGTGAAACTTTACAACGCTGTATCTTTGGAAATCCTGGCCCGATTTCGATGAAACAAAAACTATTAGTACTTGCACGAGTTCGCGCATTAAATGCAGTAATTTTTATAGGCATATTTTGATGTGTTGGTGTGACTCATTGAAATATTCACAAAAGTTTCATACAAACTCTGACCCCTTTTTTACCCCCTTTAGGGGGGGGGGGGCACTTTCTAGAAATCCTCTCTTAGTAGGTACTCCCGTACACTCCCCAATGTATGTTCCATACACGCCAAATTTCAGCTTCTTGCGCCTAGTAGTTTCGGTTGTGCGTTGTCTGCCAAAACGGAAGAGTTAGTTAAACGAAATTTTACATTTAATGTTGAATAACAAGTTTGTGCAGCGTTATGAATAGCCTTTTCTGTGACTGTCGTGCTCAATACAGACTTTAACATTTCAATGTAGGTATTACTAATGAGTGAAGATTGGAGCAATTATACCTAATTCCCTATTATAAGTGTTTGATAATGTGATAAGTAACACCACCTCGATTGGTTTTAAAAAGTATGAATAATTTCGTGCGGGTTCGATTCTCGGTTTTGACATGCAATTATTTAAAAAAAAATTGAATGCAGTTCTATTGTTATTTAAATAAAAATAAAGTCCTATTTCAATAAAACTTTCTATCTACAGTATTTGGTGTGGTCTATGCCACCATGCGACTTAGTCATTGGAAGCCCTGGGGGCGTCCGACGACTATGTCATATGTTGTTGGAATAGACCGCACCAAAGTGACTATTCAAACATTTTTAAACCAATCGAGCTGGTGTTACTTAACACATTATAACTTTATTAAACACTTTATGATAATTGCTCCAATCTTCACTCATTAGTAATACATTGAAATGTTAAAGTTTTGAGCACGACAGTCACAGGAAAGGCTATCCATAACGCTGCACAAACTTGTTATTCAACATTAAATGTTAAATTTCGTAGTCTTCCTTTTATTTAAGATGCTGTTATTAAGAAAAAATGATAAGGTATGATCTAGCCTTTCGATCGGTACAATTAAATTAGAGAAATATTTTTTTTTACATTCGGCGGGTTCGATTCCCAGTTCAGACAGTTGATTACTTAAAATTCTTTGAATGCAGTTCGTTTTCTTTTTAAAATAAAAATGAAGTCTCCTTTCAGTAAAATTTTATATCTTCAGTATTTAAGGTACTTTCCCTCCATGTGAGTTAATTTTGGGACGCCCTGTATATAACTAATTAATTTTTTTTTTTAAGTTTTTAGGTTATAAATTGAGTTGATTTAACTTACATTATTTAATATTATAAATTTTATTGTAATCGAAAACTTCCATGTAGTTTCACATGCCTACTCTCGAGAGTGCCTTTATGTTTTAATGAGTTGCTGTTTGGCTTGTTACTGTTTTAACTAGTTTTACTCGTGTGTTGTAATTATAAATTTTCGCTGTGTACATTTGTATTGGCCTTGACTGTTTAATGTACTAAATAAATAAAAATAAAAATAAAAAAATATAAAGATATTCTCGAAGACAATCAATAATAATTAGTCCTGTATAATACCTTGAGTGTTGCGTCAGCGAATACGATTTCGTTGGCGTAAAACCTATCCACCTAACTTCCAAATTCAATTAAAGCGTATTTACTTATCAACAGGTTCAAGGACAAAACGGAGTTGGTGGAGTCATCCGCGGTGAAGATGTCTGCTTCGGGCAAAGCTCACTCGCTGGTGATCACATCGGCCGCTCGCGCCGACGCCGCCGAATACTCTTGCGAGGTAAACTACAGGAAATTACCCTTTAAAAAGCCCATTTATACTACAAAGTCGGCAGAAACAAAGTGTAAAGAAAATACTTCAAACTTCAATTTTTTTTTATTTAGTTCCACAAAATCAAAATTGTTTAAATTAACAGCTGTTTTACCGTCTGGTACTTGTTTCGTGGAACTTGGTTTTGTTTTGAATGATTTTTGTAGTAGCACATTTAGCTGTAGTATTTACAGCAGGTAATAATAAATAAATAAATAAATAAATAAATAAATAAATATTTCTTACAATCACACCAATTATCTAGGCCCGTAGTAAATTTCTTAAGAAACTGTATCTACGTAAACTTGATAACGGATAAATATATACTTAAATACTTTTTTTTTGTAAATATATACTTAATATACATAGAAAATACTTAATACCATAGCACAGAATATATAATAGTACCAAGGTACAGAAGGCTCACTCTGCAAACTCATTCAAATAAAAATAAATCTTTCTGCATAAAAATAAAGTCCAATTCCGGTCGCTTTGTCATCGCTTGCCTACTGTTATAATAACCTAAAGTTCGCGCATGCAAGCAAAAATGTATCAAACAGCTACGCGCGAGAGTTTATATTTCTATGAAAGTCTCAAACAGCTCGCTCGCTGGTTAGGGATGCGAGCGACTTGAGAGGACGGTTTTGTTGTTTCTACTGTTCTTTCTTTTATTGTGGCACCCGTAAATACAACAGTATCTTTTATACGGATTATAAGAACGTTTAGTAGTCATTGTTCGGTGCACAAAAATCACAGAAATGATCGATCGTTTTACGCACAACGTGGAGCGTACGAGCCGAGAGCGGCATCCTTCTGCCATACGCCTGCCCGGCAGGCGCGCCGGCCGAACGTACCTAAACTGCGGAGTGACACCCCCCTGACCATAGGTACTTACAACATGTGACTGGTAAAAAAAAACAGTAAATAAATATTTGAGATTAAACTTCGTCTGCTGGCGCCCAGATTGCAGATAATCATAATATGCTTGGAGAGAAAAAAAAATATGTGTCTTACCTCCGCAAAAAACACAGCATAGATTTACTGCCCGCCTGCCCGCAAAAAACTGCACATGCACACCACCAAAATACCAGTGCACAATACCTGCATTTAGCAAGACAACAATACACCTTGCACCTTCACCGATTAGACTACCCTACCTTCGATCAACAATAACACCGAGGTCCTCTACACGTGTTTTGCCCCAACCTGGGGTATCCTCAGGAGTTAGATCGTGCGAAAACCAGCACCGGTGCTCCGGTGCACCGGCTCACAATGGTTAGAGACTTCCGCCATGTGACGCGTGATTCAATCAAATAGGTACTCACAATTAGGGCTGCCACCTCTCCGGGTTTGACCCGGAGTCTACGGGTTTACATGGTGCATGTCCGGGCTACGGGTTTAGCATCGATATATCCGGGTCAGACCGGGCGGTGACAGCGAATTAATTAAAAAAGAAGCCAATGAGGTTTATAGTCGAACTGTTGAAAACATACAGAAATATTATGATTTTGAGGACACTGTATTCAAAATCTTTTGCAAATTCGATCTAACAAGTGCAGCAGAAGATACTGATGTGGAAGCTGTCAAATCACATAGTATGAAAAATGTGGACGAAGATAAACTAAGTATTTCCTCAGCTCGATACGATGGGTTCAGTTACTCAGTCACCTCAATCTTCACCGAACTGCCAAAAATAATTGGATTTTTTTTTCAATCCCTTTAAGCAATGCTTTTGCAGAACGCGTCTTTTCTCATATGGGAAATTCGTGGACAGACGAGCGAAACTGCTTGTCAGTGGTGCGAGGGCAGAATTATACTTATATAGAAATAAATTCCCAAGATTTTTTGAAGTTTTGGAAGAAAACTTAACAAGATGCTTAAACAATCTCTTCAGAATGAAAAATATAGTTGTTTAAAGTGTCAAGCTGGTCCAAGTCGGCCTAACACTAGCTAAGTAATTTTATATAATAAAATACATTACCATTACCAATGGTAGGTAATTTACCATCACTTTTACCTAAGGTCCACTTGAAGCAAATTTGCTAAATCTCGGTTTTACTAAATCTACATGAATGTCAATTTTTTTAATCTAGATTTATCGTTTTGACATTTTGTGTGGGTTAAAATTAAGCTTTAGCAAATTTGCTGCAAAAATTAAAATAATTAATTAAATAATTCATACTTAAAAAAATATCTTGAGAAAAAAAACAATATTTCTGAAATCTCCGGGTCTACTGTTTTTGAAAGGTGGCAGCCCTACTCACAATATGCTAATAAAGTTGCTTTCACATTAACAACATGTCGTCAATCAGATCCGCAACGTGCACGGCACAGCGAGCGACTCGTGCAAACTGAACGTGCGCGGCGCGCCCATCATCACGAAGAAGCTGACGGACATCACCGCCAGCGAGGGTGACGTCAATGTGGAGTTCACCGTCAACGTGGACGCCTACCCCGAGCCCAGCGTCAAATGGTCAGTACTGTACTTGTACTCTGTAGTCCTCACTTTTCCTACTAATATTATAAATGCGAAAGTTTGTGAGTATGGATGTATGGATGTTTGTTACTCTTTCACGTAAAAACTACTGAACGGATCTGGTTAGAATTCGCAACAGAGAAATGTTCATTGGATACTTTTTATCCCGATATTCCCATGGGAACGGGAACCACGCGGGTCCGCGGGGATCCGCTAGTACAATATACATTTACCGTGTTATGACAAGTCCGCGAGGATGGAGTTAACGACCGATTTGGCGCAAAGGTATGAATACCAGTCTTCTGCGCTAGAGGTTCGATTCCCGGACAAGTCAAATATTTGTGTGCTTAAACGTGTCTATTTGCCTAGGTTTGTGTGTGTTCTATGTATGTATAAAAAGTATTGTAAGTATTTTATATATTTATCCATTATCATGACACAGTTTCCTAATGAAAGTTACATGGGCTTAGAAAATTGGTGTGATTGTATGAATTTTTCTATTTATTCATTCAAAACACGCGTTGCTGTCTGAAGACCAATGCTTAACCAACATTATTACAGTACTGTTTTGATATCTAATGCAATTTTCCACATTTACTGACTGCACATCTTTCCGACAGGTACCTGGGTGACGTGGAGATAACAGAGAAGAAGTCTGTATTCAGCCGCGTGGACAGCGGGTCCACCCACAAGCTGATCCTGAAGGAAGTGTCGGCGGAGTTCTCGGGCCGCTACTCGTGCCGCGTGCGGAACGAGCTGGGGCAGGACGAGTGCCACGCCACCTTCACCGTCAACAGTCAGTATCGTCAGGCCTATTTCACTCCCCGTGTCGGCTCGAAAACGCGGCGGCAACGCCGGCGTTGTAAATCCATAGAAATTAGGTCCGCAAAGAGCTAGAATATATGCGATTGAAAGAGATGCAATGACAACGAGTGGCCGTTCGTAATTTGCTTGCGACGTACAAGCTGAATTCTACTTTATTGCGTTATAGTTAGAGTTGCTATTTATTTAAATGACTTAGCGGAGTGAACTATCAGTTACATAGTAACTATTTAGTAATCTGTGGTATCGTGCATGTCTCAAATGGACCCCATAGATAAGACACTTTCATGTAAAAGGGGTGGACCCGGTGAATTTTGTGTCACCTACATCTATCCTGCTACATACATATGGTCTGTGCCTACAACGCCATAACCACGATGTTTTCAGCATTGATGTGTTCCGGCAGTTAAAGATAAGATAGCCTGTTTCTGGTTGAGGATTCCGGGAGTAGTGCGCTTCCACCTTCAGCCTTATTTCACTTAAAATCACGTGCGATGAATGCTAAGTTCTACCACGTTTGTGGATAATAGGAAACGTGTTGAGAGCCGTCTCTGGCAGTATTGATGAATAACCTCGGACTGACTGAGCTAAGAGCCTTGAGCGTCGTCCGAGGCACATCCTGACCTGACCGACCGAAGAATATGCCTCGCGCTACAACCACGCTAGATTGCTCGCTCGGTCAGTTCATATGATTTTTCTACATCATCGACTCTTGCTATCTGATTCCCTTCAACAACCGTTCATAGAAACTTAATCATTGCATCTTTAAAAACAGGAAAGCCGCGTTTCACCAAGAGCCTAGTAGACATGACTGTGGATGCTGGCCAGACCCTCAAACTGGAGGTGGAAGTCGAAGGCTGTCCCGAGCCAAGAGTCAAGTGGTACAAGGACGGCCGCGAGCTTACCACTGATGCTAGGATCAAGATCGAAAGGGATTCTCAGAGGTAAGTGGTGAAACTGAGCTGGATGTAATCATAATGATTCGCTTTGTTATAACAACACATGTTCCAATCTACCGTTAATAGACTCTGTCATTTTTATTCGCTAATAAGAAGTTGGAGAAAAATACAATTTTAAAGTTACCTATAGTACCTATTTAGTTATAGGCTTTATAGGCCACGTTTAGTATTCATACCAGCAACGTTTTTGAACATTTTAAAAAACAATGACTTCGCCCTAATTCATAGCCGCTAGAGTGGTCCTCTAAATTACAGAGAATACCCGAGTTCAAACTTATTTATAGAGCCAATGATTTCGTCATTGATAACGGAAACGTTTGAATTGAGTGGGTCCCAAAAATAATTAAAATCCTTTTTACTTTACAATATCCTCATCAGCAACAGTCATTACGGACTCAATGTCACTTTATATATCAAGTAACAAGTAAAAGATTGTGTAGTTTTAAAAAGGACTCTTCTTTAAATAGATTGGAGAATTACCACCTCACAGTGACTTTAGTGAAGGAGGAAGACGGCGGCGAATACGAAGTCAGAGCCGAGAACGAAATGGGCAGCGTTTCTTCTAAGAGCACTGTAACGGTGCACAGTGAGTATCAGACCCACACGCAACAATATGTTATTTACACACCCGTATTACAAGGCAATAAATATCCAAATTGAAACAAATATTTTTAGCCAATTCCAAAATTATTCCCTTTATTATATTATTCATCATTTGAGTGAAGTTATCAGTTAGCGGTAAGTTCCTGCATCGCAAATGGACTTACTCTACTGGCTGATGGTAAGGTAAAGAACTGAGTCCGTGAAACCACACTTTCTCCAACGGAAAGGGCATCGGTAAAGTAGAGGCACTTAACAAAAGGATTACTTGGACATGACTTGGGAAACATGTTTCACAGTTTAATTCTTCTCGATTATAATCACAAATCCTGTCCGAGCTATTCCGTTTTCACAGTAGTAGTTTGAAATAACAAAAAATGACTTTTTGTGGGAGTCACTGCATTCGCACGTAATAGTTTGTGTGGTGTCCCTAGATGCCATATGAATCTGGTCCTTTTTTACCAATCACAAAAGCATTCAATAGACTCGAATGCTGTAGTTTGCACCAAGTTATTTATTGCATCTTGATTTGTTTAATTTCATTTGTGATGTCCCACATGTCTCATCTTAATTGACTCATGGTTATCATTACCTTTTCATTTCATCCGATAGCGAGAGAAGTACATTCGAGCTTTAAGAAGGAACCTCTTATCGAACATGAACTCGAAGACGATAGCAAATCGGCTAAACAAGTAATCGAAGAAACGGTGGACATTGGCGAAAAGAAAAAAGCAGAAAAAGGAAAAACTCAGCCTGAAGAAGCCGAGGAAAAATCATTTTGGGATGACATAAATGAAGATGCTGTTAAAAATTTTACTGTCGATGACGTCGAAGCACCTGCTCCAGCAAAGGCAAAGAAATCGCTTACCGAGCCTGAAATTGCTGAAGAAAAGTCTATTTGGGACGACGTAGATGATGACGGAATGCCTAAAAAACTTAAACTCGACGAAGTTGACAAACCTTTGCAGAACAAGGGTCGCAAGTCCATAACGGAACCTGAAGTCGCCGAAGAAAAATCTTTCTGGGATGAAAACCATAACGAACAGAACAAGAAACCTGTGGTCGAAGAGTTTGATGTTGAAAAACAAAAGGGTAAAAAGTCCGTTACCGAACCAGAAGTCATTGAAGAAGTCGATGCACCCGAAGAACTTACGTCGTCTAAACGTAAATCGGTTAAAAAAGATACTCTCAAAGAAGAGCCTTTGAGTGCTGAAGTTGAAGGTATAAAAATGTTTAACGCTTGGTGCTTCTCTCTTCAATTTGGCCAACAGCTTCTAGATTGCGAAAATCTCACATTTTCGCGTACATTGTTGCATGCTTTTAACTTGTGTTTTTAACCGTCGAAGTGTGATTTGTTGTTTAGGCCGAGTTTTCGAAACAGTAACCACATTCAAGACAGGGGATGACGGCTCGATTATAATGTCTAAAGTCAGCAGTACTCGGTCTCACGGTGCTATCATAACAGGTTAGTATGAAGCTTTTTCCTTCTCTTCCCAGCACTAACCACATCATGTAGTATCACACCAACTTAAATAAAAAATAAATAAAGAACAATAAATTTGCTTCATAATCGTCAGAATTTATCTTTAACCCGTCTTTTCCATTGCATGTGTAATAGAATCTTTAGTAGTAATTGTTGTTTTAAATATCAACATTCTATATTTTAACTGGTAGGTCCAGCCGAAACGCGCACGTTACACAAAATGACCTCCACTGCCGTATTTTATGACGATGATGATGATGAATTTGGCGGCAGACGGGTAATACCACCTAACAAACCACACACCACTTCTTTAGAGGTTGAAGAAATTGCCAGTCACAGCTATTTCTTGTCAGAACTGGGCTCCTATACTGTACCAGATCACGTGAGGAGGGGCACGTACGGTATTATAGAAGAACCACAGACTGACTCTGAAGCCGATAATAATTCTAGATGTGGGGGTCCATATGCCAACAGGACTGTTTCAATAATGTCCATGTCTGAGGACGAAACGAGCTGGCATAATGAACCGATCTCCAGCAGAGAAATATCAATTGAAGATCTTTCGAAGTCAATATTTGACATTGATGAAACTAAAAAGGTCTTCAGTAAAGATTCATACGTGCGCTCATCTTCGTTCAAAGAAGATTATTTCACGGACGATGGGGAGGAAGAATCCTGCATTTTCAAAGAGAAAAGTCACAAGGTCTACGAGAATGATATCACAGAACGACTTATACACATTTCGAAAGAATTCGATGAATACGAAATAAAATCTGTAGATAATAAGATAGATGATATTAAAAATCGCATAATGGAAGAGTTAGTTCTAGGGCCAATGAAAAATTTAGATAATATTACGAAAAATGTAACTGAAGCTACAGTTGAACGAAAAAGAAAAATCGATCCAAAATTATTTATAGTGGAAGAAGAAGAAATTGATGATCAATTAGAAGCCCTTTTAAAACGAAGCCAGAAACAAAGGAGCATTCTCGATGATATACTAAATCAGGAAGAAGAAAAAGGTAATTTTTACGCATATTATAAGAGAAGGGGTCCTTATTCAAAGAAAGGCTGGCATTTACAATGTAACGCTACGCAATGTCCATTTGGGGAAATAATTATGCTTTTTTACAAATACGTCTTATGAATACCTAACAGTAATCTTTCGTTTTCAAATAACTGTCTGTTAAATCGTAATGGAAGTAATGGATCACCAGCATTTTCGCTATGTTTCTTCTGAGCAGCATCATTGTACTAATGCTCTGTCGTATGTTTGTTTTAGCGCGCATGCGTAATAACATTCCCTTCTGGCATACTAATACTTGGAGCACCCTACGAAAAAGATGTTAGAGAGAACGAGACAGCGACACATTCATCACTCACATCATCAAGGTATATTTTTACCGTTTTATGCATGATTTTTTGCATGTTTATATGTTGCTAATTTAATACCCTCTCAACTCTCGTCGGAAATGGTATGTATCAACAGTTTCTAGCTATCCGTCTTTAACTGTATGAACTTTTGATATGGAGAGCTTCTTGGTGAGTACAATATCGGTGAATAAACTTCTGGTTAACAGCTGTAAATACTGCGAACCTCTATGAATGTGTCTACTGTAAATAATGCGATTTTTTTATTCTAGGAGCTTCAGAGTGTTTTGAAAAGGATTTCAACTATTTTCTTCTTTTATACCTTAAATCTTAAACTTTTAAATGTTCTCTAGATTGACTTACTTGTAAATCTTGTAATATAATGTGTAAAATAATTTGCATATTTGAGGTATGTTTCTCTCCTTTACCAATACTTATAATAATCGGTGTTCAATATAATATTGTTGTCAAAAAAAAAACTCGGAACTCTATAATTCCTTTTATTCTTTAATTAAACGTTTCTTCTAAAAACAAATGTAAATACCTATTTCTCATATCGTACAATAAACCTTTGGTTCTCTTTCTAATCTCACTGCGTATATCCCACAGCACCCCCTAAGCTCGGCGAGAGCACTTTGAAAGACGGCAGCGCGTTCGAAGGGCTGCCCCTAGTGTACACCGTACAAGCATTCGGCAATCCCAAGCCCACGGTCCGCTGGCTGCACAACGGCAAGGAGGTGAAGCCTTGCGGCAGGGTCCACATCTCTAACGACGGAGACTTGTATAGACTTGAGGTGGATAAGCTGTATCTGAAGGATGCCGGCAAGTGGCAGTGCGAGATCAGCAACGATCTCGGCAAGCAAGTGTTGCAGGCTGAGCTTACTGTCACGCGTAAGTATTCAATTGTGAAGAATTGTAATTTAACATCTGTGACCGCGCCACGACTTTTAAATACCTAAGAAACTTCACTTACTAATTCAGCTCACCTATACAAACAACTTTACTCATAATAGAGCCAAGATTGCCAGAAAAAAACTACTTTTACATTGAGAAATACAAAATATGCATAACAATATAGGAACATGTATTTTCATAATGTTACGATCGTGATCAAACCTCAGAATATATGTGGTTTGTCTTGTTGGTCTATTTTACCCCCTGAAAGTAAAACTTGTGAGACGATTTGCATTCACAAAACACTTCTTAGTTCCTCCTATCAAAATAAGTGTCTTCATTAATATAACACTTTACGTTCACAGCTGAAAACGAATACCGCAAGCCCATCTTCACTTGCCCCCTGGAGGCGCAACGCGTGATGCAATGCGAGCCGGTGACTCTCCGCGCGGTTTGCACCGCCGATCCACTTCCGCACGTATCGTGGCTTCTTAACGGAGAAGTCATGGCGCCTAGCGCAGCTATCCAGGCCAACGTCGAATCCGTGCCTAAAGAGAACGGCCTCAATGAATGCGTGTTCACCTTGCATATACCTTCGGGTGAGTGTCGAAGCCAGCAGGCTAGTCTGCGTCGGATTTCATTTTTTGTTTACAGCCCAAGCAGCATTTCGCTTACACAAAAAATAATTTCAGCAATGTAATTTTTGATATTGCAATGTAAACAAAATCCCTTTCAAGCTTGCCATGCTTAAAGCCCTTAAGTTACGCGCGCGCCCTAAGGAGTTGTGTCGTACGTAATGTGAGTTACATGACGATTGAAACTTCGATTTATGGCAAAACGCTCGCTTACTCCTACCCCTGAAATTATATACAAATACCCACATTACTGCAGGCCGTCACACGGACACTGGCGTCTACACGGTGGAAGCAAAGAACGAGCACGGAGTAGGCGAAAGTTCCGCCCGCCTAGACATTTTACTAAGGCCAGAGCTAGAAGGCTTGCATGACGTCACCGCCGTGCCCTTCGAGGAGACCTCGTTCGTGTGCAACATGCGCGCCAACCCTGTCGCAGATGTTAAATGGTGAGTGATGTGAAAGCTTTAGCCCTCTTATTACAAAACGTGGACTAAAATAATCCTGGTTTAAAACTGGTACTAGACTAGTGCTGTCACTTTCATTTTCCAAATGAAAGACAGAATTAGCATGAATTTTAAACCAGGTCTAACTTTAGTCCACGTTTTGTAATAAGGGGGTGAGAGTTTTCTCAAAACCCTAAAAGCTAGTAAACATTTGTAAAAAGCATATTTCAAACGAAGAAACGCTTCTCAAAACCCGTAAACGTTTGTAAAAAGCATATTTCAGACGATAACTAAATATAATCGATAAAACCTACAATACGACATTATCTATCTTGAAGAGTTAGAAGAACGCATTAGTCTGTTGAGCTAAATACATCGAATAAGGTACAATTTTGGTTGATGTGGCAAGGAAGATCGGACCATGTCGTGACAATTTATATCACGACAATAACTTTCTCCTCTTTTTCTAGGAGCAAAGATGGCTATGTTATCCAGCCTTCGCCACGCCACGAGATCATCGCGGACGTCCCGGCCGAGACCTACAAGCTAGTTATCAAAGAAGTGACCGTGGAAGACGCAGGCCTCTACACTATTACCGCTACCAACGCGATCGGCGAATCGTCTATGCAAGCCCGCATGTCAGTTCATAGTGAGTATCCACGATATATTCCTTAAATTATTATTATTAAAAACTTTATTACACAAAAACAATTTACAATTTTAGTTACATTTCTTCGCAAAACCACAGCGGTGACACTCCGTGTCCGTGAGAGTTCGAGCGCCGGTGACGTTTAGCCGACGCTAGGGTTGATACGAAATGGAATATATTATGCCAAAGAAGGTTACGTGTAGGATGTTATATAATTTGTGTAAGAATATTTAGGTAATGAAAGACACGTTCAATTTTCAATCAACTTTTATAGATATTTTTATTAAATATCTATACAAATGGGAAATAATAAAATTTCCGACAAAATAACTACTACTACTGAACGACATTGAATAAAATACTCAAATAAGAAACCGAGCAGCGTTATATTTTGTTTGCGAAAAATTAACTAAGCTGGCGACAATTTACGAATGACTAATTTCGAGTCGAAAATACTTTGTTAGAATATGTTCAGGAATACGTAGGTATGAATCTCGGTAAACAAGTATCATTTTGGTGAAACCGAAGGTTACCGATAAGGTTGTGATGACGAATAACTACCGAAAGTATATCCTAAGGGATGGCACAGTGGATGTATTTTGCCTAGCGTGCCGTCCGGGTGAATCCCTTAGACATATAATCTCCGGTTGTTCTCGTCTCGCAAACGGCGAGTATTTGCATAGACATAACCAAGGATAATACACCAACAACTTGTTCTGAAACATAATCTTGTCGCATCCGAGGTGCCGTACTACAAGTATGCACCAGAACAGGTTCTTGAAAATAGCCATGCCACATTGTATTGGGATCGATATATCATTACAGACAGGCAGGACTATTGTAGCATTAGCTACAATACAACAATATCAGGCTTATTAAAGCCTGATATTGTATTGATAGATCGACATGAACGCCACGCAATAATTGTTTATGTCGCTGTTCCCCATTCCCCAAGTTGACGACAACCTTGAGAAAGCTGAAAAAGATAAAGAAAACAAATACCTTGATTTAGCTCACGAGATTTTTGACATGTGGGACATTGATTCAGCAATTGTTGTTTCGATAGTCATATCTGCCCATGGTCTGATAGCCAAGAGCCTCGATAAACACCTTAAGAGGCTTGCGTTAGGTGGATGGATCGGGAGTCAGATGCAAAAGGCAGTACCTACTTCTGAACACGGCCCGTGTCTGTCTCTGGATCCTTAACCATCGGTAGCCGGGACCCTGATCTTGCTACCGTTGGGAAATTGCATTTTTATATTTTTAAATGTTTTATATTGTAATAAAATTATGTTTAGAAATATAATTTTGCAAGTATTTTAAATGTAATAAAGGGAATAATAATAATAATATATGTACGTAAAATAAGCTACTAACAGTGGGACACAATTAATGTGTCCGAATAAAATACTAAATCGTCCAAAGAAAATACTAAGTTAGCGACAAAAATACTGAGTGAGTGAATCAATGATCGCCCAAATAAAAATAAATCCTCTCAATAATTATTTATTATCGACTGAATTTTAACAACTTTCGCATTTTTGGCTTCCTAGTAGTTTCCATTTGAATGTATGAAGATTGCGCCAGCCCTAGGCCAAGGCATTCACCGACTGCCCGTTCCCCGCCCCGCGCGCCTCTCACGCCCCCCGCTCACATCCAGACACCCACACATAGCCGCAAGCGATTTTACGTGCACACATGCTTAAGTGTCGTTTCTTTTCGCGTAAGTGTATATATTCTTTGGCAAAACCTAATGATAGGTTTGTCTGCGAGTTGGTAGGTAAGTTATTTACTTACGTATATTATCTTATGTGTTTTATAATATTTAATCTAGTTACAAAAAAAATAAATAAATAAAAAATACCTACGTTACATACATTTATCAAATTACTTACATTACTGTGTGTTCAGGTAGTGTTTCTTAAGGTTGTTACTAAATATCTTAAAATTGTCTATTGCTAAGAGATCAGCAGGCAGACTGTTCAGTAAATAGGGCACGCGCTTAGATAGGGTTCTATCGCCGTACACGCTGGTGACGCGTGGTACACTGTACTTGCCGCGTGACACGGCTCGCGTTGCGTGGCCGTGGTGCAGTGGTGTCAGGCGCTCCCGACAGTTATAGTTGTTATATATATTTATGTGAGCAAGGATGACTATTCACAATCCAAACGATGAATATAACAGTAACGAAGTATTAAGACTCAATCGGTACTGTGACTGTAACTTATTGCTAACAGACACCCTCAGCAATAGTTGTGGATTTTTTGTACGCTTGCAGACAGACTACATGCAGTTTGCTTGCAATTTCATTCAATCCCCATGTAATTATAAACAAGAGTAACGGGACTCAACGCGACATTCATAAGTCAAATTGACTCACCTACATATGACTTGGCGAGACATGTTGCTGGAGTGCTGCAACCGTTAGTTGGGAATACACCGTCTTTCGTGAAAGACTCATACCATTTTAGGGATCTCGTAGGGAGCATTAAGTTGGAACCCGGAGATATTATGGTGAGTTTCGACGTGGAGTCACTCTTTACGAATGTCCCGCTTAAGGACTGCCTTGAGGTTATTAAGGGTAAACTTTACGATAATGAGCTACCGGAGGAGTATATTGTTCTAATTGAAAATTGCTTAGACGGAAATTATCTCCTGTTCAGAGATCAGTTTTACCTCCAGATCGATGGAGTTGCAATGGGTAGCCCTCTCGCGCCGGTCATTGCAAATATCTGGATGGAGCACTTTGAAGACATAGCATTAGCTACTGGACCCCAAACTGTCAAACTCTGGAAGAGGTACGTGGATGATATTTTTTTGTGTAATCCACGGAGGTCAGCAGGAAGTCGAACAATATATAAATCACCTTAATTCCATCCACCCTAAAGTAAAGTTTACTTATGAGATGGAAAATAACAGAGCCTTGGCATTTCTAGACGTGCAGATCAGGGTAAGACACGACGGTACTTTATCTCACTCTGTTTACCGGAAACCTACACACACAGATAGATACCTACACGCCTCATCTCACCATCATCCTCGGCAACTTCAATCCGTTATGACGTCGTTGACCAACAGAGCTCATAACTTGTGTGACCCTGAACATCTTCAGTCGGAGCTTGCTCATGTTCAGGAGGTACTAAAACGAAACGGATACAAGGTGTCGCAGCGATACAATAGGCAAAAGAAAAGGGTAAAATATCCGGACGTGAGTCGTCAGGCAGCATTTTTGCCATATATCAAAGGCGTAACGGATAAAGTTGGAACAGTGCTCAGAAAATTCTCCATCAAGACTGTATATACTCCGTTATGTCAAATATCTAAGCAACTGCGATCGCCAAAGGACGTAATACCCTTTCAGACTCCGGGTGTATATAAAATCGATTGTAGTTGTGGTAGTTCATACATTGGACAAACAAAGCGGACCATCGCAGAACGTGTCAAAGAACATATCGCAGCTGTTAAAAATCGACAGACGAGTAAATCCGCGGTAGCTGAACATCTTCTGGAAGCTGGAGTTAATCATTGGATGGAGTTACATGATCCAAAAATCCTCTCCACCGATCGTCATTACCATACTAGGATGGTACGAGAAGCGATTGAAATCAAGAAGTATAAAAATTTCAATCGGGAGGACGGGTTTAAATTGTCATCAGCGTGGAATCCAGTGATTAACAAGTGTAAGCCGCGAGTTTTACCGTTCAAAACAAACCCCGATACTGTGAGTGTTGTGTGCCGTAATCCCATCACTAGCGATGACAAAAACAAAAAAAGTGACAATTTGAGGGTGGCCGAAGATCTCCAAGCCCGCCCGAACAGACGTCGTCGCGCACCGCCAGTCTGCTTGTGACCACGGTTGTTGCAACACAGCCGAAACGTCAAGCTGTAAGTACATAATAATATGTACTTCATAATAAATGTCGCGTTGAGTCCCGTTACTCTTGTTTATAATTATAATGGAACGCGAAAGTTTAAAATCCCCATGTAGACTAACAATGAAAAGCCCTGGTCAAAATTTAGGATACTTTTACGTTGCTATAAAACCTGTTAGGTATATACAGTCAGTATTATAATTTGATAAAAATCTGGTGTTACTTAGCTAAAGTCGATGAAGAACTATACGTTTTCAACGTTATGAATATAAATTGTCTCACTGACTATTCCAGCCGGCGAGCCAGTATTCACAAAGCCCCTCCAAAAGGAGACGGTGCGTGACTACGATGACGCAACGCTACGCGTGCGTTGCGACGGCGTGCCCAAGCCGCAAGTACTGTGGTACCGCAATGGGAAGCAGATAGAGAACGATGAGAGACATACCATCACCACTGAAGTCGGAGGGCAAGTGGACAGTCAGCTGGCTATCACGCACTTCAGCGCTGAAGACGCTGGCAAGGTAAGACAATAAGACTTACCTCCGTATTTCCAGACGACATTCCTTAGGAGTAGTTAGGAGGTACCTAGCTTATGTTCCGCAAGTGCTGTGGCACCGCAACGGGAAGCAGATGAAAACGACAAGAGACATATCATCACCATAGAGGTCGGAGGGCAAGTTGATAGCCAGCTCGCTATCACTCACTTCAGCGCATTTTTTTATTTTCTCGTATTCCTATTCCTACACCCTTATTAGTAAACGTGAATTATTTAAATTACACCTGATGTAGGTAAATCTGTTGTTGTCTTCGACTTCTTTTTAACGAATAATAGTGACAGCATCAGTTTAAAATTAAAACTAAGTGTAACTTTGCTTTACTTTAATTAATAAGGGGGTAGAGTTTTACTAAACTTATTCGAAACGGCCAATTAATGCAAAATTATGTATCAGCTATAACATATCGTTGATCACATGCCTGTGCTGATATCACTATGCCTGATCATGCAACAATTATCGTTTGCAGTACAAAGTCCGTGCAGTAAGCTTGGCGGGTGAAGCTGTATGCGAGGCGGAGATTGCGCTAGCGCGCGCCACTCCCGGCTTCACGCACAAGCTGGAAAGGCAGAAGGACGTCGATGAAGGGGAACCGCTGGAACTAAAGGCCAAGTTGGACGGCAGCCCGCTACCGGTATCCAAGTGGTAAGTAAGCGTTGGGTGCTTAAAACGTGGCGTTGTTAAGACTAACCGCTGTATGCGAGGCGGAGATTGCGCTAGCGCGCGCCACTCCCGGCTTCACACACAAGCTGGAGAGGCAGAAGGACGTTGATGAAGGAGAGCCGCTGGAACTAAAGGCCAAGTTGGATGGCAGCCCGCTACCGGTATCCAAGTGGTAAGTAAGCGTTGGGTGCTTAAAACGTGGTAGGCTAACCCAGCTAAGTATGGAATTCTTTAAGTTTAATGCCTGAATTCTTGAACGCTACTCAGCTTTGTGAGCGTCAACATCATGGCGGCTCTTTCATATGTTTAACCCTCCCAAAGCTAAGTTGCGTTCGAGTATTCGGGCCTATGAGAGGTAAATCGCAACTGTTGCATGGATCGTAATGATCATAAATAATGTGTGCACGTAATTGCACGTGCCCGTTAGTTTTGTAGTAGGTATGTAAAAATGAGAGAAACTAGTTACGTTGTTGGCCGCTTCTCTGAAATAGAACCTACAACTGCTCGTCAACGTATATCCGGTATAACTAGTATCTTACACATCGATCACGATACCACTTGATAACGCCTCACAAACTTAAAAAGAAGCTCAAATATGGCACCGTCTGATTTCTTTTTAAACAAAAAAAATGTTTCGATCTGGCGTCAGAAATGACAGGAAGCGATAAAGAATAAGAGCGCACCGTTGAAGAACGCTCTTATTTTCTCAGCCGTGTTTGACACTCCAACCGAATATCTAATGGTAATTGTTGATCGAAGATCTTGCACCAAAGGTACAGTCACAATCTTATGCCAACTTTTTATCCTTAGGTACAAGGACGGTGTGGAGCTACCTGTAGATGACACGCGCGTGGTGCAGAGTGCGCTCCCGGACGGCACCGTCAAGCTGACCATAGAGCGCGCCACGCCCGCCGACTGCGGCGCGTACAAGCTCGTCATCTCCAACCCTCACGGCGACGCGTCGGCTCAGTGCGCTGTTGCCGTCAACCGTATGTATTGTATCGTTACTCCCGGACGGCACCGTCAAGCTGACCATAGAGCGCGCCACGCCCGCCGACTGCGGCGCGTACAAGCTCGTCATCTCCAACCCTCACGGCGACGCGTCGGCTCAGTGCGCTGTTGCCGTCAACTGTATGTATTGTATCCTTTTACAGGTGGCCCGTTTAGGACGATCAGTATGAGCAAGTCTGTAACTCATCGTCATCAGCCGGTATTCGTTCGGCCTATGCTGGACATAGGCCTCGCCCAATTCACGCCACTGAGCCCAGTCCTCAGCTCTTCGCATCCAGCCCTCGCCAGCCTTCTTTCGCAGGTTGTCGCCCCACTTGGTAACAGGGCGCCCTACGCTACGTTTGCCTAAACGCGGTCTCCACTGTAGAACTCGTTTGCTCCAACGGGCGTCGGTTCTACGAGCGAAGTGACCAGCTCACTGCCACTTCAGCTTGCTAATTCTTCGAGCTATGTCAGTGACTTTGGTTTTCTGTCGTATAACTTCGTTCCTAATTTTATCCTTCAGAGAAACGCCAAACATAGCCCTCTCCATTGCTCGCTGTGCGACTTTAAATCTGTGGAATAGTCCCACCGTGAGTGTCCATGTTTCGGCTCCGTAAGTCATTACGGGTAGGATAGGACGCACTGGTCAAAGACTTTGGTCTTCAGGCTTAGTCTGTAACTAAAGACATACAAAGATCTGTTCATATCAACCATGCCATGAAAAGAAAAACTGCATTCATAGATAGTCTTGTAGATTCAGACTTGCCCATACTGAGCGATCTAAATGGGCCACCCGGTATATCATTCTTCTAAGGGTCAAATTTGTTGCCCAGCCTGTGGAGCCATTTCTAATCCGAAAGGTTAAACCGAAAAAAACAGCTAAAAGAAGGAGCACCGTTTTAACCGTGTCACATTTAGATCTATTTTTCTGGAACATTTTTTATACTGTCAACTTGGAACGCCTAGGGAAAACTTAGGTTATCTAAGCTGCTCTTCTATTAAAGTTACCGAGATGTTAGAAAACTCGTGGAACCGTGTTGGAAAAATTGTCATGTCTCAGAGTTGTAACATACTGTGTTATTTATTATTGATATAAACAAAAAATAATTGTAAATCATTTTTAATTAAATGCGACGCGACCGTACATTAAAGTTTTTTTTAAGTTATACTTAAAAAAACTTTAATGTACGGTCGCCAGCACGTCGGGTTACTACAAAATGTCAAAATGAATTCATTGAAACTGAACTCTATCTGTTGGAAATAAGGTTGAATTTTGTTTAAAGAAATATGACAGTTTGTAGTAACCTGACGTGCTGGCGACTGTACCTATAATAAAACCCGTACTTACATTGATGTTTTCGAATGTGTAACATTCACAAACTTCACTCCATATTTCAAGGCGTATTGTTTCTACAGCAACTCCTCGCAAGCCATCATTCAGCCAAGAGCTGGAGGACACGAAGGCCGTGATCGGTCAGCCGCTGAAGCTGGAGGCGCGCGTCATGGCCTTCCCCGCGCCCGAGGTCAAGTGGTTCAAGGACGGTGAGTATGTTAGCATGTGTCTACCACATATTTATCGATGTAGTAAATAAGCTGTTCAATTCATCTATCATGTAAGAGATGAAGAATTTTTTAACACTGGTTTTATGTACTGTACTGAAGTTATAACTAAGAGGTAACTTTGTCAGACATCGAAAAATTTAAGTCGATAAATAAAAGTATATAAAAGTTATATAGTTTTATTTATCGGTTAAGTTCTTTATTCACTTGCCAAAACATTAGGCGATTCTAAATATATGCCCGCATCAGACAATACATAAATATGTATCTGTTCAACAAAGGCTCAAGTTGTATAATGTTTACAGGTCTCCCCATCCGCCCATCGCAGGCGGTGAACTTCATCAACCAGCCGGGCGGCGTGGTGGGGCTGAGTGTAGATGCCGCGCGACCTGAAGACGCTGGCGTGTATGAGCTCACCGTTTCCAACCGGCTGGGAGAGGTATGTTAATGACTGTGTAGACAGTTTCGCCCCACACACCCAAATCACAGTGTTTATTCCAATATACGACGATGGTAATCAGACGAATTGTCATTTAGCTTCTTTATCTACTTAGAAATAAGGTTCAAAATTAAGTTCAAGGCCTGTTTGCTGCGGTGGCAATTTGTTCTTTTTAATTGAATACTCTTTTAAGACTTTGGTCTATTTTTCGCTATTGCCAACTATTTTTCAATAAACAATTATACTAACTAGTACTCGATTTGAAAGTGGTTAGTATTCCTGTAGTTAAAAGGTTAAATATAGACAAATGTACGAGTGAGTTTTTTTTTATAAGAAAATTGTTGTCTCAGGTTGCTTCCAAGGCCAAGGTTGAAGTGACCCAAAAGGAGCGCAAACCAGCGTTCCTGGCCGAGCTGCTGCCCGCCACCGTCATCGAAGGATTCCCCGCGAGACTTGAAGTCAAGCTATTGGGGCATCCACCACCTCTCATCAAATGGTATGTATCGTAAGAAAGATGCCTGCTCTGATTTTTCAGCAATAATTGACCGTTATTTCAACTTAAGCCAGCTTGTAGGAAATCCGTTGGTTTGTTTTTTGTAAAACTTTCGCCCTATAATTTAAATGAGTATCTTTCTGCTTCAAAAGATGCTTACACTTTTTATTAGATAAGTATTACTTTTAGAGTTACACAACAGAGTGATCAGTGCGATCTGAGCGACTTAATAGACTCGCAAGGTGTGCATATGAAGCTTTTCCACTTGCATTACTTAATGAGGCATTACAGAATATCATTTTTATCCAGGACTCACAACGGCAAAGAGATCATCCCAGACGGCACTCACATAAAGATAGTCCAACAACCTGACGGCACGCACGCACTGCTCATCGACAAAGCGGCAGCAGCTGACGCCGGCACCTACGCCGTTACCGCTGCCAACGACAAGGGAGAGGCCACTACCACCGCCCCACTCGCTGTAGCCAGTGAGTCTATGCTTCATTTATATACCAACAGTTTTCCTTTACGTTTATTGGTCCTATGACCAACACAAAGCTAGTCTAACAACCAGATGGCACGCACGCACTGCTCATCGACAAAGCCGCAGTAGCTGACGCCGGCACCTACGCCGTTACCGCTGCCAACGACAAGGGAGAGGCCACTACCACCGCCCCACTCGCTGTAGCCAGTGAGTCTATGCTTCATTTATATACCAACAGTTTTCCTTTACGTTTATTGGTCCTATGACCAACACAAAGCTAGTCTAACAACCAGATGGCACGCACGCACTGCTCATCGACAAAGCCGCAGTAGCTGACGCCGGCACCTACGCCGTTACCGCTGCCAACGACAAGGGAGAGGCCACTACCACCGCCCCACTCGCTGTAGCCAGTGAGTCTATGCTTTATAAATAGGACTAACACACATAAAGCTAGACCATTAACCAGACGGCACTCACGCACTGCTCATCGACAAAGCCGCAGCAGCTGACGCCGGCACCTACGCCTTTACCGCTGCCAACGACAAGGGAGAGGCTACAACCATCGCCCCACTCGCCGTAGCCAGTGAGTCTATGCTTTCTATAGGACCAGCACATAACACTCATACCTATAGCTTGTCCAACAAACTCACGCGCTATTCATCAACAAAGCGACGTCGGCCGACGCCGTTACCGCTACCAACGACAAGGGAGAGGCCACTACCACCGCCCCACTCGCCGTAGCCAGTGAGTCTATGCTTCATATAGGACCAACACATAACACACATACCTATAGATCGTCCAACAAATTAACGCGCTATTTATCAACAAAGCGACGTCAGCCGACGCCGTTACCGCTGCCAACGACAAGGGAGAGGCTACAACCATCGCCCCCACTCGCCGTAGCCAGTGAGTCTATGCTTTATAAATAGGACTAACACACATAAAGCTAGACCATTAACCAGACGGCACTCACGCACTGCTCATCGACAAAGCCGCAGCAGCTGACGCCGGCACATACGCCGTTACCGCTGCCAACGACAAGGGAGAGGCCACTACCACCGCCCCACTCGCCGTAGCCAGTGAGTCTATACTTTAAATAGGACTCGCTCCCGGGTAAATATGGTTGCGTCACGCTCGCTCGGATGCAATGACCGCCCATCTCAAAGGATCTGTGCGAGCGTGACGCACTTCACGGCCGTACTTTACCATCGCACCGTTTGTTGTAGCCACTAAGTCCATGCTTCATAATAGGTCTTTACATATGAAATTGCCGTCTTTTTCTCACATGTTTATTGGTCTCTAATTTTTTAATTAATATCAATATATCAAAATTAATAGTCAGTTTCGAAAATAGAGTATAACGTCATGTTAAACATCTAAGAAAAGAATAATTAAACACGCGTCCAAATTTTTTATAACTGCTTCAAAGTGCCGCTCTTTGGTTGTCGTCAATTTGACAGCTTTGAACAGATTTTTTTTTTCTAAGACAGTCCAAAGTGATTATAGGCAATAACTAGTTAGAATAATTTTGTCTGATCATATCTCGAAAGTTTCGTTGAATTCGGAGTTCACATGTCCAAGAAACCCCCAAAATGTCTTTGTATGCTAATTCCAACTTCCTACAATTTCCCCATACAAAACGGCAATTTAATAGGTAAAGACCTATTATAATAAAGACTAACGCACGCTGTTACCGCGGCTAGCCACTACGACTGCACTGCTTGCAGTTGCTGGTTAGGCTATGATCCTTGTTACACTTGGCCTCCTGCTGTAACCTGATGCAGGAGCCGTTCTCTGAAACGCGAAATCCAAAACTTCGGTAGCCCCGCCTTTTTCACTCGATTCTGAAACCGTACTCTGAAACGCAACTCCGAAACTTCGGTTAGCCCCGCCCCTTTCACTCGATTCTATCATGACAGGAGAATGAGATGGACGGGTATAACGAAGTTTCGGGCTTTGTGTTTCAGAGTAGGCCCTCTGTCCCGACTAGCGAGTGCGAGGGACGGATATACCAAAGTTTCGGATTTTGAGTTTCAGAGTAGGCCCGCAGGGTGTGCGTTTAAAAGATAAGATAAAAATATTCTTTATTCACTTAGACATAATAAATATGTACTTATGAATCGTCAATATTTTCCTACCACCCATTCAAGACTTTTTTAACTGACAAGAAGAATGGGCGCAAGAAACTTGCCAGCGTTTCTTAGTTAGGTAACGACATTTACAAAAAAAAAACATATCGTTACTAATACAACAATTGCTTAGTATAAAAATACATCATATTAAACAGTGATTATGTTATGTGTTACATCATGACCATGCATTGCGGTCATTCAAATAATCGTCTACTTTATAGTATCCTTTGCTCATCAGCGACTCTTTAATGTAACATTTAAATTTATGCAATGGTAGTTCAATTATATGCTGTGGAACTTTATTAAAAAAGGCTATGCTTTTCCCCAGAAATGAGGCTCTGGATTTTTCTAGCCTAAACTTGGGAACGACAAGTTTATCTTTATTTCTTGTGTTAAAGCGATGAATATCGCTCTGCTTTACAAATGTATTATAATACTTTTTCACATAAATTATATTTTCATAGATGTAATGTCCTGCAACAGTTAAAATGTTTATTTCTTTAAATAGATCTCTTAAAGAATCTCTCGATCGGAGGTTGTAAATGGCGCGAATAGCCCTTTTTTGGAGCACGAATATACTTTGGATGTTAGCGGCTGAGCCCCACAACAAAAGGCCGTAGGACATAACACTATGAAAATAACTAAAATAGACTATTCTAGCCGTTTCAATATCGGTTAAGAGCCTTATTTTCTTAACTGCGAATGCAGCCGAACTGAGTCTACTCGCCAAGGCTTCGATATGAGGATCCCATTGTAGTCGCGAGTCTAATATAATACCTAGAAATTTTGTATTGTTAATGAATTCGACCGTATCGCCGTCTAGTCTAATATGAAAATCAACTTGTCTTACATTAGGTAACGAAAATTTTAAACACTTAGTTTTCTTTGAGTTTAATGATAAATTATTACTATTAAACCAATGTGACACTTTTGAAAGAGCACTATTTACTTCGTCAGAACAGTCATCACCTCTATCTACTTTAAAGACTAGAGATGTATCATCGGCAAATAGCACCGTCTCACATAAATTCTTCGCGTAGTAAGGAAGGTCATTTATGTATATTAAAAACAACAGCGGGCCCAATATTGATCCTTGGGGTACGCCCATAGTAATGGGAGCTCCGGTAGACTCAGTTTTATTAATAACTACCTTCTGAGTTCTTTCATACAGATATGAATGCATAAGGCTTACTGACATTTCAGAAACACCATAATGTTTTAACTTCCTTAATAGTGTTTGGTGATCAACACAATCGAATGCCTTGGAAAGGTCACAAAAAATAGCGATTACATCCTGCTTGTCCTCCCAGGCATCAAGTAAATGTTTTAGAAATGCAACCCCAGCATCAGTTGTACTTTTACCTTTTGAAAAACCAAACTGTTTCTCATGCAGTATACTATTTAATTTAAAATATTCTAAAAGTTGAGCATAAATTAATTTCTCAAATATTTTACTTATTGCTGGTAGTATGGATATAGGTCTAAAATTTGCTGGGTCACTTTTGTCACCAGCTTTAAACAGAGGAATAATTTTACTATTCTTCATTAAATAAGGAAAGACCCCTTCACTTATACATTGGTTAAAAATTATTGCTAATGATGGAGCTATCACATCAATTATTGATTTGATGATACTTGTAGATATGCCCCAGAGATCTTCTGTTTTCTTAATATTTATTGCTTTGAATGCTTTAATAATATCTTCGGTAGTGACATAGCTAAAACTAAATGTTTCCTGGCACTTGTTCACACTAGATTCCATAAGAGAGACAGCGGTGTTGGGGCAAGAATTAAGTCTGCTAGTAGTTTCTAACGGTATTCGAGCAAAGAAACCTTCAAAAGCACTAGCCACCTCAATATCTGATTCAAAAGTCTGATCACTAATTTTTAAGTTAAATGAATTAATTTTGCTTTTTGTTTTGCCAGTTTCTTGGTTTATAATACTCCAGGTAGCTTTTATTTTATTTTCAGATGATTTAATTTTATTTGAAATATACCTAGATTTTGCCAAAGCACATACTTTCCTAAATGTTATTGAATATTTCTTGACATATTCAATGAAGCTAGGATCACAGGAAGTCGTTTTTTGTGCATAGAGTTCAAATAACTTTCTTCTGCTATTATAAATACCAGGTGTGGCCCAGTCACTAAACTTCTTACGATCATTACACTTTATAACTTTTTGTTTAAAATTGTTACTAAAATCTTTTTCAACAATATCAAATAATGATTGATAAGAGTTATTAGCGTCAGCAGAAGCTGGCAAACATTGAATTTTATCTTGTACATTATTTCTAAATTTATTAATACCACGTTTCGGTATTGGCCTGCAAATTACTTCGCGTTTAGGAATAACATTATAGTGCTCAAAAGAAGCTAGTTGTCCACTGTGGTCGGATTTAATAATATTAATTACCGATTTCTCAATTAAGTTACAGTTGGAAAAGATGTTATCTAAGCAAGTAGCCGATGTTGGCGTAATTCGCGTCGGTTCATTAAAAGTGTGAAGCAAATTAAATGATTTAAAAAGATTAAGGAATTTACTGGAGAGTTGTGCTAATTTAATATCTAAGATGTCTATATTAAAATCTCCACAAACTACAATTTTTTTATTCTTACGACAGCATATTTTCAAAACATCCTCCATAGTGGACTCAAAGACTGTGTAATTTGCTCCAGGGGGGCTATATACACAGATTATAATTATTTGTTCAAGTTCCACGCATGATATCTCACAAATTCGTTCAACAGAGAGGGATACTATATCCTTTCGCTCTTTATATTGTGTGTTATTAGGTAAAATTATTAAAGAACCCCCCCTTATTGTAGTTTTTCTATTAAATGAACTTACAACACTATAATTATCCAAATTTAACAATAATTCATATTCTTTTAACCAATGTTCAGTAACACATAACACATCAATATTTTCATCATTTTTTGCACACCCTACTCGACCAGGCAGCGCCGGCACCTACAAAATCAGCGATGTTTTCCACATAATTTGCTCCTAGCTCTTATGTCCGTATCGCTGATTTGGCAGTGCGGTGAGCAATTTATCGGGCTACCTATTATTTAGCACATTTTTGACACAAACTGGCATCGTGGTGTTATTTACCAGAAACGTAATTTGTCATCATTTTTGTTTGGTTTAAACAACGAACTATAAATGAAAGTAGCTGAAAGGCTTGCTCGTTTTAACAGATTTATTATCACGTAATGACAATCACTTAAATTTATATAAATAACTCCATTTCAAATAGGTCGCGCCGACGAATCTTCACCCCAAGAGCGTCCCCGCCTCGTCCACGGTCTCCGCGAGACGACGGCCGAGGAAGGGCAATCGCTGGTGCTATCGGCGCCCATCGTGGGCAACCCCGTGCCCGACGTCACGTGGACCAAAGACGGCCAGCCCCTCACACCGAGCGATCGAGTACAGCTCACCTGCGACGGGAAGAGGGTAAATTATTATTATGTAGCTGCGCCCAGCGGTCCATCCGCGTTGCTCCCGTCCCCGTGGGAATAGGACGGTCTGCGTGAGACAACGGCCGAGGAAGGCCAATCGCTCGTGCTATCGGCGCCCATCGTGGGCAACCCCGAGCCCGACGTCACTTGGACCAAGGACGGCCAGCCGCTCACACCCAGCGACCGAGTACTGCTCACCTGCGACGGGAAGAGGGTAACTTATTATTATGTAGCTGCGCCTAGCGGTCCACCCGCGTTGTTCCCGTTCCCGTGGCAATAGCACTGTCTGCGCGAGACGACGGCCGAGGAAGGACAATCGCTGGTGCTGTCGGCGCCCATCGTGGGCAACCCCGTGCCCGACGTCACGTGGACCAAGGACGGCCAGCCCCTCACACCCAGCGACCGAGTACAGCTCACCTGCGACGGAAAGAGGGTAACTTATTACAGTATTATATCAGCGCCCATCGTGGGCAACCCCGTGCCCGACGTCACGTGGACCAAGGACGGCCAGCCGCTCACACCCAGCGACCGAGTACAGCTCACCTGCGACGGAAAGAGGGTAACTTATTACAGTATTATATCAGCGCCCATCGTGGGCAACCCCGTGCCCGACGTCACGTGGACCAAGGACGGCCAGCCCCTCACACCCAGCGACCGAGTACAGCTCACCTGCGACGGGAAGAGGGTAACTTATTATTATGTAGCTGCGCCCAGCGGTTTCACTCTCGTAGTTCCCGTTCCCGTGGCAACATTGCGATAAAAAGTCTATGTCCTTTTTCAATCTACAGATTGAGAATTCACATTGAGCGATTAGATTATAATCTATCTCTGCCCCTAATTGCATCCAGACCGGTTCAGCCGTTCTTGAGTGATTGAGTAACAAACATCCAAACTTTAGTAAGATCACGCCCGTATTTTTCGTACATACCAGGCATTATAAAATCCTTATAGACTGTTTTGGTAATTAAAATTATCATGAATTATTTGCAGAAATATTTCAACTATCGGATTTGTGAAATATATCTAGAGTAGCATGTGTTATAAGTCCGGTAATTGAAATTAGCTTATTTACAAAATAAGCGCACTAAAATAATGTCAATCAAACATTATTCTTCTTCTCTCTTTTTTATTTTTCAGCACACTTGCAACACTTACTAGTACTGATCGCCATTTTTAGGGCTATTCTTAAAAATAATTTTAGCAATATCTTACTTGCCTCTGCTTCGCAGGTGGGCCTAGAAATCACCCCTGTGGAGCTCCCCGACGCGGGCGTGTACGGCGTGAAGCTGGTCAACCCCTTAGGAGAGGATGCGTCCGAAGGCCGCGTCAACGTGCGCAAAGTATACACGCCGCCTACCTTCTCGCAGCGGTTCTCAGACCTGCAGCAGGTAAGAGGTACTTCTGAAAGGAAGTTCTAAGAAAACAACGGCGTTTTTAGACTTTACATTAGGGCCACGGTGCTTGAAGCTTGTCAACCCCTTAGGAGAGGATGCGTCCGAAGGCCGCGTCAACGTGCGCAAAGTATACACGCCGCCTACCTTCTCGCAGCGGTTCTCAGACCTGCAGCAGGTAAGAGGTACTTCTGAAAGGAAGTTCTAAGAAAACAACGGCGTTTTTAGACTTTACATTAGGGCCACGGTGCTTGAAGCTTGTCAACCCCTTAGGAGAGGATGCGTCCGAAGGCCGCGTCAACGTGCGCAAAGTATACACGCCACCTACCTTCTCGCAGCGGTTCTCAGACCTGCAGACAGGTAAGAAGTACTTTTAGTGGGGCCTCCAGACTCACGCGAGAAGTCTCGCCTTGACTTGACCCGAGAAACGAGAAGGCGCGGCCTGACACTGAGCGCGAGCGAGAGCGGAGAGCATGCGAGCCCGAGAACGAAAAGGTGAGAAACTTCTCGGCGTGACTCTGAAGGCCCCATAAAACAAAGTTCTAAGAAAACAACGGCGGTTTTAGAATTCAGATTAGGGTCACGGCGTGAAGCTGGTCAAACCGCTCGGAGATGATGCGTCCGAAGGCCGCGTTAACGTGCGCAAAGTGTACACGCCCGCCGCCCACGTTCTCGCAGCGGTTCTCTGACATGCAGCAGGTAAGGAATACTTCTGAAAGGGTGTTCTAAGAGAACAACGGCGTTTTTAGAATTGAGATAAGGGTCACGGCGTGAAGCTAGTCAACCCGCTCGGAGAGGATGCGTCCGAAGGCCGCGTCAATGTGCGCAAGGTGTACAAGCCGCCCTCGTTCTCGCAGCGGTTCTTGGACCCGCAGCAGGTAAGGAGTACTTCTGAAAGGAAGTTCTAACAAAACAACGGCGTTTTTAGAATTTAGATTAGGCTCATTTACGGCCCGGCCATGACCATGCAGCGGCGAGGTGCGTAACAAGCTGAATTGGAAGTGGGCTGGTCAAATCGCTCGAAGAACCGATGGCCGTTAAAGCAGACGTGTTCTTCAGTGGAGACTGCGTTTAGACGTAGCGTAGGGCGCCCTGCTGCTAGGTGGGGCGATGACCTGCGAAAGATGGCAGGCGGGGGCTGAACCGGGCTCAGTGCGTGAATTGGGAGAGGCCCTTGTCCAGCAATGGACGAATACAGGCTGATGATGATGATGTTATTAGCGATATCAGACGTCCGTCACTCGCTCAAGAACCCGAGATAAGTGCCTACCGCTTCGGGTATCTCTCGGGATACCAATTCAATACAATTTACAGCGGGCCGCCCGCCCGCACGGAGCCATACAAGCTGAATTCTACTTAATCGTTTTGAAGTTAGAGTTGCTATTTGTTTAAATGATCTCGCAGAGTGCAGGTTCTGTTACTAGTAACTATTATTTATTTTGTGGCGATATGCTAAACGGGACAAAATCACTCCGACATCGACAGTCAAGTCAAATAAGAGGCAAGAAATTTTCTTGTGGTGCGCATGCCAATTGGTAATTCTTTCAAAACTTTAACAAAAGAAAAAATACTTATAAGCGTTCTCACACACACGTCCTATTTGAGTAATAATCATTACTCGTGGAACCCTAAAACAGGCCTTAATAAACTCGTATTTTCCCGTACAGCTACCAACATTCGACGCTAAGTTCCCAGCGCGCGTACTCGGTGTACCAGCGCCCGAAATTTCCTGGTACAAAGATGGTGTACCTCTAAGGCACACTGATAAATACAACATCAAGCGAGATGGAGACGCCTGCTGTCTGTACGTGAGGGACTTGAAGCCTGAAGACGCCGGACAATACAAGTGTGTGGCTAAGAACAGAGAGGGCGAAGCCTCTTGCGAAGCAGCTTTGGAAGTCGTCGATAAGATGTAAGTAATGTTATTTAGATTAGGTTATAATTGCCGGGTTCAAAGGCGGAGTGATTTTGAGATACACTGACAAGTACAATCGAGGAACTTCCTGGTCGTCCACTTAAAGAGATATTTGCTCGTGCTCCATTCCGACCGCACGTACGCACAGTGCACGTAGACCGGATGCATGCGAATATCGCCAAAAAGTGGTTGAGCAGAAACTTCCTTAATCAATATCGTTTCCATGGGTCCCATGGGAGGATCCTAGGTAGTGGAAAAAGTTTAGTACAAGAAGCGGAAACAAAATCTATTTCGTATCCAAACAATTAACAATTTTGCATTGAATGTCTCCGACCACCGTCCGCACAAAACAACCAAATTGGATCCCCACGAAATTTTTTGACGAACACAGTGTGTTATAAGTATGAGGTATGGACGTGCGAACAAAGTGTTCGCTCTTCGTGTTTACCATGTTTTTAGTCGCTCATGCGTACACGACCTAATAAGTCGGCATCGCTCCGAGGCGACTGAGGTGCATCATGTGTCACTCGAACACTGGAAGTTGTATACTTTTAGTAGTCATTCTAATAATAAGCACAATATGTGAACATTGTGAACTCTGCAAGAAACTTGGTCACAATAACTTATGTTACTATTCTTACCCGACAGCGGCAGAAAACAGAAGATGGAACCACCATCGTTCCTGAAGAAGATCGGTGACACTGAAATCCTGCGCGGCATGAGCGCCAAGTTCACCGCCTGTGCCACTGGCACGCCCGAGCCTGATGTAGAATGGTATGTCGCATACTATGATCTAATTTTGTTCTACTACATTCTTAGGTAAACTCAAATCAAAAATACACCTTACTTTATTATGCACTTTACTTTCCAGTCTAATCAGTGATATAACGGGCTTTCCTAAAGTTTTTCTACAGAGTTTAAGCAACCTTTTGTCAGATCTAATTTCATGAATAAGTAATCATGTGAAAATAAGGCTCGCTTTTAATTTTAACAATATTAGTTAGTACTAAAATATGCGAACAATATGGACAACATTATGTGGATCCAAATTTCATCTTGGTTACATATGGCTTTTTGTATTACAGTTTCTTTGACATTTGAACTTTGTAGACTTCGATCAACAATACTACTAGAAACGGCTGAAATTAAGAGCGCACTTTATATCTTATCGCTTCCTGTCCAATTTCGACTTAAGATCGTACAATTCTTAAACCTTTTTCTCCGTTTAAATAGAAATCAGTTGGTGTCCTATTTGAGTTTGTTTTAGTTCGTGGGGCTTTATCTAGAAGTTTGTAGACTAAACATTTGCTTCAATAAAGGTACCGCAACGGCGAGCGTCTCTTCCCCTGTGAACGTATCCGCATGGACAAGGAAACGACCGGACTACTGAGGCTGTCCATCGGCGGCGTGGACGCCAGCGACGTGGGCACGTACTCGTGCCGCATCTACAACCCGCACGGCGAGGAAACGTGCAGCGCGCAGCTCACCTACGACAGTGAGTGGCTCAGATCACAGATTACTAAATAGTTACTATGTAACAGATAGTTCACTCCGCTAAGTCATTTAAATAAATAGCAACTCTAACTATAACGCAATAAAATAGAATTCAGCTTGTACGGCGCAGGCAAATTACGAACAGCCCCTCGTTGTCGTTGCATCTTTTTCTATCGCATATATTCTAGCTCTTTTGCGGATCTAATTTCTATGAATTTACAACACCGTGTTTTCGAGCCGACACGGGGAGTGAAATAGGCCTGCTCATATGCTGCGGCCACACTATGGGAATACGCCAATAGACACCGGGATATGCCAAATTCCAAAACAGTGTAGCCACGTTATAGCGACAATTAAAGCGATAATTTTAATACGGCATTCACTACACCGTACGCCTTATGCCGATAGCTCGAGTGGCGATTATCGCGAGAATTTTTGCGATCGAGCGGCCACACTATGGCGATAAATTTAACACTCACTATTGCATTTGTTCTACAAACCACAACAGTAGTTACTATTGTAGCTGAGTTCAAACAAAGACGTATGTGAAACAGCTCGATGTTTTTCGCGATTTCTTCCAGAATTGCTTCCGAACAGATATGGTTATATGAATATGGTAAGACTTATCGAAATTTTTGTAGACTAAAACTACGTTACAAAATGTTCATGGTAAGACTTATCGAAATCTTTCTAAACAAAAACTACGTTACAAAATGTTCTAATGACC
Source organism: Crambus lathoniellus (assembly GCA_949710035.1). Lineage (NCBI taxonomy): Eukaryota > Metazoa > Arthropoda > Insecta > Lepidoptera > Crambidae > Crambus > Crambus lathoniellus. The sequence continues at coordinate 6,839,797 of OX453298.1, forward strand.
CTGCTTTCACACTATTATGAAATAAGCAAATAGGAATAAAACCCAAAACCCTTTTCCCAGCTCTCGAGCCCATGCCACAGAAGAAGCCGCTAGCCGACCAGTACTCGGACTTCGACAAGATGAAGAAGACGGGCGTGCCGATGCCTTTGGCCGACAAGCCGATCATCTCTCGCATGACCGACCGCCACCTCACGCTCTCCTGGCGCCCGTCCATACCGCACGGACCGAGGTTCCCGGTCACATACCAGGTGAGTTCCACTCTTGTTGACACTATAACACTGTCAATAAATCCAATCTCAGTTTTAACCGTTTTTTTTACTGATTTCCTTGACTACATCAATAAAGTTTTCATTTGAAACACTGATGAATCATTGTGTATTTTTTTAACTGCCTCTGTCAGATTCAGGTATCAGACCCAGACCATCTTAACTAGTATGACGCCAACAACGATGTTTTCGGCATTGTTGTGATCCGCCACTTAAAGATAAGATAGCCAGTTTCTCAGTAATCGAGGATTCCGGGAGTAGAGCGCTTCCACCCCTTATCATCACTTAATATCAGGTGTGACGAAGACTAAGTGCTACCCCGTTGTGTATTAATAAACGAATCGTGGAATGCTGATAATGATAAGTAACGTAGCAAAGCTTAAAGTATTCTAGACTTCTTGGAAGCCTCCAGGCTAAAAGAGTTACTTTAACCAGGTCACAATAGTCACAGAGTCACAATAGATTTTTTAGGTCGCAGTGACTACATCTCCATAGCCCCTTACATTCAAATAATAATAAACGTAGCAAACGATAAATAATTTTATCTACACTCATGTTATAATTTTCGAATTATGAACTCATGCCTGAACGTATACTGATACACTTTATGCCATAGTCAACTTTAAAAAATAAAGCTGCTGTATCCGGGTGTTTCATAATGACCATTACGCAACACCCGGATACAGCTGTCACTCATTATAAAACACTTATATTTCTTAAATTTACAGTCTCCATGGCAACTGTAGGATTTACCGGCCCTGACTTCCAACTTTTTCAAGCTCTTATTTAGCCGGCAACAATCAGAAACGTTTTTAAAATTAGAATTTTGAATTTAGAAGGAATAGACCGTATAGACTCCTATGAGTGGGGTTTGGCACCAATTCACATTTTATAAATAATATTGATTTGCTTTATTTTTGAAATATATAATAAATGTAATGAGTGTAGATAAAGTAGTGTATGAGACTGCACATAACTCGGTATTAAAACACTCGTGGAATACTATTAAAAAACTCGCCAAGGCTCGTTTTTTAAACTCCCACTCGTGTTTTAATACCCCTTCTTATGCGACAGTCACATAAACTACTATTCACCTGTTACAGTTGTGCTTACAGTATTATCATTGTGTATCCAAGTAAAACAGCTGACTAATGATTTATTTTCATCTAGGTGGAGATGTGCGAAGTGCCCGACGGCGATTGGTTCACTGCACGCACAGGACTTCGCTCCTGCGCCTGCGACATTCGCAATCTAGAGCCGTTCCGCGACTACCGCTTCCGCGTCCGCGTCGAGAACAAATACGGGGTCAGCGACCCCTCGCCTTACGCGCAAACGCACCGCGCTAAGCTCGAACCGGACCCACCCAAGTTCATACCTTACCTCGAACCAGGCATCGATTTCCGTCCAGAAACTTCTCCGTACTTCCCCAAAGACTTCGACATCGAGCGCCCGCCCCACGACGGTTACGCCCAAGCGCCCAAGTTCCTCCGCCAAGAGTATGATTCCCAGCATGGAGTTAAGGGCCACAATGTGAATCTGTTCTGGTTCGTGTACGGCTACCCGAAGCCCAAGATGACGTACTTCTTCAATGATGAGCCTATTGAAATCGGAGGCAGATATGACTGGAGCTATACTAGGAATGGACAGGCGACACTGTTCATTAACAAGTGAGTATTTTGATCTTATTGACGACATACAGATTGTAGGTAGTGGGCATCACGACATTAGCAGTACATACAGAAAGTTGTTTAGAAATACAAGTAGCCTTTTTAAAATTCCGATTGCGTTGCATTGTGGACTGAAACTGTATTATAGATATTTTAAAAGACGTTGCAGTTTTTTAACCTAAGAATTGCTCTTATATACCAAGTCAGAAGAAAAGTTCCGAGGGTAAAACCGTTATCGAATTAGCACATTACAAATCAGTCTCTTTAGTCGTTGGTAAGCTGACTTAATTCGCACCGACAATGGGATGGACTATGACATTATCTTAATGCTGGCCATACACCGTCCTTCCTATCGTCCAATCGGCATGACGCTGCAGAATAGATCGAGCCGAATTGACCGTGGGTAAGCGTGGATTGGCATGACATGACAGTTATCAAATTATGGTGTAATATGGAGAACTGCAGATTGGATCAAACCTGCCGTCGTCATACCGATTGAACGATAGGCAGGATGGTGTATGGCCAGCAGTAACTAAACAAATTGCACAGTTAATCAGACAATCAACAGTTACCGATATTCCACAGAATGCTAGAGCGCGACGCTGGCTGGTACGAGGCCGTGGCCACCAACGAGCACGGGCAAGCCCGCCAGCGAGTTCGCCTCGAGTTGGCCGAATACCCAGTGTTCATCCGGCGGCCCGAGGAGACGGTCGCGCTGCAGCGGCGCACCGTGCGAATGGAGGCGCGCGTCACCGGCGTGCCCTACCCCGACATCAAGTGGTACCGCGACTGGCAGCCGCTGGCCGCCAGCGCCAGGGTCAAGGTAAGGAGACGGTCGCGTTGTAGCGGGTCACCGGCGTGCCTTACCCCGACATCAAGTGGTACCGCGACTGGCAGCCGCTGGCCGCCAGCGCCAGGGTCAAGGTAAGGAGACGGTCGCGTTGTAGCGGGTCACCGGCGTGCCTTACCCCGACATCAAGTGGTACCGCGACTGGCAGCCGCTGGCCGCCAGCGCCAGGGTCAAGGTAAGGAGACGGTCGCGTTGTAGCGGGTCACCGGCGTGCCCTACCCCGACATCAAGTGGTACCGCGACTGGCAGCCGCTGGCCGCCAGCGCCAGGGTCAAGTAAGGAGACGGTCGCGTTGTAGCGGGTCACCGGCGTGCCCTACCCCGACATCAAGTGGTACCGCGACTGGCAGCCGCTGGCCGCCAGCGCCAGGGTCAAGTAAGGAGACGGTCGCGTTGTAGCGGGTCACCGGCGTGCCCTACCCCGACATCAAGTGGTACCGCGACTGGCAGCCGCTGGCCGCCAGCGCCAGGGTCAAGGTAAGGAGACGGTCGCGTTGTAGCGGGTCACCGGCGTGCCTTACCCCGACATCAAGTGGTACCGCGACTGGCAGCCGCTGGCCGCCAGCGCCAGGGTCAAGGTAAGGAGACGGTCGCGTTGTAGCGGGTCACCGGCGTGCCTTACCCCGACATCAAGTGGTACCGCGACTGGCAGCCGCTGGCCGCCAGCGCCAGGGTCAAGGTAAGGAGACGGTCGCGTTGTAGCGGGTCACCGGCGTGCCCTACCCCGACATCAAGTGGTACCGCGACTGGCAGCCGCTGGCCGCCAGCGCCAGGGTCAAGTAAGGAGACGGTCGCGTTGTAGCGGGTCACCGGCGTGCCCTACCCCGACATCAAGTGGTACCGCGACTGGCAGCCGCTGGCCGCCAGCGCCAGGGTCAAGTAAGGAGACGGTCGCGTTGTAGCGGGTCACCGGCGTGCCCTACCCCGACATCAAGTGGTACCGCGACTGGCAGCCGCTGGCCGCCAGCGCCAGGGTCAAGTAAGGAGACGGTCGCGTTGTAGCGGGTCACCGGTGTGCCCTACCCCGACATCGAGTGGTACCGCCACTGGCAGCCGCTGGCCGCCAGCGCCAGGGTCAAGGTAAGGAGACGGTCGCGTTGTAGCGGGTCACCGGCGTGCCCTACCCCGACATCGAGTGGTACCGCCACTGGCAGCCGCTGGCCGCCAGCGCCAGGGTCAAGGTAAGGAGACGGTCGCGTTGTAGCGGGTCACCGGCGTGCCCTACCCCGCCATCGAGTGGTACCGCGACTGGCAGCCGCTGGCCGCCAGCGCCAGGGTCAGGTAAGGAGACGGTCGCGTTGTAGCGGGTCACCGGCGTGCCCTACCCCGCCATCGAGTGGTACCGCGACTGGCAGCCGCTGGCCGCCAGCGCCAGGGTCAAGGTAACTATGAGGACATCAATGAGTGATAGGACGTCGTCAATGATAGAGGAACTGTACGTCGACGACTGCCGTCGATACCCGCGCCGGAACCCATCAACTTGTATACCGCAAGCGTCGATACGTTGACAGAAGTCGTCAATGAGTTAATGACAGTTATCAATACGTTGACGTCGCCACCTGTCGGCAGCAGCCATCAACACGTCGGCGGCAGCCATCATCACGTCAGCGGCAGCCAACGACGGCGTGTGACTGCTAATGTTTTACGAGTTACGCCACTACTGTAAGTGTCGCAACTTGTTTGCCGGCTGCTGTCGACGCTTTGTCGCGACGGGTGGCGACAGCTGCAGTGGTATATCTACCGGCAACAAAGTGCCGCTCATCTTTGTAGAAATATTCTGTGAAAGCGTAGTATGCTATAAAATTATTGACACGCTTTAAATCAGTTACACTTTTTCGGCAGCAAACGTGATTTGACAGCTTATTAGAAATGTTAATTAGTTACATACCATGCTACCCGACCTTCTTCCCTCATACAGATCCAGTTCATCGAGCCGGACACCACAGTGCTGACGATCCACGACACGCTACTGAAGGACGAAGGCCTCTATTCAGTGTCCGCGCGCAACGTCGCCGGCGCCGTCAGCTCGTCCGCCATGTTACACGTCGAGGAGGACGAACACATATACGTCGATAGGTAACTTGGAAATTACTTTAAACGGTCCTATCGGGCCGCGTTGCCATATTTCAGAAACCGGACACGACAGTGCTGACCAAGGAGATTCTACAAGGAAACTGGAGTTTTCACCCTGAATAAAAAAGTGTACTCGGCAAATTTGACATTTAGTACGTAGTGGCTGTCTGTTGTCTCATATGACCATACGCATTGTTTAAAAGTGTAGGTGAGACGGAAGACAGCCAGAGTGCCACAAAAAAGTGTTAGTACTACTCTCTCCAGTTACCTCAGTATTTAGTCTAAGCTCTTTGGTGCTGACGATTCACGACACGCTACTGAAGGACGAAGGCCTCTATTCAGTGTCCGCGCGCAACGTCGCCGGCGCCGTCAGCTCGTCCGCCATGCTGCACGTCGAGGAGGACGAACACATATACGTCGATAGGTAACTTGGACATTACTTTAAGTGTCGACCCACACGAACCACAACCACACCAAGGGCCCGATTCTCACGCATTCGAATTTTTTCAGTGTGGTAATTCGTATACGAACATTTTGTTTGTGGTTTCTATTGAAAAGTTAGAACGTTTCAAACAAACTAAACTGTCCCACATGTCAACAAATTTATTTTAACAGCTAAGTTCGTATCGATTGGTCCGTACTCGTTGCGTTCGACTGGTTTTCGATCGAACTTTTTCGATTGTGAAATTCTGACAAAACACAGTGTTATATTTGAATTTCGAGCTTATTTTCTTGATTGCGTGAGAATCGGCCCCCATATCGCAGCGACAAAATATGGTTACATGTAAACTTTTTATCTATCTATCTATCTATCTATGTGAAAAGTTTCGATGCAGCTTTTTGCAGTTGCGTAGTGGTTGTGCGACAAAACGTCGTTGTCGCTAGGAGTTGTGATGTGGCCTTACGTCGTATGCGATGTGGCCGGCCTCTAGTTGGCAGTGTTGTCGCTGGTGGTTGCGTTGTGGCCGGTATCACCCACGCGGTCGATAATGACTGCAAAATGTGGTGCGTGTGAATTGTACTATTCATTTCCAATACAAAATGTGCCCCACCCACGTGTTGTGGTTGTGGTTCGTGTGGGTTGAGCCTTAACCCCATACGGTCCTATTGGGCCGCGCTGCCAAATGTCAGAAACCGGACACGACAGTGCTGACGATCCACGACACTACTGAAGGACGAAGGCCTCTATTCAGTGTCCGCGTGCAACGTCGCCGGCGCTGTCAGCTCGTCCGCCGTTAATTGTGCATTTATTCACATTTGGTATTCTTAAATGTAATATTTTATTGAATACCTACATTTGAACAACAGCGAAACCGCTTATTGTTAATGTACCGCTTGGTCGCAGGATCCGCGAGCACCCGCCGCGCGTGAAGCCGAGCACGAAGCCGTTCGGCGACTTCTACGACCTCGGCGACGAGCTCGGCCGCGGCGTGCAGGGCGTCGTCTACCACGCCGCAGAGAGGCTGTCGGGTTAGTACTGAGTTTATGTTTTGTAATAGCACAGATTACTAAATAGTTACTATGTAACAGATAGTTCACTCCGCTAAGTCATTTAAATAAAAAGCAACTCTAACTATAACGCAATAAAGTAGAATTCAGCTTGTACAGCGCAGGCAAATTACGAACGGCCACTCGTTGTCGTTGCATCTCTTTCTATCGCATATATTCTAGCTCTTTCGCGGACCTAATTTCTATGCCATACGCCTGCCCGGCAGGCGCGCCGTCCTAACGTACCTAAACTGCGGAGTGACACCCCCCTGGTAATAGGCTGAGTGGCAGGCCGACTGAAACACTTAACCCTCTTATTCCAAAATGTGGACTAAAATAGTCCTGCTGGCTTTTTAAACTGGTACTAAACTGGTCACTTTCATTCCTCAAATGAAAGACAGAATTAGCATCAGTTTTAAACCGGTCTAACTTTTAGTCCACGTTTTGGAATAAGGGGGTGAGAGTCTACACATTGGGCGGCACGAAGCCGTTCGGCGACTTCTACGACCTCGGCGACGAGCTCGGCCGCGGCGTGCAGGGCGTCGTCTACCACGCCGCAGAGAGGCTGTCGGGTTAGTACCGTTACAGGCTGAATAGCAGACCGACTGAAACACTGACCCCTTTATTACAAAACGTGGACTAAAGTTAAACCTGGTTTAAAATTGATGCTAATACGGTATTTTACTGATTTTTTTTATTTCTTTAAAATGTTTTTCGAAATATTAGCTACACAAAGCAAGTTTTCATTTTGAATTATCTTGAATATTTTCAAAGATATAGGACTTCAAACTTTATAATTAGACAAGGACAGGACGCTATCTTAGTGACGTCAGTGGGTTAGTAGCGTCATAGTCACGCCATAGAAGATTTCGTTTTAGAAAGAGACAGCTATAGTCAAAATCAAACAGACTATAATTCTTTTATTATAAAACAGATTCAATTTTTTTTTTCACATTTGGTATTCTTAATTGCAATATTTTTTAACGTCATCATTAAATATCTACATTTCAACAACAGTAAAATACCCTATTCTGCCTTTCATTTGGAAAATGAAAGTGACAGCACCAGTTTAATACCAGTTTTAAACCAAGGATATTTTTGTCCACGTTTTGGAATAAGGGGGTGAGAGTCTGTATACATTGGGCGACTTCTACGACCTCGGCGACGAGCTCGGCCGCGGCGTGCAGGGCGTCGTCTACCACGCCGCAGAGAGGCTGTCGGGTTAGTACTGAGTTTATGTTTTGTAATAGCACAGATTACTAAATAGTTACTATGTAACAGATAGTTCACTCCGCTAAGTCATTTAAATAAATAGCAACTCTAACTATAACGCAATAAAGTAGAATTCAGCTTGTACGGCGCAGGCAAATTACGAACGGCCACTCGTTGTCGTTGCATCTCTTTCTATCGCATATATTCTAGCTCTTTTGCGGACCTAATTTCTATGCCATACGCCTGCCCGGCAGGCGCGCCGTCCTAACGTACCTAAACTGCGGAGTGACACCCCCCTGGTAATAGGCTGAGTGGCAGGCCGACTGAAACACTTAACCCTATTATTCTAAAATGTGGACTAAAATAGTCCTGCTGGCTTTTTAAACTGGTACTAAACTGGTCACTTTCATTCCCCAAATGAAAGACAGAATTAGCATCAGTTTTAAACCGGTCTAACTTTTAGTCCACGTTTTGGAATAAGGGGGTGAGAGTCTACACATTGGGCGGCACGAAGCCATTCGGTGACTTCTACAACCTCGGCGACGAGCTAGGCCGCGGCGTACAGGGCGTCGTTTACCACGCCGCCGAGAGGTTGTCGGGTTAGTGCTACAGTTTGAGTTTCGTTATTGGCCGAGTAGCAGACCGACTGAAACACTGACCCCCTTATTACAAAACGTGGAATAAAATTAGTCCTGGTTTAAAACTCGTACTAAACTGGTGCTGACACTTTTATTTTCCAAATGAAAGACAGAATTAGCAAAAGTTTTAAACCAGGTCTAACCTTTAGTCCACGTTTTGGAATAAGGGGGTTAGTCTCGGCGTGCAGGGCGTCGTCTACCACGCCGCAGAGAGGCTGTCGGGTTAGTACTACGGTTTGGGTTTCGCTATTGGCCGAGTAGCTAGCAGACTGACTAAAACACTGAGTCTGTACACATTGGGCGGCACGAAGCCGTTCGGCGACTTCTACGACCTCGGCGACGAGCTTGGCCGCGGCGTGCAGGGCGTCGTCTACCACGCCGCCGAGAGGTTGTCGGGTTAGTGCTACAGGTTGAGTTTCGTTATTGGCCGAGTACCATCCGACTGACAAACTAATAGCCCGGTTACACGCTCCGTCTTGCCTGTGAGCATGCCTGCACAAACCATTTTGCACAGGTAAGCGCGTGCGTGTCAATGGTAAAAAGGTAGCTCGCAAAGATTAAACTGCGCGGGCTTGGTTTGACTGCACAGGCAAGACGGAGCGTGTAGCCGGGGTTTAAGATTAAAATGACACAGAGACACCGATCGATTCGGTACTGGTTATCGCACGACCTAACTCTTGAAGATGCCCCAGGTAGTAGTCTAATAGGTGAAGGTGCAAGGTGTATTGCTGTCTTGCTAAATGCAGGTATTGTGCACTGATGTTTTCGTAGTGATAGAATAGCCAGATAAAATACTCGTTAGTCCTCTGCTTTAAGCCATTTTTCGTTAAATTAGGCTACCAGTGTTAAAATAAAATCAGTTTACTTCATTGACTTATTGTGTTTTGTAAAAGAAATGATAAATGACCGACAAACTCATTAGTTCGTCCAGAAATCGAAAGTATGATTTTCATTTACAATTATTTCAATGTATCCAGGTCGCAACTACGCCGCCAAGATAATGCACGGCCACTCCGCTCTCAAGCCATTCATGAAGAACGAGTTGGACATAATGAATCTGCTGAACGACCGCCACTTGATCCGGCTACACGATGCCTACGAACACGACCACACTCTAGCGCTCGTCACCGAGTTGGCCGCAGGCGGTGAACTAGTTCGCGATCGCTTGCTACGAGGCCCGTCATACACCGAGCGCGACGTAGCCGGCTACATCCGACAGCTGCTACGAGGCCTGTACTACATGCACGAGAACAGCGTAGCGCATTTGGGACTCACGGTTAGTGCTACTACGATTTATGGAAAAATTCATTCGACGATCAAATCACAGACTTCTTGATTTCTTGCATTGATTTATTTTCTTTTATGATAGGGTTTGAATGAAGCTAATTAGTGTAGGCAATGAACAGATTCTTTGTATGGAGACCCCTACACTAATTCCTCAGTCGATGAAACTTTGCTGAGTTATTAAATAGCATGAGCCATAAACTTTTAAATGATTATCCAAAAAAAACTCACACGGAAGTTAGGTATTTATACAAGTACATATATAAATCTGTTTGTATTTTGAACCGAGTAATTTCTCAGTCCACATTTATATTACCAAATGAGTTATTTATACTAGTATGTGATACTTGATGAAAATCCAAAACTTTTTTCAAACGTGAGTATGCTTGGCAAAATGGTATAATTCCGTTAAAAAGTTCGACAGAGACATTTTTTAGTCCAAGTCATCCCATTTTGTTTTATTAAAATTTGGTGTTTCTGCTGGGATATTTTTTTGTAAATTACATATTATTGTTTTTATACGTTACATGAATATGTCCGGTTAAGAAAGTTTAGACGGAGCATTTTTCCTAAAAAAGATATCAATGAAATAAGACTTACATTGAAAAAGACCTAATCTTCTATTATTATTATTTTTTGGAAATTTATACCATACCTTTAATTTATTGATACTTTATCATGATGTAAAGTTTTTTCTGACTGAGGAATTACTGTGGGGGTCAACTAGCTTCATTGACTACACTAAATTGTTTACATACTTTACTGTGCTTCATTAAATTCTCGACTCGAAGTTTAGATTTATGACCAAAATGTAAAGTGACAAACCACATGCGTTAGCGTGTAGGTGCGTGTGTATATCATTGTGTTGGATGTGTAAGCATCCGTTGTGTGTTGGCCTCTTCGATCAACAATAGTACTAGATGAAGGCTCACGAACTAAAACAACACTTTTTATGGCACGAACAAAGGTTAATAATGTACGATCTTATGTCGTAAATAACATGAGCTACTTATAAATATACGCTCAAGTGGCTCAGTGGGCGCATATTTTGTCAGCCGTCTTTGTCACTCCAACTATGTACCTAGACCTAGGTGTTATTGTAGATCGAAGGTTGGCCTTTGAAATTCACAATCACATTTTCTGTTATCTGCTTAAGTTATCTGCTTCTGTTATGTTCAAAATTAAGCAATTTAAATTATTTTGGGCCTCAATTACTTAAATCATCTTTTCCACTCACAGATAGGCGAACTGCTCCTCTCCCACGCTGGAAGTGACGAGCTCAAGATCTGTGACTTCGGCCTCTCCCGCCGCATCCAGTTCAACAAACACGCGACCCTCGACTACGGCATGCCGGAGTTCGTGGCCCCGGAAGTGGCCTCAGGGGAAGGAGTGTCCTTCGCCGCCGACATGTGGAGCGTCGGCATCATCACATACATCCTGCTCAGTGGGCACTCGCCGTTTAGAGGAGTCAATGATAGGGAAACGCTGACTAGGATTAGGGAAGGAAAGGTTAGTCACAAAATTACAGTGTCTTAATAGTTTTAATATTAGGTTTAAAACGATATTAGAAGTGGCGTCAGACGAAGGACTATCCTTCGCCGCTGACATGTGGAGCGTTGGCAACATACATCCTGCTCAGTGGGCCTCGCCATTAAGAGGAGTCAATGACAGGGAGACGCTGACTAGGATTAGGGAAGGTCGTCTGGAAGGAGAGGTTAGTCACAAAATCACACTGTCTTAATATTTATAAAGTCTAAAACACTTTGGACATGATCACAAAGTCTACCATGCGGACCTAGACTAAGGCATGCCAGAGTTCGTGGCCTTAAGAGTGGCCTCAGGGGAAGGAGTGTCCTTCGCCGCAGACATGTGGAGTGTCGGCATCATAACATACATCCTACTCAGTGGACACTCGCCGTTTAGGGAAGCCAATGATAGGGAGACGGTGACTAGGATTAGGGAAGGCAAGGTAAGTCCCTAAATCAGGAAAATAAAACTTTGTATCTTTAGTTATGTAGGAGATCTAAACGGTATCGGAACCTGAAGTACCTGAAGTCATCACTCTGTCTAGGACAACTGCATGACACATTTTGGATGATTTCGTCGAAGTCGTTTTGCAAACATTGTCACCAAAAAAATAATATAATATAAGTTTTAACATGTGGACGTGGTGGTGCAAACGGTTATTTGCAAAACGATGCCGTCGTCGAACGTTGCTTAGGGCCTACTCTAAAACGCAAAATCCGAAACTTCGTTATACCCATCCCGCACCCCTCTCGCTCTCCAGTCGGGACAGAATCGAATAAAAGGGGCGGAGCTACCGAAGTTTCGGATTTTGTATTTCAGAGCAAAACCCCTGATTCGGAGATTCGAATAGTTAAAGAATATAGTTTCACATTCTCACCTTTAACTTTCCTTTAGCTCACTCTCCAGTCGGGACAGAATCGAATAAAAGGGGCGGGACTACCGAAGTTTCGAATTTTGTATTTTAGAGCAAAACTCCTGATTCGGAGATTCGAATAGTTAAAGAATATAGTTTCACGTTCTCACCTTAAACTTTTCTTTAGTGGGAGTGGCACGACGAGGAGTGGTGGTCCCGCCTCAGCCGCGAGAGCCGCGACTTCATCTCCAAGCTGCTGACGTTCAGCTGGCACGAGCGCATGGACGCCAAGCGCGCGCTGGAGCACCCCTGGCTCACGCTCGCCGACAAGATCTACCAGGAGGAGTACCAGATCACTACCGACAGACTGCGCAACTATTACAACTTGTACAGGTAAAATTCTTCTTCAAATTACGTGACAAAAATATCATTTTTTATTGTGTAAAAAAATCTAAAAGTTATATTTTGTTTACTATTTATTTTTGAGGTCAGGTGACCATCAGGTGACGCCTGATTGATTCTATAAAATGCTTTTTCTATGTGATATCTTCTTCTAATGAATGGCACGTAAAGTTGAGAGTTGCACACACGAACTGATAAAAAATAATACATAAATAAAAATCCCAATATAGTTAAATGTAACACGCTAACACCTCGACCATAAACAACCCTTGTTAAAAGCCACTATTCTAAATTTAACCTTACTGGGAAAACTTAGAAATTACGACACGAGCCACACAATACTTCCTCTATGAAAAATGAAATATAGATTCGTCCTCCCCTTCAATTAACATCTGTTTCACCTGTACGAGTCAAGTCCAAATATTCTATTAAGATTTTATTGCCATTGGCAAGCCGCCAGCTGTTTACAATAATCCGATTAAGGTCGTTGTCCACTGATAAAGTCGATATTTTAAGATATTAACCGGCTAACCAAAATGTAGAAATGGCTAAGAGAAGCCTTGGTGTAGTAAGCTTTTTATCAGAAACATAGCTAGCATAGCTACTACACTACTATGACTATATCACTTATTCAATGTTTCCTAATCTACTAATCTCAATTAAGCACATTAATGTTGACAACATTGCTAAATTGTATATCATGTCATGATTGCAAAAACAAAAACAATAGTATTTAAGTACTAGGTTAACTTCTCCTCGAATACCCACTCTTGTACTTGCTATATACAATACTCACCACTATATCTCGCCAATCGCCATATATAGCAGTAAATCCTTTGATCAGCCACTGGGAAATCGCCCTTACAATATGCATTTAATAAAACTGATGCCAAATGAGTCAACGGAACAATTTTGATGGAAACCGCCTGGCATAGTAAAGATCATCTTTACGATCAGTATTGATGGATGTGTCACATTGCGCAATATTATGAGAGACTAATTTTATCACTTTAATCACTTTTAACAAATAGGTTTCTTTTATTTAGTGGCGGCAATTGTTTTAGAGTATTTGTTGACCTCTATAGCCAGTTTCGGTGTCCAAAGTTCGTGTTTAAGTATGGAAAAAGTGAAAGATGTCGTTTACCAATGGTGGGATGTCGCCAGGGACTGGACGGCGAACGCGCAGTGCCGCACGTGGTTCCGGCGGCGGCCGCTCAGCGGCGCCTACGAGCACCCCTCCAAGATGGTCTACCCGCCCGGGGAGATCTACACGCCAGAAGGTAATATGCTAGTGATAGTGTCACAAGATCCCGCGGGGCAGTGGTTATGGCGCTCGGCCTGCAAAATGTCTTCTATAGAAGACAAAATTAAACAACAAAATAAATGATTGGTTATCGTCTTCATATTAAAGTCGTGGCGTGGAGGACACAAAAACGTTTGACTTCTATAGAAGACATGGCGGTCAAGAGGTACAACTTTCGCAATAGTCGGTCACGGGAAGGGTGACCAAAAACTTTTCATCTCGGCGACCGCTCAGCGGCGCCTTCGAGCACCCCTCCAAGATGGTCTACCCGCCCGGAGAGATCTACACGTCGGAAGGTAATATGCTTGTGATAGTGTTACAGGATCCCGCGGCGCGTCTATAGAAGACAAAATAAAACAACAAAATAAATGATTAGTTATTACGTCTTCATATTAAAGTCGTGTCTAAAAACGTCTGTCTTCTATAGAAGACATGGCGGTCAAAAGGTAAAACTTTCGCAATAGTCGGAAAACTTGTCATCTCTTCGACCGCTCAGCGGCGCCTTCGAGCACCCCTCCAAGATGGTCTACCCGCCCGCAGAGATCTACACGCCGGAAGGTAATAACATGCTGATAGTGTCACAGGAGCCCGTGGCGTAGTGGTTAGCGCGCTCGGCTGCGATCGTTGAAGTTAAGCAACTTTGCCAATGGTCGGTCACAGGTTGGGTAACCAAAAACTTTTCATCTCGAGCTTCGGAAGGCACGCTGAGGCGATACTCGGAAAAATCGTGCTGAAGCGAGATAGCAATGAGAAAACGACGCACGCGGAGCGAGACCGATTTTGCAGATTAGGCAAAAAAAACACAAAGTCACTTCGTATTAAAAAACTATAGCGATTTTAAAAATATGCTTTTACAAGATCCTAAATGGTAAGGTATGAAGAAATATATATCTTATTACCAGATTTGAAACAACTTTAACCGTCCTATAGTTTTATATCAAAAAGTCCATATTTTTTCCGAGTAGCGCCTTAAGCCGTTGGTCCCGGCTACACTTGCAGTCATTAATACCCACCAATGTGCACTGGCCCAGCGTGGTGGGTCATGGTCATGGGCCATGGCCCGAAGGCCAGTGCCTCAGCAGTAACATTAAATGGCTGATGATATGATATTGATAGTGTCACAAAATACAAGAAGGATGTTAGAAGTAGTTGTGGGCGGAGCAGTCGTCGAAACACCCTTTGCTAAAATCAGCAAACCCTCAATTCATTTTGTATAAACTCACCGCACACGGTGACGCCACCGGCCACTAACGCCGACACAAAATACAGTAATAAGTAATAGTAAAAGTAATATAGAAGAAAACGCAAGTGTCCACTACCGGCCAAAAGTGACTGTCCGCGTGTTTCAGCTACCTTTGTAGCCGCTTCTAGCTTCAAGTAGCGGCGTTTGTGGCTGTGGCGTGATGCTCGTGTGCTTTGAGGAAAAGGAAAAAACCTACTAAATAAAAAAGAAATATTTTTTTCAACATTTTTCATTAATGCTCCGCTTCTGTTGGTCGTAGCGTGATGTTATATAGCCTTCCTCGATAAATGGACTATCCAACACAGAAAGAATAGTCTAAAGTCACGAGCAATAATATGTAAACAACATGTAAAACATAGGCTATAAGTATGTCACATTACAATATTGAATGACTTTTGTGGCACCGACAGTTTTGTTTCAGAACGCCTAAATGTGACAAAGTTCTATGTAGTTTATTGGTCGTGATCGTGACTATACATATTATGTCATCCTTGTTTTCCCCCAGGCACGCCTGAAAGAGAGCGTGACTCACGAGACCGCTCGGCCGCGCCGTTCGATCTCAACTTCAAGCAGTGGGAGCACCCCGACTGGGAAGTCAGCGCCAAGTCTGAGAGCCAGTGAGTACTGTCCTTTGTATTTATTTATTTATGCAATTATGATATTTTGTAACAGCAGAACAAATAAGCAGACACAGATATTTTCTTAGTTCAAACAAAATTACTTAGGTTATTTTTTTTTAAATGACAGAATTTGGAATGTAAAGTATTTACCACTTAAATACCTACTGTTATTTGAAAAATATATATTTTGACATGTCATCAATGCTATCGGATGAGACACGAACCCGCAGACTACTCAGGCCGCTGCTCTTTCAATTGAGCTATCGAATCGTAAGAAGACAGTCCAAGACAAGAAAATATAGTTTAAAAGTTTACAAATCCAGTAATGTTAAAAAATAATGTTTATGCCCGAGCCTCACCTGCGTCTAATGCCATTAATTAGCGCCCTATCTGATATAATAAGTAGGTGTAGCCGGGTCTTAGCGCACTAATTTTATACAATTAGCGCGCTAAGACGCGCATGCCGTTATTAACGCCGTTAGGCGTCACGCAGGTAAAGCCCCGGCATTAGAAATTTTGTTTTCTCTGTTGAATGCCGGTAGCCGGCAGAACCCGTAACTCTTGAATGTCGGGATCCGGACTTACAGGGTTTTCATTTAATTCCTATATTAAAAAATAAACGTTTGTTTAAAAAAACTAAGAAATTTTTATTCAAAAGTTATCGAGTGCGCTCGGACCCCTGTCTGTTGAGTAGGTACCAGCTCCCGGTCCCAACAATGTGGGTGGTCCTGAAAATGACAGTATAGCAGATATATTTCAAAATGCTCGTTCCCATTACAGCTACCAGAATGGCCCCGACACGTACCTTCTGCAGCTGCGCGATGTTCAGTTCCCGGTGCGCCTGCGCGAGTACATGAAGGTGGCCTGCATCCGCTCACCCGGATACAGTCTGTCCGTGCACGACACCTACGACCCCAGGGTAAGTTATCACGGGGTGGGTAACCTTATGGGGAGATTGAGAAGAGGCTCTCTCCTCCTGCCCCGCCTCCTGTCGAGCTTTTGAGGTCGTCAGGGGGTGGGGCAGGGGTTAGAACCGCCCAGCCCTGACGCGAAGCCTATTGTAGGCTTGGCGGGAGGGCTGGGCGCGACGAGAGACAGGCCTTGTCTGACTGAGTTCAACATGCCGTTAGCGGTATACGAAAAGACTGTATTTGCCCTCACTTTAAACTAAAAAAAAGGGTAAGTTATCAAACTTATACAACACGAGCGGCCGCCCGCGGTTTCACCCGCGTGGTTCCCGTTCCCGTGGGAATATCGGGATAAAAAGTACATATAAACCTTCCTCTTGAATGATTCTATCTATTAAAAAAACGCATCAAAATCCGTTGCGTAGTTTCAAAGATTTAAGCATACAAAGGGACATAGGGACAGAGAAAGCGACTTTGTTTTATACTATGTAGTGATGTTATGTTATGAAAGCTCGACCAAGAAATTGCTTTATAAAATTCTTTGTATGCAGTAGATCGATAAGGTCTGATTTCGTTTGAAAATTCAAAGTGACCATTTCTATTGATGTCTTTTTAACATAGTACATGACGTCATTCAAACGTCATTCCGATTTGAGCTTTACTGCAATTTTAAATGTATGGGAATTTGTCAACGAAACTGCTAAAGCACTTTCCTGGTCGACTTTACCTCAAAACTATAGCGAGCTGACGACCGATTTGGCGCAAGGTTAAATTGCACCAGCCCTGCAAGTAACTTTCAGGCGGCATTGTGAAAGCATAAAGATAATTTAAAATCATAATCAAATAATAAAAAATATTGATTTGGAATTACAAATATTACAAGGCTAAACCGCGATTTATAGTTTTGGTCGTGAAAAAAGATCAAATAAACTATTTTTTTTATATACACAACGGGGTAGCACTTAGCCTTAATCTCACCTGCTGGCCTAGCATGAGCGGCTTTTATTACGCGATATGATATACGTCATGCTGTCTTGCTTACCCCACTAAGGTGTAAGCAAGACAGCATGCTGATATAATGATGGTCATGCTAGGGAGGCTGATGTTAAGTAGGCTGAAGGTGGAAGCGCACTGCTCCCGGAATCCTCAATGACTAAGGAACTGGCTATCTTATCTCTGATTGCCGGAACACAATAATCCTGAAAACATCATTGTTATGGCGTCAGACTTCAATAACATGGTGTAGCTAGCGAAATACTAAAATTAGTTCCCAGGTCCTACCGCCACCAATTTTTTTTATAAATTTTGAAATTATTATTCATAATAACTTTTTCAACCCCCAGACGCCCATCATCCGCGAGCGCCGTCGCTTCACCGACATAATGGACGAGGAGATCGAAGACGAGCAGCGCGACCGCATCAACAACTACGGCACCGAGTCCTACACCATCCGCCGCCTGCGACACGAACTCGGCACTCGGCTCGACTCCTACGCCGAAGCGCAAGCCTTCATGGAGTCCAAGAAAGACGGACAACTACCCTTCTTCAGAGAAAAACCCCAGCTCCTACCCGTCCGCGAAGGCGAACCAGCCCACCTATCCTGCTACGCTGTTGGAGACCCGAAGCCTTCCGTCCAGTGGTTCAAGAACGACATGGTTCTCGCTGAAGGCCAGCGCGTGAAGATCGCGGAGGACGAGGAAGGCCGCTCCGTTCTTAGCTTTAACCCTGCTATGCACCATGACGTCGGATTCTACAAGGTCGTCGCCCGTAATAAGGTTAGTTCTGAAATACATTTGATTGTTCTGCGCGTCGGTATCTCTCGCTATTGCTTTTATATTGACATAAGGTACGTGTATTGCTTGTTGTTTAACCTTTTGACCGCCATGTCTTCTATAGAAGACAAACGTTTTTGTGTCCTCCACGCTAAGACTTTAATATGAAGATGATAACTAATAATTTATTTTTTTGTTTTATTTTGTCTTCTATAGAAGACATTGGCGGTCAAAAGGTAGGTGAATTTATATCTGTTCAACAACTGGCAATTTTGTGGAAAGCAACATGTTAAAAGCAAGACTGTTGGCGTTTGTGGAATGAGTCTTGCAACAGAGCGTCGACCGTTCTACAAAATAAGACTTGTTGAAAAATTACCTTCAGCTGTTGGGCAGAAAAGCAACATGCAAAACTCATTCCACAAACGGCAACAGTGTTGCTTTCCACAGAGTTGCCAGTTGTTGAACAGATATAAATGCACCTTTAGAAAACGAGATCTTCATAGGCTGATGCTGCTTGCATGTTAACTTGAAACGTTTAGCTGCCATATGGATATTCGCAATATTTTGGCAGATATGTATCGACATTAACAGAAAACTCGTACCTCTGTGAACTCAGTAGTTTAACGGTAATGCCTGCTGTTCAATTACTACCAATACAAATTATAGCTGCAGCAGCAGTTACATAGGAAAAATGTGATAGTAAAAAACCAAGAACCCTGCAAGTAGTTTTTTCTATACTTACAGAATCATAAAAATAATTAAAAATCTCAACAGCAATTACGTCAAGAAAGGTTCAGTCTGAAAAGCTAAATAATTTTTTAAATTTTATTTTTGCATTCACAATGCAATTTTTATTATTGAAAAATTTAAAACGAAGTACCTATTTAGAAAAAATCGACCCCTCTCAATACCAGCTCCTATGGGACGCGAACCCACGTCCTTTCGCTATCCGGGCGACTGCTCTAACCACTGAGCTACGGAGTCATTCCGTAAGTCGAGCGAAAGGACGTAGGTTCGAGTCCCATCGGAGCTGGTTGTGAGACGGGTCGATTTTTTCTAAATACTTCATTTTCAATTTTTCAAGGCTACATAATATTAAAAGGTTCCTTACTTACCATAAGGTCGGTCAGACCGTGGCCCGCGCCCGAATCGTAGAAGCGTCGATACCCGACGCGCCCGACAGCCCCACCGCAGCCGAAGTGTCCGACACCGAAGTCCTACTCCGGTGGAAGCAGCCCAAGTACGACGGCAACTCGCCCGTCGTCTGCTACGGACTGCAATACAAGGAGGGCGACAGCGTCGAGTGGAAACCCGTCGCCGACAACATCGACCACGAGTTTTTTGTCGTCAGAAACCTCAGACCCGACACCAGCTATCAGTTCAGGCTCTCTTCTAGAAACAGAATCGGATGGAGCGATAAGGGCATCCCCACACACCTAGTAAAAACTAAAGCCTCCGGCGCGACAAAGATCGAAGTGACCAAAGCGATGAAACACTTGCAGCAGATTACCGAATCCGGCCAAGAAATCGTTCTAGAAGAAGAGAAACCTAAGCTCAACTACGCGATCGAAGAGAGCCCGATCGAGTGGGACTCCTCCGACTCGTTCACGGAACGGTACAGCTTCATATCCGAATTGTGGCGCGGCAAGTTCTCCATAGTCGTCAAAGGCGTCGACAAGAAGAGCGACAGCGTCGTCGTTTCCAAAATCCTGGAGATCCGTCCAGAAACCGAAGTCCAAATCCAGAGAGAATTCGAATGTTTAAGAAGGCTAAGGCACGAAAGGATATCGAACCTTCTCGCCGCATACCAGGCGCCCGGTTCGCCCGTTGCCGCTTTAATTTTAGAGAAACTTCAAGGTGCCGACGTCCTCACTTACCTATCGAGCAGGCACGATTACACGGAACAGATGGTGGTGACCATAGTGACCCAGATCCTGGACGGCCTTCAGTACCTGCACTGGCGCGGGTACTGCCACCTGGACCTGCAGCCCGACAACGTGGTGATGGCCTCCGTCCGCTCCATTCAGGTCAAACTCGTCGACTTTGGCTCCGCGCATAAGGTCACCAAGCTCGGAACGAGCGTGCCACAAGTCGGGGACCTGGAATACAAAGGTAGGTGAAACACATTTAACTTCGTAGCATTTCGTATTAATATTATTATTATTTAACTGTTTACTTTTAGGCGGACCTTACACTTGTAAGTTGCTTCCGTAAATTTTATGTACTTAAGTAACTTACGGCTGTATAGTTACACATACAAATAAACTTACAAAAAGTATTTACATTTGCAAATTTTTTCGTAAGTCGCACACGTAAACAACTTACGTGAGTAAAACTTACTAGTGTAAGGTCGGCCTTAGTTCAAATATTGCTCGCTCTGACTCCCCGCACACCACAGATTTTGTATCGGCCGATAGTTTGATCGGTCTCATAATCATTAATTATGCAGACGTATGCATTAAACCGCCTCTGTGGTCTAGTGGTTCACACCACTGATTTCAGACCCAGAGGTCCCGGATTCGATTCCCAGTGGGGATACATATTGTATTCAGTTTGGTTGGTGGTAGGGATTCTTAGTCCGCCTGGCTAGCTACCACCATCTTATCTAAGACTGACGCCATAACAATGATGTTTTCAGCATTATTATGTTCCGGCAGTTAGAGATAAGTTAGCCAGTTCCTCGAAGATTGAGGATTCCGGGAACAGTGCGCTTCCACCTTTCAGCCTATCTTGATGGAGGCTAAGTGCTACACCGTTGTGAAAAAAAATGCAAGTAGTGCAAGTACGCATACTTCATCAATTTGTTGTCAACCTATAACCATTCTGCTTATAAGCCCGATCAAATTATCGGCCGACACAAAGTCCGTGATACAAGTCTGTGTAAGGTCAATCCTTGGCGATAGGGTTAACAGGAGAGACTAATAAACTCAACTCACACTGGCGCAGAGTCGAAGCGTCAATCTGAAATTTCACATAGCAAATTCCCCCTTATCTCTACAAAGGATACAACTCATATTCCTTCTGAGAAAAAAGTTTTATTTTTGCTAGATGAGCCTAGGAGTCTCTCCTGTAACCCTTTACTCTTTACAAGGTCTCCCATCGTAGTGTTTAGGGGCCAAGGTTGTAGCTTTTTTGACATTCACAAATGCATTTATAAAACCCTAAACTGAAACAATAATTTGCACAAACTTACCCGTTGTTCACTTATTCCACAGCGCCGGAAATAATAAACGACGAGCCAGCGTACCCGCAAACAGACATCTGGTCTCTCGGAGTGCTCACATACGTGATGCTATCGGGAGTGTCGCCCTTCCGCGGCCACGACGACCAGGAGACCAAACAGAATATCTCCTTCGTGCGCTACCGGTTCGAGCACCTTTATAAGGAGATCACGCAGGTAACGTCAACGATACTTTAGTCCCTGTTCAGAACTACACGCGAGTTAGACGCGTTTTAACATACATTGCCCGCTAAGTATTGGCGGTCCGCTTCTTATCTGCCACATTGACAGCGATGTAATGAATCGCTGTCAAAATCGCGGCGAATTCGCCCTTTCTGGACAAGCAGTTAGTAGCCAGCTAGAAACACATGTTGGCTGATGCTGTCAAGAGTGTCGCCCTTCCGCGGCCACGACGACCAGGAGACCAAGCAGAACATCTCCTTCGTGCGATACCGGTTCGAACATCTCTACAAGGAGATCACGCAGGTAACGTCAACGATACTTTAAGCCGGTTGCAGACCGAAAACTAAGTTATGCCAAAAGCTAAACCAAGCCAGCTAAGCTAAACTAAGCTAAGCTAAACGGGAATACGTCCTGTGCACACCAAGAACTAAGCTAAAGCTCAGTCAGTATTAGTCTCAGTCAGTGGGGAGGCGGGAGGGGCTTAGATTAGCTCGTGTAGCTGCGCATCGGCATACACAACTAACTTAGCTTCACATATTTTAGTTAGCTCACATAGCTTAGTTCGCATTGTTTGCGGTCTGCACACAAGTATGGAAAACTGCGTCAGCTCTTGGTCTGCAACCCGTATAATAGCCAGCTAGAAACACATGTTGGCTGATGTTGTCAAGAGTATCGCCCTTCCGCGGCCACGACGACCAGGAGACCAAGCAGAATATCTCCTTCGTGCGATACCGGTTCGAGCACCTTTATAAGGAGATCACGCAGGTAACTTCAACAATCTAGAAACACATGTTGGCTGATGTTGTCAAGAGTGTCGCCCTTCCGCGGCCACGACGACCAGGAGACCAAACAGAACATCTCCTTCGTGCGATACCGGTTCGAGCACCTTTATAAGGAGATCACGCAGGTAACTTCAACAATCTAGAAACACATGTTGGCTGATGTTGTCAAGAGTGTCGCCCTTCCGCGGCCACGACGACCAGGAGACCAAACAGAACATCTCCTTCGTGCGATACCGGTTCGAGCACCTTTATAAGGAGATCACGCAGGTAACTTCAACAATCTAGAAACACATGTTGGCTGATGTTGTCAAGAGTGTCGCCCTTCCGCGGCCACGACGACCAGGAGACCAAACAGAACATCTCCTTCGTGCGCTACCGGTTCGAACATCTCTACAAGGAGATCACGCAGGTAACTTCAACGATCTAGAAAAACATTTTGGCTGATGCCGTCAAGAGTATCGCCGTTCCGCGGCCACGACGACCAGTGGGGCTAACATGACGGCAACGACATAGTTTGTCCCGTTACTTTCGACCAATCAGATCGCTCGTAGATAGCGCGCGGGTTTTAAGCGAACGTGCTGATTGGTTGGAAGGCGCACGACAAACTCTGTCGTCGCCGTCATGTTAGCCCTACTGGAGACCAAGCAGAACATCTCCTTCGTGCGCTACCGGTTCGAGTACCTTTACAAGGAGATCACGCAGGTAACGTCAACAATACTTGAATAGCCAGCTACAGACACATTTTGGCTGTCATCAATACTTGAATAGCCAGCTAGAAACACATGTTGGCTGATGCTGTCAAGAGTATCGCCCTTCCGCGGCCACGACGACCAGGAGACCAAGCAGAACATCTCCTTCATGCGCTACCGGTTCTAGCACCTCTACAAGGAGATCACGCATGTATCTACATCTTTACTTTGTCTACTTTCAGTTATGCAGCTAGTGTCAAAGAGATACTATACGTCTAAATATACGAACTTGAGGCTAATGGCACAAGTATTCAAATTGTTTTTTCTTGTGAACTTGAGATTTCGGAATTTCATTAAGATTATCTTTAGTTTCATCGATCCAAGTGCTACGATAATATCAGACCTCATCTCGAACGGATGACCAACCACAGCCACCGGTGTTCGGAAGCGACCACTGTTTATACTCTCGCTCTAAGGCTTACGTACGATTAACTGAGCGGGGGTGAAACGGCGCAACAGTGGAGTCGGCGTCTTGTGTGACCTGTCGCAGCTGGAAGTTTCGAGTCGCAGGCAAGGGGCGTTTTCTCATTGTCAACACGTGCCGGGGCGCCGACAGTTACATACAATTAATGTCGGTTTCGGGTCGTGTCGGCCAATGACGAAATGCCCAGCAGTAGCGCGAGGCTGCCGCAAGAGTGCGGCGAAATCCTACTAAATGAAAAATCGTCTTAACTATTTGTTGCTGGCCATCGATCGGTAGTTTTGGTCGGTGACCCGTTCTATCGATCTAAAAATTTCGAAATCTTACTGAGACAGCAAGATTGACTTAAGTTGCAATTACACTTATCCTAGTGGCATCCCGTGGCATCCCTTTCGATGTCACGGCATCATTTTAAAGCATAGCAATTTATTTCGTATTTCTATATCGATACATATTTGAATGTCCATTAGTAAAAAAATAAAATCCCTTGCCATGCCGTCCCGGTCTGCGTAGGCCTTTAAGCATACATTGCTTTCTTTGAGCAAGTGATGCAATCAAACAAACCAAGCAATGTCTTCTGAATTAGAACCCTAACTAGGGCTTGCTTAATTGCAACTTTACATTGACCGCAACAATGATTGTCATTGCAGGAAGCGACGCGTTTCCTGATGTTCCTGTTCAAGAAGGTGCCGCTAAAGAGGCCATCGGCCGAGGAGTGCTACGACCACCGTTGGCTCACGCACAGCGACTTCATGATCCGCAAGCGCGAGCGCGCCGTGTTCCTGGGCAACCGTCTCAAGGTAACATTATTAATGAAATGAAATTAAATAATTTGTTTGCGTATGACCAGGGTACAGTCGGGGACAAATTCGGTGAACCACTTCTTACTTAAGAGGTTGTGAGACGGGTCGATTTTTTCAAAAATACTTCATTTTCCCTTTTTCACTTCTTACTTCTTTGCGTGTGGCTTGTGCCTCGTCATTTACGCGCAGACCTTTTCACTAATTGGTAATAATAATATATTAAACTAAGGTAGTAGGTACAATAAATTAGCAATTAGGGATAGGAACTGCAAGTGAACAGTGAGACATCAGCCACACGAAAAGAAGTGTGTGAGGTGATTCACCGAAAATGTCCCTGGCTGTACGTACATAGAAGATTTTAGAATATTTTTAGGTTCATCCTATTCAGCTAACAATGGTAGCATGCAAAATTAAAATTTTATTACATCAAATAGAAAAGCACATTAATAATTGTCGTACTAACGGCCGCCCGCGGTTTCACCGGCGTGGTTCCTGATCCCGTGGGAATATCGGAATTAAAAGTACCCTATGTTTTAATCCAGGCTATCTATTATCTGTGTGCCAAATTTCATCCAAATCTGTTTAGTAGTTTTTGGGTGAAACAGTATCAAACATCCTTATAGTCATACTTACAAACTTTCGCATTTATAATATTAGTTCCCTAGGATCATGTACGATCTACAGCAAAACAATGACTGTGTGACAGAACATCAGACTTGGCCAAATGATTTTGAAACCAACACCTACCGCATTAAAGTTTAAAATTGACTGGACGAACTTGACGGTATTGGTTAATATCCAAGAACAGTAAAACTACCTATTTTAAGAAAATTTGGTTGTCAATAAAGTCACTTTACGGACGATAATTTTACGTAATTAACAATATGCCGCTGTCTCTCGTTTACTCGGTCGCATCGGTCGATGGAGTGAAAGCCGAACGCTTAGGCCGGTCGTGGTTCTTTATCGCTTGTTCCGCGCTCTCGCTTGCACGCTGAACGTGACACTTTTTCGTGCGTGCAGCCGGCGTTCATCAATCTGTAAGACGTCATCACGTCAAAAAAACTACTTTTAATTTATCCAGGAAAATCACTACTACTTTACCATCATACTCAAAGAGAAATAAAATATAATCCTCTTGGTGGCACTTTTTATTGAGTTCTTAGTAAAGATGGACGCACCATATACGTTAACGTTACTTCAACAGAGCTGTAGTCAGCATATTTATTTAAAGACTAGCTGTTGCCCGCGACTTCGTACGCACGGTGTAGTGACATTTGTGTTAGTTTAGTTTATGTGTGTTTGTTGCCCAGATTTCATAACGCTCTTCTTGAAATCCTATTCTCTACTAAAAGGGTCTAAAGAATATCGAATATGCAGGCTAGGGTATGAACATGGTATGTTGTTATCAAATGCTGCATGAACATAGTTGAGCCCTCATTCATAGATCTGTCCGTCTACCTATCAAGAAACTTTTTCTCAAGTATGCGTGGGAGGTATCAAGCTAAAATTTATGTTCTTACTTAGTAATGCATAATGTCAGGCCAATCATATTTTTACTATAAAATGAAATAGAGATTGTGTGTATCCATACTAATATTATAAATGTGAAAGAGGGTTTGTTTGTTTATCCGTCTTTCATGTCAAAATTTATGCAACGGATCGACGTGACTTTTGGAATGGGAATAGTTTGGCAGCTGAAAAGTGACATACTTAGGCAGCCATTAGACAGTCAATCTGGATCGCGATCCGCGATCAAAATCAATGATCGCGATCCAGATTGGCTGTGTACGAAGGTGATTGACGGCTCGCGATCTTGATCGCAAAATATCTACATAGTAAATCTCGATCGCGATCAAGATCACGATCAGTGATCGCGATCTGGATGGACTGTGTAATGGCTGCCTTAGACTACTTTTTATCCCTGAAAAATATCACATTCCCGCGGGATAACGTCGTCGTTTAGTCCGAGCATGCGAAGTCGCGGGCGGAAGGCTAGTATTTTGATATGGAGACATTTCCTATTTGTGAGAGCTTGTAATTAACTTTCTTTAAGTAACAGGTATAAAATGTAATGATATACCATTTAATTATTTAATTTAACATCATTTATGTAAGCTTTCCTAGTAAATAAATGAATAAATAAGTTAGATAGAAAACTATTTTTAATATTCCTTTATTTTATTGGATGGTACCTACGGCTGAAGGCCTAAGTAGCCAGAGCCGGTTAAATGACATAAAAAATGGTAGGTAGGTGTCGGTATCTACGTACTGGCCACTTAGCGTTTATGAGCAAATTTTTCTAAATTACATTGGTGACATTTTGTCTACATTGCGACAAACTTATTTCACACAGTGGTTAGTTTTTGGTACTAAATATACTGTTGACTGCCGGCAGTCCATTTTGACAGTTAATTTTGTATTGCTAGTGGCTCCTCCACGACCACTGTCACCGGGTCAGATATATTTGTGGCACCACTATACTTACTGTAGCGACATCTAGCGTCGAGTGGAAATGCGAAATAGAAATATTACATCAATAGGGTGAAAACTTCAGTTTTGGCCACTGCCCCGAGTGCTTACTTAGCTTAAAACATTTCGTTAATAACTTTTGCTTGATAATATACTTTTTATCGATGACTTTTAAGTCATAATAACAATAGTAATAATTCAGTTTACATCGACTTAGATGTTTCTTTTATTTTATCTAAGTTAGTTAAGTATTGATTTCTCGATGTATCTTTTAAAATTTTATTAACAAAAACACATCAATCGGCACCCTTCGCACATTTTAAGTATAAAAAATAGGTTTTTAATTTACTAAAATAAAACTAAATTTCGTAAGTATATGAATACTTAGTTATATGTTTTTTACTAAGTTTGTCCACGAATTTCTCGAAATCTTAAGGCATATCGAGATGATTCTATTTGATTTAAATTAGGTGTATTCTAACTTTGGGAACAGTCTAAGATTCATCAAAATCAGTTTAGTAGTTTCCGTGGGTATGTTATAGTACAATTCACTAAAACTTATTGTTATTGTACACTAAAACTTAAGAAATAAAAAGTAATTAAAAAAATAAACTGACTGGCACCGACCTCAAAAAGGTACCTAAATTATAGATATTATATTTTTCCTTTTCAGTTGACAAATACTTTTTGGAGTCTGTAAAATTTTTTTAAGTAGTTTTTTTGTATTGTAAGAATTTAAAAATGTAAAGAAAACTATAAGATACATTCTTGACAATTTTAGATATAAATTTTGTATTTTATAGATACCTACTTAAGACTATAGGCGAAAGAAGTGAAAAACATCTTAAAGTGGCAACAGCGGGGGCTTTCATCCTACTTAATATAATCATTCGAATGTACATTTGTGAAAGGTAAATCGTAATCTTACTGACTTCCTGCGCCATCTATTGCTTAGTAGTTATGATGCGAAAGAAGTGAAAAACATCTTAAAGTGGCAACAGAGGGGGCTTTCACCCTAATTAAAATAATCATTCGAAAGTACTTTGGGAGAGGTATATCTTACTGACTACCTGCGCCATCTATTGCTTAGTAGATATAATGACGTAAATAACATGAAATTATTTTTATGATTTTATATGGGCCTGGATGGGTTTCGAATTATATTATGTTTTGAAGCAGGTAAAAAAAAATAACATGATTCATTATTAATTGAGACAGCGATTAAATATAACGTATTTTCATAATCATGTGGCGCCATCTATTTTAGTAAGAATCAGTCTTTGTATTTTCCCGTAGGAATAAGGGGTTTTTATTAAATATAAAGAAATTTTCCCGCAATAAATGGTACCCTATATGTTGACCCGGGTTATAAGCTATTACTTCACAAAATTTGGTAAAAATCCGTCCAGTAGTTTTTGCGTGAAAAACGAACATACAAACAGACAAACAGACAAAAATTTTAATATCTATCGTTTTGGGGTCTATATCCTGTACACATCACATAGCAGTAATTATTTTTTTTAAATCTTTCATGTACAGACTTTTTTTCCGTTTCTGTTTTATTATATGTATAGATAATATAAATTCTAACCTACCTTTCATTGATCCCCAGGAATTCTCGGATGAATACCACGAGAGGAAGGGTCGCGAGGCGTCCCAGGCGGACACTGTGGGCGCGGCGTTCGGCGCGCTGGCCCCGCGCCTGCTCACGCGCTCCAACAGCATCCAGGAAGAACTGCTCACCAACTTCGCCAGCCACTAGCCGCTAGCCCGCCCGCTAACAGACCAAACACTTCCAAAACTCCAGCCAAAACCTTCGATCAACAATAGTACAGTGCGACAACGTTTTCTGTTCCGGTGATAATCTTTGGAACTGAAACAGATTTCATACGACAGTCTATTTTGACAGCTAATTTCGTATCGCAAGTGGCTCCTCTGTCAGGGATGTCACCGGAACAGACAGGAGTTTGGGACTATACTATCAAAACTTTTTATTGCTGACAATAAAGGTTAATTATGTACGATCTTATGTCATAAATGACAGGAACTACTCGAGTAGCTCAGTGGGCGCATATTTTCTCAGCCGTGTTTGTCACTGCAACTATATAGGTATCTAGATCTAGGTGTTATTGTTGATCGAAGTCCAAAACTCGTAACAGTGCGACGTTTTCTGTTCCGGTGGCCAAGAACTGGAACTAAGGTGTTTTTATAATGACATTTTGCTGTCTAGTTGATGGCTAACCATAGCGTTGCTGTCAGCTGAAGGTCTTAGAAGTCAGGGCCGGTTAAATTGCTACAAATAAAAGAAAAATACATACTATGCGATTATTATAAGAATAGGACTGTCAAACGGCATTCTTGATCTTTGTTGCTTTTCTTGCACATCCTACACCCTGAAGTGGAAGCGAAACGCAAACAAATATGGCCGTTTTGACAGTCCTATTCTTATAATAATCGCATAGTAGCGCCGGCCGCTGTCACCGGAACAGAAAAAATTTACGATCGTTAGTTCTCTTGATTTTTAAAAACAAAAGAAAATCAAAAAGAACCTCATTGCATTAAAAAAAAAGTATTGTAATCGGTTCCGAGCGTCCAGTCCATTTTTATCACAAAACCATTTTTTCATTCACATTTTATATCAAAACGAAATTCTAGTCATAATATTTTTTTGTTACGAAACTTGTTATTGTTAAGCTATTTATTATATACAAATTTTTACTATTTATTATTTATACTGATCGGTATACTTGATGCTCCAGTATTAATGACTTTAATAAAGGGCATTGATTTTTACTTCCATCTTTTATTTCATACCATGATTAAAATAGCATATTTTTACAGGAAAAATAGCATATTTTGTCGGCAAAATAATATGTACATTTTGTACATCAATGAAACTTTGTTTATAACTTCATCTTGGCACTAGAAATGAGGATCAGCAGTGACCTACAGAGTACATATTTTGCCGCCAATCATTCTTAGGTACCTCCTTGTAATATAAAATTAAGAAAGAAATAATCTACACCAACTTCTAACCAATGCAGTGGGGAATATGGGGAAGCCACATTCAGCAGTTTAGCACACATATTATTATACAGCACTCGGCAGTTAATCGCAAGTTGGAGCAATTGCTAATTAAGATTAAAATACTAGATGTGTTATGTATAAGTGTTTGCACTGAATTAAAAAAACTACTACGTGCTAGTACTACGCAAAGCTAAGGGTTTGCTGCGCAAAAAGTTTGGTAAGTACCCCTTGAATATAGGTATATGAATAAAATTATATTTAGACTTTAACCCCCTTATTCCAAAACGTGGACTTTACCGTGGACCGTTTAAAACTGGTACAGTCAGCGTCAAATTGATATAAGCGTCTAGAGTAGTCAAAAAGATCTGAAAAACATAAACGCAATTTGATCTAAGCAGTTCGAATCATCATATTGTTGTAATCGCGCAAGGTGTTCAAAATATCTAGGCACTCATTGTTTCATATTTATATAAGCAGTCAGAGTGTTCAAATTTATCTAAGCAAACAAAGCTATCAAAACATCTGTGCATAATGTACAACACCATAGTGCACAGATATTTTGAGAGCTTTGTTTACTTAGATGATTTAGAACACTCTGACCGCTCATATAAATATGAAACAATGAGTGCCTAGATGTTTTGAACACCTTGCGCGCTTACAACAATATGATGATTTGAACTGCCTAGATCAAATTGGTTCTATGTTTTTCAGATCTTTTTGACTACTCTTGACGCTTATATCAATTTGACGCTGACTGTACTAAACTGGTGCTGTCACTTTCGTTCCCCAAATGAAAGACAGAATTAGCATCAGTTTTAAACCCTGGTCTAACTTTAGTCCACGTTTTGGAATAAGGGAGTAGAGTAGAGGTCTACGACAGTCGTTGATCGGCCGTCCTTGTGTCGGTCAGTCAGTACGTGCGGTCTCAATCAGTGTACGTCGTCGACTGAAATGAAAAGTACACGGTCGGTGGCGTGCAATAATAGTACATTACAGCCGAGGACAGGTAAGTAAGAAATTACATTGTCGAGGATGGTTTGAAGCACGAGCCGCAGGCGAGGGCTTTAATCATTCGAGGCAAGGTAATTTGCTTACCGTACAAGGCTTGTATAGTGCTTTTCGCAAGAAATGCGAGGAAATAAAAAACTGTTTAACTAAATAAAATTTATTAAAATTATGACACATGTTCGGGCAATTATTAAGTGTAATTTTTCACCCATAATAATATTATTTTAATGATGTATCATTAAAATACGCCAACAACACAGATTCCGAAAACGTATGCGCCTTTTTTCACTTTTCCAAATCAGATCGTAGGTTTTCATTTCATATATCTTTCTTTTAATTTTGCTGGCAGTAAGTTTTCTGTTATTAATTTTGCTTCTGCTCTCAAATTTGGTGGAGTAGGTACATACAATGTCTCATGTTTCATTGGCAGAACTCATTTTGATAATTTATTACACAATATAAACTGTATTGATATCAAATCAACCGCTGCAAATCATTCCCGCCGTTTTTTTTATATTGGCTTGTGAGACCATGTGGAACGGTCATACAGCCTATTGATACTTACTACTTGCTACTAAAATGCGCAACTTCAATACCCGCTTCTGGGCGGTAGATGGCGCTGTACATATTTCCCATACAAAATTACTCGTAAACATGGAAGTATTATTTAGGTAATACTTCCATGCTCGTAAAGGATATTTTGTCTATGATAAATCTCATTTTGTTTTTTCGATTGATGTTCGTGCTAAGGGTACATAGCGCTTGTGGTACAATACGAAGTAATATACTCTGTGCGCACCGTATTTAAAAAAAAGTTAACCTAATTATGATATAATAATTACCTATATAATATTAATAATAATGTGGCTGTATGGTGCAAATGTCCCTTTGCTTTTTCTGTTTTTATACACAGGAATAACGAAAGAAAAAATAAAGAAAAAAAGTTGGTAATAATATCTTTGGGTAGTACCATGAAGTTTGACTTAATACTCTGAGGTAACTGGAGCTCTCACCCTGAATAAAAAAGTGTCGCCAAAGAGCATGTAATCACTACGTTTAAGAGACGGGTCTTTCATAGAAAAAAAGTAAATTATCGTTTTGTATGGAAGTTATACTAAAACGGAATACCAACCACATAGCTGAAATTATGACGTACATGACGTACAGGGTTCCCAACATAATAACCGAAATAGTGATGTACCAGTCGTGGGATTTTTTATCGATGGCGATATTAAAAAATATCAGGATTCTATTTCTATCATTTTGCAAACTTTAGGGTCTAATTGATGCCTTACTCACGCTAACGTTAATTCTCGGTTTAAATTAAACAAGAGTTATGTGACAATAAAATTTTCATTCAAAAAGTTAAACCAAGTTTAACAAGAATTTCACGTTGGCGCAAATGGGGCTAAAAGTAAACTCCATTATTAAAGTCAAAGTCTAATTTAATCGAACTTATAATATATATACATGCATTTGGCAATAAAGATACTATAAGAAAACCTGTTTTCTTTTCCGAGGGGCTGCAGGTACTATTTTTGCAGTTGTAGTTCAAGGTTCTGGAATATTCACAAGAAACATGTTAATATAGCATAGCATGTAAATGAATAAATAATGTAAATCATACAAACCGCCTTAAAAAATTCACGTAGGTACGTAATTAATACGTATTTAAGTATACGTACTTGAGTACTTTGAAGTCAGGCGTGAAACATGAATTTACAATTTTTTGTGTTTTTGTTTAGACCCGCCCGACTGCATGCACGAATGCACTAAAAAAGAGCCACAATGCCGTGCGGGTGTACCGACACTATCTAACCGAACGGACTTTACTTCATTATGCAATAGGCATTTCAAAATTGGACCAACTTGGGAAAAAACCTGATGTTATAACGTTTGAATTATTTAAATCGGTTCAGCCGACTTCGAGTAATTAGTGTACATACTTAAAAAAAAAACGCGACGAATAGATAACTTCCTCCTTTTCAATTCTTGAAGTCGGTTAAAAAATTATCGATTGTCGATAAAAAAATGTCAAGCACTATTTATCAGGTTATCTTCTCAATTTTTTAAATTTTAATAGAAAACTTATAAATCACCTAATCCTTAATGTAATGGCTATAACAAAATGTGAATGTATGCTTACCTTTCTTCATTAAATGGAAATTTGGCCATGAATATTCGCTTTTGGCCTTCTGACCGGCCGGCTAGTAAACTACATAAAATATTTCACAAGTTTTGTAATACATCTCTCAACAGATCACACGGGACCACGAAAACGTACAATTAAGGCGAAATTTTGCGAGTCATTCACAAAATGCACAAATTCACACAATAATACTAAAATCAAGCTTCGTTAACAAACAGTCAACAAGACAAGAATGTCAAATTTGGCGGCTGGCGGCTGACTGTCAGTCAGAGTGAGTGAGAGTCAAATAGGTGAAAGCAAGACAGCGATATTTCTGGTACAAACTTCATACAACACTTTTTTGTATGGGAGTTGCGCCAGACTGAGTGTCGCCAGCAAATTTGACATTTATGTATGTAGTGGCTGTCAGCTGTCTCATATGACCATACGTATTTTTTTAAAGTGTAGGTGAGACAGAAGACAGCCACTGTGTTATTTGTGGTATTCAAAAAATTGTTAGTACTGCACCCTCCAGTTACCTCAGTATTAAGTCGAGCTTCATGGGTAGTACCTTTTCCGAGGTAAACATTCTAAATTTGAAAATCACTGCAGTAATGAATTTCAGTACTTACTTACTGCACTAAAATCAGTGCAGTAAGTAAGTACTGAAATTCATTACTGCAGTGATTTTTAAATTTAGAATGTTTACCTCGGAAAAGTGCCACGTACTGCATTCTTTTCTCAAATATAATATTAACATTTCAGAGCATAAGTGTGAAAAAGACATTACGTCTTCGATCAACTGTCGTTCGATTGTTCGCGCCCTTAGTCATTATTATTACTATTATAATAAGCCTTTATACGGACACGACAATATTTCTTTTCACCACTCCAGCTCGAAAAGGGCGCTTTTGGCGCCTAAAAACTCGCAGCAAAATCGATTTTTGCTGCGAGCGTGAGGCAAAGTGCTTTTTTAATTTCTTACACCAACTTTTGAAATAATTAAGAAAAAAGAAATAGAGTGACAAGGATGAAACTTTTAAAATTAATATGAGCAAAAAGGATAGAAAGATAGCTTTATGTCGATGGACATGAAATATAAAGCTTAAAAAAGAAATACACGGATACCAAAGGTTCGAAATAAAGAGTATGGACGAAATGAGGTCGCATGTATGTTAAAAATATAAAATAAGAAAAATTAATGAATTCTAATAACAAATTATATAAATACGATTGTACTCCTATTGCTTTTTATTAAACACGCAATATTTAAAATAAATAATATGAAGTGAACATTATTATCGCTTACTAATATCATGTTTGGTTTTCATAAAAATTACATGCAGTGCAGTTTTTGAACGCAATGCAAACAGCTACCTTCAACTTGCATAATTGCACCAATTTTACTCTTAATTATTAATTTTGATGTTTTCTTCATTGTTAAATGTTGCCTTCAATGTTGTTTTTCTGACCTGTAACACTTTTCTCGCTGGTAGAGGTGAAAAGTTGTATGTTTAACACGAGAGCAAAATTTTCTGATGTCTCGTGCCTTTAAATCACTCACTGTGCTCAGTAGTCTATATTTGAATCACTCGCTACGCTCGTGATTCAATTTTAGACTACTTCGCTAGTTCGTGATTTAAATTCAGCACTCGCAGCGAAAAATGATTTTGCTCTCTTGTATAACAAATAACTATTGTTATTCATACAGTTTGCTTTTGTTCCATTTTTGTGTGTCTGTTTGCCAGGTGGCAAAGGCCTGCTCCAATCTTCTCCATTCTTGCCTTCCTATTGCCACTCTACCCCATGTTATTCCCGCGACTTGTCTAATGTTGTCATCCCACCTTCTTTGTGATCTACCTCTCTTTCTTTTTCCCTTAGACATACATTAATATAATGAACAAATAAAGAACTAAGAAGTCATATTTTTTAAGATTGGCATCACAGAAGGCATAGTCACAGTCATACACATCACATAAGTCGTAGCCAGCTAACTTAAGCAGCCATTCATTTATCTGCCTGTCCTGCCTGTTCAACTAATAACGGTCTGAATTAAACGCGTAAGGCGCTTTGCAGACGGCGTGGCGGCGCGTAGCGGGTCGGTCTATTTCGCCGCAAATGATAGCACTAAGGAATCTTAAAGCGATACTCGGAAAAATTATGCTAAAGCGAGATAGCAATGAGAAAACGACGCGCGCGGGAGCGAGACCGATTTTGCCGATTACACAAAAAAAACACAAAATCACTTCGTATTCAAAAACTATAGCGAGTTTAAAAAAATGCTTCTATACGATCCTAAATATTATTGGTGTCCTATAATTAAACCTATTTTCAATAGTATAATTTTTTAGAGGTATTTTCGAGAATAAAGTGTCGAGCCAAAGTCATAAAATCGTGTTTCTGAAACTATACGATTCTAGATAAAGGTATGAAGAAATATATATCTTATTACTAGATTTGTAACAACTGTAACCGTCCTATAGTTTTAAATCAAAAAGTCCGTACTTTTTCCGAGTAGCGCCTTAAACTACCAACGCGCCGTAGGTAAAAATATCGCTTGTATATTTTATTGCTTTCGCGGTCAAAATGACTGCCTCGCTCCGCCGCGCCCGTTGCAAAGCGCCTGGCGTCCGCTGCGTCAGGCGTGTTGACGGCGCGTAGTCGCGCGCGCGTTATAAAATACAGGAGCACGCGCCGCGCGCTAGCTAGCGGTGCTCTTGTATTTTGCTGAATTTACTACGCGCCGGATCACGCCCGACGCAGCGAACGCCCTTCAGGATAAAAATAAAACCATCTTTTGTAATAAAAATTCACTATTATGTTACAGCAATAAACATACTCATTTTTACAGTATAATTCTGTTAATTATTGCAAATATTCACAGATTAATCATCACTGTACCTACTGTTCATAAATTATGTTAAATATGTACTAGGAGACGCGATGAAGTGCTTCAAATTACAAACAATATATTGTTAATAATAATATTGTTAATATTCAGAATAATAATCTTGAGAATAAGTTGTAATTACATAAAAAACTTTTGATTGAGGTTAATTAATAAACATACATATCCATCATTCAAGCAAAACTTAGTTGGATTTTTAACCAACTATTGACTGAAAGGGTTGCAGAAAAGAAAATTTTTGTCACATACTGGGCAATTATTGTTTCAATAATAATGAATATATTTTTAATTTTGAGCAGCACTGCTGGAATCACATGTATCCACATATAAGCCACTTGGACACAATCAAAGTATGCTTTGACAAAGCAGTTTTGACAACTACTTGGACGCTACTTTGATCGTGTAAATCGCAATCAAAGCTCTCTTTGATGTGGGAATTCAATCAAAGCTCTCTTTGATGTGGGAATTCAAACAAAGTAAAGTTGGACCATGCCCAACTTTGGTCAAAGCCTGCTTTGACAAAGTAGTTTTGATGCCTACTTTGATTGTGTAAACGAGCAATCAAAGCACACTTGGATGTAGACATAAGTAAATTTTGATTAAAGCTACTTAATTGTATTGTGAATGCATAAAATAATATAAAATCTCAATATGGCTGTTTCATCTTAATCGATTGTTAAACATTTGTAAAAATGTTTCTTTCGGGTGCGAGGGTTTCCTCACATTGATGAAGCAATGCTGGCCTACAGCGTAACAAGTGATAGCAAAATTCGACGAGTCGTGTAGGCCTTTCGGTAGCTTAGTTGGTCAGAGCATCGGGCCGGATTCCCGGAGGCGCGGGTTCGAATCCCGCTTAAAAGCTCCTTATGGGGCTCGTGGTTTTTTACTATCACATTTTTCCTATATTTTCCTACTAGCCTTCCGCCCGCGGCTTCGCCCGCGTGTACTACACGACGTTATCCCGCGGGAAGGTGATATTTTTCAGGAATAAAAAGTAGCCTATGTCCTTTCTCAGGCTCTAGACTATCTCTGTACCAAAATTCATTTAAATCGGTTCAGTAGTTTAGGCGTGATTGTGTAACACACAGACAGACATTTCGCATTTATAATATACTAGCGGCCGCCCGCGGTTTCACCCGCGTGGTTCCCGTTCCCGTGGGAATATCGGGATAAAAAGTACATATAAACCTTCCTCTTGAATCACTCTATCTATTAAAAAAAATCGCATCAAAATCCGTTGCGTAGTTTCAAAGATTTAAGCATACAAAGGGACATAGGGAAAGAGCAAGCGACTTTGTTTTATACTATGTAGTGATAAAGCTACTTTGTCCAAGCAAACACTGAGCGTATCAACAGGGTATCCAAGTAAACTTTGATCAAAGCTACTTTGACAAAGCTGACTTTGAATGTGTCCACGCAGCTTTAACATAGTACAAAATTAGTACAGGAATAAAATAACAATTGACTGGATAAAAGTAGATATCACCATTTTGGAGTATTTATTTATTGCTTCTAATATTATACCATTTAGCATAAAGCGTTTCCAGTTAATAAATTGGTTTATTTTCTTCATTTTGATCTATTTGATAGCAACATCAAACAACAAAATACCTATAGGAAAAATGTGATAGTAAAAAACCACGAGCCCTATAAGTAGCTTTCAGGCGGGATACTTATAGGGCTCGTGGTTTTTTACTATCACATTTTTCATATACTTACAAAAATTGCATTGTGAATGCATAAAAATAATTTAAAATCTTAACAAAATACCTTATAAATATTAGAATAGCTAAGACTGCAACTCTAATAAAAAATCAAACAAACTGGAAGACCACAGTGGCATTATCTTGCTTAGAAAGACGCAAAGTGTCTTTTTAAATAAATTGGTTAGAATCTTATGTTTATCAATATTCATCATCTTAATCTTATCATTCTTGTCAGTGTGGTTGTGGTCAACAAGTAGTGCTCAATTAATAATCTTAAGTTGTGAGAAATAAAAAAAATAGTATTCAAATATAAAAATATCTGCTGATTCTACTGTGTTGAGGCACAATCATATTGATTCCTTGATATAATAATTTATAAAAAAGGTACATAATGCTAAATGGTTTAATATAATATTTTGACAAAGGCTGAATATGTTCAGTTCCTAATGAGATTAATTTGTATTCATGACTTAGCTCAATAAAGCAGGTTTCATCTCTTTCCCTTGGTGACAGCTATATATTCCTGAACTTTTGTTTGAAATTCTGTTTTATCTTGCTTGTACATTTCAGCAGCTTCTAAGTTAAGTGGGTCTTCGAAATTTAAGAGATCCTGTAAATGAAATAAAGACTGTTATAGAACATTGTAGGAAGTACATGATTACATAGATACACATTCCATCACTATCCTTATTCACCAATTCTCTAACTAAATGTATCCTAGAATCCTAGAATCACAGGACCAATTCTGGTGAATTGGTAGCTTTACAATTGGATTAGATCATTACAAAGATTTATTTTGCGAAAATGCTTTCTAAGAGGGCAATCTTTTTAATTGGGCGATAGTTTGATCGTTCTCAGATTCAGTATAGAGTTAACCCTTGCAGTCCTGATGGTATGTATATATGTCCCGTACCACGTAAGACCAATGGGCATATACATCCCGCCACACTTTAATTCAGAACTGAAGCTAAGTAAAAACTTAGCAATAGGGACCCTTCATACCAAACGGTTCTCACATTAACATAGAATAATTTCGTATTGACAATTTTAGTCTGGCAATTTGATAATATAATTTGAAATAATCAATTTCAGATAATTTGAAAATTTTGTTTCAGTCCTGGCACTGCACCCCCATGCTGAACCGAAAGGGTTAAATGGCAGTGTGCGCACTAACGATTAAAAATTTACCAATCAAACTATCGGCCAATAGTTGTTCAATCAAACTATCACACAGCACAACTATCGGCCGGTCGGTATGTGCATGACGGACTATGTGAGCATGCGCACTACATTCAAATAAACTATCGCCCAACTATCGGCCGACAGCTTAATCGCAATCGTCTTATGATACCAATTAAACTATCTGTCAACTAAAAATCACAAGTGCGCGCAGGCTCTAAAGGTGAGTGGTGTAGAGCATGAAAGTTTGTACAGCCTTGAAAAATATACATTGCTGAAAAAATTAGAAAAGAACAAGTGTTAAAAACAATAAAATAACACTTACAGTAAATAATGAGTTCAAACCCCAAACTACATCTTTAAGTCTACGTGTGGGAGCCCATCCGTGTTCATCTATGGAAGTTTGTCTAAGCAGGGAAAGGCAGATGTCACCGTCTACATTGATGTTTGGATGCCATAGTCTTGTCATACATTTTACTTTTGGTGGCTGAAACATGAATAAAACACAATATAATTGTTATGAAAACCAACTAACATGGTCATGATTTACCCCTCAAGAAAAAATCAAATAAATCAATAAAAAAATTGTATTAAACCTCCACCATATAGAATTTTGAACTTAATGACAGGTATTAGGTTTAATAAAGTATTATAATTATGTGGTGTTTGGGAGAAACCCTTTATGTCCAAAATTGACATTTTACAGTATGAGACTTTAAAGATTCAAATTTCAACAAGAGGAATATACCTACAATACAAATTGCCATGTGTTTACCAGCTCAGTTCTGTCACTTCTATATAAGGTAGACTAATCAGTAATGCCCGAGCTTCACCTGCGTCTAATGCCATTAATTAGCGCGCTATTTGATATAATATGCAGGTGTAGCCTGGTCTTAGCGCACTAATTTGATACAATTAGAGCGCTAGGACGCGCATGCCGTTATCAACGCCGTTAGGCGTCACGCAGGTGAAGCCCCAGGATAATAGAAAAAATAAAAAAAAAAAAATTACAAAATTGGAGTTAACATTTTTCTCCCAAACACCACAGAATTCCATTATAATGTACTTACAGCCATATTATAATCCTCAGTTACAAACACACTGAACCTAAACTTGCCTCCCACCCAGTACCCTTCATCAGGACTGACAGTGAGGGTGAACTCGCTAAGTACGTCGGGGTCGTCGAAATGCACAGAACACGTCGTTGGAAGATTCTCGTTCATTTCTTGCACCTCTTTCACTAATAGTTTGTCCCTCACCGATATTCTTTTCAAGGGTTCTACGGTGACGCCGTTCGTGGGCTCGGCTACGTCCTTTTTCAATTTCCTATTAAGCGTTATCATGTTTCCTTAATTATAAAAATATATATTTTGAGAAAACTATTTCATATTAGGAGTAATGGTTTAAATTAATAAAGTTCTGACTAAAAAATCAAAATAAAAATCTTTTTTGCAAACTGCACTCAAACTGTCAGTCATTTGTCATTGTCAATGTCATTGTCATTGTCATGTCAACATACAGGCTACGTTCCGTTTTGCGCCAACAGCGATAATATTACTGCTATCGCGCTCACCATGAAGTTTGACTTAATACTCTGAGGTAGTATTAAGTCGAACTTCATGGCGCTCACACATTGGCTACGTTCCGTTTTGCGCCAACAGCGATAATATTACTGATATCGCGCTCACACATCGTTCCGATTTGTTGTGAGCGCGACAACGAAAGCAGTAATTACGTCACGGATGACGTCACTACCGCCGCCATTTTGCGATCACGGTGATATCGTTCTCAAGCGTTATTAGCACTGTGAGCGGGCTGTCATATTTGACGTTTTGTTGTCAAACGTCATTGTTTGTTGTGGTTTTGTTTGAGTAATCTCTGCGTTTTAGATTTTATTTAGGTATTTTATTTGTTTATCCCGAAGCAGAAAGCCAGAAAAATTATAGTTCTTATTAAAGATGAGACGACGGGTAGAGACATTACTCTAATTTTAAGCACGGATCACTATCATCATCGCTGTCCAATAAAACGTTTACTAATTGACGAATATCCATACTAAACCGGTGATTATTTACTTACAAATTCAAATCAAAACAACGCTCGCTCGCGATGCGTGCAAATAGCCGTTCCAAATTGAAATCGCGTCAACAGTGCTGTCAGCGCGATAATCAAATCGGAACAGCTTTTAGCGCTCACAGCGCCAACAGTACTATTGACTCAAAACGGAACACGGCCATAGAGTGTGTGTCAGATAACTCTGCACGTGCCTGGCGCGTTTTTGGCGCTAGTTACAGTGCATTTTTTTTGTTCTAATGTTATAGAAAAGATTAGTATTCGATTTTTACCGCGCGCAGACTTATCTGACGAGCACTCTAGTTCCGATTTGTTGTGAGCGCGACAACGAAAGCAGTAATTACGTCACGGATGACGTCACTACCGCCGCCATTTTGCGATCACGGTGATATCGTTCTCAAGCGTTACAGTGCCACAAGCTTTCCTGGGGGGCTACCGGTTAAGAAATCTGGATATGGGTATGGGCTTCAACTGTCATTTGAATTCCTTATTCTGATAGATTTTTGCTGCTTTGTTCTGTTGAACGTTGCTAGCTAGTTATCGTTATACCCGACGTCACAAAAGAAGGAACTGATAGCGGCTATTTTCTTTATAAAATTGACTTAAAGTTCCCAAAAACGTATGAAGTTCATACCCATAAAGTTACGCGGTATCCCCCCTGTTCCGGGGACAGCCGTGACAGAGGAGCCACTTGCCATACCAAATTAGCTGTCAAAACAAAATGGACTATTGTATGAAAACAGTTTTAGTTCCAAAGATAATCACCGGAACAGAAAAGCTTGCTGCACTATAGCACTGTGAGCGGTCTGTCATATTTGACGTTTTGTTGTCATGTCAAACGTCATTGTTTGTTGTGGTTTTGTTTGAGTAATCTCTGCGTTTTAGGTTTTATTTAGGCATTTTATTTGTTTATCCCGAAGCAGAAAGCCAGAAAAATGATAGTGCTTATTAAAGATGAGACGACGGGTAGAGACATTACTCTAAATTTAAACACGGATCACTATCACAGATTACTAAATAGTTACTATGTAACAGATAGTTCACTCCGCTAAGGCATTTAAATAAATAGCAACTCTAACTATAACTAGGTTTTTAAGAAAAAGCCCCAACAAGCTCTTCCTTCAAAAAATCCCCCCAAAAATATTTTCTCCCCCAAATTAAATCTACAGCTCTTGAAACCTCCCATAAACTCATTTATACTAGGGGTAATAGACGGACAATGGTGCGAGTGAGAAACCAGTCCTTACGGCAGAAGCAATGTGCGAGAAAGAGTTGGAAGAAAATGACAGCAGAACCTGATTTGACTTATTTAGCGTCTTTTATCATCTTGATGAAAAATGTCCACTCGATTATTTTGTGATTTTTATCGCGATCGCGTCGATTTGGCTCTTATAACTATATAAATCAATAATGGTGTAGTGTTCTGTGTTGAATTGTAATGTTACTTACGACAATAAACCAAATAAACACTAATTTCACAGGTAAATAGGATTGTGCAATTACCATTTTCATAGTTCATATTTTAGTTGAATATATTCCCAAGTACACTAAGTGAAAGTGACACATTAATATCATACTATTTACCGTCTATTTTCTAAATAAAGGCTGATTTTTAAACTTTATGTGTTAGATAAAAAGATATTATATCCGTGAACTTGAGAAAATATGACGTAGAGGTTGATCAAAAATTATCGATATTATTATCGATACTCATGTCGATGGTTTCCAATATAACTTTGTTTGTCTTTGTGAACACTGATAGTTTTATTTAAAGCTGATTTTAACCGACATTTTTTAAATAGTAAATTATCCTACATCAGTACCAATTTACCAATATTTTCAGGTTTCCTGTAAATCCAGTGATTAAGTTAAACTGGATAAAATTAATAAATAGAATAGACTGGGAGCTTCGCCAAAACTCTGTGGTGTGCAGCAAATATTTCAAGCAAAACTGCAAAGAAACCTTGAGAAATTATTTAAATAAAATTGTTCTCTTCAGAGGACAACAATTATAGTGTACCTCAATGTTCAATGGGTTTGGGAAAGGTATTTTAATTTATTTATTTTTGAAATATACATTTTAACTTAAAATATGTAATATATTTTTTTCCGTAGCCCTTCAAAATACTTCACAATGAATTTTTAAAGATTCGTAAAAATGACCACCAAGTTATTTAAATTTTTAAATTTTTGCATGAACAATGCAGTTTTAATTATTGAAAAATTGAAAACGAAGTATTTAGAAAAAATCGACCCGTCTCACAACCAGCTCCGATGGGACTCGAACCCACGACCTTTCGCTATCCTGGCGACTGCTCTAACCACTGAGCTACGGACTCGTTAACGACGACGACGAATACAACGCTCAATGACTCCGTAGCTCAGTGGTTAGAGTAGTCGCCCGGATAGCGAAAGGTCGTGGGTTCGAGTCCCATCGGAGCTGGTTGTGAGACGGGTCGATTTTTTCTAAATACTTCTGGGTGGTCAAAAAAGGAGATTTTAGGGGGCTAACCTGGTTCGACGTTGCTCCCGCGTGCTGGTCGTAGAGGACGCGCGTCTCTTTTCTTATTTGACTTTCCACACCAAAAGTTCGTGATCACAATAGTCAATTCAGTTAAACTCGCGACAATCACCTGGAAGATGTTACTACTTGACCGATATGATGAGGAACAGGAGAGCTCGACTCAAACACTCTGTTGCGTGGGCAGGCTGGATCGGAAGTGGCGAATATGGCCGACACGACACGGCGAGATGTTGGTTTACCCCCATAGGATCAAAGGATAAAAATGATGTGAGGGTAGAAGTTGGGTTAGGGATATAGCATCGGTACAAGTCTAACTCGATTGATAGTGAAGTGAAAATTATTGAATATGACATGATGAGTCTAAATCTACCAACTTCATTTTCAATTTTTCAAATAATTCAAGAAAATTATCAACATGTCTTCACAAAGTAGCTAAGGTATTTAAATACTGTATTGTGCCTCTATGTACGAATACTTCGATCAAAAAATATTTATTCGTAAAAAATCGAAAAATTTGGTGCAATGCGATGAAAAGGGATTCCAAAAACTCCAGAACTAGTTTTATTAAAAAACAAGATTTCAACCAGTGCAGCTGTGAGACTAGGTAAGTATGACCGGCCGATGATACAGGCGGTCGGGAGGAATGACGTCTAACGTGGTAAAAGCCGATTGCTAGCGAACAACCGAGGCAATAGTGTTTTAAGCAAATTAATTTTTACAATAACTCTGTTAATACTTATCGTATTGAAGTGAAATGACCATTATTATTGAAAAATGGAAAATGAAGTATTTAGAAAATAAAATCTATTTTCCA
Source organism: Crambus lathoniellus (assembly GCA_949710035.1). Classification (NCBI taxonomy): domain Eukaryota; kingdom Metazoa; phylum Arthropoda; class Insecta; order Lepidoptera; family Crambidae; genus Crambus; species Crambus lathoniellus. Next base: position 6,883,896 of record OX453298.1, read on the forward strand.
TTTTTCAATAATAAAAATTGCATTGTGAATGCAAAAAAGTAAAAATTTAAATGACATGAACTTTATTTTTATTTTCCCATGTCCATTGATGTATACTTCATATCATATGAATTATTGTGTTTTATTTACATTATTGTTATCGACAACCTAAAATGGGCTTGAGGGCAGCTCTAAAAAAATTTAAATGACATGAACTTTATTTTTATTTTCCCATGTCCATTGATGTATACTTCATATCATATGAATTATTGTGTTTTATTTACATTATTGTTATCGACAACCTAAAATGGGCTTGAGGGCAGCTCTAAAACTCACACACACGTTTACAATTTACACACACTAGCTCATGTCATTTTCGGTCTCACAACCAAGCGAACTCTGTCCGTCTATTACTAGAGTATAATAAGTTTATGGAAACCTCCCAAATTTGGGGAATCCCATAGATGTATTATTCCTGTAGATGGAGCATAAAAATATGAACGATTCCTTCTATAATCGACTCTCTTCTCTCAAATGGCGACATTTCGTGTGTTAAAAAGAGATGACAATAGCCCAACGTGTGCGTCTTAATGAGCCGCGCGCCACTTTAAAGTGAACGTCATATTTGTTTGTTAACCAGCTGGTTACAAATGCTTCAGAAAGAAAATCTTTTTTTGTAGTAAAATATAGAAAGATTTGATGGTGTGGTGCGGTAAATCTGTTGTTTGTTAAGAATGGCCTGTACTGTTCCCGGTTATTCAAGCAGAGTGAGTGTTTTGAAAGAGAATAATGAACACATATCATTTCAGAGGTAAGTCACACTCATTGTTTTGTGTTTTTGCGAACACATTTTTATAGCTTACTGGTCCGTATTTGCAAAAACTAAATCGCTGTACGTGTATACACAGTTTAACATTGACTTGGTTGAAGAAAACCGGGTGTTTTTAGGCTAAAAATATATAATTTAAAGCCAATTGGGATTTTTTGACATTTGACCAACCTGATAGTGTTGTAGTCCTATTTTATTATGTAATATCGATAAAAAATTGTAGTGTTAACAATTTTGTACTTAAACTTAATTTTTCTCAATTTTAAACAGATCCACGGCCGCGCCGCCGTCGATGTAAAGGAAACGTGAATAAGAAACGTAAGAAAAGGCGACGATTGGAGACCTTCGCAACAAACAAGAATATGTTCGATGCACTTATTAAAGCAAATTGTGGATTTATACTTAAAAAAAATTATACATTAAGAGTATAAAAATTAGCGTGAAATCTGTATTTTTTTAGTTGATATCATTCAGCAGATTATTTAATTTAATAAATTGATTAGAAATCTCGTTCAGTTTTACGACTATACCTCCTAGTATAAATAGTATAATTATCATCATTATCATTATTAATGTCCTCACTGCTGGGCTGTAGGTCTTCCCTATGCATGAAAACACCACAGATGGAACGGGCCATAAGTGCCATAACCCACCACGCGAAGCCAATGCGGATTGGTGGGTGAGGGTGCGAACGACTTCTAATGCAACCGGGACCAACGGCTTAACGTGCCTTCCGAAGCACAGAGGAGACCGAGATAATAAAGTTTTGGGTCACCATTCAGGGGGGCAATTGCGTAAGATAATCGTATTAATTTGAACGTTCATATTGTATTCAATCGGCTGCAATTTGTATGGAATGACATTTATTATGATACAATATGAACTGTCAAATGAATACGATTGACTTTACGCTATTCCATAGCAGATGTCCAACCGCAACGAATGTTTCTTAACATCAACCACCGGATGCAGAATGCGCATACCAATGAGCCATCGATCTCCTCAAGTATAATTATAGTACCTACTTCATATTTGGCACTGATTCAAAATTAAAGGGCTTGCTTAGACCATGAAACTGAACAACTTTCTCTTTTGAGCATAGCATACGTCGAAATATAAAAAAAAAACTGCCACACTAGATCGATCAGCTGAGCGTGCGCTTTTGTCTGGAGGGAAGAATTTTTTGCCATATTTCGACCTATGCCGAAGTTTCATAGCATAAACAAAATTCTAAGGCCGTGAGAACTTTGGACACGATTAGTACTAAAAACTGACAGAAAAGCGGATTATGAACCGCCCAATTACATTAAGTCTCTAGCCGCATTAAAAAGCGCGAAGCGCTCTATTCAATGCGGCGAAGTTTCGATCAGCCGTATTGAATACAGCGTATCTTGAATCCGCCGCATTACAATGCGGTGCTGTTTTCCAAAACAGCTAGTTGCTATGTAATACGGTGAAATACAGTACGCCTGCGATATATACATATGCATTGTAATTTTATGTATCGCATTGCATTCAAATTATTTTTAAATCTTTTATCGATAACTTGTAATAAAAAAAACCACAGCACTATCATTGCATCATCATTATCTAGCATTGCATAATAATGCATTCAAAATGGAGACATTCACTAATTACGACGCAACAGATTAACATGTATGTCTCTTTCTATCTTATGACAATTTGATAGTGTTAGAAGGGGTAAAGGATGGGTGAGTTGTAGCTTATTTTTGTGATCCATTCCATCTACAGGAATAATACATAGATGTATTATTCCTGTAGATGGAGCATAAAAATATGAACGATTCCTTCTATAATCGACTCTCGTCTCTCAAATGGCGACATTTCGTGTGTTAAAAAGAGATAACAATAGCCCAACGTGTGCGTCTTAATGAGCCGCGCGCCACTTAAAAGTCAACGTCATATTTGTTTGTTAACCAGCTGGTTACAAATGCTTCAGAAAGAAAATCTTTTTTTGTAGTAAAATATAGAAAGATTTGATGGTGTGGTGCGGTAAATCTGTTGTTTGTTAAGAATGGCCTGTACTGTTCCCGGTTATTCAAGCAGAGTGAGTGTTTTGAAAGAGAATAATGAACACATATCATTTCAGAGGTAAGTCACACTCATTGTTTTGTGTTTTTGCGAACACATTTTTATAGCTTACTGGTCCGTATTTGCAAAAACTAAATTGCTGTACGTGTATACACAGTTTAACAAATCAAATCAAATCAAATCATTTATTCTGAACAATAAGTCACATTGTGTTGAATATTACATTATAAGTAGGTATGTAGGAACATTATATTTTGTACTATTACATTAAATAACACATTACATTACATACATTGCGTTTACACTATAATTATCAGGCAATTAATTAATTTCTAATTCGATAATAACATTAAAATATACAATTATATAAACTCTGCATGATTATTAGATTTATTTTATTAGACATGAATATAACACAGATTTACCTAAATGAATTATATTTCCTAAAAGTCGTCAATAGAATAACAACACTTATTCAACAGAAGGGCGTGCAGTTTATTTTTGAAAATTTTCCAATTGCAAACAGTTTTTAGGTCATTTGGTAATTTATTAAAGAGCTTGACAGCTTGGAACCTGGCGCCATGTTTGACTACTTCTAATTTAGGGATAATGTCATAATGTAAGTGCATCCTCCTTGTTCTCTCGCGTAACTCTCTGTCTGTAGCAGTTTCCTTTTGCGTCAGCATTTTCCTAAATTCTGTTAGAACAATCAGTATATATAAACTGGGAACGGTAAGTATGTTGTACTTTGCAAAATAATCTCTACAAGACTGCCACTGTGGTATACGTGCAATAACTCTTATCGCTCTTTTTTGCAGCCTGAAAGCTGTCAATTGATTATAATTGTAGCTATTTCCCCACAGTTTAATACTGTAGCGCAATTTGGACTCTACTAGTGCATAATAAATTAGTTTAAGCTGTTCAACTGTTAAAATGTCTCGTAAACTTCTTAGAGCATAGCACGCAGAGCTGATTGACTTTGTTAAATAATCTAATTCAGTTTTCCAGTTAAGAGTCGAATCCATATGTACTCCCAAAAATTTTACCTGGTCTACCATATCAAGCTTCTTGTTATGCATGTAGGCATCTAAAACATCTTTATTTCTGGTTGTTGATTTAAACATCATGGCACATGTTTTATCTCTATTCAGTTTCAAATTGTTAGCAGTGAACCATTCTTCGAACAAAATTAGCAGACTATTTACTTTATGCGTAAGTTCATTTAGATTTTCAGCACAGACTATAGCATTCGTGTCGTCTGCGTAGACAACCAACCTTACACCTATAATAGAGTTATTAATATATTCAATCAAGTCGTTTATGAATATGATAAACAGTATTGGACCTAGTATTGAGCCCTGTGGAACTCCTCTTTTCATAACTGTCATCTTCGATGTCCATGTTTGTTCTTGGTTACCTTCATTTGATTTTATTTCTATGTACTGTCGTCTATTTTTTAAGTAAGACTTGAATAATTTAAGACTGTTTCCTCGTATACCGTAATACTCAAGTTTGTGTAAAAGTATATCGTGATCTACTGTGTCAAATGCCGAACTCAAATCCAGGAAAATTCCTGCAACTTTTTTATTATCATTAAGGCAAATAAGTACATCATCAATAAGTTGTCCTATTGCATCTGATGTGCCTAAATCTCTTTGATAACCATATTGCCTTGACATTGACTTGGTTGAAGAAAATCGGGTGTTTTTAGGCTAAAAATATATAATTTATAGCCAATTGGGATTTTTTGACATTTGACCAACCCGATAGTGTTGTAGTCTGATTTTATTATGTAATATCGATAAAAAATTGTAGTGTTAACAATTTTGTACCTATTTCAACATAATTTTTCTCAATTTTAAACAGATTTCCCACCGCCGCGGCGCCGTCGATGTAAAGGAAACGTGAATAAGAAACGTAAAAAGAGGCGACGATTGGAGACCTTCGCAACAAACAAGAATATACTCGATGCACTTATTAAAGCAAATTGTGGATTTATACTTAAAAAGTTGAATACATTAAGAGTATAAAAATTAGCGTGAAATCTGTATTTTTTACTTGATATCATTCAGCAGATTATTTAATTTAATAAATTGATTAGAAATCTCGTTCAGTTTTACGACTATACCTCCTAGTATAAATAGTATAATTATCATCATTATCATATTAATGTCCTTACTGCTGGGCTATAGGCCTCCCCTGTACATGAAAACACCACAGGTAGAACGGGCCATAAGTGCCATAACCCACCACGCGAAGCCAATGCGGATTGGTGGGTGAGGGTGCCAACGACTGCTAATGCAACCGGGACCATCGGCTTAACGTGCTTTCCGAAGCACAGAGGAGACCGAGATAATAAAGTTTTGGGTCACCATTCAGATGTCCAACCGCAACGAATGTTGCTTAACATCAACCACCGGATGCAGAATGCGCGTACCAATGATCCATCGATCTCCTCAAGTATAATTATAGTACCTACTTCATATTTGGCACTGATTCAAAATTAAAGGGCTTCCTTAGTCCAAGAAACTGAACAACTCTCTCTTTGGAGCACAGCATACGTCGAAATATATAAAAAATATTCTGCCACACTAGATCGATCAGCTGAGCGTGCGCTTTTGTCTGGAGGGAAGAAGTTTTTGCCATATTTCGACCTATGCCGAAGTTTCATAGCATAAACTATATTCTAAGGCCGTGAGCATTTTGGATACGATTAGTACTAAAAACTGACAGAAAAGCGTATTATGAACCGCCCAATTACATTAAGTCTCTAGCCTCATTGAAAAGCGCGAAGCGCTCTATTCAATGCGGCGTAGTTTCGATCAGCCGTATTGAATACGGCGTATCTTGAATCCGCCGCATTACAATGCGGTGCTGTTTTCCAATACAGCTAGATGCTATGTAATACGGTGAAATATACAATACGCCTGCGATATATACATATGCATTATAATTTTATGTATCGCATCGCATTGCATTATAAATATTTTTAAATTTTTTGTCGATAACTTGTTATAAAAAAAACTACAGCACTATCATTGCATCATCATCATCTAGCATTGCATAGTCAAAATGGAGACATTCACTAATTACGACGCAACAGATTAACATGTATGTCTCTTTCTATCTTATGACAATTTGATAGTGTTAGAAGGGGTAAAGGATGGGTGAGTTATAGCTTATTTTTGTGATCCATCTACAGGAATAATACATCTATGGGGAATCCCCCCTAACCTGGCATCACTGTCAAAATAGTGACACTGTCACTACTAGAAGATTACAAGGAAACTGGAAACTGGAGATAGAGAGAGTACTAAAACTTTTATGAAGACAGTTCTTTTTGTTGGGGCAGTATGCAGTGCTCCAACGTGTGCTGAATAAAAATAGATTTAGCAAAAAGTCGTTTATTTTATTTGTAATGTTTACATGAAGAAAGCATGGATGAAAGTCAATGACAAACGCGTTCTATAATATTATTGTGCCAGTCTTATTTTATATACATATTATAAACCTATTTCGACACTTTTGACCCCATTTGACCCTTACGGCTGTATCGTAGTGTGTATGTTTGTCCACGGCCACGAATTTCTAAAAACTAAATCTCATATCCAGTGTATTAACAGTCCAAGTTTCATTAAAATCATTTCAGTAGTATATTATTGCAATAAAGGTCATTCAGATACAAAATCAGAGGTAAAATAAAGATGTATGTATGTACATACTTCATTAGACGCAGGTAGGGATGGGCAATTGAAATATTTCATTTCAATGAAATTGAAAAATATTTGAAAAATAAGAAAAATTTCATTTTGGTGTGAAAAATTTCAAATATGCGTGAAAAATATTTTTGTTCTTTCAAACTCCAAAGTAGAGTAGTTTTATGCATAACTAGCTTTCCGCCCGCGGCTTCGCCCGCGTGGACTACACGACGTTATCCCGCGGGATTGTGATATTTTTCCGGGATAAAAAGTAGCCTATGTTCCTCTCCAGGCTTCAAAGTATCTGTGTCCCAAATTTCAGCCAAATCCGTTCAGCCGTTTTAGCGTGATTGAGTAACAAACATCCAAACATCCAAACATCCAAACATCCAAACATCTAAACTTTCACATTTATAATATTAGTAGGATTAACAATATTTTATTCAAGTTTTAACTAAATTAATGTGTTTTCTTTTACTAGAACTCAATATTAGGGAGAATTACTATAATAATATGTACGATTGAAGCGTACCTATTGCGTAAGCTTCCCGATCGTGATCTAAGTAGTATACCTACTGCTAAAGTACAGCGCACGCGTACCAAACCTATTGAATTAATACTTAGGTACTATTTCAACCCATTTGTAAATTGATATTTGAATTAGAATCAAACTAGCTTTTCGGCCGCGGCTTCGCCCGCGTGTACTACACGACGTTATCCTCACGGAATGTGATATTTGCGTGTGTGTGTTGCCAGTAATGACCTATGGAAGTGAGACGTGGTCTTTTACTATGGGTCTCATAAGAAGGCTCAAAGTCACCCAGCGAGCAATGGAGAGAGCTATGCTTGGTATTTCCCTGCTCGATCGAATCAGAAATGGTGAGATCCGCAGGAAAACTAAAACAACCGACATCGCTCGAAGTGGCAGTGGGCGGGACACATAGCGCGGAGAACCGATGGGGAGGTCTATGCCCAGCAGTGGGCGTCGTTCGGCTGACATGATGATGATGATGGCAAGGTCTGGGACTGGATGAAGATGAAGATGCAAGGGCCATGGAATACATAAATGAAGTGGGTCAGTCAAAAAATCTGGATATCCTGCCACACTCGGCTATGTATAAATCTAAAGAAGGGCCTCTTTACGGAAAAACAATCATTTGGGAAGCTGCACAAAAACTGGAACCTGCATCTTGGTGGAACGGCATATGTAATTCGAATATTTTGAGTGTCGTAGCAGTAAGAATTTGAACGGCTCCAACTACTTCAGCTGCGTGCGATAGAACGCTCTTTTAGTGAATTTGGTACAATCCACTCTAAAGCAAGAAACCGTCTAACAACTGATAGAGCTGGTAAAATTTCATATGTAAAATATAATTGGAACTTAAAAAATAAAGACAAAATGAATTATACATATATTAGAGTCAAATGAATGCGAGGACTCATCAGACAATGAAAATCATTCACAATCAGTGTTGAGCATTCAAAGTGACGATTCAGATTCCGAGTGATTATTAGAAAATGCAAGAGTAAACTTTAAACGTTAAATTAATAAAAGTCATAGTAATTTTATATTAAGTTAATGTTGTTTAGAATTAAGATTTTTACTATTAACCTGTTATGTAATTATCAACAATCATAGCCAAATATTGTGATTTTTCTTAAGTGTACTAAAATACTGATTTTTCTTTTGCTTTCGCTGTATGGTTATAATAACATTTAAATGAATAAAACAAACAAAACAAAGTAAACTAATAAAAAAAAATAAAAAAACTTCTTACATTCACACCAATTATCTAAGCCCATGTTAATTTCATTAAGAAACTGTATCATGGAAATCTTGATAACGGATAAATATATACTTAAATACTTTTTGTTTGTAAATACATACTTAATATACATAGTTAACACCCAGACCAAGACAAATAGACATGTTCATGCACACAAATATTTATCTTGTTCGGGAATCGAACCCGAGACCACTGGCGCAGAAGGTGGGTAGCCTACCCCTGCGCCAAATCGGTCGTCAGACTAATATTACGATTGTTGTTTAGAATCTAGATTTTTAGTGTTAACCTGTTAATTAACAAATTGTTAGTCACAATCATTACCAAATATTGTGACTTTTGTTATGTATATTTACTAAAATACTATTTTTCTGTTGATTTTGTTACGTTGTTGACATTAAGACAATTTAACGCTTCATAAATCACTACATTGTATTATTTATAAATTAGTTTCGAGGATCACATTCAATAAAAATATTTTTCACTCTTAAGTGAAATTTTTCAACCAACAATGAAATTTTTCGGAAAAATTTCACTGAGAGAAAAATTTCATGAAATTTACCCATCCCTAGACGCAGGTGAAGAATAATGAAGTAAAAGCATGAGTAAAAGTGAGAAATGAAGTAAGGCGCTCCGTACGATTCAGATTGTTATTCCTGCGTAAAACTCCCATGAGCATTGAAATGTGTAAACCACCCGCTCATTTTAATGAGTTAGTTATGTGTTATGTTATCAAGAAAGGAAGAGAAAACCGGACTTTTACAATGCCATGGACTTTGAATGAAAACTTAAGAAAGTCACTTAAGGCACTCAACTCAAGCAGGCCCTAGCCTGTTCCTTTAGGAACGATTAAAAAAAAACGTGTGTCTGTCTGTCAATGTCAACTGACTGTCAATGTCAAAAAAGTGACTTGTGTTTGTGTGATAAGGTAAAACTAGAAAATTAGAAATTGCATGCAAATGAATAAAAATAAAATAGTTTTGAGATTGTTTACTTGTTATTTAATTAGCAAAATTTAAATTGATCGATTGTACGTACACAATGGCTGAAATAACGTGGCCCTGGCAGTATAACTTCCCACCGTTCTTTACGTAAGTAAATCTCATTCCATTTGATAGTTAGATATTTGTTAACTTTGGAAAGAGGATAAAATCTTGGAAAATGAGTTTACTGAGTGAACGCTGTAAATACATAAGTGAAGGAAATGCTCACATCGTCTTAAAACTATTGCAAACGAATTACGTACTGCGGCTTATCAAACAATCTGGAGGAACTCTTGACTTGAATAAAATACAATTATCAATTAAATTTGCTAATAAAGTGACGAGTCCATTGTTTAACTCTGGTCTTGACAAATACGAGATTGTAGAAATCACAGAATGTGAATTAAATCAGCTGGCTCATGCTATAGAAGGAAAAAGGCCAGAACACAGGAAAATTCAATCTAGTTTTAGTAAATATGCAATTAAAGCACGAAACTTGCTCACTGTTGCTCCCGAGTATGATAGCTACTGCATTGAAATCAAACCTAAAGAAGGTTTCATTTCTCCAAAGTTAGCAGAATATTCCAAGTGTTATTTTTGTTTGAAACAATTTTTAAAGTTGAAAGAAATGAAAATAAGTTCGTTCAGTAAATATTGCCCTTTAGACTTGTTTTCGGGAGACAAGCAAAGAATGAAATATGCTGTCTTCAGCCTACTTGAGAATCCTCAAAATAATTTCAAAGTATTTAGAAATGACAGTATTATTTATAGTGAAAATTCATCAATAAATGCATTTTATGATATTTTGAACAATATGAGTGTCTTCAAGGGTTCAGTAGATCTTTTTTTGGAGTTATTGGTTGAAATTTTACTTGTCAATACTTTACAAAAACAAATTGTTATTAAAGAAGCAGTTGCAATGAATACTGACATTTATAATACTCATTGCATTGAAAGATGTTGCTTACCAACTGATAGCATACTATACAAATTGTTATTTGTACAGAAACTATCTGAAAATGTTACTTGTGACATTCAATGTGAGGAAATAGAGTACGTTTCAAGTATACTGGATGAGCTAGAAAAAGCATCTGTGATACATTTGAATGATAACATTGATCAGTTATTGAAGAACCTTAATCCAATGCATAAGGCGCTGATATCAGCTGTTGCCAAAGACTGTTCAATTATGATAAGCTTTTCATTTCAACATATTGAAGGCTTCCAATCAATTGTTATTGGAGATCATATAATATCATATAGAGTAGCTGTGACAGACTTAGAACCAAAACCAGCGAAAACTCTTGTGAAAAGAAAGAAAACGGAAGAAATACTAATTAAACTCTACAAGGAACATATTCACGTAGAGAAGCATGATTACACTTGAGTAAGTATCATAATAGTGACAGAAGAGTGTTGATAGCTATTTTCTACATCATTTGTATTATACAGGGTGGAATTATTTCATGAATGATAAGAGTACCTGGAGGGAAGTACCTACTACCTAATGGAGGAATTAAATATAGCTCAAAGGAAACATTTCCTTGTTGTTGAAATGAAACATAACTGCATTCAAAGATTTTTTTAAATACAAAAGTCCTGTACTTTTATGACATTTATCAATAGGGTAACACATAAACATTAAATCTCACATAAAAACATTGTTCCTTTCGGAGAAATTTAATTATTTCGAGTACTTTCACTACAGGTATCATGAAAAAATTCGACCTATATATTGTAATCTAATAATGTTTAAAATGTATATTGTAAATATTGTATTAAAGTGCACTCGGCCACCGAGGTCATGTTCATGACATTCATTTGTTTAATATTGGTTGCAGGATTCAACCTCATGCAGAAACAAGAGCAAAACAGTTAGAAGCCTGGGAACAACTAATAGTAGAATATTTGAAAGCCACAAAACAATCCACTATAGATATAAGGGAAACACAAAATAGTCCTGTTTTCAATAATACGGCAATTAATAGAAAATTATCACAAGATGCTGTACTAACAATATTAGAGGACATGGCACGGACGGGCAAAGCTGCTCCAACGGATAAAAGTAAAAACGTATGGGAAGTGTATTGGCATTCGTTGGATGAATGGGGCAATATGGTTTACAACTGGGCTTGCAACAATGGCCTAAACAATACAGTTTGTACTCTGTTTGAGCTTCGAGAAGGTGAAAATACAACAGATGAAGGTATATCAATTATTCCTAAGGCTGTAAACTGCGTTAAGCGGATGCCCGCGCGGTTTAACATACAAAAGTGCTCTGTCGTTTGCGCCCGCGCGGTTACCCGTCGCCCAGGGCCATGGTTGCGTAGTAGCGCTAGTTACTAGTATAGTGGCACGTATAAACTATATTTAGTGGCTACGGGGGGCGCGGGCGTCCGTGTATAATGATCTCATCATTTCTGATTCGATTGAGCAGGGAAATACTAAGCATCGCTCTCTCCATTGCTCGATGGGTGACTTTGAGCCTTCTTATGAGACACAATAGTAAAAGACCACGTCTCACACGATTTTTTGTTTGTATGTTTGTAATGGCTAAACTCTGAGCTACTAAACCTATTTAAAAAAATTCTTTCACCTCATAGGCTATATTTTAACCTAATATTCCCACAGAAACGGGAATCGCGCGAGTAAAATCATTGATTAAATTGAAATTTCATTATATATCCTTTTTTTTCAGAATTCCATGGCTTGGATATGAACGTGTTATTAAAGGCACTTAAGGCATTAGAAACTAAAGGCAAATGTGAACTAATGGAGTTTGATGACAACCAAGGTGTGAAGTTCTTCTGAGCATAAACAATAATGTTTAGAAATAGAGTCAGTGGTTATAAACTAAATAGCAGCTTTTTTGTTGCTTTGCACTTAATTCTACTTACGATCTATGATATGAATTCAAGTACCATTTGAGGGTGAAATACAAAGGAGCAGCAGTGTGCAGAAGAGATATGAAAATTGTTATTTAACTATTAAGGCAAGGATTCCCGAGCGAAATAGGCACGCTAACACTTGCTCGGCCGCGCGCGATTCACTTCGCGTGGACGCAACGGCAGCCGTCAGTGAACTGTGAACTCGCGAGCATCCCGCGAATAGAAATGCACTTTAAATTCAATTAAAAATTATAATAAAAAATTTAAACGGCCGGAATCCCTTGCCTATTCTAAGACAATTATTTTCGTATATTTTTCATTAACTAAAACCAAGTAGTATATTGCGAGTAATAGGATATTTGAATTACGATTGGACAGATGTTTGAAATTTTATTTCATGCAGTAAAGTATAACTAATAGAAAATTTATTGCCGGAGTCATAAGATAAAAGTGTAAAATAACATATAATAATACCTATGTTTTCCAAATTTTGAGTACTTGTGATTTGCGAGTAATCCATAGTTTCCATACCCTATTTTCGGGAATCCTCGCCTTAACTAGTTGTGTGCTGAATGTATCCCAATTTGATTTTAAATGAAACTGTAGCCCATAGGGCGTTTGTGCACTACACTGAATTTTACTGATCCGGAAAAAACGGATGCTTGAATTTTAATTATTTAATCATTTATAATAGTAAGAATTTATTTATTTCGTGTAGTTTAGGGTTTGAAACATTGAAACTACATGAAATAAATAAATTCTTACTATTATAAATGATTAATTATTAAAATCCAAGCATCCGTTTTTTTCCGGATCGGTAAAATTCAGTGTAGTGCACAAACGCCTATAGAGTTGTATTAAACAGTAAATTTTTTATTATGAAATCAGACATATTTTATTATTTGTCTATCTATTTTAAATTATTGAAATATTATTTTTCATTTAATGGCAATGAACTCTTACAATTTATACTAACATTATCTAGATTTAATTAATACCTACCTACTGTGGTGCACATTATGTAACTGACTCTAATTCTAAGTGTTTTGTTAGCTAGTATGATTCAATCAATTTTATAACTGTAAGTACATGCATTTTCAATGTTGAAAGGTCTTTATTGCATTTTGTTAAGTTGAAACTGTTTTGATGTTGAAATATATTATAATGCTGGATATTTTTACTATATGGCGAGTTCTTATTTATAGGCAACCACGTGGTAGGTAATTGATAAAAATCTCATCTTCCATATTAACACCACAAAATTTTAATTAGTACAAAGATTTAAAGGGATGGTAGTGTCCATCAATACAAACAATTTTCACTATGGGGCCAACCAAGTAATCGCGAAAAAAAAACAGCTGTTCCATACATTTTAGTCGAGTCGATGTTGTGCTTTTGTATGGAACAGCCTTCGATCATATAAACCCTAGATACAGCGTAAACGCACAGAAAGTGAAGCCGCCAACGAATGCTCCATTCGAAAGGGAGCATTAGACCGCTCTCAGTAGTCATTTGACCGCCCGACGAAACGATGCCTAAATGTGCTGAGAAGATGCGCAAAAACAATTCCAAAAAAAGGGAAAAAAAGAGATGTAATATCATACTTTCAGTCCGTATTGAACGTAAGTATAATTGCACAATTAATTTAAAGTCAAACATGTACTGAAACTATCATAATTTCATTATTTATTTCTAAAATATTGTTATATTCCTTGCCGCGCAACCGTTTCTTCTATTTGCGTGAGTAAGACAGAGATGCAGACATGACGAAATACGATTCGCTGTTCTAGCGTCGGCCGACCATCTGATCTGAGCTTTCCATGTAATAAGATCGTAAGTACTACCATGCCGACCGAATTTAAATCCAATTACTGTTGCTTAGGGTCGAATATCAAATGTGGTGACGGCAGTATTCGGAATCGAAATATGTATAACTATAACTACTAACGACGCAGTGGCGTGCATTGCTTTTCAGAATAGGTAGGCACTATACGCCGCGTGGTGTCTAACCTATAGGCAAGGCAGAAATATAAAAAATAATTATTTTTGAATATTCAAAATTTCAAAGAATTTTCTCACGAACTATGTGATGTGGTGTGGCGTGTGCCTTAGTCAGTGTATAAAACCACCAACGATTCCAACGAAGTATAACGGCAATGTATACTGAACAACAATTAAATTAAGGACAACAGGAGGTAGGTAGCAAAATATGTAAATAGAGTAAACAAAGTATCACCGCCATGTAGAAACGTACAGAGCCATCTTTGGACAAAAAACAAAACTAAATATAAACACCGCCGGTGCTTTTGTAGGTATGCCTACATAAGGGTGATAAATTGCGAAGGTCGAACGTCAGTGTATTACGCGTGGGAAGTACGACATTTTTATTTCGTCGTATTCATTTAAATAAAAAATATTAATGCCAGTGATAGTAAATTGTATAGGATTCAAGTAGGCAGCCGGGCAACTGCCTACTGTCGCGCACTGCGCGTTTTTTATGAAGGAAGTTTTTGTTATAAGCACGAATAAATAGAGGTCAGTGGTTATAAGTAATAAAAATTAGGTAAGTATCATAATTTAGTAAGCTCAACCAATAATAATTGGGGAGCACGGATACTAAAATTTAATGGTAATTTTTTCGATTTTGCGAGGTAGGCACTGCTTAAATGCCTATATGCAATGCACGCCCCTGAACGACAGTGCTGTTGGAATCACTTTTTCAAGCGCATTTAGAATGGAATTGCGTATCTAGGGTTTATATGATCGAAGGGAACAGCAGATATTTTTTCGCGATTCCGTGGAAATTGTTCGTATTGATGGACACTATCATCCCTTAAAGTCTTTGTACTAACTAAAATTTAGTGGTCTACTTATACTTATTAAATATAAAGACCAAAGATTTTTTTATCCGTTTTTTATGTTTGTAATGGATAAACTCAAAACTACTGGACTGATCTTATTTTTATTATTCCCACGGGAACGGGAATCACGCGGGTGATACCGCTGGGCGCAGCTAGTACAAAAATACAATAAATACAAGGAGGATCGAGGACTCCCATCACATTATTTTCTTCAGTCCCAAATTACGCAGCAGCACTTGTAAGTCGTGGGCCACACTGGAGCGGGGCGCGTCTTGCGTCCGCGGTGAGCGGGAAAATAGTAGATTGTATTACAAGGGAGCAAAATAATATATTTACGGCGAGGGCGCTATTTTGAATCCAGAGCGCAGTGAAGGATTCTAGAGTAGAATCTCGAGCGCAGCGAGGGATTCTAAAGTAGAATCCTGAACACAGCGAGGGATTCAATATACGCCGCCCGAGGTGAAAATAATTTTGCGGCCGAGTAATACATTCATCCCCCTCTATAAGAAAAGCAGTAAAGACAACTCAAACTACCTACCTTTCTTTGTCGTTCGGATACATCATAGCGCTAGTCGGGCAAGAAAAAAAATTTGAGTTTTGAAATAAAAAAAAATGTTAATAAAAAAAATATATGTCCATCAGATTCCTTATAAGTATCTCCGGGGATGCCGGAAAATCTAGCCGGTTAGATTTTAGCTACGACTCACCGTTTACGAGATAATCTCAATTTTATAAAATTCCGTTTTTGAAAAGGAGATCAGTCACGCTTCATACATGTTTGGACCAAAAAAGTAAAAGTATCGGCCAACGAAAAAAAATTGCATATTACTATTGTAAACAATGTAGAGATCATTTTTTGTTATGGCGTCAACAGTGTACGATTAGCGGCCAAGCAGTTATAAAAGTTTGAAAATATCATTTTTTTTCTCTTTATTTTCAAACTTGAATAAAAAATGAACGGCCAAAGTGCGGCCAACGAAAAAAAATTGCACATTACTATTTCAAACAGTGTAACGATCATTTTTTGTTATTGCGACAAAAGTGTACGATTAGCGGCCAAGCAGTTATTCAAGTTTGAAAATGTATTTTTTTTCTCTTTATTTTCAAACTTAAATACAGCTTGGCCAAAGTGCGGCCAACGAAAAAAAATTGCACATTACTATTGTAAAACGTGTAACGATCATTTTTTGTTATGACGTCAACAGTGTACGATTAGCGGCCAAGCAGTTATTCAAGTTTGAAAATAACATTTTTTTTCTCTTTATTTTCAAACATGAATACAGCTTGGCCAAAGTGCGGCCAACGAAAAAAATTGCACATTACTATTGTAAACAGTGTAACGATAATTTTTTGTTATGGCGACAACAGTGTACGATTAGCGGCCAAGCAGTTATTCGAGTTTGAAAATATATTTTTTTTTCTCTTTATTTTCAAACTTGAATACAGCTTGGCCAAAGTGCGGCCAACGAAAAAAAATTGCATATTACTATTGTAAGCAGTGTAACGATCATTTTTTGTTATGGCGTCAACAGTGTACGATTAGCGGCCAAGCAGTTATTCAAGTTTGAAAATAACATATTATTCTTTCTCTTTATTTTCAAACTTGAATACAGCTTGGCCAAAGTGCGGCCAACGAAAAAAAATTGCACATTACTATTGTAAACAGTGTAACGATATTTTTTTGTTATGGCGTCAACAGTGTACGATTAGCGGCCAAGCAGTTATTCAAGTTTGAAAGAAAATTTTTTTTTCTCTTTATTTTTAAACTTGAATACAGCTTGGCCAAAGTGCGGCCAACGAAAAAAAATTGCACATTACTATTGTAAACAGTGTAACGATCATTTTTTGTTATGGCGTCAACATTGTACGATTAGCGGCCAAGCAGTTATTCAAGTTTGAAAATGTCATTATTTTTGGTATAAATACGATCGCAAAACGGATTGAACGAAATTGAACGAAAACGAATTCCTCGTCAGCATTATAACTGACCCACGAACGTCCCACCTGCTGGGTACCTACGTGAATCGACTAACCAATTATGCAATACTTTTTTATATGCTAAATAGTAACTTTAACTTGTTATAATATTATCAAAACAAATCTAACTGTCATGCTCTAATCTGTGACTACTGCTCTATAGTGTGTGAACAATAAACGATCTGTCTTGCAACAACTACTTCCGTGTTTCATTAGGTTATGGATCCAGTCCCACGTTTTAATTACGAATTAAGTATATTTCAAGTAATTTTAGTGTTTTGTGGTATATAATCGCGCAAAATGTCATCAAGCTATATAATCAACGTGCCCAAGTTGAAAGGACGCGAGAATTATGATGACTGGGCGTTCGCGGTAAGAAACTTTATGGTGTTAGAAGGCATTGATCTGGACAATATTCCGCCGACTATTAGTGTAATTGAGCAAGCAAAGGCAAAAGCCAAGCTAGTCATGACTATCGATCCTACGTTATACGTCCACATCAAGACTGAGAACACTGTCGAAGCGTTGTGGAAAAAGCTGAAGCAACTGTTTGACGACGCCGGGTTTACTAGGAAAATCAGCTTGCTTCGATCATTAATATCGATACGCCTAGAGAATAGTGAATCCATGACAAGCTACGTGTCTCAAGTGGTTGAAACAGCGCAACGTTTGAAAGGAACAGGTTTTGAAATCAGTGAAGAGTGGGTCGCATCACTGCTTTTAGCCGGGCTTCCAGAAAAATTCGCGCCCATGATCATGGCGATCGAACATTCGGGATTGACGATAAGCGCTGACGTCATAAAAACTAAGCTTCTCGATATGAATTCTGATGTTGGCAGTACTGGAAGCGGAACAGACGCTGCTTTTTGGACAAATCGTCGAACAAAAGGCGGGAACACGCATTCCAAGCAAACGTCAAAGTCAAATCAAATGTCATCAGGAAGCAAGCAAATAAAATGCTATCGATGCAAGAAGATAGGACACTATAAAAACCAATGTACTGAATCAAAATTTAAGGAAGCAGGTGCCTTCAGTGTGGCTTTTCTTCAAGGACAACAATTTAGTACTGATGATTGGTACATTGATTCTGGTGCGAGTTTTCATATGACGGCGAACAGACAGAATTTATTTTTAACACGAAAACAGGAAATTACTGAAATAGTTGTGGCGAATCAAACAACTATGCCAGTTATGTGTGCCGGCGATACACTAATAACTACATGTGTAAACACCGATCAGTTTGACATTCGTGTGAAAAATGTGTTATACATTCCTAACCTCACAACCAACCTACTATCTGTTAGCCAGCTGATAGCAAATGGAAACACAGTTTCGTTTGAGCAGAATTGTTGTTACATCCGTAATAAACAGAATAAGCTGATAGGAGTGGCAAGTTTACACAATGGAGTATACAAACTTAAGACTGTAAAGTCGGAGGTGTTGGCAGCTTCGGCAGTACACACATCAGATGCAAGACTGTGGCATAGGCGACTCGGGCACATCAATAGTAGTGATTTAGAGAAAATGAAGAATGGTGCAGTGGAGGGTGTGTCATTTAAGGATAAAGCGACCATCCAGAAATCCAACTGTCAAGTATGTTGTGAAGGGAAACAAGCTCGTTTACCTTTCCCATCTGCCAACCATAGAAGTGAAACCCTGTTAGAAGTGGTGCACTCAGACTTATGTGGGCCTATGGAGAAGAAATCTATTGGCCAGGCAAGATATTTTCTTCTTTTTGTCGATGATGCGAGTCGAACTGCAAATGTGTATTTTTTAAAAGAAAAGAATCAAGCACTGCGTTACTTTAAGGAGTATAAAAGTTTGGTGGAAAAACAAACTGGAAATAAAATCAAAGTTCTGAGAACAGACAATGGAGGAGAATTTTGTTCCCAGGAGATGGAAAACTATTTGAAAGCGGAAGGTATAGTCCATCAGAAAACCAACCCATATACTCCGGAGCAGAATGGCCTCTGTGAGCGCTTCAACAGAACAATAGTTGAGCGGGCTAAATGCTTACTTTTTGAGGCTAAATTAGGAAAAGAGTTTTGGGCAGAGGCAGTGAACTCGGCAGTTTACCTTAAGAATAGGTCGCCGGCCTCAGGTCTAGGAGATATTACACCATTTGAGAAATGGACAGGCAGAAAACCTAACCTTAGTCATATCAGAGTGTTTGGTAGTCCTGTGATGGTGCATGTGCCCAAGAATAAAAGACTAAAATGGGACAAGAAAGCTGTCAAGTATATTTTAGTCGGTTACCCAGACAACATAAAAGGGTACAGATTATACAACTTGGAAACAAGGCAAATTACTATGAGTAGGGATGTGACTATAATGGAAATAGCAGACACTACAGATAATACTCAGATAGTAGTGCAAGAAATTACTGATGCACAGGATTTGCAATCAGTGGAGGAAGAAACAGAAGAAATTTCAGATCCAAATGACCTTACCTTTGTTCCTGACACTTCTAGTTCGAGCTCGACATCAGATGACACATATACAATGTGTGATGAGGAAAATGTTGTAACTCCTGAAGAAGTTCCTGAGGTGTCAAGCAAACGAACAAGAAAACCAATAGAGAGGTTTGGTATTTCAAATCTCACCATTGCTGAAAGGCAAGAGTCTTGGGATGATGAAATAACTTATGAAGAGGCTATGAAGGGGCCAGAAAGAGAGATGTGGGAAGAAGCCATGCAACAGGAGCTCAAAGCATTTGATGAGAACCATGCTTGGGAGTTTGTGGATGAGAAAGAGGCAGACAGAGTGGTACAGTGTAGGTGGGTGTTTAAAAAGAAGTTGGAAAGTGATCGTAAAGTGAGATTCAGAGCTCGCTTAGTGGCCAAGGGCTTCACCCAGAAGGAAGGTGTGGACTACAGTGCTACATACTCGCCTGTGCTCAGGTACTCAACTTTAAGACTGTTGTTCGCTTTAAGTGTTAAATTAGATTTTAAAGTAACCCATCTCGATGTTACCACTGCATTTTTGAATGGCAGTCTTAGTGAAAATGTTTACATGCAGGTCCCGCCTTTATTGAAATGTAGAAGTAATACTGTACTAAAGTTGCATCGTGCTATCTATGGTTTAAAACAATCTGCCAGGGCCTGGAACCAAAAACTTAACGACTGTTTACTTGCATTGGGTTATGTCAGATCCAAATTGGAACCATGCCTGTATAGTAAAAAGGAAAATAATAATCAGATTTATATAACTGTGTTTGTCGATGATTTTTTCATATTTTCAAATAGTAGCTCTATGACAGATAAATTAAAGAAAGATTTAATGTCAAATTTCAAGATTAAAGATTTAGGGCAAGTTAAAAACTGTTTGGGAATGAGGGTTAAGATGTATAAAGATGGGAGTATATCATTGGATCAGGAGCAATTTGTTAATCATATTTTAATGAAATTTAACATGTTTGATTGTAATGGGGTTGATACTCCAATTGAAAATAACTTAAAATTAGAGAAGTCTGATAAGGTTGACAAACAATATCCTTATCAACAGCTGTTAGGGAGCCTAATGTACCTGTCTGTCCTAACACAGCCAGATATCAGTTTTAGTGTCAGTTATTTAAGCCAATTTAATAATTGTTTCACAGCAGTCCATTGGAGACATGCAAAACGAATATTAAAGTACTTAAAGAGAACTAAATCATATGGATTAATATATAGCAAAGATAATTGTAATTTGGAAGGCTTTGTAGATGCTGACTGGGGCTCTAACAATATTGATAGAAAATCCTATACAGGTTTCTGTTTCAAATTGTCAGGAGCTGTGATATCATACGAGTGTAAAAAACAGCAAACAGTGGCATTGTCAAGTACAGAAAGTGAGTACATGGCAATTTCAGAAGCCTGTAAGGAGGCTATTTATTTAAAAAACTTATTATCTGAAATTGTTAGTTGTAACTATACTATTATTCTGTACAATGATAATCAGGGTGCCCAGAAATTGACAGAGAATCCCTTGTTCCACAGGAGAACTAAACATATTGACATTCGGCACCATTTTATTCGAGAGACTGTTGCAAATAATATAGTCAAAATAGTTTATCTGTCAACTTCTGTAATGCCCGCAGACCTTTTAACAAAAGGATTATGCAGCATTAAGCACAACCAATTTGTTAAGCAATTAGGCATTAAAAGTGTTTAATGTATTTATGTTAGTCATTAAGTGTGTTAATAACTTAAGTTTTTTGAATTGTTTGTTTTAATGTGTTATGTAGTTAAACAAATGTGCACTAAGTAAATGTGTATTAATGTTTATAAATAACAAGCTTTTTTTTTTCTTAATTATTTTTGTTTGTGTAAAAAGTGTTAACGTAAACAATAATGTTTATCAATAATTCTTTGTAACTAGCTATTGGTTTTTGGTTATTTTTTGTGTTCAGATTATTTTGATAAGTGGAGGTGTTATAATATTATCAAAACAAATCTAACTGTCATGCTCTAATCTGTGACTACTGCTCTATAGTGTGTGAACAATAAACGATCTGTCTTGCAACAACTACTTCCGTGTTTCATTATAAC
Source organism: Crambus lathoniellus (assembly GCA_949710035.1). Taxonomy (NCBI): domain Eukaryota; kingdom Metazoa; phylum Arthropoda; class Insecta; order Lepidoptera; family Crambidae; genus Crambus; species Crambus lathoniellus. The sequence continues at coordinate 6,905,476 of OX453298.1, forward strand.
TAAGGTCTAGTACACTACAGAGCCAGCATAAGGAAATACCGTAAAATAGATATTGACTACAACGTGAATTTGGCCAAGCTGTATTCAAGTTTGAAAATAAGGAGAAAAAAATGTCATTTTCAAACTTGAATAACTGCTTGGCCACTAATCGTACACTGTTGACGTCATAACAAAAAATGATCGTTACACTGTTTACAATAGTAATTTGCAATATTTTTTCGTTGGCCGCACTTTGGCCAAGCTGTATTCAAGTTTGAAAATAAAGAAAAAAATGACATTTTCAAACTTGAGTAACTGCTTGGCCGCTAATCGTACACTGTTGACGCCATAACAAAAAATTATCGTTACACTGTTTACAATAGTAATGTGCAATTTTTTTTCGTTGGCCGCACTTTGGCCAAGCTCTATTCAAGTTTGAAAATAAAGAGAAAAAAATGTCATTTTCAAACTTGAATAACTGCTTGGCCACTAATCGTACACTGTTGACGTCATAACATAAAATGATCGTTACACTGTTTACAATAGTAATATGCAATTTTTTTTCGTTGGCCGCACTCTGGCCAAGCTGTATTCAAGTTTGAAAATGAAGAAAAAAATGTCATTTTCAAACTTGAGTAACTGCTTGGCCACTAATCGTACACTGTTGACGTCATAACAAAAAATGATCGTTACACTATTTACAATAGTAATCTGCAAATTTTTTTTGTTGGCTGCACTTTGGCCAAGCTATATTTAAGTTTGAAAATGAAGCAAAAATGTCATTTTCAAACTTGAATAACTGCTTGGCCGCTAATCGTACACTGTTGACGTCATAACAAAAAATGATCGATACACTGTTTACAATAGTAATTTGCAATTTATTTTCGTTGGCCGGCACTTTTACTTTTTTGGTCCAATTTGACTGATCTCCTTTCTCGGTCATACAAAATCAGTTGATTTTTTTTTAAGTATATATAACAGGTAAAAAATGAATCGTTTTGGACCCTGTTATTAGATAAACAATCATCGCTTTTCGAATCGATGGGATGAAAACAAATATATTGAGACGGACGGGAGGGGCCACACTGGCGCGTCCGGCGGTCACCGCGACCGGCGGCGGAGGGAATAGTATGTGTTCACGCGTCGCTCCAGTAGGGCTACCACAACTTGAGCGCGACTCGAGTGAGAAAGAGTCGCGGGCACTTTCAACCAATCAGATCGCTCGTAGATAGCGGGCGTGACTTAAGGCGACGTGCTGATTGGTTGAAAGGAGCGCGACAAAGAGTCGTGCTAAGTTGTGCTAGACCTACAGTGTGGCCCAACTAAGGCTCAACCCACACGAACCTGTCTGTTATAGTTACGGTTAAACTAAGATGGTGCAACCCACCCTTAGAAAAGGACAGTAAATGACTTCGGTAGTATGTGACGTCACTACCGGTTACAATAAGCCAGTAGGATAATTTGATTTAACCTCCTTTGTGGTTTATATGTCTAGTGGTTCACACCACCGATTTCAGACCAAGAGATCCCGGGTTCGATTCCCAGTGGGGGTATATATTGTATTCGCGTTGGTTGGTGGTAGGACTTGTTCTTAGTCCGCCTGGCTAGCTACCACCATGCTATCTAGGTCTGACGTCATAACAATGATGTTTTCAGCATTATTGTGTTCCGGCAGTGAAAGATAAGATAGCCAGTTCCTCAGTGATTGAGGATTCCGGGAGTAGTGCGCCACCTTCAGCCTTATCACCACTTAACATCATGTGTGATGAAGGCTAATTGCTACCCCGTTCCGGATAAAAAAAAACGAAAAACTAATGACATTTTTTTAATGAAACAACCATTTGACAATGTTTTTATTTAATCAATCTGTGTAAAATTGTACAAGGAATTACAAAATCGATCACTTGAATTTGATATTTTAATTACTTATTACATTAAACATTGGTAAAATAAATTCATTAATTTTACATTAAGTAATTATTATGATTTTAATAACACTGATGAAGACAAATTTAAAAACCATAACATATTATTTTAATGTTCTCATCTCATCGATTATTATAGGTATGTTATACTACAACCATTTTATACGCCTACGATATAAATTAAATGTTAAGTAGTGTATAATATTAACTAGGACTAAAATAGTCTCAAACATTTGTATGTAACCAAATATTGGTTATTTGGTTGCATACGAGACGAATTATCCTCGACATTATCATAAGATATTGGAAATCAGACTTTATCAGGTTGAAATAAAGGGACAATCATACCATACTCATTTAAATACTTACTTAGAATGTACAATGTCCTATTACTGTGCTATTACTACGTTATGTTATGACCCTGTCTGTCACTCCCGCGTTAATATAGTGCATCACGTCGGTCCCTTGAGACGGCGGCAGTCATCGCATCTGTGCGAGCGTGACGCAACTATATTTTACGTGGGAGCGACAGGGACAGTGCCCTTAGTATCAGTTTGGCCACAGCCTTCTCTATTGTGAAGGCTGTGGTTTGGCAAACTGTATTCGTAAATTTCGTGATCGAAAACTAACGCTCTATCACTTTCATGCCCTTTGACTGCTTTACCGACATGAGCAGTTCGTCCGATAGTTTTCGTAAACGTTGACAGTTACAAACAACTCATACTAAGGTTGCTAAGGGTAGGTACAGTCTGTACGTCATTCTTCGTGCTCCGCGACCATGTGTAATAAAAAGGTGATCGCTCCCATCTTACTTAAAAGTAATGTATGTAATTCCCATTATTTCTCGCCGTCAAATAGTCGCCATAATGTTTTATTAAGATTAAACAATCAGTCTTCAACCAAAATACTTACACTTTAAAAATTCAACACACATGTTAACTGTACACAGTGTACTTTTTACCTAATGTTATGCAAAAGTCAAAAGATCAAAAACTTACCTTAAATTATGAAAATTGTGCCTTTCGCGATTGTACTCTATTTGACAACTATTGATATTTAGTTACTGCGAAGTCGAGGTGGGTAAGCCTAATTTTGTAATGACTACCTGAACGAGCAAACCATGTTCACAAGTGCTGTTGATGCAGCACAGTCTAGTTTGATTGATGCCTACCTAGAGTGAATAAAAGTTATTTATTTTCGTTTTATGTAGGTACTTTCTAAGATCTGTACCCCTTAGTGTAAGCTTGTAAATGTGCAAACGTTACTATCGCGTTCGCGTTACGAATTCTAACAGCCGGTTGCACCAAAATATTCATTTTACGAATTCGTAAAAAGTAACTGAATTTTGCTGTCAAAACTGTCAAATCCCATACATTTTTAAACCATAAACCCTGTAAAAGACAGTAAAAGTAAAAGTATAATGTAAAAAAAAACTTGGTGCAACCGGTGGTAAGTATTCTAGATCTTATTGCTTTACTTTATGATACAGTCTATCTGTCAAAAATTAACGCAAACGCGATAGTACTTATTCGTATTACTAACTTACACACAGCCCTCTGAGCGCCCGCCGGCCGAGTGCTGAGTGCGAGTTTTTCTACGTTATAATATTTTTGTATGGTGTTACAGTACGCACATCTGATACGTTATGTAGGTAGATACGCACATCTACCTACATAACGTACCTACCTATTCCACTAGATAGCGTACCATCAATTATAGAATTGATGGTATACGTTATCTAGTGGAATAGGTTATATATATAGTTAAAATCTCGCACTATGCACTCTGTACTCTTATTTATTATCTACAGTGGATTTTTAGAAAAAGTTCGTAAGTATACAAGTTATTTTAATTTTTAGTTTTTTGCATTCACAATGCAATTTTTATTATTGAAAAATGGAAAATGAAGTAAGTATTTAGAAAAAAATCGACCCGTCTCACAATCCGATGGGACTTTTTCTAAATAGGTACTTCATTTTACATTTAGTTCGTATGCAGTCAAAATAAAGTATTGATCTTACTTATAGGTGTATCGAGCACTAGAAAACGGGATTAAAAGTGACACAGAAGATTCAGTAATTATTCGTAAGCATTGTCTCGAGAACATAAGAATTTCGCAGTAACTATTCTTAGCCAACCTAGTACCTACTAGGTTTCTCAAATGCCCTAAATATGGGTTCTTAAATACATTACAGACTACAACATCACAGATAACATTACAACAGAAATTATATTTGGAATGTTTAATAAATAATTTAAAATAGGTACATACTTACAATCATCATCAATGCTTACAATTAAATGTTAGGTATAGGAAAATGATACAAAGCAACTATTTACAATAAGCAACAATATACCTACCTACAACTCGACTTGATAATACCTTTTGATTGAGCAACAACGTTTGAAATCTCATTTTCACATTTAATCATGCCTTTAAAATTAGATATATTTTCATACAAAACACGCAGTGAACAGTAGTTAAGGCGATACTCGAAAAAAATGTGCTGAAGCGAGATAGCAATGAGAAAACGACGCGCGCGGGAGCGAGACCGCTTTTGCAGATTAGGCAAAAAAAACACAAAATCACTTCGTATTAAAAAACTACAGCGATTTTAAAAAAAATGCTGCTATACGATCCTCAATATTATTGGTGTCCACTAATTAAACCAATTTTCAATAGTGTAAGTAGGTAACCCCATTTAAGAATAATCTTCACTTTTCGTATTTTTTAGAGATCTTTTCGAAAAGAAAAAGTGTCGAGGCAAAATCATAAAATCGTGTTTTTGAAACTATACGATTCTAGATAAAGGTATGAAGAAATATATATCTTATTACCAGATTTGTAACAACTGTAACCGTCCTATAGTTTTAAATCAAAAAGTCCATATTTTTCCGAGTAGCGCCTTAAAACAAAAAGATGAACAAAAAAAGTTATACATTAACAAAGGCGGTTCTTACACTGCACCGCATTGAAGGAGAAACCCATTCATCTTTAACCCGTCAAAGTTGTTAAAGAGATACCTATGTAAACTGGAAAATCATAGGTTTAATTTAGTGATTATCAGTCTCTAAAAATGCGCAATATTTTATGAGCCTATAATGGAGGGGATGAGTAATCATCAGCCGTTTTAAAAGTCCCACTGCTGGGACGCAGACCTTCCTTTGCTCCTTAGATTTTTAAGGAGTGAAAGGCAGCTTAGGTTAGGTACCCACTTAGAAAGGTTCAGCATTTTGTAGCTTCGATAAAATCGCCATGACATTTTCGCCAAGTAGGTATTTTAACAGTAACATTTTGTAGCTCTGCTTCCTATGAGCGAGCTGCCTTATGAGTCTATTTACATAACGTTTCTTAAGCGAGCAGACCACGCTCGTTTAGATCGATAGAAACGGACTGGGCGTGCATCGAGTAGACGCGCTCGTTTCCATCGCTTAGAATATAGCCGAGGGAAGGCTACAGATGTTTTATCTCAGAAGCGCGGGTGAGCCACGCTTGTGTGTGTAAATGTACCTACATGCACAGTGTCTATAGCTGCGTAAGCTCGGTAGCGCTCAGTTTTGTTTGGCCGAGTCGCCGCCCGACGCACACAGGAGCGCGTGTCTATACTCATTACAACTACAAGTATGGCTCACCCGCGCTCGTGAGATAAAACAACCTGTAGCCGTCCCCACACACGAGCCACAAGAAGCTAGACAAAGAAATAAGTGACAACAGACTACCGGCGTCGGCGCCGGGGCGTGTTCATATAAAATGTATGAAAACTACAGGAAAATGGTCTGTGGCGGCGTTTTTCTGTGGCCCGAACAGTGGCCTACAAATGTTTGCTGCACTCCAAGGCCGCGTTGCAGTACCCGTTCCCGAGTCGGTCCGTCCCGTTGGGCGGCGCTCTGTCGGGCGGCGCTCCGTTAGGCGGCGCTCTGTTGGGCGGCGCCCTGTTGGCTCGCGTTTTGTCGCACACGAGCAGGTCGACGGCGGGGTCGTGTCTACAAAATGTGGCCTACAAATGTTCGCTGCACTCCAAGGCTGCGTTGCAGTACCCGTTCCCGAGTCGGTCCGTCCCGTTAGGCGGCGCTCTGTTGGGCGGCGCCCTGTTGGCTCGCGTTTTGTCGCACACGAGCAGGTCGACGGCGGGGTCGTGTCTACAAAATGTGGCCTACAAATGTTCGCTGCACTCCAAGGCTGCGTTGCAGTACCCGTTCCCGAGTCGGTCCGTCCCGTTAGGCGGCGCCCTGTTGGCTCGCGTTTTGTCGCACACGAGCAGGTCGACGGCGGGGTCGTGTCTACAAAATGTGGCCTACAAATGTTCGCTGCACTCCAAGGCTGCGTTGCAGTACCCGTTCCCGAGTCGGTCCGTCCCGTTAGGCGGCGCTCTGTTGGGCGGCGCCCTGTTGGCTCGCGTTTTGTCGCACACGAGCAGGTCGACGGCGGGGTCGTGTCTACAAAATGTGGCCTACAAATGTTCGCTGCACTCCAAGGCTGCGTTGCAGTACCCGTTCCCGAGTCGGTCCGCCCCGTTGAGCGGCGTTCTGTTGGGTTGCGCTCCATTGGATGGCGCTCCGTTGGTCGGCGCCCCGTTGGCTCGCGTTTTGTCGCACACGAGCAGGTCGACGGCGGGCACGACGGCGTTCCCGCTGCGCGCGCCGGGCGGCCGGTAGCACCACCACGCTAGGAAGAAGAACAGGACGGAGCAAAACTTACCCACCAGTGCTAGAGCCAACATATACCTGTGGAATAGGGAATTTGTATTGAAAGTTGTGTTCGGCAGGAGTGGAAAAAGTGAGAGGAGACATATGTCCACAGACGGGCGCTACAAGGGTTGCTATAGATAGATAGATGTTCCTCTCCAGGCTGCAAAGTATCTGTGTCCCAAATTTCAGCCAAATCCTTTCAGCCGTTTTGGCGTGATTGAGCAACAAACATCCAAACCACCAAACATCTAAACTTTCACATTTATAATATTAGTAGTAGGATAAGTTGAAGAATTGTTATAACTCTCTCATAATGTAACCATGGTATAATCGCGCGGACTTTAGTCCACTTTAACTGTCGAGTAGATAATGGACTCAGGATCAGTTTATGCTATTTTTGTTGTCTATGAGAAGTGTTTTCTCACTGGTTAGCAATACTGGTTGTAAAGAGTTGCAACCCTATGACCCCATCCGGGACTGCCGGCAGAAGTGAAAACTTGAATATTAACGTTGTGCATTTCTGATATTCTTAATTTTTTTAACCCGTTGATTTTTAGAAAATATACTTAGAGATGAATTAGATGCGTTGATAAAGGGCTTCCTTTTCCTTTCGACAAAAAATAATAATACGAACTGGATTTGATCCGACGGTCTTCTGTTCTGCCGCCGCGCGCCGCCTGTTTTCTAACCGAGGTGCCAGAGCCATCACAACATTGGGAAAGATGGCGAAATTTGCCTTCGTATTCTAATGATAATGACATTGTACACAATAAACACTTTTATCAGGCGTTCATGTGATAGCTATAATAAATTATTCACCAATATTGATATTTTTTCTTCATCCATTGGCAGATATAAAAATGAATTAAAGAAATTGCTCCTTCCCATTAATTAGTTATCTTTGTCAGCAGGTGCTCATTATTAAGAAACTATTATTAAGTGTATTAAATGTGATTTTTCTCTATGCTTAATTGTAAATTGTACAAGTAGTTATAACTATACTTATTCCAAAGTTTTCATTCCTTTTCTATTATATATAATGGAACTCTAGGTCTATTTATAGGATTCTTGCCTTTGTATATATATACATTATAAGACTGTTTGTTTCCTTAAATAAATAAATAAATAAAATAAAATTGTAGGTAACAGTTTTTCGATCAGATGTCTTACGGTCACGTGATCGTCTTACGTCTTACGGTTATCGTGTTACGGTCATGTGATCCTGACGCGAGTTTACAAGTTTTTACCCATCACAAAAAGTGCACAACGCCGCTTAAGAAGTTTCCACTTCATAAAAAGGTCCAGCCTAGTAAAATCATGCATGACATGCTGCATTTTTCATTTCTTCATTTACCTGCTCATGTTGACGTTGTCGTACAGCAAGCAGGCGCCGGTGGTCCCGCAGGACGTGTCCCACAGCGAGCACGACAGGTCTATGAGGAACCCGAACAGCAGCGGCGCGGGGATGGTGCCCAGCAGGCGCACTTTGATCCACTGGATGCCCAGCGCGAACGAACGCTGGTCTTCACGGACACATCTACAAGTTTGCCGAGATGAAATTTTTTGATTTGTTTTCGAGTCCCCGATATTTCAGCGCAGTTGCGCACGCCATGATCACGGAGTACTTAACTGAAGAAAGTTAATGAGGGTTGGATTGAGCGTAGAAAACGAACAAGAAAGAGGGTAGACAGATTTGTCTACTCCCATCCAACCCTCATTAACTTTCTTCAGTTACTTCGTGATCATGGCGTGTGCAACTGCGCCGAAATATCGGGAACTCAACAACAAATCAAAACATGGTAAAAATCCCGTTTTTCGTAATATTTACGATGTCATTTTTAATCAGGATGTAAACCTTCTAGAAGACGAAGCTTACTTAAGGTTATTGTAAAGGTATGTTCGTATGAATATCATACCGTCCATTGAATGAAACAATAGAACTCCAAGTCTACTAGTATCGCACCGTAACGTGTGTGCCTACTCTCGGCAGGTGAACTGTCTTTCTTTGTCTAAATACAACTTAAAATAATGCCACTGACTGCATTTCTTTGGAAGGTGGTGAAAAGTACAGGCACCTTATTTTTAATCGAAGAACCAAAGTAACAGAACATAAAATCATCCCCAACAAAATGCGCGAAGGACCTTCGAGCATTTTGTTGGGGATGATATTATGTTTTGTTACTTTGGTCCTTCGAGCATTTTGTTGGGGATGATATTATGTTCTGTTACTTTGATAAAGATAAAGATAAAGATAAATATAAATATAAAGATAAAGATAAAGATAAAGATAAAGATAAAGATAAAGATAAAGATAAAGATACAGATACAGATACAGATACAGATACAGATACAGATACAGATACAGATACAGATACAGATACAGATACAGATACAGATACAGGTACAGGTACAGATACAGATACAGATACAGATACAGATACAGATACAGATACAGATACAGATACAGATACAGATACATATAAAGATAAAGATAAAGATAATTTATTTGCATAAAATATGGTACTTACATTGAGATCTTAAACTTCTAAATTCAGTTTCACATATTTTGCCAAATGTAATGGCGTGCAAATGTCTATTTATTAAATTAACTAAGTAAATTATATTTCTAATACAATTATTTTCAATTCGGTTGCAAAAATAGTAAAATATAATAATTAATTTATAAAATGTCAAATAGGTAATATTTAAATAAATTGAATTCAGGTGTTTGTCAAGTTTTATCATTAAAAAATTCATTAACAGTATAATAACATTTATCCGTGAGCCATTTCGTCAATTTAATTCTAAACAGGTTAAAGTTTTGTTCACGAATAGATTTTGGGATCTTATTATATATTAGAATTGTCATAAAATAACAATTTTTATGATATAGATTCGACTTCGAAGCAGGCAGTAGTAGCTTAGTAGGATCTCTGGACAAATACTTTTTGTTTTCATTTGCCTTTTTAAATATCTCAGGATGCTTTTTAACGAATAGCCCAGATTCCAGGATGAACAAGGATGGTAACGTCAACAACTTTAACTTTTTGAATAGAGGCCTGCATGAACCCATTGGATGAGCTTTGCAAATAGCCCGTACACATTTTTTTTGTGTTATAAAAGCCTTATTGAATATTGGTGAGCCGCCCCATAAGATCACTCCGTATCGCAGTACTGAAACTACGTAACCATGATAAGCTATTAAAGCTGTACTTTCACCTGAAGTTTTGCGTATCATTTTAAGTGCATAAACAAATCTATTCAACCTTGTGCATAACTTATTTATATGTCCTTTCCAGTTACAATTAGTATCCAATGTAATGCCTAAGAAATTAATTTCATTTATGTCTTCAACTGCGTCATTGTCCGTTTTAATATTAATTTTTTGTCTTGTGTTTTTATAATTATTGAATTGTACTATCTTTGTTTTCGTTATGTTTAATTTCAAGTAATTTTTAGTCATCCATTCTTTAAATAAGTCAATTGTTAATCTTAATGTATTGTCATGGTCAATAGATTTATTATCATCAGGTATAACAACGGATATGTCATCTGCAAATAGTACGCACTGATAGTTGGTTATGTTGGGAATGTCATTTATGTAAATTAAAAATAAAAGTGGTCCCAATACGCTACCTTGCGGAACACCACAGTTATTTAATTGATATTTAGAGTCGTATGATGTAAGTAAATTATTTTTATCAGTTTTTGATATTTCTACGCGTTGCCATCGATTCTTTAAGTAGCTATTGATCCATTCCCATGATTTTCCTCTTATTCCGTAACGTTCACATTTATTTAATAAAACCTTATGGTCAACATAATCAAATGCCTTACTCATATCGAAGAAAATGGCAGAAACTCGGCTTCTTTTGTCGATATTCTCCACAATGTTCTGGACTAGCTTGAATGCAGCAAGTGCAGTCGAATTGTTTTGCTGAAAACCATTTGGTTCGTTTCTTATTACATTGTGTTTTTGAAGAAAGGCAATAAGTCGTGCATACATTATCTTTTCTAGAATTTTCGAAAAAATTGATATTAATGCTATGGGCCTATAATTGCCGAGTTCTTTTTTATCTCCTTTTTTAAAAAGAGGTTTGAGAATGGAGTGTTTCAGTTGGTCTGGAAATACACCCTCTCTTAACGACATGTTTATTATGTGACATAGCACATCTGCAAGCTCAGAAGCAGATTGTTTAATTACATACGTTGATGCACCATCATAACCAACAGCATGAGTGTTGTTTAGAGATTTAATCGTTTTTACGACCTCGTCTCCAGATGTTGGTGCAAGGAATAATGTGTCATTTACTGAGTTCAAAAGATTGTAATTTGGTCATTGACTTTTATTTGTGTCGTTTTGTTCGTTATTTTTTGAAATAAAAAAATTATTAAAAGCGTTAGCAATGTCATTGGCATCTGATATTTCATTATTATTAATCTTAATACTGCTAATATTGTTAACACATCGATTACTATCTATTTTATTTTGAACTATTTGCCAAGTGGCTTTACCCTTATTTTTTGATTTGCCGACGAACTTTTTATTTATATTTCGCCTGGAATTAACGATACACTTCTTCAATAGTTTTTTCACTTCTCATGCTCGTAAAGTTCTTGTTTATGTTGGGTATAGGCTGCATAAAATCGATTTTTATGCTCTAGTGCATAAAGTAAAATCTTCGTCTATGTCACAGACTCTAAGACAAAGGTCGTCAGGTAAACAGCCACACACGCAATTAAACTTCGTTAAATAAACTTGTTGTTTCATTCCGTTTCTTAAATTTTGTACATAATCCATGTTAAATTACTAAATAAATAAAACTAGGCAAAATTAATGAGTTTTGTAAGAAATAAGTATTTCAAGAGCATATGGACTACGATCTATGCTAAGTAACTGTGCTGCCACTTCCACGTATAAAAAAAAGAAAAAGAAAGTTTTCCCGCCAATATGGCGAAGTCTTTATTTTTTGCAATATTGTAATTTATTTTCCTCACACTCGAAGTGAAAAGCAGAGTGTATAACTCATACATAAAACCCATTTTACCCTCGAATTGACTATCCATCCTCGCGCCTGCGGCTCGGGTGGATATATACGTCTCGGGTAAAATGGTATGTTTTATGCACTTGTTGTACAATCTACTATTTCGTACTTTACGCAATTGAGCTTATTTTGTGGTGTTTTATTTTTATAGTATGCAAAACGAAGTTTTCGTTTTGTTATAGATGATTGCTTAATGCCTCTAGGTCCTTCGAGCATTTTGTTGGGGATGACATTATTAATGTTCTGTTACTTTGGTCCTTCGAGCATTTTGTTGGGGATGATATTATGTTCTGTTACTTTGGTCCTTCGAGCATTTTGTTGGGGATTATATTATGTTCTGTTACTTTGGTCCTTCGAGCATTTTGTTGGGGATGATATTATGTTCTGTTACTTTGATCCTTCGAGCATTTTGTTGGGGATGATATTATATGTTCCGTTACTTTGGTCCTTCGAGCATTTTGTTGGGGATGATATTATGTTCTGTTACTTTGGTCCTTCGAGCATTTTGTTGGGGATGATATTATGTTCTGTTACTTTGGTCCTTCGAGCATTTTGTTGGGGATGATATTATGTTTTGTTACTTTGGACCTTCGAGCATTTTGTTAGAGATGATATTCTTCTAAAGGATGTCAAAATAGCGTTACGAGGTGAACACGTACCTAAGCGTGGCAGAAAGTGCCGGCATCGTAGCCAGGAAGGTAAACAGCATGACGCAGAAGGCGAGGAAGACAAACCACCAGAGGTAGGGGCACTCGCTGCTGCAGATATTGTCGATGGCTTCGTACGGTATTGACGAGTTGGCTGTTGAAAGAAGAACTCTATTAGGTTTATATAAAAAGAAGTAAATGAAATAGGTACTCATGGTGATCTTATTTTTTTTAAGAAATAGGGTATTTTACTGTTGTTGAAATGTAGATATTTAATGATGACGTTAAAAAATATTGCAATTAAGAATACCAAATGTGAAAAAATAATTTGAATCTGTTTTATAATAAAAGAATTATAGTCTGTTTGATTTTGACTATAGCTGTCTCTTTCTAAAACGAAATCTTCTATGGCGTGACTATGACGCTCATGAAGCTCGACTTAATACTGGTTACCTCAGAGTATTAAGTCAAACTTCATGATGACGCTACTAACCCACTGACGTCACTAAGATAGCGTCCTGTCCTTGTCTAATTATAAAGTTTGAAGTCCTATATCTTCGAAAATATTCAAGATAATTCAAAATGAAAACTTGTTTTGTGTAGCTAATATTTCGAAAAACATTTTAAAGAAATAAAAAAAAATCAGTAAAATACCGTGTTGCACTTTTATTTATTAATGTTATTTACATTTATACAACTACTTCCTGCATATTTCATACTCAGAATGCAATAGGAAGAGATGTGAAGGAGCATGTAACGCATATCATTCTAACAACCAGCCGGCCTAGCATGAGCGGCTTATAACGCGCGATACGATATGGTACGGCATTCCGTCTTGCTTACACCTTAGTGGGGTAAGCAAGACAACTTGCCGTACCATATCATATCGCGCGTTATAAGCCGCTCATGCTAGGCCGGCAGAAGTAATTAAAATTGTACTTACAAAGGAAAAATGTAGGTATGGATGCTTCGTTATTCGAGAAAAAGGTGTTTTCTACGCGTGCCCCTCCCACTACTTTTTGGAAACCTTTTCTTGTAGTTAGGTAGTGCTTGATACTGACGAGTGTATTGTTCAGGACCACGTACCCGCTTCGTCATGAAACATAGGTAGCGTCGTCCCAGGTGTTAGTTCCACACAGGAGCAGTCGCTGTACAACAGCGCAGCCGGCGTGGATGGTAAGATGGTATTGTATAAGACCACGTACCCGCTTCGTCATGATACATAGGTAGCGTCGCCCCAGGTGTTAGTTCCACACAGGAGCAGTCGCTGTACAACAGCGCAGCCGGCGTGGATGGTAAGATGGTATTGTATAAGACCACGTACCCGCTTCGTCATGATACATAGGTAGCGTCGCCCCAGGTGTTAGTTCCACACAGGAGCAGTCGCTGTACAACAGCGCAGCCGGCGTGGATGGTAAGATGGTATTGTATAAGACCACGTACCCGCTTCGTCATGATACATAGGTAGCGTCGCCCCAGGTGTTAGGTCCACACAGGAGCAGTCGCTGTACAACAGCGCAGCCGGCGTGGATGGTAAGATGGTATTGTATAAGACCACGTACCCGCTTCGTCATGATACATAGGTAGCGTCGCCCCAGGTGTTAGGTCCACACAGGAGCAGTCGCTGTACAACAGCGCAGCCGGCGTGGATGGTAAGATGGTATTGTATAAGACCACGTACCCGCTTCGTCATGATACATAGGTAGCGTCGCCCCAGGTGTTAGTTCCACACAGGAGCAGTCGCTGTACAACAGCGCAGCCGGCGTGGATGGTAAGATGGTATTGTATAAGACCACGTACCCGCTTCGTCATGATACATAGGTAGCGTCGCCCCAGGTGTTAGTTCCACACAGGAGCAGTCGCTGTACAACAGCGCAGCCGGCGTGGATGGTAAGATGGTATTGTATAAGACCACGTACCCGCTTCGTCATGATACATAGGTAGCGTCGCCCCAGGTGTTAGGTCCACACAGGAGCAGTCGCTGTACAACAGCGCAGCCCCGTGCCGCTGTCTGCGCGCGCAGCCGGCGTGGATAGTGAGATGGTATTGTATAAGACCACGTACCCGCTTCGTCATGATACATAGGTAGCGTCGCCCCAGGTGTTAGGTCCACACAGGAGCAGTCGCTGTACAACAGCGCAGCCCCGTGCCGCTGTCTGCGCGCGCAGCCGGCGTGGCACGCGGAGTAGTACACGACGCCGTCCGCCGCGCAAACTGGGGCGAATCGAGTTTCTGCGCACGCGCAAGCAGCGTTGCACGTCGCCGTTAGAGGGTCCGCCCTGGCAAGCATAATTAAAATTAGTCTTAATGTGGAACCAAGGTGACGATACCTGCTGTATTAGAATTATTTATCTTTAGCCCCATCTTAGTAGATTAGGACCAAGGCGAAGGGAGGGTCAGCCAGCAAGTAAGTACCAATAAAATAAATAAATAAATAAAAATAAACATTTTCTTACAATCACACCAATTATCTAAGCCCGTAGTTAATTTCTTAAGAAACTGTGTCTACGTGAACTTGATAACGGATAAATATATACTTATATACTTTTTGTTTGTAAATACATACTTAATATAGGTACATAGAAAACACCCAGACCAAGACAAATAGACATGTTCATGCACACAAATATTTGTCTTGTTCGGGAATCGAACCCGAGACCTCTGGCGCAGAAGGCAGGTAGTTTACCCCTGCGCCAAATCGGTCGTCGAAAAAAAACGGGGTAGCACTTAGCCTTCATCATACCTGATGTTAAGTGATGATAAGGCTGAAGGTTGAAGCGCACTACTCCCGGAATCCTCAATGACTAAAGAATTTCAATTTTTATCTCTGTCTGCCGGAACACAACAATGCTGAAAACATCGCTCTGATGACGTCAGACTTAGACAAGATGGTGGTAGCTAGCCAGGCGGACTTAAAGCAAGCCCTACCACCAACCAACCTACCTATTCGCAACACATGGCTGTACTTCGGAAAGTGTGCTTCTGAGCTGCTCATTCTGCCATCCACGTTCTACCACCGAGAATCTGGACGCACAGCGGGCTATCATCCTTACTTGGTTAACATCCCGCGGAGGCGTACCAAGCGCTTTTCTTCTTCCTTTGTGATGCGCACCGCCAAGGAATGGAGTACCCTGCCTGCGTCTGTTTTCCTGAATGACTACAACCCTATAATTTTAAAAGCTAGAGTGAATAGGCTGCTCCTGTGTAAGCTCGCTCCATCTTAGGCTTCTCTTAACCCTAAGGTTCAGTGTGAAGCCCTGAGCAAGCCCATAAAATTTAACTGCCTCTGTGGTCTAATGCGGTTCACACCACCGATTACAGGACCAATAGGTCCCGGGTTCGATTCCCAGTGGGGGTACATATTGTATTCGCTTTAGTTGGTGGCGGGACTTGTTCTTAGTCCGCCTGACTAGCTACTATCATCATATCTAAGTCTGACGCCACAGAAATTTTCAGCCACAGAATTTATTGTGTTCCGGCCAGCCTAAAGTATCAAGATAAGGTAACATCCCATGCCAATGCACTCGCTCAGGCACTGAGTGGGACAGGTAGTCTTCAGTTTAATCGACTGAAACGAAGAGAAGTGCCAAATCTACATTATAGATTCCCAGAATAAAACATAAAGAGGGTCGTTGGGAAGAAATGTAGATCACAAATTCAGATTTACCTATCAGCCAAAGAAGTGGCTTATTGTTGCCTAAACAGATTGGCATGAAGCAGAAGACACTATAAAAATAAATGTGTTCCGGCAGTTAGATATAAGATAGCCAGTTCCTCAGTGATTGAGGACTCCAGGAGTAGTGCGCTTCCACCTTCATCCTTATCACCACTTAACATCAGGAGTGATGAAGGCTAAGTGTTACGCCGTTGTGGATAAAATATATATATATATATATATATATTCACCCTATGACAGCAGGCGAGTTGTACTTGAAAGGCTTAGTGCTACGCCGTTGTGGATAAAACAAATTAATAAAAAATGCTTATTCACCCTATAACAGCAGGCGAGTTGTACTTGACGGTGACCCCGGCGAAGGGGTAGTCCTGGCAGGTGAGCACGAAGCTGAAGGTGAAGGCGCCGGCGACGACGGTGGCGGCCACGCACAGCTTGATGATGCCCGCGCACGCCAGCCGCCAGCGCTTCACCAGCCACCCGCCCGCGAACGTGCCACCGCCGCCCGCCGGCACTGTGATCACACCTGGACAAACCAATTGGGTATTGGACTGAAATTTTTTTATTCACTTAAAATGTTAATTTAATTAGTAGCAATACAACATAGGTATTTATTTTCAAATATCTTGCATATTTTCAGTGATATAGAGCATCAAACTTTCTAATTAGACAAGGAGGGCGCTATAGAAACGTGACGTCACATTTCTATAGCGCCATACTCTCGCCATAGAAAATTTCGTTTTAGAAAGAGATAGCTTGAGTCACAATTAAGTAGCTCATAATTCGCTTGTTATATTACAGATTGAATTTCTTTTTTCACATTTCTTATTCAATAATGTTATATTTCTGAATGTCATAATTAAATATCTACATTTCAACAACAGTCAAATACCCAATTCAGCGTTAGCTTGTGTACACGAATATTTGCGGGCTCCAGCAGACTCCACGCGGGCGCAAATACCATGGAGCCGCCATATGAACGGGGAACAAGGCGTGAACAGGCGCGAAACCCGTGAACGGACGCGAAAGCCATCCACATTCGCGGTTCACGGCTTTCACGGGTGTTCACGGCGCGAATGTCGAGCGCCCTTAAGGCGCCGATTCCCCAAAATAGGGTATTTTAAATTATGGATTACTCGCAAATCACAAGTACTTAAAACTTGGAAAAAATATATGTTATTTTACAGGTATTCATCTAGTGCTTTCGGCCGTTTTTTTTCGATTGGTGATATTTTACTATGTCAAATAAAATCCTAAACATCCGTCTAATAATAATTCAAATATCATATTACTTGCAGTATACTTGGTTTAAGTTAATGAAAAACATATGGAAATAATTGTCTTTGAATAGCCGAGGGATTCCGGCCGTCATAAATTAAATTTTCTTATTATTTAATTTTTAATTGAATTTTAAGTGATTTTCGATTCGCGGGGCGCTCGCGAGTTCACAGTTCACTGCCGGCTGCCGCTGGGTCCGCGCGAAGTGTATAGAGCGCGGCCGAGCAAGCGTTAGCGTGCCTATTTCGGGCGGGATTCCTCGCCTTAATAACTAGCCTTCCGCCCGCGTTTTCGCCCAGGTGGACTACAAGACGTTATCCCGCGAAAATGAGTGTTTTCTGCAATGAGAAGTAGCTTAAGTCACTCTCCAGCTCCTACACTATCCCTAAACCAAAAATCACGTCGATCCGTTGCACCGTTTTGACGTGAAGGATGGAGAAACAAACAAACAAATACCTAAAACACACTTTCACATCCACATCCTACTAATATTATAAATGTGAAAGTTTAGATGTTTGGATGTTTGGATGTTTGGATGTTTGGATGTTTGGATGTTTGTTACTCAATCACGCCGAAACGACTGAACGGATTTGGCTGAAATTTGGGACACAGATACTTTGTAGCTTGGAGAGGAACATAGGCTACTTTTTATCCCGGGAAAATGTCACATTCCCGCGGGATAACGTCGTGTAGTTCACGCGGGCGAAGCCGCGGGCGGAAAGCTAGTTTATAATATTCGTAGCTCACTTTGCGACGACTTGCTTCTTTTGGAATTAATCAGCGTTCAAGTTCTTATCAATCAAGAACATATTTTGGTGTATATTTAAGCAGCCTACACTTGACTAGGTACTAACACTAAATAAACTATAATGAAAGCTAATTTTTTAAGAATAAATTATCACAGAACAAAAATAAATATTAACGAGTATAAAGATTGATGCATAACGGACAAAGAGACCATTTAGATTTAAATGCATTCAGCACCAATGTACGGAACTGATACACAATAAGATTCTTTGCGTTTGAACGTACCCAACAACAAAGCAGCCTGCGACGCGCTGACTGAGAACTGGTTTTCCATAAGTTTTGGTAGAAACGCCGCGAAGCCAGAGATCAGCATGCCCTCGCTGGCGCCGGCCAAGTTGAGAAACAGGAAGGTTGGGTTCTTCAGCAGCGCCGCAGCCGCCCGAGGCAGCTCGTGCAACGCGCTGAATGCAGCGGACTTGGAAGCTGCGCCTTCGTGCGCTTCTGACACTTTGGAGGCTCGTATTTCTTCGGCACCTGGTAATGAGACATCAAGGTCATTGGTTGTATAATTATCACTTGGCTCCTTTCTAGTTTGTGACTCCTCTTGGAGTACCTACCAAAAGCATGTCGTAAAACTTCTGTTTGAGAACCGAATTTATTTAACGTAAAGATTGGGACAAAAAACATGACGTAACAATATCTTATTAAAATATCAAATGAGCCTCGTAGCTGTAGTAACAACATGCACTTAGTAATATTAAGTAGCGTTGCAACAGATGACGCTTAGGTATTGCACGTGCATTGCATAGTGCAGTCATGGCCAGTCTGGTGGCTATCGGCCTAACCTATAAAAAGACAAAGAAGAAGTAATATAAGTACACCACTAAATTTTAATTAGTACAAAAGTTTTAGAGGATGATAGTATCCAACAATATGAATCGTAGAAAAAAGCAACTGTTCCAATGAATGCACAGAGGTGCAAGTAAAGTATAGTAAAGTAAATAAAAACATGTTTTTGCGGCTAGTCAGTAGCTATATGTCTCGCGTATGACCTATTAGATCTCGGATGACGAATTTTTATCTGGATTTTCCTTTTAAAAATATTTAAGTTTTTCTGGGACTAGGTAGGTATGATTTGACTGACTTGACTACTTAACTATGACTTTATTTCTATTAACAAAATCCACCTGAAAAGTAGTACAAGTGTCTGATGCTATTGCAAGACTACAACATACCTGGCAGCTCATAGGGGAAGGCCAGCAGTGGTACCGCCACCACCAGGCATAACAGCGCCGACAGGATGAAGCCCACCCACCACGCGCCGATCCACACAGAGCTCTCTGGAGCGATACCTAGTCTGAAACAGAAGGCGAAATCTTCAGTAAGTAGGCTATATTTGATAGAGAAACCAAGACGCTAAAGATGCCTTTATAATAATAATATAAATAAATATTGGACACAATCACATACATTGTTCCAATACCAAAGTATAGTAGCAGGAAATATTGAAAAGTTGGATTTCAATATTTACCCGACCGGGGATTGAACCAGGGACCGTACTCTGAAACGCTAATCCAAAACTTCGGTTAGCCCCACCCCTTTCACTCGATTCTGTCCCAACTAGAGAGTGAGAGGGACGGGTATACCGAAGTTGCGGGTTTTGCGTTTCAGAGTAGGCCCTCAGGGACCGTACTTAGGTCTAGCACAACTTGAGCGCCACTCGAGTGACAAAGAGTCGCGGGCACTTTCAACCAATCAGATCCCTCGTAGATAGCGCGCGTGACTAGGCGAGACGTGCTGATTGGTTGGAAGGAGCGCGACAAAGAGTCGCGCTAAGTTGTGCGAGCCCTGCTGAAACGCTGCTGATCCGAAACTTCCAACCCAACTAGAGAGTGAGAGGGACGGGTATACCGAAGTTTCGGGTTTTGCGTTTCAGAGTAGGCCCTCATGGACCGTACTTAGGTCTAGCACAACTTGAGCGCGACTCGAGTGACAAAGAGTCGCGGGCACTTTCAACCAATCAGATCGCTCGTAGATAGCGCGCGTGACTAGGCGAGACGTGCTGATTGGTTCGAAGGAGCGCGACAAAGAGTCGCGCTAAGTTGTGCTAGCCCTGCTGAAACGCTGCTGATCCGAAACTTCCAACCCAACTAGAGAGTGAGAGGGACGGGTATACCGAAGTTTCGGGTTTTGCGTTTCAGAGTAGGCCCTCATGGACCGTACTTAGGTCTAGCACAACTTGAGCGCGACTCGAGTGACAAAGAGTCGCGGGCACTTTCAACCAATCAGATCGCTCGTAGATAGCGCGCGTGACTAGGCGAGACGTGCTGATTGGTTCGAAGGAGCGCGACAAAGAGTCGCGCTAAGTTGTGCTAGCCCTGCTGAAACGCTGATCCGAAACTTCCAACCCAACTAGAGAGTGAGAGGGACGGGTATACCGAAGTTGCGGGTTTTGCGTTTCAGAGTAGGCCCTCAGGGACCTCTAGAGATAGCGGCACCTTGAAAACCGGTACGTACACCACTCGGCCACGGAGGTCGTTAAAAGAAGTGCTGCATCTGGTGAAAAGCCGTCGATTTTGTTTGACCATCATCGACCCAGGACGCGACCAAGTGACGATCACGATCCTCGACAGTGAGGGGCCGGCTAAAGAGAAGCACTTCGCTTAAAACAAAAGGTCTACCCTTGTTGGGTAACTTTTATTGGAGGTATATGTTAAAAAAAGCTTGTACAATTAAACGAATATCTAAAGAAAGAGCCGCTGCAAAAATAAGTGATACAATACAATAGAAGAGACGCTCATAGTTTTTCTAATCTTCTCGTCACAATCGTTTACGCCGGCTACAATTAATTATTAATTATGCGGGGTGCGGGAAGAGAGGAAACGGATGTTTTCTTTATTAGATTAGATTTAGATTTTTCACTCTTTTATTCCAAAAGTTGGGGGGGGGGGGGGGGGGGGGGTACACATTTTTCTACTTTGGAAGGCTCTTTCTTTCAAAAGATTGCGATTCCGTTTTTTTGCCATTCGGCTACGGAACCCTAAAAAAAGAAAACAGTTTCAATTCATATGACAATCATAGCTACGAAAAATATTCGTACGATTTCTGATTTAAGAACGCTCAGCTGAGCCATACAACAATACAGCGGACGTTTTGATGAATTAAAATAATACCATCGTATGCTTAGATTGAATTGCTAATACAACATTGTTTTTGTCCGCAACTGCTCGTCTTGGCCGAATAATAAATAAATAAACTTGTACTCCCCTTGACGTCCCCTTGTACTTCGCTTGTTCACAAGAATGGATGTGATCCGCAATTCATTTTATGTAGCATCTCTAGATGAGATCTTTATCTAGCATAATATCATGGTTTTATTCCTCATATGATGACTGCGTCGTATGTCGTATGCCTACTACGGAAACATCTTTCTTACGAATAAAAATTGAAATATGAAGAAGAGGCCAAAGCGGTGGCTCTAGCTAGTCTCTTTATTGCCGCTAATTTAATTTGTCAATAATATTATTAAGAGTAGGTACCGTAAGTTGATACTCGTACTAACACAACCATCAACCTTTACCTATCGCTACTTAGCTATTTAATCTATGACAAGGTACTGCTTAATTATCAAATTTACAAATTACGAACGCACCATAAATTAAAGAGAAGCCAAACCAAAAAGGTCGTTCAAAACTCGTAGGTACCGCGGAAAATCATATTTCGTTGCAGAAGCCATGAAAGTATAAAACGGGGAATTAATTTGGCTGAAAAGTTGCCTGGAGTGCGTACAATGAGATGAAAGCGAGAGGGCAACTTGGCTGAATGAAGCCCCGCCATTGCCACAGATGAAATATTAAAAACTAGCTGACCCGGCAAACGTTGTTTTGCCCAAGTTTTGCCATATAAATTTTATTGGACACGAACTTCGTATCACCTGCCTGACACAATGTCACTTATTAAAAGAAAAGAAATCCTAAGCGGCAAAAATGTCAGTGATTACATACTCTTTGACATACCTTCTCTTTGGAAGCGGCTAAGAAACGACAGTTGTGTGAAGTATGACAGTTTATCGGTTTTCTATACAAAATTACCATTTTTATTTTATAATTTTCTTGGATAAAAAGTAGCCTATGTTACTCTCCAGCTCTCAAATTATCTCCATACCGAAAATCTCGTCGATCCGTTGCTCCGTTTTGACGTGAAAGACGGACAAACAAACAAACAAACAAACAAATAAACAAACAAACAAACACACTTTCACAATTATAATATTAGTATGGATAGTATGGATGTGAACAAGACGCGAGCGCGGGAAACACGTCTATACGTCTAGAAGTTGACGATGTTTTTGCACCTTTGTTTGTCCTCTCCTCACTTCAAGTTGAAAAGGTTAACAGTACCGTTTTGTTTATTTATTTGTAGTTATAAGTTGTTCTTTTCCCGCTCTTCGCTTAGAGAAACGTGTACCTACCTACAAATATTAAAACAAGGCATGTGTAATAACATAAACTTCATAATGATGAGTCAGATAAGCAACCCTACCAAACAACATTAGGTGGTACCTACTTCCTTTGTAACAAAGTTGTATTTTTCACACGCTTAAATTACTTACATTAAGTTAAATTACAGTCACGATATGCAGGCAATCGTTGATTTTTATCTCTAAAAACAAGTTTTATTTTTATTTTTCAAACAAAGTTTTGAAGATCATGTTTTTGAATAAAACTAAAATCCCAAGATGGTTAAAAATACTTACGCAGTTGAGTCGACAGTTACAAAGTCTGTGTAAATCTTGAGCATCTGACCGCCCAGCACGTAGCCCAGCGCTGGGCCCACCACCGCCATAGTGTAGTAAACACCTGTAAACAACAAAAACAAGACTTCAAAACTACCGGAGCAAATACCTACTTAAGTTTTTTGAATGGTAGGTAGTTACAATATGTACATTCAAGGAATTTAAAAATTCACTTCACCAACCATTTCGTCGAAATGTACAAACATATACTTATCAAATTATAGGCCAGAAGCCCCGGTTTTGGCCACTGTACCGGTTTTGGCCACTTTTTGCTCTAAAAGTTTTCTAAACAACTTTTCGCCATTTTTGCTAAAGGCAATTAAAATAAGGTATTTATAGGTAATAATAACAACCGTTAGAATTCCATAAGTCATACGATTATTTTTCAGTAAATTCCATGTTCTGTTTTTAAAAATGATTTGTATGAAAACTTTAAGAAATTTGGATAAAATACTTTATTAACCTTGGTTTTTTGCAACTAAATTGTTGTTTTGCAATTGATTGGTTTCTAGCGCATTATAATATGTTGATTTAACCTGGGTTTGGTTTTGATTTTTCGCTATGCTTTACAAAAGTTTAACTATCAATAAGTGGCCAAAACCGTTGGCACCTTTTACACATTTTGTATTATATACAAAAAACTATGTTACTTTTTAAAATTTGAAAAATGTACCTTTAACGGTATATAAATTATCTATAATTTAAGATATAATTTGTGTCTTAAATACCTACCATTTAGTACTTAGTGCTTAAAAGTCAAAAAATCCTTAAAGTGGCCACAAAGGGTACCTCTGCCCTACCTATAAAATTCTACGTCTCGTCCCTAGTCACTCATATCATATCATATCACAGTCATAATGGTGACTGTGTTTGCTGTCCGATATTGAACCCTAAGTGGGTTGGAAATTTAATTCCTTGACTATCATAGGTACTTACTCGTTGAAATTTGAAACTCCTTTTACTTGCATTTAAAACCTTCTTTAATTTATCAATGTAAAAGTATCCTTGACATTCAAAAGAAATATTCTGTGCATTATTATTCACATAAGATGTCTCCACAACAGCTATGTTAAACAGGTGTTTTTCATCTACCTGTCAATAAACGTCACAATTTTACTTTAGCAAAAACTTCTCATCATGTTTTACTCTATGAGTTATTTTTACCCTTGACTGTTAAAATGTCATCAGCATCATCATGCCAGCCGAACGACGCCCACTGCTGGGCATGGTCCTGTGCGGCCCGCATCCAGCGGCTTCATATTTAACAACTAGCTTTCCGCCCGCGGCTTCGCCCGCGTGGACTACACGACGTTATCCCGCGGGAATGTGGTATTTTTCCGGGATAAAAAGTAGCCTATGTTCCTCTCCAGGCTACGAAGTATCTGTTTCCTAAATTTCAGCCAAATCCGTTCAGCCGTTTTGGCGTGATTGAATAACAAACATCCAAACATCTAAACATCCAAACATCTAAACTTTCATATTTATAATATTAGTAGGATAGTAGGATCATGTTTTCAGCATTATTGTATTCCGGCAGTTAGAGGTAAGCTAGCCAGTTCCTCAGTGATTGAGGATTACGGGAGTAGTGCGCTTCCACTTACAGCCTTATCACCACTAAACATCAGGTGCGATGAAGGCTAAGTGCTACACCGTAGTGAATAAAAGAAAATCTCTTCAACCGCTCTACCTAAACCCTCTAAAGTTACCAGTGTAAATATTTCTTCGTAAGTGCAAATCGCAGCTAGCAAACAAATGGTAAAACGTTCGCATTGTTTCCGCGGGTCGCAACTCGCAACTCGCAATCGCAAACAAAGGTCCTTGCGACGCGGCGAGCGACACGGTATCGCGTTTCTTGGCTCTCTTCGAGGGCGCCGTGTTTTCACAGTTAAAAGCCACCTCGCGACCCGTAAGGGCTGTACTGTACCGAAATAGTGGAGACGGCAAGCGATAAGCAAGATTTCCTCCCTTATTAATAAACGTGAAGTAAAGTTACACCCTTAGTATTATATGATCTGAGGTTACACCCCTGCCTGCCTAGCATGACCATCATTATATCACGCGATATGATATAGCACGTCATGCTGTCTTGCTTAGACCATAGTGGGGTAAGCGAGACAGCATGACGTGCTATATATCGCGTGATAAAAGCTGCTCATGCTAGGCCGGCTGATGTAAATCTGTTGTTGCCTCTGACTTCTTTTTTCATAAATCCTTGACAATTAATTCACTTTCTCTTCTTGTATACACGTTGCTTCGAAAAGCATAGCATGATGTGTGCGAGTGTCCCGTCATCTCTCGATACGCCGAGGCACACATCGCTTCTCGCCGCTGAATAGGTTTCCTCGTTCCGCGTCCACTCCAGCCTCCATGGGACCGTAACGATAAGCACTGTGTGCGCTCTAAGACCTACACAGATATCTCACCACATCGCATAGCATGAAGTGAGCGAGTGTCCCATCATCTCTCGATACAGCGAGGCACACATCGCTCCTCGCCACTGAATAGGTTTCCTCGTCCCGCGGCCACTCCAGCCTCAATGGGACCGTAAGGAGCCCTGTGTGCGCTCTAAGATCCACATAGATATCTCACAACATAGCGTAGCATGAAGTGAGCGAGTGTCCCGTCATCTCTCGATACGGCGAGGCACATATCGCTCCTCGTCGCTGAATAGGTTTCCTCGTCCCGCGGCCACTCCAGCCTCAATGGCCCCGTAAGGAAGGAGCCCTGTATGCGCTCTAAGACCCACATACATATCTCACCACATAGCGTAGCATGAAGTGAGCGAGTGTCATCTCTCGATACGGCGAGGCACACATCTCTCCTCGCCGCTGAATAGATTTCCACGTCCCGCGGCCACTCCAGCCTCAATGGGACCGTAAGGAGCCCTGAGTGCGCTCTAAGACCCACACAGACATCTCACCACATCGCGTAGCATGAAGTGAGCGAGTGTCCCGTCATCTCTCGATACGGCGAGGCACACATCGCTCCTCGTCGCTGAATAGGTTTCCTCGTTCGTCCCGCGGCCACTCCAGCCTCAATGGGACCGTAAGGAGCCCTGAGTGCGCTCCAAGACCCCATATAAAGCTACCTCTCTTGGCAGCTGTGTGCCAAACTTTATAAGACCATTCAAAGATTTTTTAAAAGCTCTAAATGCTAATTCGTTTTGAAATATTTTTCCATATGATTGCTTGGCTACTTCGTTTTTTTAGATTTTCATAGCCGATAAATTTAGAGCTTAGGTACCACAGCAACAAATATTATGGCGCAAAATAAATATTGACCAACATTTTATATTTCGTGAATATCGCTTTTCTATGATTGTGTCATTATTTTTAAGTTTCAAAAGTTTCCATTTTGTCACACACACATAACATTTGACATGTTATTCTGTTTATAAATTGCTCTTTTATTATTCATCTAAGATGATGATGAAAGTCAATTATAATGTTAACTATCCATCGAATCCATTATTACCCTGAAACACGTTGCAAATCGTCTACACCGTACCTGTACGGTACGGTAAGTAAGCGGTACAGTACGGTAAGAGCTCTATCTACGCCACGTTAGCACATGAATAAATATTCGTTAGTTTTCTCAGTGTACCTAATAATTTAAATTCTGTTTTACCTATCTATAAACGAGTCCGTTGTTTGTTTGCATTGATATTATTTGAATTGAGTTATTAATTTTTAAGTAGGTAGCACACTGATTGCAAACTTTTTAATATTTAATAAAAGGAAGTTCGTTGATAAAAATCGTATTTGGGATACTATTTCTAGGTAAGCGTTCACGTAATCAACGTCCCTACACGCCAGTCTCGTACAGTGAGCCGTCCAAACATCGGAAATGCAGCCAAATGCATTTCCGGATTCGCACTCGATTAATTGCAGGCAAATTGACACCGATAGATTAGTTTAGCGTTAGTTGGCACAGTGTAAAAAAGGCTGTGGTATTGGACTGAGCCAAAGAATATAATACACTAACGCGAAACTGAGCTAATCTGTTTTTTTTATTATTCCTCACGTGCACACTTTCTAAATAATAGAGTTACAGTTTAATCTTACCATTTTTACATTAGAGTAGTACCAGTTTAATTCTAATAAAAGTTTAGTCTTTGTTTGTACCTATTGTAAAAAAAACCGATGATAAAATACTTGAAGAGGAAAAGGCGGCTCTGCATACTACTGACGCGTTGAGGCCAAAGGTAAAAAAAGAGTTCATTTACAAACTATAAGCACAAAGTAACTACGCGGGCGGTCTATAAGTCTAGCAACTCTAGAGTTAATAAAAGAAAAGTTTTTCTACCAAAGATTTTGGAACATGCTCTTGAACATGACTATGATCTCATAAGGTACGAGTATGTTGTAAAAGAAACCACTTGAACAAACATACATGTAAAACAAGTCTCGAAACAGCTCTCAGAGTAATAAAAATTATACAATCATGACCGCAATAGTCATTGAAGTTAATGAGTACAGTACAACTAATGTATGTAAGTTAATATATAACATGAATTATTATTACCTACCGAATTTTCTGAACTGCACTAATTTTTTAATTCATTGAAATCATTATAAATACGGAACGAGATTCGGTATAAATGTTTTTAAAATGTAATTTAATCAAAATCCTTTTGTTGACGGTTATTTCCGAAACCAAAAACACGAATGATACCTATTAGGCAGTATGATTTTTCGAAGCAGCCAGGCATGTAATGGGATATCGGAAGGTCAAACGAATTGGGTGTAGTAATTTTAATCATGATCGAAGCCGCAGATTCATATACAATTATATCAGCACTGACGTCATGTCGTATAATGCCGAAAGTTATTACTCTCGGCGTAGTTTTTGGGTCATCTGACAATAAAAACATCGGTAACAATCAGTTTGTGTGATTCCTAGTATGTGATAGGATAGTGTGGTTAACTAACAGACCACACATGACTTATGTAAATCTACTGATAATAATTACTTTTGGTGTACTTACATGTCCTTGTTAAATTGGCTTTGAAGAAATTCGTTTTGGTGGGCAGAGTAAATATTAATTCTTTGTGTATGATATAACCTAATAACCAACTGCGATGGTAGTGTCACGTAGGGTCGACGATTTTTTTCTTTAGCAATTTGCGATAGTTTCCGTAACATTTACGGGCGGCGATTGGAGTGCTTTCTAGTGTTTATTGCTAAGTGACCATTATGATCAGCGGGCGCCACTACCCCTTGAAAGGTATTACGGTATTAGTTATCCCCGTGACGGTGTTACCGCAGAACTACGCTTTGATAACTGTAAGAGAGGTCTTTGTGATGATGATGCTATATTATGATAATTGAGAGTCAGACATCAAACTATTCAAGTTTACCTAAATGGTGGTAAAACATATTAGAAAAATATTGTTAAATGGTCATATTTTCATGATACATAAGGTGCAAAGGTGGTTATCGCAAGAGCGAATAAAAGGAAAATATGTTCGAATTGGGGTAGCACTTTAAATATTAAACTTTTCCAGCGAATATTACAAATATATAAAAATCTAGAAATAGGATGGCTTCCCGCCCCACCATGCTTTGTATTTTATCTAAAAAATCAATGTTCCTTTGCGAAGTATTATAGTTTTAATAAGTTTGGAAACATATTACAAAATTTTACTTGAGCAGCTGCATTATTTTAATAGAATGTGACTAAGGTCATAGCCCACATATACCGCACCGCTCCAACACCGCTCCCACACAACATCGCCCTAAACGAAGGCGACAGCTAGCAGGCACCCGCAGTCCACGCGGCGACAGCTAGCAGATCCCAGACACTCCCAGCTGTCCACGCGTCAATTGATATTCCCTCTATAGGTCACAGGCTCACAGCAGATATATCAACTCGGAAAGGGATCGACACCGTATCGCCTTTCGCCTCGCCGTCAACCAGGCGTCAACCTAACGCAAGCACGTAACCAAACCGGATCAGTGTCGGCCAAACTCACCGAAAAAAACTCACAGAAAAAAAACTCACCGAAAATAACTCACCGAAAACCAAACTCACCGAAAAGTTTTCTCACCGAAAAAAACTCACCGAAAAAATCTCACCGAAAACTTTTCTCACCGAAAAAATCTCACCGAAAAAAACTCACAGAGCAGCGGTGCGGTCTAAGTGGGCTTTGACCTTAAGGTCATAGCCCACTTAGACCGCACCGCTGCTCCCACCCAACCAAAGTTTTCGGTGAGTTTTTTTCGGTGAGATTTTTTCGGCTTACCTAAACTTACCTAACTTACCTTAACTTACCTAAATAAACGGAGGACATTTTCTTAGAGACGTTCTCGTCAATGTACGTGACTCCGAGCGTGAAGAGAGGCGTCGCGCCCGCCCCGTGTAGCAGCTGGGCGGCCACGAAGATCACCACCGCCCACGAGCCGCCCTCAGACGGCATGTCGCTCTGGCATCGTTGACTCGACTGCAAGAGAAACAACAGGTAGTATAGTAGATTGTACAACAAGTGCATAAAACGTACCATTTTACCCGAGACGTATATATCCGAGGTCCGATAGTCAATTCGAGGGTAAAATGGGTTTTATGTACGAGTTATACACTCTGCTTTTCACTTCGAGTGTGAGGAACATTTAATAAATAACAATATTGCAAAAAAGAAAAATTAAAGACTTCGCCATATTGGCGGGAAGACTTTCTTTTTTTTATACGTGGCAGTGGCAGCACAGTGACTTTAGCATAGATCGTACTCGTAGTCCATAATGCTCTTGAAATACTTATTTCTTAGAAAACTCATTAATTTTGCCTAGTTTTATTAATTTAGTAAATTAACATGGATTATGTACAAAATTTAAGAAACAGAATGAAATAACAGGTTTATATAACGAAGTTTAATTGCGTGTGTGACTGTTTACCTGACGCCCTTTGTCTTAAAGTCTAAGACTTAGACGAAGATTTTACTTTATGCACTAGAGCATAAAAAGCGATTTTATGCAGCCTATATCCAACATAAACACGAACTTTACGAGCATGAGAAGTGAAATAGTAGATTGTACAACAAGTGCATAAAACATACTATTTTACCCGAGACGTATATATCCGAGGTCCGATAGTCAATTCGAGGGTAAAATGGGTTTTATGTACGAGTTATACACTCTGCTTTTCACTTCGAGTGTGAGGAACATTTAATAAATAACAATATTGCAAAAAAGAAAAATTAAAGACTTCGCCATATTGGCGGGAAGACTTTCTTTTTTTTATACGTGGCAGTGGCAGCACAGTGACTTTAGCATAGATCGTACTCGTAGTCCATAATGCTCTTGAAATACTTATTTCTTAGAAAACTCATTAATTTTGCCTAGTTTTATTAATTTAGTAAATTAACATGGATTATGTACAAAATTTAAGAAACAGAATGAAATAACAGGTTTATATAACGAAGTTTAATTGCGTGTGTGACTGTTTACCTGACGCCCTTTGTCTTAAAGTCTAAGACTTAGACGAAGATTTTACTTTATGCACTAGAGCATAAAAAGCGATTTTATGCAGCCTATATCCAACATAAACACGAACTTTACGAGCATGAGAAGTGAAATAGTAGATTGTACAACAAGTGCATAAAACATACTATTTTACCCGAGACGTATATATCCACCCGAGCCGTAGGCGAGGATGGATAGTCAATTCGAGGGTAAAATGGGTTTATGTACGAGTTATACACTCTGCTTTTCACTTCGAGTGCGAGGAAAATAAATTACAATATTGCAAAAAAGGAAAAATAAAGACTTCGCCATATTGGCGGGAAAACTTTCTTTTTCTTTTTTTTATACATGGAAGTGGCAGCACAGTGACTTAGCATAGATCGTAGTCCATAATGCTCTTGAAATACTTATTTCTTACAAAACTCATTAATTTTGCCTAGTTTTATTTATTTAGTAATTTAACATGGATTATGTACAAAATTTAAGAAACAGAATGAAACAACAAGTTTATTTAACGAAGTTTAATTGCGTGTGTGACTGTTTACCTCACGACCTTTGTCTTAGAGTCTGAGACTTAGACGAAGATTTTACTTTATGCACTAGAGCATAAAAAGCGATTTTATGCAGCCTATACCCAACATAAACACGAACTTTACGAGCATGAGAAGTGAAAAAGAATTTAGACGTTTGTCTGTGCAGCAGCTTGGGCACGGTCATGCCAGCCGGGCGGAACATCGCCCTGGCAGCGTTGGCTATTACTGCAAAAAATAGTGAATACAGTTGAAGTGACACAGTAGCGGCCACGAAGATATTGGCCATGTAGCGCCTTCCGACGACATGTCGTCGTACGTGACACGTTGGCTCGCTGCAAAACAAACGATGGAAGGAACTGCCTATCTATGTTAAGAATTCGTTAGTCTGTTGGGCGGCAATCGCTCTGGCAGCGTTGGTTCTACTGCAGAACAAACGACGGTAGTAAAATTTCAGTAAAATTTTACATGTCTGACTAAAAAATAAGTAGGTAAGTAGTCTGTTCTGTAACTGGGGCGACCACAAAGATTAGGTATGTACCACCGCGTCACCCTCCGACGACGCGACGACGCACGCCCGCCCGCCCTACGGTTCTGGCTCAACTGCACAAAAACGAGGAGAGAGTAGCGTACCTAGTTAACTTTAGTAGAAAAAGCCCGTTTCTCCGTGCGGCAGCTGGGCGGGCACAAAGGTCATCATCGTACCTAATACTTATTATATATTCTGTGTCATCGTTCACGCGCCGCCCTACGACGACATAAAGGGCACCTTTGGAGCTTGGAGCATCGTAGCACGCGGAGTCATGAAACTTGAGATTGACGTCAGTCGTCAATAGTCGTCATAGATTTAGAATTTTATGGGTGCGAGGGTGCAGATGATAGATGACAAGAAAAAAATATTAGCAACTTAGACGCAGCGACTAAGTACTTATAGGATTTTTCCTTGACCATGATAACATTTTAGCGAATCTCATGATTAGTTTTATACCTACTAAATCATAGCGGTTTCAATAGAATAAGATAAAACTTTTTTCACATTTGGGGCTTGTCAAATGTGTTTAATGCGATTTAACAACAAAAGGTGCAATCATCGAGTCCCGGCTGAAGGACGAGCATTGTCCCACTGTATAGAGTATACGGACAGACAGACTTCATTCATCATTTCTATAGCGGCCGACGCATTGTCAACAAATTAAATCGGCCCAACGCAGAAACTTGTTCGCTTAATAGGTAGAGGAAATCACAAAACACATTCAAGTTTGTTGTTTGTTTGTACCAAATTACATTTCTGTCACCGTGAAAAATTATAGGAATGTATGTGGAAGTCTCAGAACCTAAATACAGAAATTACCTATATCTTGATTCGTATATAACGGTTTTCTTCACTATTATAGTCACAGATTACTAAATAGTTACCTACTACTATCTTATGGGTAAAAGATAGTGTTTTTTGCATTGGATGAACTCAAAAAGTACCTATATCCCAATTTTGAAAATTATGTCATGAAAGTAACGCTAGGCCTAGGCACATTATCTATCACCGAGTTATATATTTTATCCCCGATATGTACACGGGAACCGGTACCACGCGAGCAAAACAGCGCGGAAGAGCTAGTCTCCTATAATAAAATGTGGTGGTTTTATGATGCAATGTGGTTGAAACAAGTAAGTAGGTACCTAAAGCGATATGCGGAAACGCGAAAGGCATGCGAAGTTGTTAAAGTAAGTACCTACCTACAGTGGAACAGTGTTGTGGGACTTGTGGGCTGGGCTCTAGGTTTAAGGATCTTAGATATCTACTCTACACTGTACGTTCTACATAGTTTAAAAACTATTTTTGACCACTGCAAATATACAGGGTGACATCGAAGTCGTTAGCATCCTTTTAAAATAAGAACATACTCATGATATATAGTATTTTCCCCAAATATGAGGCAAATCCAAGATGTAAAATTATTATTTTTAAAACCCTAAAAAATAGCGTAAAGTACTCAGTTAATTGATCACTATAGCAAATAAAAATTAAAATAACTAAAAATAACAATTTCATAAAAAAAAACATTGATAAATTAATATTCAAATAACATACAAGCCTTAAACTACTTCAATAGCCTCTCGACAAAACGCGGGCTCTAGTATAACGTGAATTTATTCAAGTTTGCGCACGGAATTCACCGAAACAAACAATGTCATCCATGCTTCATGCCCACTTTGCTCGCGTCCCTGCGCCCGCGCTGACGCCGGGCACCACCCCTTTTCCCGTAAAAACATAGCTTCATATGAGTACATTAATGGGCCGAGTGGATGCCAATGACTTCAAAAACACCCTGTATAATGTTGCAAACAACTAGTTTGACAGTATTTGAGCATGCTTTTAAAACCATCAGCCCCGTTAAAGAAGATAACGCAAGTATATAGGATCACGATTTTTATTGAAACCAAGCGTGCCGAATTTTTAACACCTTATACTGTGATGTTACTCCCCAGGCCCCCTCCCCCCCAGGCCCACTCTGTAGGGCTAAGAAGTTGTGACAGCGCGAACAGTAAAGATCCAGCACCCATTAGGACTCTCCAGCCCAGCCAGCGCGACCCACTATGTTACCTGCATGAGTAATGTTGTAGTTACCACAGTCTGGTTGGCGCACAGGTCATCGGGCCCCTCCCTAGCTATCCTGTAGGGCGCGACCAGGAAGTGCGGTAGAGCGAACAGTAGAGATCCAGCGCCCATCAGTAGGACTCCCCAGCCCAGCCAGCGCGACCCACTATGCCACATGCATGAGTAATGTTGTAGTTACCACAGTCTGGTTGGCGCACAGGTCATCGAGCTCCTATGCTACATTCATGAGTCATGTTGTAGTTACCTACCACAGTCTGGTTGGCGCACAGGTCATCGGGTCCTCCCCAGCTATCCTGTAGGGCGCGACCAGGAATTGAGGTAGAGCGAACAGTAGAGAGAGACCCAGCGCCCATCAGTAGGACTCCCCAACCCAGCCAGCGCGACCCACTATGTTACCTGCATGAGTAATGTTGTAGTTACCACAGTCTGGTTGGCGCACAGGTCATCGGGCTCCTCCCTAGCTATCCTGTAGGGCGCGACCAGGAAGTGCGGTAGAGCGAACAGTAGAGATCCAGCGCCCATCAGTAGGACTCCCCAGCCCAGCCAGCGCGACCCACTATGCCACATGCATGAGTAATGTTGTAGTTACCACAGTCTGGTTGGCGCACAGGTCATCGAGCTCCTATGCTACATTCATGAGTCATGTTGTAGTTACCTACCACAGTCTGGTTGGCGCACAGGTCATCGGGTCCTCCCCAGTTATCCTGTAGGGCGCGACCAGGAAGTGAGGTAGAGCGAACAGTAGAGAGAGACCCAGCGCCCATCAGTAGGACTCCCCAACCCAGCCAGCGCGCGCCCACTATGCCACATGCATGAGTAATGTTGTAGTTACCACAGTCTGGTTGGCGCACAGGTCATCGGGCTCCTCCCCAGCTATCCTGTAGGGCGCGACCAGGAAGTGCGGTAGAGCGAACAGTAGAGACCCAGCGCCCATCAGTAGGACTCCCCAGCCCAGCCATCGCGCGCGACCCACTATGCCACATGCATGAGTAATGTTGTAGTTACCACAGTCTGGTTGGCGCACAGGTCATCGGGCTCCTCCCCAGCTATCCTGTACGGCGCGATCAGGAAGTGCGGTAGAGCGAACAGTAGAGACCCAGCGCCCATCAGTAGGACTCCCCAGCCTAGCCAGCGGGGCTTGGACGCGCCACTGCGCCCGCCCAGGTAAGTCACCGGCGCCAAGCACGCGAATGACGCCATGTCGTAGCTGTAAAAATGAATTTATTGTGAACTTCCAATCATTGTCCAATCCAGTAAGATCCTGTAGCTAGGCAAAGTCGTCTCAGATCGTTCTTGCAACAACACGAAGCTGCTGCGTTACAAGACCCGAAAAGGAAGCGCTGGGCACATGAAGCGCTTGAACAAATTCTACTAATAAGTAGTTCGCCGCAAGACGACTTGAATATTAATTCCAAATACGAAAAAAATTACCGTGTTCTGTAATTCCAACAATCCGATTAAACATTTAGGTAACTAGTATTTTTGCACAGCCCTAGTTTTCTGTAGTTACTTCCAAGTTAACATTCTGAAGATAGAAGACAATAATAAAATATATTTTATTGATGGTTATTTCTTTGTCGTTTCAGTTTCCTAAAAACTTAATTTATTTATTTTCAATTTCCGCTCGATAGCGTTGTCTCTTTCAGCATAACCTTGTAATAAATATTCCCTCTAAAGTAATAAAGTTTGGTAGCCTAGTGATATAAAAAAACCTCACCCTCCAGCGATGACGCCAGTCTGCATGGACCGCAACCCGAATCTTTTCTCTATCGTTGTGATCACCACGTTGACGAACCCGTTCACCACCATTCCTGCAGACGAATACCAATGTTAAGTTATAAGTATTTTTTGTTCTAATCATAAAAAAACAGTGAACGAATATAACTATGATAAAATGTAAGTATAAAGTTCTTAATAGTATTAAACAACATACTACTAAAAAGAGGAATAATTTTAGATTGTAGAAAAATATGTGATAGTGAAAAACAACGAGCCCTATAAGTTAGCTTTCAGGCGGCATTCGAACCCGACCCTCCGAGAATCCGGCCCGATGCTCTGACCTACCACCGAAAGGCTTGTACGTACACGACTCGTCGAATTTTGCTATCACTTGTTACGCTGTAGTAGGTCAGCGTTGCTTCATCAATGTGAGGACACCCTCGCATCCGAAAGAAACATTTTTACAAATGTTTAACAATCGATTAAGATGAAACAGCCATTAAAGTGAGATTTTAAATTATTTTTATGCATTCACAATGCAATTTTGTAAGTATAGGAAAAATGTGATAGTAAAAAACTACGAGCCCTATAAGTAGCTTTCAGACGGTTCGCGGAGGCGCGGGTTCGAATGCTTATTGCATAAAAATAATTCAATTTTAGAGTGTATTATACCTACGTCGCGTTGGTTGTAACTTGTATGAGATCTAGGTACATTCCTGAAACCTCAAGTACCTATTAGGTTATTTAAGTGCTGATTCTCGATATCCTTCTAGCCCCATGTTACATAACTCCTGAACCCAATTTAAAACATGCTTCATAAAAGTAGGCAGTGTAGAGCGTTTACTAAATTAAAATAATTATCCGATACCGAGTCTTGCTTAATGGACATTATAATATCAAACAACTTAAAAATAATAGTTCCAATAGCTGCCTTTTTAAAATCTGCAGTAATATCAAGCTGAATGTAGGTATTGTGCAAAAATAAGCCAGAGATTGGATTGGCGTTTTAAAGTTGAACGTTTGCCGGACAGCTACCGGACGGCAGCCGGACAGCACAACCAAAATAGATCTCCGATGCATGTCTGATATAATTTCTGCTCACGACAAAAATTGGACAAGCCAATTAAAAAGTGTTGGCGCAATTTGTTTCTGTACCTATGTTCTCTTCGTTACTGTTTTGATTCCTAATCTAATAAAGCAATGCAGAACGATATTAATTAAATGAAAGAGAAGAATTTAGTCTCTCTAACGTTCCGTACCCCTAGTGTAAGTTTTTATGTCAAAAAACGCAAACTATCGTGAGTGCGTATTTATGTCAATTTGTATGAAAACTGTATCAGCGCCTCTAGCGGCGAGTAGCGCGCTTATGCAGTTTTCATACAAATTGACATAAATACGTACTCGAAATAGTTTGCGTTTGCTTGACATAAAAACTTACACTCGGGGTACTGATGTAAACAAAATATCATGCAAAGATCTAATACCTACACTAGAGCGTAGCTTTGCTTATTAGATTAATAATCCTCTTCGTCAAATTGGCTGGTTTTCAGAAATTGAAAAAATATGTATTATTAACAATAATAATTACTACTATTTAGGTAACGGTAGCTACTAATAAAACAGGAATGAAAACAGTCGTTTAAAACCCTTCAAAAATAAAGTTTGTAAAAGCTTTACATCCCCTTCAAAAGTTCCCATCAAAACAGTATACTGTCCTAAACGTTTGAGTGACGTCAAAATAAGAGTTGCTAGATAATACTCTTAGCAAATTCCATTAAAGCATAAAACAAAGGTTCGTTCGAACGGGCATCACCGCGTAACGGCGCGTTATGCGGAGTCACGCGCCGCCGAAAATATTGCGTTAGGTTGGGGGTGCTACTATGCTATTGTCTAATGCATATTTTTACATA
Source organism: Crambus lathoniellus (assembly GCA_949710035.1). Lineage (NCBI taxonomy): Eukaryota > Metazoa > Arthropoda > Insecta > Lepidoptera > Crambidae > Crambus > Crambus lathoniellus. The sequence continues at coordinate 6,942,488 of OX453298.1, forward strand.
AGTATCTGTTTGGGTGCCCTTTTTCCATAACATGGGTATACAATTACATCGTTCTTGCGGAAGAAAAGGAACCAATAAAGGCCAAAAGGCACTTACTTTTTAATATTATAGTGTAAAAGCACTTTTGCCCATTTTAGTAGAACCTACTAACGGAATCTTATAGGCAGTGATTGCAATTCTTCAAGTTATAACCTATCAATCTAAGTAGGTTAACCGCCTCTGTGGTCTAGTGGTTCATACCACCGATTTCAGACCTAGAGATCCAGGGTTCGATTCCCAGTGGGGTACATATTGTATTCGGTTTGGTTGGTGGTAGGACTTGTTCTTAGTCCGCCTGGCTAGCTACCACTATCTTATCTAAGTCTGAGGTCAATAACAATGATGTTGTTTTCAGCATTATTGTATTCCGGCAGATATACATAAGATAGCCAGTTCCTCAGTGACAGAGGATTCCGGGAGTAGTGCGTTTTTCCACCTTCAGCCTTATCACTACTTAACATCAGGTGTGATGAAGGCTAAGTGCTACCCCGTTGTAAAAAAAGGTAGATACTTAACACATACTTAGGTATCTGTTAAGTAGGTACCTACGTTTTTTCACATTAAAGTTTACAAACTCAAAACTGAGGTTAATAATAAACTCTATTTCTAACAGTAAATGACATCGTTATAAATGTGGTTTTACCAGATTAGCTTTACATAATCTTGTAGACGCTATGTAATCGGTCTTGTAATTAATAATTGACGACGAAAGAGAAAGTGATTACCAGATTTAAACGATCCTTGACTAGTAACTACACGCTCAGTGATCAAATGGATAAAAAGGTCAAGCACTATCGAAGTTGAAGGTTAGCCCAGTCTAGATTTACGATCTACGATCTCGTAAAGCAGAGTAACCATTTACTAAGAATTTATTATAAAACTTATACACCACTAAATTTTAATTAGCATAAATATTTTAGGGGATGTTAGTGCCCATCAATATGAACAACTTTCACTATGGGTCCAACCATGGAATCGCGAAAAAAAAAATCAGCTGTTCCATACAAAAGTACAACATCGAGTCGACTGAAATGTATGGAACAGCTGATTTTTTTTTCGCGATTCCATGGTTGGCCCCATAGTGAAAGTTGTTCATATTGATGGGCACTAACATCCCCTAAAATATTTATGCTAATTAAAATTTAGTGGTGCATAATATTATCCCACTTGGTTATAGGCGCAGAACAACTGAGGTTATAAGGGACTACATTTATTAATAATTCATATCCAAAAAGTTTTTGCGTATCAAGTCTATAGATAGACGTTTAGTTTTTGTTTCTAAAAAGACGGCGCTAGAAATCTTTAATTTCTGATTATTTATTTACCTAAACACGTTATTACGAACACGCTATTACGAACACTTACTCCTTGGATAAAAAAGGTTTAAGCTATTTTCTTCCCTCCAAATAAAAATCCATTCAAAAACACAAAAATCCAGACTTTAACTAGAACAATACCCCTTCTTCTCCCCTAGACGATGCAACCGGTTTGAAGCTGGTCTACCGTAGCGATCACTGGGCTAAGGTTAACGACTCGTTTATGGCAGAATGGCTATTTTATGCTCATAAGCTCATAACGAAACACGCTAGTTAACCGTGGAATTGCATATTATTCAGTTGTTAAATGGGAATTCTCAGCTAAGCAAAAACGTAGCAATCGGCAACGGAGCTTTAGAATTTACACTTTATTAATAAAAATTATATAAACCACAGTTCGTTTGGTGTTAAACTATCTGCAGTAAGTTGTTTTGTGACGATAACAGAAGCAAGACGTTATAAGATTTTCTCTATCGAACGGTGTCGTTTTTATCCTTCTAGCAACGCGGGCCTTCCACGGGTTGCTCCAAGTTTTTTATCCGACTGCGACAGAATGAAGAAAGAATTATTATAAATATACAATTGTGAGAGTGTGGCCTGTTGCGGAAAACTGGCAAACCTGCTGTTGAGTTGCCTGCTGGGCTATCGTAAATTTTAATTATCGTCCCTCGGTCAGTCCATTTAGTGTGTTGGTATTTACGATAGGTATATGATATTCTACCTACAAAAACCAACCACGCATTTTTAAAACCTTTTATAACTTATAAGTATTACTTACCTACTCATTTTAAATCACCCCTTTCCTTTCATATAAAATTCTAATATAAAAAAGCTGTACTTAACAATGAATTTCAATTTAACGCCAGTGTATCACCCCCCTTATCAACTCGTGCACGCGGGATTTGCGTAAGCGAAATATTTTGGCTGCTATTAGCAGATCGTGGATGATTAATTAGGCACCCGTGGGAGTCCTGCAATGTCATCTTCCATAAAACCCTTTAACAGTAAAAAAGACCCCCAAAGAAAAACGATATAAACGATCATAATAATTTTCTGAGTGATCAACGGCAACGCCAACTCTTCCTACCGAATAGATCGTATAGGGAAGTTCGCAGAAATTGTGATAAAAAAGTTTGTTTGGACTGTTGTCTCAGTAGACAACAGTTCTCAATGAAAGAGGCTATGTTTTTTTAATACCTAAATAAGTATTGTTTTATGTAAGTAGGTACTTAAATCTTGTATTCTTTTATGTACTTTAATCGAAGTTTTCGGTTAACGTAGATGAAGTCTTTGACAGCATAATGAATGAGGCAAAAATTGTCTTCCATTGTTTTCATTACATAATATAAATAAAGGTGAGAACTCGGGTTTCTCAATAGTTCTCAAGATATGTAAGTACCTATACTTATCTACTTACGTGAAAGCGCGCGGTGAGACAGCTCTACAGTACCTACCTACTTACTTTTAAAAAGATTAGATTCGATCAGATAGGTAAAGTGGAGATAAAAAGAGAGTTTTTATTACTTTCAAAAAAGTTATGAAAAATTTCAGAACTTCATATCCCGGCAATTGTACCCAATGTTTACGTTTTGTAATGACATGTTTCCGAGAGACTCAAATTTTCATTGCTATATTTAACTACCTACTTGAACCAATTATTTAGTAAGTATCAAAACTTTGCTTTTTTTCGGGTTAATTTATCTTCGCAACTAGTTTCTTATAACAAAAAATACTATTAAGTACATTTTAGGATTGTTAAGTAACTAATATGAATGAGTATGAAGCCTTCTCAACCAGTTTTGTGCCAAAATTGTTGAAATTCCAATTGATTGAAGCCAAAGAGACTCGGTTGCGTCGTAGCGCGTGTAGCGTTCCCTGTAAGCCGATTCCCGGATTACTGTCCACTGAACGGTGCATCAGCCATTGATTTTTGAGCTGCAAACCCATTTAATATCACTTAAGGGCGTTTGTGCACTACACTGAATTTTACCGATCCGGAAAAAAACGGATGCTTGTATTTTAAGAATTTAATCATTTATAATATTAAGAATTTATTTATTTCGTCTAGTTTCAATGTTTCGAACCCTAAAACACGAAATAAATAAATTCTATTATTTATAATAATTAATTATTAAAATACAAGCATCCGTTTTTTCCGGATCGGTAAAATTCAGTGTAGTGCACAAACGCCCTAATAGTTATTTCACCGATAGCTTTAAACTTTAACTAAGTTTTTCTAAAACTATTTAATCTAAATCTACTGTATTCATTGAGTTATAATTATTTTAACTCAATGACTGTATTACTTATAGGAAACACATTTTTTACAAATTAGTTTTTCATAAAAGTCCCATTTCTGAGAGCAACACACAAATTTTTATTTCATTTTACTGGTACACATTTTCTCATTTTTGCAGTGTAAACAAAAGAAAAATATAAGGCAACATGCTAAGACCGACATACCTATCTACGACATTTGTAGGTCCAAATTAATAAGGTGACTTAGTAAGAAAGTCGCCCAAACGGCCGCAGAAAGTCCGCTTCAAATCCAAACTAATGCGTCCATTAGTTACTTCATTCCTGAATCCAGGAAATCCAGGAAGATCCCTGAAAACAATGAGCTCGACCGCGGACGTGACACGTGCCAGTGGAACAAAATATGTCTAGCATTCCTCATGACTTTTGTTTTGATGGATATTAATCCTATACAGGGTGTTAGTTTAGTTAGTTGCAAGCTCAAAACCTTAGCTTGTACTCGTAATATTGAACAACTTTCCCCAAGAAACATGGGTTAAGAAACAGCGAAAAATCACTATGGAATCAACGAGCTCGAAACTAAAAATAGTAAGCGAAATTCACACTTTTATCAAAAAGATAATAAAAATATTTAGTTATTTTTTTTTTTATCTAAAACAGTCACGAAATAGAAAAGGAAAGACCTATGTGTTTGTGGCTATTTAATTATTATTGTAAAACACGGTCGTAATGTGCATTTAGATGAAATTGTAGAGGTAACTTCGGGTTTTTTTTTAGCACACCGTTAGTATCTTGTGATACCTACAGTTATTTATTGGTAAAAATTATGAAGGTAATTTATTTTACGGTTGTATTGAAAAATACCAAAATAAATCTCGTAAGAAGGAAATTAATAGTTAAAAACGTTAAAGAAACTTCAGGGTAAGTATCTTAATATTTTAAATAATTAAGGCTATTGACAACCACCTATTGTAGCGTTAAAAAAAACGCTACTAGATTGTCGTCTTACGACGCCAATAATTGTCTTTCAATTAATATTTTTTGGCTAAAATACTTGTTAGCGTAGTTCCTTTTTTGTGTATTCTGACCTTAGATATGCAAAACCTCCATGGTTGTTTGCTGGCAGCTATATGTTATGTATGCAACGTCATTTTTGAATTTCAAATGTGGTTTTTCCTTTTTGTATTGTCAAGGCGATATTTTTTTGAGTTTGTCATGATTGTTTGTTTTGATTGCGGCTTATGAAGATATTATGTTATTATTGAATTGATGGTGTAATATTGAGTGCTGAGTGCTGTTTACGAGGCTATCTTAGCTACATTATATATTTATTTGAAAGCCAGGCTAACTGGGTAAGTTGAGGGAATTTTCTATGCAAAGGGGTGGGTTTTAATTTTGCTTAATACTTTCGTGTGGATGAAGTATTGATTGGGTGCGTTTGGTTTTAGCAAAACCCTACGGGCTAGCAACAATCGTTCGCCGTTGCCTGCCGCCGTCCGCGGTTCCCGTTATACCCAACCTTTGGACCTTTCCGTCCGGCATACGGAGAGCTGGGGACTGACGGTCAACTCGCCGGTGCTCCTCCACGCCTGTAGGACACAAAGTGAGTCCGGTCAAACCAGTCGTCGGTGCCCAGGCTACCCGTGCTTCTAGCCGGATCGACTTCGGAGCGATCGCAGAAGCGGTACGTGGAGCTACACGGCAGTCTTAAGACCGGTTGCGATTCCTTTTTTTTTTTTTTAGAAACCAATTTTTATTTAAGTTCCGTTTTAAGAATCTCAAAGTGTTTATTGTTTTGCCGGTTATTTAAATTGTGTATTTTTAATAATTTTAATTTCACTGATGATCCAATCGATCACCATTGAAATCTCTAAATTCTAAAAACCCCTCTGTCGGGCCCCCAAGGTTCATTTGCATTTTTACAAACCTTCGGCTCTCATCCCATTTCACCCATACCCATCAACATCACCCGTCCACGCCGCAAGCAATAAACTTGCAATAACCTTTTTTTCCTTTAAATAAATAGATTATAATTAGTTTTAATTAATTTTCATTTATTTATTTTTACCCTTTAATTACCTCCACGTGCGTCTATTCTTTCGTTTATTAATTTATTTTGTGGACAAATAAATTTATCGTGAGAAATGAAGTGAAGTTTTTTTTTTCTTCTGTTTAATTTCATTACAAAATGGCGCCCGAACAAATAAGTAAGTAATCTTGTTTGTTTTGATTTAAATTGTAATATTTAATTGTGTAATATATTTTTTTATTTTTTTTTGTTAGTGGGGAGATGGTGACCGATAACGGTCGCGTTATAATTATTATTTCATCTGAATTCTAGCCACCTGAAGGTCTACGAAGAATCCCGTTCCAACTGACATTACCGCTGTCACCGACCGACGACTGGATTTCAAATGCTTTTTGTTAAGATTCGCTTTCGGCGTTCAGTACAGTGAACAGTTTAAATCTTCAATTATTAATTTAAGCATTGTTTTAAAAATGGAAAGTTTATCCAAATATTTTGCTATTTTATTTTGATTCCCGCAAACATACCCCGAGTTATTTATTTTGTAGAATAGTTCCCATAGTTTGTATTTATCTCGGTGTATTTAATGTGATTTTTTTTATTTGTTTCTTTTCGCATTCGTTCTTGGTGTCGATGTGCTTTATTTGCGGTTGCCTTGATTGTGTTTTAGTTTTCTGTTTCGATCTCGCTACCGTTCAATTTTACACTTTGCGTGTGTAATTCGTCCGAGATTTGAACTTGTGAATTTTTTGCTTTTACTTTGTTGCTCGTTGTTATTGTCTTGATTGGTATTCACTCAAGCCACCTAAACGACGAGGTAAATTGATTGGCAAAATTCGGTTACCCATCCGTGTTATCGACATTCGGAAAGTTGCTTAACATTTACGATCGAAAGTCAAATAACTCGAATTCGGTATCTGTACATACTTAACCAGTGTTTATCTTTGTTATTTTATTTATTTCTTCGAATTTTGATTTTAACGCGTTGGTTTTGGGGTTTCGAACTTTGACTTCGAAGCTTGATTTAGTCCTGATTTTGCCATTGGTCTTATTCAACTTTAACGTAACTATTATTTTTTAAACCGTTACGGTTGATTTTACCACTATGTCGCAACATAGTCCTGAGGGTTCAATGACCACCTGCATTTCTGACGAGATGAGCGAGATCCGTGATACGCCCTTCGCTGCCTCGGGATCTAAGGCACGTCTTCCACGAGATTTAAGTCCACAGGCAAGCGATGTGGAGCACAATTTTGATGCCGGATCACGGTCTCGAGCTGATTACAGACCCGTATGCTATCCGTCAATTCCTTTGAAAGGCGAGTCCCTTACCAAATGGAACTTGAGTTTTTCTGGTGAGACATGCGTACGCGAGTTCTTTTTTCGAGTTGAGGAAGAAGGAATCGCACGTGATGCCAGGCCGTCTTACGTGGTCAGGCGCTTCCACGAATTATTGTCGGGTAGCGCTTTGAAATTTTTTAGAGCCATAAGGAATCCTGGACTCTCATACGCTGAGCTTAAAGCCGCCTTTTTCAAAATTTTTGACGTAACGGACTACGATTTTAAAGTAGAGAGCCAGCTCCGTGCGTTATCTCAGAAAGCCAATCAATCTGTGGTTGACTTTGTTATTCAGGCCCGCGATCTGAACGCAAAACTTTGCACTCCATTATCGGAAGAGAGTTTGTTCAACATCGTGAAGTACGGCATGAATCCTAAGTACCACCCTTGCCTCGCTACGAACATCGTGAGAGACATTGACGGCTTGCTTGAGATTGCAAGGAATTTTGAAGCCTTTCAAAGTTCACTACCGGCGCGTTTGGCGATAGCGCCTGTCAGTGCCGATATTGATAAGGAGTCCGGGTCTCATCCACCGGTGATATGTATGAAGTGTGACGCGACAGGACACAATTATCGCAACTGTCCCAACATAATCGAAACTGTATGCTTTAGGTGTAAGCGGATCGGAGCGATTACCCGCGATTGTCCTCAGTGTAACCCTACATCATCAAAAAAACGGGTCATCGGCGCACTGAGAGGTCCATCGGTGTCGCCCGTTGTGGTAAATAGTTCGAAGGACAATAGATTGTTCGTCGAAGTTAGTGTTGCTAATTACCCTGTCAAGGCTCTTTTGGATTCAGGTGCCCAAATTTCGCTGATCGACGTTTCCCTTTTGATGGAACTCGGTCTAGCGTATTGTAACAACATCCGTCCGTCGGTTGTTTCTGCCGATAATTCACCTATCGATATTTTGGGTGGATTGGACATTCCTGTTTTTTTTAACGGTACCCGTATTTTACATTCATGCCTTGTCAGTTGTAATTTACCAACTTCATTTATTTTAGGGATTGAATTTTGGAATGCATCTGGTCTTACGGACATTGTGAAAAGCGCATTCGTGGTTGGACGGGCTGGGAAACTTTTTATCCCGCCGCCTGGTTGTCCTGGAGTGGACCCTCCAGTGGTTAGCGAGGTACGATATGTTCACCCGCGCACTGTGCTTTCATCAGTCCAAGAGGCTAGGCTTCAGGCTGTGATCGGCGAGTTCGAGGAGATTTCATCTGAGAAGGCCGGTTTAGGCTGTACGTCATGGCTTTCTCATAAGATTGAGACTGTTGGTTCTCCCATTCGACAACGCTATTATCAGTTGTCGCCCGTTAAGCTCAAGGTTCTTAACGAAGAGATTGACAAGATGCTGGAGTTAGGAGTTATTCGTCCTTCGCGGTCTCCTTGGGCATCACCCGTTGTGATGGTTACCAAGAAAGATGGTAGTGTCCGATTTTGCGTGGACAGTCGGAAGTTAAACAGCGTGACCGTACGAGACTCCTATCCTCTCCCACGCGTCCAGGATATCTTAGATAACCTTCGGGGTGCTAAATATCTTACTTCACTGGATTTTAGGAGTGCTTTTTGGCAAATCCCGTTGTCGGACAAGGCTAGTTGCGAGAAAACAGCTTTTATCGTGCCGCAAAGAGGTCTGTTTGAGTTCGTACGCCTTCCTTTTGGCCTTACGAACGCAGCGTCCGAAATGCACAGGCTCACCGACATGATAGTTAACTTTGAATTTTCCCCAGAGTCCAATGACTTCGTTTTTGGTTATGTGGATGATCTGATTCTGGTTTCTCGGGATTTTGACAGCCATCTTCAACTTATCCGCAAGGTTCGTGATAGGTTAAAGGAGGCTGGCCTTACCGTCAATCTAAAGAAGTGCGAGTTTTGTAAATCGGAGTTAAGATACCTTGGCTACATCGTCAATGAGCGGGGTCTTCAGACTGATCCGAAGAAACTTGAGGCGATAAGTGATTATCCGACACCCACAAGCGCCAAGTCCCTCCGTGCCTTTATTGGCATGTGCTCATATTACCGACGGTTCGTTGATGGTTTCTCTTCGATTATTGCACCTCTTACAGCGTTGATAGGTAAAAGGAAAGGACGTGATCCCATCGATTGGAATCACAGTGCTGCGGCGGCCTTTGCGAAGTTAAAGGATGCCTTGATGAACTCACCGCTTATGACATGCCCTGATTTCTCGAAGCCTTTTATCCTACAGTGCGACGCTAGCCAAGTCGGCCTTGGTTCAGTTCTTGCACAGGAATTTGATGGCGTCGAGCACCCGATCGCTTATTATTCGCGTTTGTTCACTAAGGCTGAACGTAATTATGGCACAACTGAACACGAGCTTCTCGCGGTCATTGATTCCATTAAACATTTTCGCGGATACCTCGATGGGATGAAATTTAAAATTGTGACTGATCATATCGCTCTTAAATGGTTGATCACTCTCGATAATCCTACAGGGCGTTTGGCCCGCTGGGCAACTTTGATTTCACAATATAATTTTGAGGTCGAACACAAGAAGGGTGTTTTAAATGTTGTTCCTGACGCCTTATCCCGTGCTCAGGTAGGGCTTATTTCGTTTGAACGCGGTGTTGAACCTTCTGGGGACCCCTGGTTCGAACGTGTTTTTAACGGCGTAAGAGAGACCCCCCAGATGTTCTCATCGTTTGCTTTGCGCAGTGGTGTTTTAATGCGTAAAGTAGCTGTTGAGAGTCCTTTGGCACCTAACTCATGGCGTATTGTTTTGCCTGCGTCAAAGATCAGAGAGGCCATCGCTGAAATCCATAACGGTTTCCCTAATGTGCACCCTGGTGTTATGAAAACGTACCTAAAGGCTCGAGACTTATACTATTGGCCGTACATGTTCCGAGATGTCACCAGATTCCTTTCCGAATGTCAGGTCTGTAAAGCGTATAAAATCGCTAATTCGCAGCCACGCGGTCAGCGGCTATATCCACGCCCTGTCGTAGCCCCAATGGATCTGCTGTCAATTGATTTGATAGGTCCATTGCCTGACACTCGCAATGGTTTCCGTTACATCCTTACGATGGTAGACGTGTTTACCAAGTTTGTGTGGCTGTCTCCACTCAAAAGGGTGAACGCGGCAACTATTTCTGCAGCGTTGGAAACTGAAGTTTTCCTGCGTTACGGCGTTCCGGCCAACATTCTGAGCGAAAACGCTACTGTTTTTCACAGCGCTCAGTTTTTAAATTTTTTATCGAGCTTCGATATTCCCAATCCGTGTTATACTCCCTATTATTCTCCACAAGCGAACGTTGTGGAAAGGTATAACCAGGTAGTGGTTACCACTCTAAGCATTTTGGCTGGTAACGATCAGCGCAGTTGGGCGGATAATTTGCGCCGGGTCGCTCTTTATCTAAATTCTTGCATTAATTTAGCTACTTCTTATACACCGAATTTCCTTATGTATGGACGCGAAGTTTCGATGATTCGTCAACGTGTGGATGGCCAGGTTGTGGACCAAGAGGTGGGACACAGCCGGGACGAGCACGCCTCTAATCTTTCTACGCTTCGTGAGGTTTATGAGAGGGTTGCGGATTCGATGGTTCTAGCTTTCCATCGTAACGCTAGGAGATTCAACGCGAACCGTAGGTCAGTTAGGATCGATGTTGGACAGGTTGTCTGGCGCAGAAATTTCCAGAGAGGAACTTCTGACGCATTCAGAGGTGGCAAGTTCGCGCCACGCTTTGTACAGTGTCGGGTTGTTGATCGCGTGTCTCCACAAGTTTACGTTTTGGCCGATGCGGATTCGGAACACGTGGGCACATATCATATAAAAGATATTTTGAAGTAATTTGTGTTTTTTTTGTTTGTTTACGATTTAAGCTTTCTTTTGTTTGAATTCACTCTTTTTCTATAAGGGTAATTCCTATTTCCCCAAAATTCAAAAAAACGCGTTTGTCCGTTCCCTAATCTCTTGAGGTTTTTTTGGTTCTAGTTTCTTTTGGTTTGTGTAATTGTGCGTATCGTGGCGACTGTTTAACTCTGTGCAAAATTTTTGTAACTGTGTATGTGGTATCCTTCACCTCTTTGAAAAACTTATCCTTGGCTGCTGGTGTGGTAGCTGTATTGTTGCTTTTTGCTCGTCCTTAGCGTTACTGAGGGTACAACGCATTGATCGCCTGGGTCCTGTCTGCAGCGCGCTCTTTCTGTCGTGATTTTCGAATAGTACACTCAGTTCATTATATCTCTGTCATAGCTTTTACTATGATACTCTAGTTTCCTTTTTTTCAAACGACGATTTTGGTCTCATGGTAGCCTTTCGCTAACGTTTTCATTGTTGATGTTGGGATGTTGTTGTTGGTTTGTTGATGTTGTTTTTTTTTTGTTGGTATTGATTATTGTTGTTGTTGATGTTGGTTTTTGTCTGTTGTTGTTGTTGTTGATGTTGGATTTTGTTGAGGTTTGATGGTGGTGTTTTTTTTTTTGTTGGGTTTATGTCCTTTTTTTTGTTGGTGAGAGGATGCTGTAGCGTTAAAAAAAACGCTACTAGATTGTCGTCTTACGACGCCAATAATTGTCTTTCAATTAATATTTTTTGGCTAAAACACTTGTTAGCGTAGTTCCTTTTTTGTGTATTCTGACCTTAGATATGCAAATTGCGGCTTATGAAGATATTATGTTATTATTGAATTGATGGTGTAATATTGAGTGCTGAGTGCTGTTTACGAGGCGGCTGTGGGATACAGCCGCTATCTTAGCTACATTATATATTTATTTGAAAGCCAGGCTAACTGGGTAAGTTGAGGGAATTTTCGATGCAAAGGGGTGGGTTTTAATTTTGCTTAATACTTTCGTGTGGATGAAGTATTGATTGGGTGCGTTTGGTTTTAGCAAAACCCTACGGGCTAGCAACAATCGTTCGCCGTAGCCTGCCGCCGTCCGCGGTTCCCGTTATACCCAACCTTTGGACCTTTCCGTCCGGCATACGGAGAGCTGGGGACTGACGGTCAACTCGCCGGTGCTCCTCCACGCCTGTAGGACACAAAGTGAGTCCGGTCAAACCAGTCGTCGGTGCCCAGGCTACCCGTGCTTCTAGCCGGATCGACTTCGGAGCGATCGCAGAAGCGGTACGTGGAGCTACACGGCAGTCTTAAGCCCGGTTGCGATTCCTTTTTTTTTTTTTTTAGAAACCAATTTTTATTTAAGTTCCGTTTTAAGAATCTCAAAGTGTTTATTGTTTTGCCGGTTATTTAAATTGTGTATTTTTAATAATTTTAATTTCACTGATGATCCAATCGATCACCATTGAAATCTCTAAATTCTAAAAACCCCTCTGTCGGGCCCCCAAGGTTCATTTGCATTTTTACAAACCTTCGGCTCTCATCCCATTTCACCCATACCCATCAACATCACCCGTCCACGCCGCAAGCAATAAACTTGCAATAACCTTTTTTTCCTTTAAATAAATAGATTTTAATTAGTTTTAATTAATTTTTAATTAATTTTCATTTATTTATTTTTACCCTTTAATTACCTCCACGTGCGTCTATTCTTTCGTTTATTAATTTATTTTGTGGACAAATAAATTTATCGTGAGAAATGAAGTGAAGTTTTTTTTTTCTTCTGTTTAATTTCATTACACTATATATCGCAATTTAACTAAATTAAAAAAATAACGTAAAATGTCGTTACTTAAATATAATATAATATAATAAATTTTATCAAACTAAAGCAGTTCAAATTGTTTTAAACAAGTGTTTTTTTTGTTCTTTTTAGTTAGAATTATTTCAAATTAATTCAACCATAACGTTTCATTTCTAGACTAGATCTTTTCAAAATCGCAAAGTAATTTAAATTTTTCCAAAAAAACGATCAATGGATAAACATTTATTTTATTTTGCGTATCTCTAATCAATACTGAACGCTTTACATTCACCCTGTATGTTCTACTAACCAATACTGATTTTTAAAATGGGCGACATAGCGACTTGCCTAGCGGGACAATACCGGCGCGCGGCGGGGAGTAAGTAACCTATGAATGAATGAACTATGAATTATATTCTATGAATAGGAGGAACCCCAATATTTGGGGTATTAAACGTTTAATCACACGTTAAAAAGCACGATTCAAATTCAAACTGTTTTAAACAACTTGTTTTGTTTAACAACTTAAGAGCAGTCGCCCGGATAGCGAAAGGTCGTGGGTTCGAGTCCCATCGGAGCTGGTTGTGAGACGGGTCGATTTTTTCTAAATACTTTATTTTCCATTTTTCTATGAAAAAAATTTAAGTAACTTGTTTTAATCATGCTCACCCTGCTTTGCAATAATAAGAGTCTTGTTAATATGCGACAAAATAAGCAAAAGTAAGGTAAAATTTGCCTAAAGTTGTTCCTTTTCCCTAAATAAAACTAGTACAATATTTAAAACGCCGTACGACGTTATCGTCTGATACCGAGGAAAATTCGCATTTTCTCGTTCTGACAAGTGTTCAGTTGCAGGAATAGGTTTCGGACGGTGACTAAATATCCGTACAATATTAGCTGACAAACGCAGAGTGTGCGTCATGCAAAGGTTGTAAAATATTATGTAGAACCTACAGTCGCCATCAGATAGTCGAAGCGGGCGAGGTTCTTAAATATTTCGGAGCAGAAAATAAAACTACATTAACTTCGCAACACTCAAGGTAAAAATATGAGAAAGCATGGATCGTCAAAGATATCGACGCAGTCATGATGATCATAGAGGTCTAAACATTTGTGGAAAATATACCTTAATTCAGTAACACACAGTTTAAATTCGTTACCATTTAAGGGCAGGATCTTCCAAAAACTCTGTCTTTGTCTTTTTTCTTACGTGTGAAGAGTAATGAAAATAACCTCACTTTTTCATTTTTTCAATGTTTTTTTTTTTATTTTGAGCATAAATTCACTTTTTGAAAAAGTAGCCTGAGAATAGTCTACAATATGTCATTACCTATCACTATCACTACATAGTATAAAACAAAGTCGCTTTCTCTGTCCCTATGTCCCTTTGTATGCTTAAATCTTTGAAACTACGCAACGGATTTTGATGCGTTTTTTTTAATAGATAGAGTGATTCAAGAGGAAGGTTTATATGTACTTTTTATCCCAATATTCCCACGGGAACGGTAACCACGCGGGTGAAACCGCGGGCGGCCGCTAGTTTTTCTATATATTATTCGTGAATAAGAGATTAATAATCTAAGTATAAAACCAAAAAAATATAAAAATAATGAAAACTTTCTTTGTTTTTGAATTTTTTTATTGTCGAGTTACGATACGAATATCGTGTTTCTAGCCACAAAATAATCAAGATCGTTTATCAAACTTCAACATTATATTTTTATCTGCTCATAATAAAGAATATTTGATTGTTTACTTTTGAATGAAAAATAGGTTGATTTCGATAATTTGGAGGTACGTGCCCTTAAAACGATTTTGACAACTAGGTATCTATGCACTAAGTGTACATAATTTATTGTAATCTAATCTTTTTCCGTCATTGCGGTGGCGATTTTTTTTTACACATTTCACCTTAGCGAAATGCGCTAGATTATAGATAAAGATACTGTGAATGTAATAATTTGTGAGGCACCATTTCCCGAAAGAACACAGTACTTTCGGAGAAATATTTAAGTATTACTATTTTTCCGCCACCCAAATTATGATAAAAGCCACTGAAATAACTCAATTATCATCAAACGAACAGAAGGATTTTTAAGATTATCATAAAGAGGTCTCTTCTCGAAGAAGACAAGACGTAGTTAATTTGAATAGAAGTTGATGACTCAGCTAAAGGTTTCTGAACTTCTATATCCGTACTGTCGTTTACAATATGTATGAGCTCTTCATTTTCTGTAAATCTCAAAATCGCAAGCTAAACAAATGGCTCCAAAAACTACCCCAAGCGCCTCAAGAGGCCTGATATCTATGATTCTGCAAAATATAAGTTAGTGTACTCGATGATACACTCTTATATTTTGCAGTCATGATATAAACATCACAAAAAAAATAAACAGCTTTTAATGAATTAAAAAAAACACCAGCCCTGTAAGTAGCTTTCAGGCAGGATTCAAACCCGCATCCCTGGGAATCCGGCCCAATGCTCAAATCAACTAAGCTACCGAAAAACTTACAAGACTCGTCGAATTTATCTACCACTTCCCACGCTGTAGGCCAGCGTTGCTTCATCAACACATAGCTTACAGGGCCGGTGTTTTTTTTCTATCACAAATTGTTGGTGTTATTGTTAAGGCGCCGATTCCCCAAAATAGGGTATTTTAAATTATGGATTACTCGCAAATCACAAGTAAGTACTTAAAATTTGGAAAAAATATATGTTATTTTACAGTTATTTATCTAGTGCTTCCGGCCGTTTTTTTCGATTGGTGATATTTTACTGTGTCAAATAAAATCCCAAACGTCCATCTAATAATAACTCAAATATCATATTACTTGCAGTATAAGTACTTGGTTTTAGTTAATGAAAAATATACGAAAATAATTGACATTGAATAGCCGAGGGATTCCGGCCGTCATAAGTTAATTTTTTTTTATTATTTAATTTTTTATCGAATTTTAAGTGATTTTCGATTCGCGGGGCTCTCGCGAGTTCACAGTTCACTGCCGGCTGCCGCTGGGTCCGCGCGAAGTGTATCGAGTGCGGCCCAGCAAGCGTCAGCGTGCCTATTTCGGTCGGGAATCCTCGCCTTAATCGAAAATCTAAATTTTTCTTTTTGAGGAGCCCGTGGCGCAGTGGTTAGCGCGCTCGCCGCTCGGCCTGCGATCGTTGAGTACAAGCAACTTTGACAATGGTCGGTCACGGGATGGGTGTCCAAAAACTTTTCATCTCGAGCTCCTCCGTGCTTCGAAAGCCACGTTAAGCCGTTGGTCTCGGCTGCATATTGCAGTCGTTAATACCCACCAACCTGCAATGGGCCCGCGCGGTGGGCCATGGCCCGTTCTCCTTATCCATCCGTAAGGAAGCCCAGTGCCCCAGCAGTGGGGACATTAAATGGCTAATGATGATGATGATGATTTTTCTTAAGCTTTTAATGAAATCTTTAAAACTAAATTAGGTAACTCGATCAGTAAACTAAGTAGGTAACATCCTAAGTATTCGTGCAGGCAACTTAGCCGTCGCATTTGTCACCCACACCTGGTGCATAATTAATTGCCTTAACTGCAACTTGGAAATAGTTTCATGTTCAACTAGCTAACTTAGATGGTATGCAATAATTGTTAATCAAGTTATCAAGTTTACGGTAAACTTGAAGTTTTACGTTTCTGGATTTCAGATAATTTAGAAGAATTTCAGATTCTTTCAGAGATTTTGGCTAGATGTTAGTTGTCATCATATTTGATTTTCATTTAATACTTGTTACTAAGATATAAAAAAATTATAAATTCTGGTGCGCGTTTTAGAAAACACCTAAGTGGTTCCAGTTCCAAGGAGTTTCCACCCCTCTTTCATTTCTGTCCATTCCAACTTCCAAAACTGAAAAGATAAAATAATATAAATAAAAAAAGACAAAAATCCATTTACCACAGGGTTACAGCCTCTTTTCAATCTTATTTGTTCCGGCAGCGCCGCAAATTAAAACAATAGCCCGGTGATCCCGTAATCCCACGTCACTCGGGTTGTCAACCTCTGACAGCGAAACTTTTTTAATTAATTCGCAGAGGTGGCAAACTCATCAACGTGTGTAAATTAACACGTTAAAAGTTTGGATTAATATCTTGCGAACCAAGTTTGTGAGGTTAACTAGTTAGAATTTGTTTAATACCTTACGTTGTTTAAACTTATGGAAGTTTATGGAAATTCTTATGGACGTGTAGCTTAAGTTTTAATTGTGGTTTAATGTTTAACCTCTGACGTAAGGAGTCATTATTGTGCTTGAAAAACCACACTATCAGTGTAGAAGGTATGCATGCATGATTAAGTACTTATTTTGTTTCATTTTTACTTTAATAAGCTTTTATTTTTTTCAATCAGCCACTAAAGTGAAACAGCTATAAATCCCACAGTAGCTATCATGTATAATTCTTTTAAAACGAATTCATTCACTATCATCTTTTTGAAATAAACATAGGAGTCTTAACTAAGTATTAGGTATCTGTCATTGAAAAACATTTAAATAAGCATAATATTCATGAAAACTTAATATTCATGCATGGATATGAGCCTCCTGAACTGTAACTAACGTCTTCATTGTCTTAAGTCACAAAATAAGAAAGAAATAGCCACTGCGTCACACCAAATGTGAAATCTACCGTATTCAACTACACTCGTTTGCAGAATACACTGTCACTTGCTTTATTTTCACATATGCTCACTACACAGTCTCTAGGTAGGTATACAGATCATCTTCTCGCTATTTGTCTACACTATCAATATTATCAATATGCTAAATGACTCTTCTTTTGAATGAAAGCGTCAAATAAGAATATACCACTTCCCTATTTCCCCACAGCGGAAAATCTTTTAACTTTTGTTCACGTTCCATACATCCATATCCATACTAATATTATAAATGCGAAAGTGTGTTTGTTTGTTTATTTGTTTGTTTGTTTGTCCTTCTTTCACGTCAAAACGGAGCAACGGATCGACGTGATATTTGGTATGGGGATAGTTTGGGAGCTGGAGAGTAACATAGGCTACTTATTATTCCGGAAAATTGAGTGAAAATTGTAATTTTCTATGAAAAATCGTTTAACTAGCGTACCTTCGATACAAAACTGTCATTTCTTCTATTGCCGTTTCCAAAGAGTATGTAATCACTGACGTCTGGGCGGTCAAACAAAACCGAATACTAATCTTTTCCATAAGCTTAGAATAAAAAAATGTATTGTAGCTAGTGCTAAAAATGCCCCAGTCGCGCATGCGCGCAGAGTTATCTGACACTCACTCTACTTCACAGAGTATTTTTTTATATGTAAGAAATAGAGACCAAGCTTGGGCCCCTTTATTGGTAGTGTGTAACTAGCGCTATCTGTTGTCTGGTGTAAGCAACTTTTGGTGTATAAATACACCATAGATTAATAACAGCTTCGCTTCGCTTTAAGAAATACACACACAAGATGTTGGTGACCGGGTCCACTATTATATGGCAAAACAACATTTGCCGGGTCAGCTAGTTGTTCTATATAGAACTTAACGAATGTTTTACATTTTTGGAAGTATGGGATTGTGAATAGATTTTCAAGATATTTCAAATGATTAGGTATCGGAGAAACAAACACTTATCCAACACAGTTGACACATAAATATACTGAGAGTTTAATTGAAATGAACATAAAGAGAAAAAATATTGTATGAAAATAAGGCAAGTACCCGTTTTCTGCAACGGGGTTTAGTAGCACCTACACCTAGAAGCTTTGCACAATATTAATAAAACACGGGACAGTTTTCCACTTAAGCCGAAGTCACTTAATGTTTAAAGTTAACCGAGCCACGTGCACCTGTTGTCCGTGAGTTACGGCAAGTTGGGGCGAAGTAAGTGCAAGCGTAACAGAAAAACTTAAATGGGGAAAAGCTGGGACACTACTTTAACTTAGCTTATGACTTAAGAGAATATTACCCAAGGTTCTTGTGATAATTTGTGTTATTGTACGAAAGACGGAAAAAATATCAAATACTTATAGAGGATGTCTCAAAGTACGTATAGGATTTGAATTTCGCGCTATATCCGAAATATTCAAGATAGCGGGTTGAAATTTGACATACGTCATCTTGACACATGTAAAATTAATCGTGGAACGTTTCACAATAAAACAGCGCATAGAAGTTTTACAAATATTTAACGAAAATTCACGATCAATTACAAACACTCGTCGAAAGGTCGAAAATCTCGTAATTTCAAGAAGAGGTGATGTCAAATGGCCACCGAGATCTTGCCATCTGATGCCACTGGATTTCTTTCTTTGGGGCTACGTCAAAGATAAAGCCTACACCAACGATCCACAAAACATAGACAATTATAGACAAAATATTCGCCGAGTTATTGGTGAAATAAGTAGCGAAATGTATGAAATTAGCAGCTTAGCAGCGAAATGTGTGAAAGTGTCATGAAAAACTTGCACACAGCAAAAATGCCCGTGGCGGCTATTTAGCAGATATTCTAGTCAGATAAAATTGTACAAGTCTCTTCTTTAAAATAAAATAAAACTACGAAGAAATTCCAATCCGTTCGCGTTTTATTGAGACAAATCATCCTATACCTACTTTTGGGACACCCGTTACTATGTTTTGACAGAGGGCCTAGATAAGTGGCTTTCTATTATCGATATCGCCAGTAGAATAGAAATAAAATGTATGGGATTGACATTAGCGGTCACGTGACATTTCGATCGCTAATGTCAATCCCATACATTTGTCTTTCTATTCTACTGGCGAAATCGATAATAGGAAGCCACTTGTCTACAGGGGCAGACCAGATAGTCCACAGGAAGATGTAAGTAACTATCAGCAAAATAATAAAATTCTTAAATAAAAACTGTTCTTAATTCAGCCACTCGTTATATTTTTTAAGCTCTTCAATAGCTTGACCTATACAAGGGTATTGTCATCGATAGATCACTTCCCTTTCAGCCCAGCCAAACACAATTGTGACGTCTGGTTGAAGTAAAATTTTCGCGGTATTTCAAAACGTAAGTGATCGGGCCCACGGCCGCACGATTGTGACGGATATGCTCTATCCATTGGTGTAAGTGAGACAGCTATGAAGCGTCGCGAAGTGCAAGTTTAAACTCCTTCATTTTGCCGTTAGTGTTGTTTGGGGCCTCGCTGCGTGTGAGTTATTAATATTACTTTAATATATGCGAATTTTGTGTTATTAATGTAATTTATTGTTAATTATGGATTGCTTTACGTGTTACAGAGTTAACTTGATTGTATTTTTAGGTAATTCTCAAGTAAAAGTGGCGGTGAAGATAGCAGTCACAATTGTATCACTTTGGGCCCAACTGCATACTCCATTGACATGTCGAGACCATTACCTGAGCCTCGAAGATAATGTGATTACAGAATTCTTGGAGCAATCTGACCTCTGAATCTGACGTCGGATGTGGACGAAGATAACGATGAGGTTTGGGAGCAAAATGAAGATGATTTTGACTCATTTGATGATGTTTTACTCTCCTCTTTGAGGACAGCCCCCAGTCAAAGTGACGGTAAATGGGCCAAAAAAAGATTTCCCGGGAAGTCTACCATTCAGTCTCAAGGAAAGCAAGTGGCGAACCGCCCAAGTTGCCTGCGGAATATTTGGAAAACTACTTTGATGAAGATTTATTCGAAACAAAATTAGATAGGATTAAAAAAAAACTTTTTTAACACTCCACAAGGGTTAACTGTGGATGTTGAGGTCTATCAAGGTCCGACCACTGACTTACCAGATAGGTCATCCATATTTGCCTTAAATCAATAGAAACAAACTGCAAAAATCCAATTACTTAAAATATTTACAGTTATTATTATCAACTAATTGGGCCCACGTTGATACAATTGTGCGCCACCTGAAAACCCCTGAAAACAACATAATAGCACTGAAAATGTATTATTTATGTATTCTCAGATCCGCAACCATTATGAATATCTATTTATTTTTACTCTGCCCCCTTTAGTTTCTTCATGGATCTGAAAGGGATAACCAAATGGTTAATACTAACAAAGATCTTTGTTCTTTTGGAGTTTTTTCGTTCCATTTTTAATTTTGATCTTTCAGCACCTTTTATGGGCTCTTCATGAAAAGTAATTCGGTGACTGACTACTTATGATCTACCAAATAATATACTTAAAAGTCAGAGAAGCAATAACTTTAAAGATGTTTAAAAATATGAGAGACCAAACATAAATACGTAAGCAACTTAAAAAAGTTCAAAGAGATGAAACAGACAAATATTGGTGCATTTATTGTTTTCCCCGGCTTCCACCGAAATATCGGAACACACAAATGGTGAAGATCAAACGCATCTTGTTTACCGTGCAGTTATTAAACGACATTTATTGCGTCCCGCCCGGAAACGCCGCCATGACGGCTCCGGAGGGCTTCCGGTTCTGTTAGTAGCCCAATAATTGAGATGTTGACAGCAATCTACAAGTTTTCTTAATCAACAATACTATACTTGGTTAACCATAGTTTTTTAACAGTTTTAATTAATTTAAGGTTTGCGAATATATTGTTAGTTTTGTTGCGTGAAATACAGGGCACAAAATGAGGATTTCAGGTAGGTAGTTAAGTACTTACATTTTATCCCAAAATTAATCGAAATTTATCTAAATATGAAATTTAGGTACTTTTCTTAACATTTCACAAGCACTACCTACTATAACTTAAGACGTTAATTATTCAGCTATTCTATTGTTTTAGAGGTCAGTTAACTCATTTCCACTATGTCATTGTTTCGTGAACACATGCACATAACGGACACGGAAATTTTGCATTAGTTCTCAGATTTCTATACGGATAGTGAGAAAGTTCTATGTTTGGTAAGTGTTACTGTGCGTAACAAATCGGTCACCAGCCCTTGAACCTTTATGAAGGCTACATTTATTTTAATTTTCTAGAAAAAGGTCTTGGTTGGAATGAAAATAATAATATGAAACTACATACTACGTGGTAAGTATTGTATTGAATTTGTAGACTTGTAGAGATTGCTGGGTAGACAGAATTATTTTTTTTATTAAGTTTTGATTGAAATTATAGAATAATAGCAACGTTAATACCTACGAGAATAAAAAAATTAAGTAGATAGGTAGGTATCTCAGGAGGGGTTGACACCATAATTAATTTGCAAGCTACTGTAGATATTTAATTTAGATTGAGAGAAAATTCCTCCAAGCTGCATTTACCCTAAGCCTAAAGACACATTTCCCTCAGGTAATGTGTTGAGCAACACATATTCTACGAGTAGAAACCTTAACCTGTAGAGCATCGGCGGGATCTCTGGAGATCCCGCACGACTACCCTCATTATTTTATTTTGTAACTATTTCAACTTTTATGTGTTTTGAACGCGGTGTTCGGTGTTTATAAGTGAAATAAACTCTATTTACTATAAAAATACAATATAATATGTGATCCGGAACAAAAAAAATTATAAAAAATTCTTGCAAATATGCAAATTTGCAAATCGAAGAAAAAAAGATTTCAAAAATTTTTGAAAAATAAAATATTTGGTTTGCCATATATTATAATTTTATCCGATAGGTTTTTTTTATGTACATTCTAAATATATATACTTTTTATATATTATTTCATCGATAACTATGTAAAAAAACATCTCGTAAAAGTGTCGGATAAGTTTTATGCGCTGCTATGACTCATATGCTGCTCATAAATGTAACTTCCGTCGTCGCGCGCACAAACAGATGTTTGGGAGAGCAGAAACGCGCGCTTTAGTGCCATTGTTTACGTAAAAAATGAGCCTGTAATTTGATACCCCTGAGTGTTGAGAGGTGAAATACCAAAATAGTTGAATTTTATTATTCATTTTTGTTTATTATTCTCTAAGTAGCAGGCCCATTAAAATCACTCTGACGTTTAATAGAGTAGGTATAATAAACTATGTTTTGAATTACAATAATCCAGTGATAGAGCGCACCGTTCTCGATGGCGTAATCCGCGGGCGGGGTGCGCCGCCACGCGCCTGATGTATTGCTCGCCAGGATACTGAGTGACTGTAATTGATTGAAATATATGTGTCTACTGGTGGACCCTATGAACTATATCACCTACATCTACATATCAGTTAGAGAGATTTTCGACAAGATGGCGGATGCGTCCCATCTATGTTGGAATGTAGAATAATATATTAATTTTTTGTGTGTTTTTTTTAATTATTATTGTAATAGTAACGCCTAATTGAATTGAATGATGTCTTTAATTAATGTTATTGGTGTATGTAACCGTTTTAATTAAAGTAAATAAATAAATAAATAAATAAAAATCTGTCAAAATGTCGGCCTGATTTCGCTGAATTTGCAAAAATAAAAACTCTTTTTTCTCTTAAACTTTGTATGAAACCAAAAGTTAATATTTCCGCTAAGGTATATTAACTTTATGTATGAAACTTAACACAATTTGTTTTAAAAAATGATTTTCATTCACACCACAAATAAATGACGCCATTAAAAGTAATTTCTAAAGCAGCTAAAACGTCAGTGATTTAAAAAATTAGAAAAAATCGGCCCGTCTCACAACTAGCTCCGATGGGACTCGAACCCACGACCTTTCACTGTCCGGGCGAATGCTCTAACCACTGAGCTACGAAGTCACTAAAAGTCGACCCTAAATTTTGTGGATTTATTAAAAAAAATGACTTTGAGTTTGCTTTTGATCTAACTTTAGGCCGTGAACGGGTTTTTTCACCAACTCGTCACGAGAGACTGGTCACTCGTGTGTCCAGTTGGTGAAACTCAAAATTAGTATCACTTATTATTTCGTCATCTGGACACGCCAAGATTTGACGTGTGTCCAGATAGTGAACTACGCGGGCGGTCGCCGGAGGTTTCGATTCAAGTAAAGAGATAATGATGAAAAACAAATCTAGAATCTCCATCAAAACAGATAAAGATACAAAAGATCCATAGATTACATTCTATGCCTTAGCAATAAACATAATATTAAAACCACTTAAGGCTTAATTGGTTCGTGATCAACGCCGCTGTAATTTACAATAAATCTTTTGCGTACGCTTTTAATATCGGAATTAAATTAAAAAATCCGTCTATTTTTCATTATTACGAGTCCCGTCGACGCGGTAATCCCGTGATGGAATAAACGGGGCAATAATAGGCCGCATCGCAATATAAAGATATTAGTATTAATATAGGGGGCGCCAGTGAGCCCTTGATTTGTGAACTACCCTCGCGGGAACTATGAGGGGCGTTTATTGCTCGTAGCTAAGAGATACTGAAAACCTGAATAACATAAGTAGGGTAGGCGTACCTGTACCGGTTTTGGCCACTTTTTGCTCTAAAAGTTTTCTAAACAACTTTTAGCCATTTTTGATAAAGGCAATTAAAATAAGGTATTTTAAGGTAATAACAACAACAGTTAGAATTCCTTATGTCATAAGATTTTTATTCAATAAATTCCATTTTCTGTTTTAAAAAATGTTTTGTATGAAAATTTTAAGAAATTTGTTTTGGATGAAATAAGTACTTTATAAAACTTTGTTTTTTACAATTAAATTGTTGTTTTGCAATTGACTGGTTTCTAGCGCATTAGGATATATTGATTTTACCTGGGTTTGGTTTTGATTTTTCGCAATACTTACAAAAGTTTAACTACTTATCAGTAAGTGGCCAAAACCGGTACATTTGGTACCTCTTACACATTGTGTGTAATATATAAAAAACTATTTTACTTTTATAAATTTGAAAAATGTAAGTACCTACCTTTAAAGGTAGATAAATTATCTATAATTTAAGATATAATTTGTGTCTTAAATACCTAAGACCATTTAGTACTTAGTGCTTAAAAGTCAAAAAAAATCCTTAAAGTGGCCACAAAGGGTACCTCTACCCTACTCAAATTAAGAGATCTCTTTCCTTATATTTTTCGTCTACTAGACAATTTTGTTGTCCAGCGTGTGTCATAGTAGTGCCAATGCCAATACTAAATATGACACTAATTACTTGGTGGCGTCACGAAGATAGTCGTTCTCTCTTTGCCTAATTAGAAAGATTGATGTCCTATAACGTTAAAAAAAATTACAAGATAATGCAAAATAAAAACTTGTTTTGTGTACTTAGCTAATAATTCTAAAAACATTTTAAATTAATATCAGTGAATGTTCATGGTATCAAACTAAAACTCTCGGGACCGTTCTTTTCCAAGAACTTGGACATAGACTCTAGTAGGTTAAATTATTGGTGGATGTCTTCGATCGAACTACAAAAGGTGTTATTGTTAATCGAAGGTGGAAGCTCGATTATTTTTTGACAGCCTGTGTTGACGTGGGCACACAGACAGTGGGCAGAAGCCATGCAGAAGTAGAATAGATGTGCTTCTGGTACCATTTATGGAGTGTAGAATAAAGGAGGACGTACGCGCCACATAACTTGGCATTTGTCAGAGGGCGCTGATCGTCGTGGTCGGTCGGAAAAATAAGCATTATTCCCATGTCATAATTTTAGTTCCAGATATTGACACGTGACAAATTATATGGCGCGTACTCTATCTCTGTTGTGAAAAAGTGTCCGTCAAACTGCGCGCCCATCTGCCACAGTACTTCACAAAGGTGTAAATTTCAAGTTCCACTCTGTTATGGCGTACTTTTCAAAATAAGAAACAAAGATACATAGATAATTAAAATTTTATAAATTTTTCTAACGCCTGTTTAAATTTTATAATATTTAAAAAGGACATGCATAAATAAAATGAAGGCATTTCATGTCTCTAGTCACTAAACTAAACATAGTACCATTGTAAAGGTCTTGGAACGTAGAAAAGTGCCGTTAGACAGTTTTTCAGAACGGAGAAATACTTATACAAATATAATCGCGATAATAGTTTGTTTGAAAACGTCAAAACTATAATATAAAGGTCAGTCAAAATGTCAATGTCAATGTCAAAAAGTTCAAATAAATCAAATAAAAATCATATTGAATTTTAATAGGTATCTATTAGAAAATAAACTTAGGGTTGGTCATGATTCAATTGGTTCGACTGTACATTATTATTTTCTCAATAAAGAAGTAAAGATATAAAAATATTCTCACGCCAACGATTACGTTACAAAAAGTTCGCAACATATTTACATAATCATGATCATGACACGACCTTCACTTTCGCCGTTCAGCTTTCGCTATATACGGTGACATAAGACTCGTTCGATGCGTGGACGGAATGATAAATGATGTCATCAAATGTCCAACATCATGATGTGTTTCTGGTATCTGTTATGGAAACCGGTTTGATCGAGGGCTTACTACGTTTAAATGTCGATCCTATAAAGATTTCGTTTCGGGTCGTGTCATTTCATTTCATTAGTCAGAAAATAATGGATTTTTAATTATTATAGACAATTTTATCGACTTTTTTGGTAATTCAGACTTTTACCAAATAGCAATGGCCGCGGCTTACAGGTAGACCTACTTATAGGAAAAATTATTTCACAAAACATTCATCGCACTTTCTGGTTTACAAAACTTATATGAATAGTGTTTCGTATTTGATGAACCCCGCAAGGAACAGAGGGAAGCCTGTTAAAAAAAGCCCGAAATATAGAAAATTAACTTCTTTTTAGTTTAGGACACTTTTTTGAATTAACATGGTCTTAAACACAATGAAATGATATAGGGTATAGGTATACGATTTTCCAAAGTTATAAGAACAATTACGTACCACAAGTTGCGCACTTAGTCTCATATAAGAAAATGTATGACAACATTGACAACATATTATAATTTTAGGCAATCGAAAGTCAATTGTTTGTTTCTAAATGCTTATTCTTGTTTGTTAACACATCCTTTAAGAAAAAATAATCTAAAAATGAGCACTTCGGAAGTAAAAAAAATATTCAGGAAGAACACAAAAAAAAATATATATAAAATCTTACTCGTTGTCTCGAGAGCGAGAGAATAATAGACCTTGAACGGGTCAATTATACTTTACTCAGTCCAGTTACCTTTGTAGTCCAGTCATAAAACATTGGATGAATAATAAGGGAAATCGCCCACAATGCTTTGTTTGACAAAAGTTCGTCATCATAATAAAATTGCAAATTATTACGATGAGTCGTCTTCGTCTGTTGCTGTCCTATTAAAGATATCAACGCGTTCTATAAAATGACTACCTGCAAAAAATACCATATGAAAACATTTTTAACGTAATTTTTTCCCACATATTTTCCAATGTGTAGTGAAATACAACCTACCAGTAACGACATAAAACATTATAAAGCTTACACACCTGTTGGTCGGCTCCCGCGGCGCCAGACCGACGCTTAATGCAGATTTACGACCGAACTAACTTGTGCACTCACCCTTATGGTAACTAGATGTGGCATTATCTGTGTTATTATGGAGCTACACGTTGCAGTTACCAAACCATTGTTGGACATTTTAATCCCGGTAATGACGAATACTATGAACAGAAGTAGAGATAATAAGTACTGACCGATTTCTTTCATATTTTATTGATGGCAGGCAGAAGTACAACTCTATCTTATTATGCTCGAATTTCTTCACCGTGTCATTTGCTTAATTTATTCGTATTGATTTACGAATACGAAACAATGTATTGTAGTAGACCGATGTCTACTACAAAATAGCTCCAATCTTTTTCATTCTCGCTTTTAAATGCTAAAGCATTATTAGGTCAAATACCCCATTATTCGGTCTAGCATAAACCGTTTCGATATGCGCAAATGCACTCCCCTGTCCCCTCACTTTAAAGAAAAATATAAATATTCCATAAACAAACAAAAAGTATTTAAGTAGGTATATCCGTTATGACTCAGTTTCTCGATGAAATTTACATGTGCTAATGTTGTATTAAAAAAAAGTAGTGATTAAAATAGTTAAATTATTGTAGTACAAATCGTAATTAGCACTGGCAACACTTTTAAGTTGAAATTGAGAGAAAGCGCCGCAATGGCGCCACTGTGTTTTGAACGGGGATAGACAAAATGGTGGGATTCTGCCCGTAGGCGGACGGGCAATTGTGTTCGAGTTGTCGAGTCGAAAGGACGTTAACCAGTGATTGTTCCAATGAAGCATGAATAAATGGATGCCTATACTGCTGAGTTATTATTTCATCACATTTCAGAAGTGGCAACAAACAACCCGCAAAGAAGTTCAGTTACAAGGTACGTGCAATTTTTCTCTAGAAGTTGTGTAAAATCAGTTTGATCAGTTGACCTTATTCGCCTTTACAAAATATTTCAAAGTATTTCCGTTTTTCTGTGAAAAACACTTTATTTTAAAAGCTGTCTTTTTATGATTGCTGACGTTTCAAATCTTTTTCAAATGTTCAAATGAAGATTGAAAACATTCGAAACAGAACAAAGATTTTATAGATACTACCTACATGTTGAGGAATATAAGGAATGTAAATGCTATGATTGCGAAAGTACTCAATATAGTTAATAAAGATAGCTTTGATTTTGACTTTCACATGCCATTGATTTGGGCCAAATATGTTGAGAATGTTTTAAAGAGAATAAGTGATTTTATGTTTTTGAAGTTATAATGGAAAAATATTAACATAGATAAGAATGCAAAAAGTGCGAATGAGGTTATATGAACAATACTAAATTCTTTATATTCTATTACTCTACAACTAGTTTGTTGAGTTGACCACAATTTAACAGCTGAAAAATATGTTTTTATTTAATTACGATATGGTAGTGGCCATTTCCTGTAAAGTCATCACTGCATAGATAGCTTGAAATAAATTTTGCAGTCGCTTTACAAAAGTAATATTAGAAAAAGGCCATGTGTGCCTATAGCTTAGTTAAGTAGCCATGTGAGCTACGAGTTGGCCATGTGTGTCGCTTGTAATTAGACCATGTGTGTCTAAGCTTGAGTAGTAGTGGCCATTTACCGCAAAGTCATTAATGGATTTAGATAGTTTGAAGCTTCATTTTGCAGTCGCTTTACAAAAGTAATATGTATTAGAAAAAGGCCATGTGTGCCTATAGTTATTCGAGTAGCCATGTGAGCTACGAATCGGCCATGTGCGTCAGTTATAATCAGGCCATGTGTGCCTATAGCTTAGTTGAGTAGCCATGTGTGCCTATATAGCTTAGTTTAGTAGCCATGTGAGCTACGAGTCGGCCATGTGTGTCTCTTATAATTAGGCCATGTGTGTCTAAGCTTGACTAGTAGTGGTCATTTGCCGTAAGGTCATCAATGCATAGATAGTTTGAAATTAATTTTGCAGTCGCTTTACAAAGGTAATATTAGAAAAAGGCCATGTGTGCCTAATAGCTTAGTTGAGTAGCCATGAGAGCTACGAGTCGGCCATGTGTGTCTATGCTTGAGTAGAGACTAGGCTACAAGGCCTGCAGTTTACATGGCTAGATGCGCCAACAGTTTATAAGGCTAGATGCGCTTACAGTTTACTAGGCTAGATGCGCCTACAGTTTACATGGCTAGATGCGCCAACAGTTTATAAGGCTAGATGCGCTTACAGTTTACTAGGCTAGACGCGCCTACAGTTTATGTGGCTAGATGCGCCTACAGTTTACATGGCTAGATGCGCCAACAGTTTATAAGGCTAGATGCGCTTACAGTTTACTAGGCTAGACGCGCCTACAGTTTATGTAGCTAGATGCGCCTACAGTTTACAAGGCTAGATGGGCCTACAGTTTACTAGGCTAGACGTGCCTACAGTTTACTAGGCTAGACGCGCGTACAGTTTACTAGGCTAGACGCGCCTACAGTTTACAAGGCTAGAGGCGCCTACAATTTACTAGGCTAGACGCGCCTACAGTTTACAAGGGTAGACGCACCTGCAGTTTGCAAGGCTAGACCAACCTACAGTTTACATGGCTAAATGCGGCAACAGTTTATAAGGCTAGGTGCGCTTCCAGTTCATAAAACTATGTGCATTTAGATACAAGGATAGAAGCGCCTTCTAGATTAAAAATGTTGGTGTGTATTTAGGTTAAAAGGCTACACGCGCGTTCTGATAACTATGCTCGAAGTGCCTTCAGTTTGTCAGGCTAGACTCGGCTACGAGCCTTCAGCTTGTAGGTATATGTCTCATTGTTAACAATACCTAAAGCTGATTGATTAAATATATTTGTGGTTATTGTAGGTCGAAGGCCTATATGTAGCTATATTACTAGACTATGTTGTCCCTTGTTATCATGAAAAATTAATTAAATTTTATATGCACTTGTAATAGACAAGTGCATTAGTTTCAGAATGTACTAAGAGTCTTGACTTGTTGAATTTGATAAATGACGAAAGTTTTCCTATACTGACTATACACTTTGGGCTAGGTGTTCAGTGCCTGAGCTTATTGGAATGTTAAATGATAAAGATTGTTTAGGAAGACTATGGATTTATTAAATGTTTGCAAAAGTTCTTAAATGTTAAAATGATAGTGAATGTTGATGAGTGCATCCGATTGCATGAACGGTTAAAAGTACACTGATTTATGGATTTACGTAATTAATATAATTACAATGACCGGGCGGCCAATGACCTAGTTTAGGTCACGTGGCGACGTCTGGTGACAAAAAGTATGCTAAAACCTAAGTGTTTGGTATTGTACCGAACACTAGGTGTGTCGCTCGAACGACATTATGTGGCATACAACTGTTTCAGTTGGACAAGTTGGCCATTATTATTTAAGTGTACAATATAAGATAATATAAGAATCCTTCAACGCCCCAGAAATGAGACACAATACTTAGTTATTTAGATTTTTGCTTTTTGCATTCACAATGCATTTTTATTATTGAAGAGTTGAGGGTGGGGTGTTTTGGGAGAATATGATTCGAGCCACATATCAGTGGCCCTGATAGCGAAGGTCGTGGGTTCGAGTCCCATCGGAGCTAGTTGTGAGATGAGTCGATTATTTTAGAAGCTCTTCATTTTAAATTCGAGACATAATAGATTTTACATTGTTCTCCGGCCCTATTCATCCGGTCAGGAGTCAATGGGTAATAAATAATTCGGTGAAATTTCTATAGAAGTTTAACTTTTTGAGTATTTTTACTGATTAACTAGATTGACAAGAAGGATAAATAAAACACCATACACTAATATAATTTATTTGTTCTAATGTTTCCGAGGTCATGAAACGCAAACAAGTCATTAAAGGAAGAAAGGGACGACCGAATAGAGGAACGCAGATCACCACTCCGTCACTGGTGCCTCGTTGGTGGCGCCGCGCCGGCCGGCCGCTGCGTCTCGAGGATTTCTGAGTCGTCACCTTGTACTCCTTGGATCGTCGAAGTGATTCCAGGATATCAGTTGGCTCCGTCTTCATCCCGAAACAGGAGGAAGGGCGGAGTGTCTATGTAAATTAATAGCGGCATTAAATATTAGAACTTGATTCGTTACTTTCAAATATTGCGTTATTTTACTCTTCGATTCAAACTTTGCTGATGATGTGAATGTAAATAAAGTAATAAAGTCCAGTTTTGACATATTTAAAAAAATACTAAAACTTTTATCAAAACGATTATTACTTACGAGCAGGGAATAGTCTTAGTTGGCGACTTTAATATTTATATTCTATAGGTATATAAGTAGCAGAAATATGAAAAAGGAGTTATGCCTTAAGGATACGTAAAAACGAAAACGACAGTATTTTCAAGATTTCCTAAAGACTACTAAACCGATTTCAAAATTTAAAAAAATGGGATCAACTTGGGAAAAACCCTGATGTAATAACGTTTGAATCATTTCAATCGGTTCGGCCGTCTTCGAGTAATCGGTGTACCTACATATAAAAAAAAACGCGACGAATAGATAACCTCCTTCTTTTCAATTTTTGAAGTCGGTTAAAAAAGCATTTTTTTATGTAATGATAACTTACCAATTGCTTACTACGACACGCTTCCTAATTATGGAAACCACTTGAATAACACCAATATCATATCATGAACCTATTTAGAAATTATGTTAACAGCCTTAGATAGATAAAGTAAAAAGTTGTGCACTTTGTCCTCTCGGATCATCCAGCTCAATCAATGCAAATCTTTCAGCGAGGGATTTAATATTAGTACTTTTACAAAACAAAAAAATTGTGTTTTGTAAATTTATTTCTAGATCGCATTCTTAACTTTGTTTTGCAAATGTTTTCTTGCATAATGATGTAAATAAAATATAGCGTACCTATAGAGCTTTCAATAAAATAAAAGAGATCGAAGTGGCAGTAAGGTACATAAAAACAAAACTTAAGGGGTGATAAAATTATAGAATAATAGGTCGTATAAATACAAATATATAGTTTCTTATTATGAAAATTCTGTAGAACATTAAATTTCATAATTCGTCCAGCATACTGGGTTTATATCAGGATATAGACCTACTACTATCAAGCGAAACAGAATCTTTATAGACTTTGAAACCAGTCGGCCTCAATTTTTGTATTAGTGACACTGCCATTGATGGCCGAGAGCCATAGCCAAGACTTATAGGCACTTTTGGTGACTAATGGTTAATAATAGGACTAAAGAAAGACAAATCTTTAACTGTAGGTACTGAACTGTAATAGTATTTATTCTAAGGCCCGTGGGTTCTGATAGGTTTGATATAAATTGTACGGGATTGAATTCCGAGTGGAGCGCGGTGACTTTTCGGTGTTCCGATGCATGAAATGTAATTGAGAAGTCTATTGATACATTATGTGCGCCTCTTTTATGAATCGTTAACTTAAAATTAGAGACGCGAGTATTCACAGGTTAAATAAATGAGCGACATAGAAAAAAACTATTATTTACAAAAAAAAATACATGGAAATTACAATGCTTGTATTTTGAGAAAGTAATCTTTATGACCTTAACTATCTTACAATTTTACTGTTGCTTACTGATAAAATAGTAGGTACATAAAAACGCGCAATTAACAAAAGAAACGCCTCGTGTAGGCTTATTCATAGACATGTTTGAAACTTTTGAGAATGTAGCTTGTCACGTACTGCACAACCGACTGAATTTGACGGAATACGTAGTATTACATTGGAATTATTTAAAGTGAACTTCAAACTTAGAATAATGAACGTCTGATGTGCGTAGTTAATCCCACGAATACTAAATTCATTCAATTTGGTAACTTCAGATGTGAATTTATGAACTTTATAATTATAATATATGAATCAAACTCAAAAATACTTAATAGAAATAATGAAAATTACTATGTATATCTATAGACACTCATTTAAATTGGAAATCTTGTTGTTATTTATAATATTGATACAAACATCTCAATCTATTGTTATGCTTTGTATCTATTTTATGCTCATAATAATTGCTTATGTCGAGTAGTTTAATAGTTTGTGTCCTGAAAAATTTGTAAAAGTAAATGTTGTAATGTATGGTAGGTACATTCGCATTAGCAACTGATGCATTCACATCATTTGTATCACGTTCGCATTGTTTGTCTGACGTTTTACCATGAAACGCTTAGGACTTTTAAAGAAAAGCAATCCCTTTCAATTCTTGCATAATCTAGCAATTTGTACGTTATAATTCATACTTCAACTTGACATAACTTTTTATTATTGTTTATTCAAGATCAATTACTTACAACTTGAATCGACCAACAAACAGAAATCAACACATTTTAACAATGATAACTACTAGTGTCATAGTAAATTAACAGCAAATATAATATAACTCTTTTTGAGACCTTAATAATAATATTTCTGGCAAGTTCTTTTGTACTTAGATAAGTAGGAAATTAAATTAAAATACGGAGGTCGGTCACGTCACCCTTCGCGAGTTTTCTTGCCAGTTCTTTCTCCGAAGGGCCTCCCCATTTGTGAACTGGTGGTCGAGTCAGTAGTTTGCCTTGATTTAAAATAATTATTAATCTAGTTCTTTTCAAATAAATCTAAATATCAAATAGATAATTTTCCTTGCCTCAGTAAAGTCATAACTTAAAAATAGTAAATACCGTATCCAGATTCCAAAAAAAAAAAAATATACATATTTAAAATCTGAAGGTCGGAAGGAACCTAAATCAGACGGAAAGAGACATAAAATTATAAAAAAAAATATCAAAAAAAATACAATGAAATGCTAAAAATAAGTGATACCTACTAAAACGCTCGCAGAAATTTGAGATGTGCATAGGTACATTTATATTGTAAATTATTATTTTAACTATTATCATGTTTTTATAAATTTTGTTGAGATTATACTTCAGATACTGTGATTATAATGCCGAATGTTGTATTTATATTCCTTTAAAATTAAAGTAAAAATAAAGAAACTGACTAGGTACTTGTTACATACAGTGCACCAGGAGGTAGCACTATGCCGGATGGCCGAATGTTGTATTTAAAAAAGTAGTGATTAAAATAGTTAAATTATTGTAGTACAAATCGTAATTAGCACTGGCAACACTTTTAAGTTGAAATTGAGAGAAAGCGCCGCAATGGCGCCACTGTGTTTTGAACGGGGATAGACAAAATGGTGGGATTCTGCCCGTAGGCGGACGGGCAATTGTGTTCGAGTTGTCGAGTCGAAAGGACGTTAACCAGTGATTGTTCCAATGAAGCATGAATAAATGGATGCCTATACTGCTGAGTTATTATTTCATCACATGCTAAGATAATTGGTGTGATTGTTAGAAGCTATTTATTGTTTAACTTATAACAATCACATCATAGGTATAAAAATATAGCAACAGTCAACATTTTTTCAGTGTCTCATCCATTGAATTTCATTCCTCAAGGAAGCATTGCTGGTAATATAGCTGTAGTGCGTTACGTGTGGTGAGCGTAATGGCTTTAGAATGGTCGGCATGGAGTTACTTCCTTTTGCTTAAAAATACGGCCCTTCTGGGACGTGATGTGGTGAGCACCACAGAAAAGGCGGAATCACTGGCAACTTTCCAAAAAAAATCTGAGTAAAATAGTAAAATAGCGTTTAAGAGGGTGATGTGTAGTACCTAGTTCTTTATAGGATAAGGGGCGATTCTCATCTTCATCTACGTCTAATATTTTACTGCGTTCCGATGCTGTATGTGGCATTTTGGGATGCTAAAAAATACCACCAACCTTTACAAGAAGTATGCAGAAAAACACTTTCGTGACATAAAATTACATACGCTTTAGAAGTGTCTGAGAATCGCGGTGATCTGAAATCTGAATTACCTACCTAAATGGCTTTATTAAACAAAGCTAAAGTACGTTAGTAATATTATAGTATTATTTGGCTAAAGTCTGATGCTTTTTTGCCTTTTTATTTGTATTTTGTTGTATATTAAAATTTGTTTTTGTGTAGCGAAAATAAATAATTTTCTTTTTCTATTTTTAAACTACTATTTTTATTGCTTGTTAAAATAAAATAAAAATCATGCTGCCACAGCCGTGTTTTTTACGATCAACCTGCAGAGCCAGGACTTTCAATTTTTATTTTAATAAAGAAACAAAATCTTTTAAAGGAAACAATTCTTTTAGTAAGTAACTTTTAAACCTATCCAACACTTGATTCCAATATTTGTAAAGGAATTCAGTATTGATAAATTTTCCAATACAGCCAATTTAACATAATCTCCTACAAACTATTTCCGATATTTGAGTCCGAAATCCGAATTCTATTCCCAGCAGCGATTCGGCCGGTTGTCACCGACTATCCGGATCTCCGGGACCTGCAATCCGTAATTCCGGAGTTGCTTCCCGCGGGAAATTACCGGCTACACTCTATTAATGGCGCCTAGCTTCGGAACTTTAATATTCAATTTAATTATGATTAAACGTCGGCTCGGAAGTATACAGGTGTGGACAGCGTGCAAAAGTTTAAATTTTCGATCGTGTGAATTATAAAACGATTTTTTACTGAGAGTTTGGCATTTAAAAATGTTACAATGCGAAGAGTTATTAATCTGTGGTTACAATGCAAAGGCAGCTTATTGATGATTGTACTCTCAACAGTATGTGGGAAAAATTAACAGTAGGTACGAGTAGTAATAATGAGAAGGTATAGGAGGAAAATGCCACTATAGAATCGATTTTCGTAAAGTATTTTATATGAATAGATAGGCAATTTATTAAACTTTACTTACTATCGGAGTTATGAAGACCATCATCGGCATAGTAATTTTATCGTCGCTGCAAAAAGTGCGAAAAGCTTTAGCCAAGAGGGTCAACATAGGAAAAATAATACGTGCAAATTATGGTTCAAATAGTTAAAATTCCATTCAATAAGAAATCTCTTTGAAAACATTTCATCTTCCTCTTTATCCAAATAAAAAGATGCTTGGTCATATTTCTTTGCCGATGCCACACCGGTGCAAGCTCAAATGAACCGAACTTTCACATTCAACCGAAATAATGGGGTTCCAGCGTTAATTTCGTCAGTTTATTAGCCTCTTGCTCCACAGAATAACACCACTGTTCTCGCGCAATCACCGCGCAGCGCAATGTACAAACTTTAGCGGTTTATGGCGTCTCATTAGATGATAGTAAATTTTATTGAAATTAATTCTTTAATAATACTATTAAAGTAAAATTATAATTAATACTTAAAATATCTAAGTGCCAAACGATTTATCCTTGTAAATGTGTCGGGCGTAATGCAGTGAAGATATCCTACTTTCTACTAATATTAAAAATGTGAAAGTTTAGATATTTGTTGCTCAATCACGCCTTGTACGTTGAATGGATTTAGCTGAAATTTGGGACACATGTGTCTCAAATGACATCAAAAATATAGGATGCAGATACTTTGTAGCCTGGAGAGGAACATAGGCTTTTTTATCCCGGAAAAATATCAATTCCCGCGGGATATCGTCGTGTAGTCCACGTGGGCGAAGCCGCGGGCGGAAAGCTAGTACTTAGATAAAATAAAATATGTATTAAAAAAAAGGGAACTGCTGCGTGTTTTTAGCACCAAAACAGTTTTGATGTACTTAATTATCTTGGTTTTTTTTCTGTTCACTTTCTTTGGTTACAAAGTCCACGGGCTAATATTATCTCGTGATTAAAAATCAAGAAAACATTGCTTTTTTTCTCCGTAACACATTATTACCTTCCTAAAAATTAATTGTTCTATTAACTTAACGCAGCAAGCGGAAAGCTTGTATTTTGGGTCGCCGAGTTAATTTTGTGAGCAAATCGCCGTGTAAATCTAGTTAGCTCCCTGCGGAAACTCTAGTTTGTGTTTTTTATATTAATTACTGTGTTTTATTATTTCATTAAGCCTTTTCGGCTGTTTGTTTAGGTGTATAATTAAGGGTTTGGGGTTAAAAGTGGTGAAATGGGGGAAATAAGGGAATGGGAATATTGCATTATGGCGTTTGTTAGTGAATCTTGAGATTTTATCTATATAAAAGGAAGTATGATAGAAAAATGACCAAAATGTTGATGTCATTTACTAACACGTTTTGTAAAACGATTACTTATAATGAATTCAGTCAATAAAAATAAAGCAGTGACTCATTTCAGATTCTTACTGCTTAAACTAGCGTAAAAACCTAATTAGCCAGTTTAGTTCGGCAAATATATAAAATTTTATAACAGCACGCCAAATTCCGTCGGTGAAATTAGAT
Source organism: Crambus lathoniellus (assembly GCA_949710035.1). Lineage (NCBI taxonomy): Eukaryota > Metazoa > Arthropoda > Insecta > Lepidoptera > Crambidae > Crambus > Crambus lathoniellus. Next base: position 6,979,628 of record OX453298.1, read on the forward strand.
AAGCTTCTAAGCTAGTGATAAAATTAAAACATTAAAAGAAATAGTAGGTACGAGTATTTAAAAAACACAAAGAATCTTTTAATGGAATTAATTCTAGTCAATTTTTTCAAATTTTATCTTACTAGTTACTATCTATATAAATAAATAACGCGGGATAACTTCGTGTCGTGTTGGCTACGCGGGCGAAGCCGCGGGCGGAAGGCTAGTAGGTACAAAAATGCAAAAGTTTGAATGTTTAGATGCTTGGATTTTCTGTAACTCTGTCACGGCGAAACTGCTGAACGGATCTGAATAAAATTTGGCACGGAGATAGACTAAAATGCTATTTATAATAGTTCCCACGGAATAACATTTTTTGGCTTACGCGGGCAAGCAGCGAGCGGACAGCTAGTTTTAAATTTTTTTTTTTTTATATATATAGTATGGGCTTGCTCTTGGCTTCATACTGAACCTTAGGGTTGAGAAGAAGCCTAATATGGGGCGAGCTTACCCAGAAGCAGCCTATTCACTCTAGCTTTAAAAATAACAGGGTTGTAGTCATTCGGGAAAACAGACGCAGGCAGGGTAATAATAATAGTTAGTAAATATAGTTGTATGTAGGACAGGCAGGTACGTTCCCTACTTTTAAACCGTTATTGACAAAAGAAAAATCTGTAACCGCCACTAATTTCCATAATTTTCTCCACCAACGCTGGGAGAACAGCTAGACTAGAATTTAAGAGATAATTAATTAATTACCATACTCGAATACTGCTATGCTATTAGAACTAGCCGATAAGTGTATGATTTGCGTATGCGTTTGCGCACCCGAGCATGCGCGCTCGCTCAAATATGCGTTGTGAAACTGATCACGAACCCAGTGTTAAGTTATGGAACGATTATAAACACGTTTGCTACGGTGACACATATTGTCAGGCACCTGCTATATTTTGTGTTGTTTTGTTAGAATTAATCTCGTGATCGTATAGGTCATATAGTTTTCATTTGGCCAGCTCCTTTCATCTTCCCCTTCCTTCCCCTATTGAAAAATAATTGTGCCAAAAACTCCATCATCATCATCATTTCAGCCGTATACGCCCACTGCAAAACATACAAAACGGCAATTTGATCCTTTAACCCTAATATTATAAAAGTTCATTAGGAGTATGAGCTATGATTGAACCGGGTGTCACGTTCGTTTTTTGTAATAGTTGGTGTTATTGTTTACTTATCAAAGTATTTGGTAGAATCAGGGGGTATCATAAATACTTGTCCATAGACCAAATAAGTTTTCCGTCCGTCTCTACACATCTAAATCTCTTTTCTTTTTCTTACACGCTTTAACTGCCAAAAAGGATAATGAAAAAAAAACGATCAAAAAGCAGAAAACAAACAAATGACAAAAAGCTTTAAAGGTTTACTTCACATACGATATAAATATTGTAAATGTGCCTTAAACATTATTTCCATAATGACAACACTATTTCTTGTCTATGACGAAGATCCGTATTCGGACTGATTTGTCTTTGCTCTTCCCTCTTCGACTCCTACAATGTCGCCATGCTTGATTGCTATATTGTTTTATTAAATAATTTAGATATAATTTCCTGTGAGATTTGTACTCGTGTTATTGTGTTACGTTTGACCAAGTTATTACTGTATTTATTCTGTGAAATAAAAGACTGTAATAACTACGCCGTGTTTTCATATCGCTGCAAGCCCCGTTCTCCACCACTGCTGATCCACGTGCCTCTCCACATCAAAAGGTTATGGGGCCCAGGCTGGCTGACCAGAATACCACTGAAATTGTGAGTAAAACACGATCAGAGTTTTTATGAGAGCTTTGTGTGTGAGCGCGCTTGAATCATGGCGAATGGCATCAATGGCACTGACCGCGTGTTACAACATAACCTAAACAGCATTGAAAAGCTCGAAGGAGCTGCCAATTATCACTCATGGAAATTTTCTATAAAGAATGTACTAATATTAGAAGGTCTATGGAAGGCGGTTGAGGGCACTGAAAATGATGCTGTGCTTGTACAACGTGCTTTGGCGCGCATCTGTCTTTCTGTCAAACCCGCGCTGTACCAATATGTGAGGAACGCTGCTACAGCTAAAGAAGCTTGGACTAAGTTATCTGAGGTCTTCGAAGACAAAGGTCTTTACAGGCGTGTACTACTTTTGAGAAAATTGCATAGCATTACTTTTACTGAATATGACTGCATGAATACCTACATCGAAGCGATCACCACTATTGTTCAGCAATTGCATGATATTGGGAAAACCATTGAAGACGCTGAAATTGCTGAAATACTGTTGAGTGGACTGCCGGCCGAGTATGATCCCCTTGTTTCTAACCTGTCTACGGCTTCGGTTACTGCTCAAGTATCGAGTGAGTTGGTGCGCACTAGATTGTTGCAGGAATTTTCACGCAAAAACGCAAATTCTAACAGTGACGCTGGTTCTGCTTATATTTCTAAGAGTAAAGGATATTTCTGTGATTACTGCAAGAAGACTGGTCACACTAAGACACGCTGTTTTAAATTGAAAAAGTTCAAGAAGATGCAAAATGGAGAGAAGACATTTTCTGCGACTGTCCTGTTGTCACAGCTGAAAACATTATCGGATGACTTCTATATTGATAGCGGCGCTACCAATCACATGGTGAAGAACAAATATTTACTTCAAGACTTCAAAAACAATAAAAATGTACAAATTAATATGGCTAATAATGATAAAATTGTTTGTGAAGGCTCTGGTACATTGAAATTGAAAACTAATAATCAGGTGAGCATTTTGAATAATGTTTTGTTTGTTCCTCAGATAACGGCCAATCTAATTTCTGTTTCAAAACTAGTGCAATCAGGCTATAGTGTGAATTTTAATAAAGATGGATGTTTTATATATGACAATGTTGGTAAAACTTCTGGTAACTTAATTGCATCTGCTGCATGTTTGGGTGGTTTGTATAAGTTAAATGTGTTTGTGTCTGAATGTGTTAACTTAATGGCATCCGGGTTATCGCCAAAGGAGCACTCTCTACTCCTTGATGACAGAGAGGACTTATTGAGTGCCGCAGAAGCAGCAGGCTTACCGGCAGAGCTATGGCACAGACGCCTAGGACACTTGAGCCTACAAGGTATGAAAACCTTACAAAAGGTTGCATGTGGTGTTAATATTGTGTTTCAGGATGAAAACTCATTGAAGAACTGCGTCCCATGTCTTGAGGGGAAGCTGACAGCTGCGGCTTATCCTAGAGACGGGACGCGTGCAACACAACCACTGCAGCTGGTTCATTCAGATGTCTGCGGGCCTATGCAGGAGCCTAGCTGGGGTGGGGCGAGATACCTAGTGACGTTTACTGACGACTTCACTAGAAAAACCTTTGGATACCTAATGAAGGAGAAATCAGAGGTAATGACACATTTTATTCATTTTAAAACATGCACAGAGAAACAGACTGGTTTGCCTGTTAAAGTTCTGAGATCTGATAACGGCGGTGAATACTGCAATAAAAGATTTTGTGAGTATCTTAAACAGCAGGGTATTATTCATCAGTTGACTGCCCCTTACTGCCCTCAGCAGAATGGGGTGTCCGAGAGACTTAACCGTACTCTTATGAACAAAGTTAGATGTATGCTTTTGGAAGCTGGTCTTAGCAAGCGTTACTGGGGTGAGGCCGTGATGACAGCAATTTACTTGAAAAATAGGTCCCCTACAGTTGCTTTAGCTGGACGTATACCAGAGGAAGTGTGGACTGGGTCCCCAGTTGACCTCAGTCACTTACGTGTATTTGGCTGTCTTGCGTACTATCTAACTCCATCTGAAAAACGACAAAAACTGGATCCAAAGTCTAAGTTGTCGATTTTTGTTGGATACAGTGAAACCTGCAAAGGATACAGACTTATTGAGCCGTCAAATCCTCATAAAATTGTTATGTCGCGCAGTGTGGCATTTATTGAAAATAAATATTACAAGGATTTGGGCCATAATCAATCTCAGAATGACCGACAGAATTTGATATTTTTATATGACAATAATATTATTAATAATTCATTATCACATAATAATTCTATTTTAATTGATAAGACTTGTGATAATATCTGTGATATAATTGATAATGATAATGATTCCCAAATTAATCAAATTGATGATAATTTATTACAAAATAATTCAAATAATAATAATTTTACTAATGAGAGCTCTGTCTCTGACATTTCAGGATCAAGAGACGACGACGACTTCTGTACCGGACCTGAGAATGACAACTCTACCAGCTTGTCCTCTGCTGAAGAGTCTGCTGACGAAAGAAGCCCTAAGCCTCTAACGTCTGGCGTGGCGTCGGCTGGAGGGGAAGCTTCCAATGGAGAAATCGGTTCTACTGGTCGTAATGTACGCTCGACGCGTAATATTCCTCCAAAAAGGTACAATGATTATGAATGTTATATGTCTATGCATGATGGTTTGTTTGTGGAGCCACAATCTTATGACGAAGCGTTAGATTCTCCTCAGCGTGAGTACTGGCAAGCTGCTATGCAGAGTGAGTATGATTCGTTAGTCGCTAACAATGTGTGGGAACTGGTTGACCGTCCATTTAACAAAAATATTGTCAAATGCAAGTGGGTATATAAGGCTAAGCATGACTCAGATGGTCAGTTTGACTGTTTCAAAGCACGACTTGTTGCCAAAGGTTTCACGCAACGTCAGGGCATTGATTATAATGACACATTCTCTCCTGTAGTACGTCATTCCACTATGAGAATTTTATTTAATTTGAGTAATCAATTAAACCTCGAAATTGATCACATTGACGTAACAACGGCATTTCTAAATGGTGATCTTAATGAGGAAATTTATATGGAGCCACCTATTGGATTTTTAGACAAATGTAATGGTAAAGTTTGTTTATTAAAAAAGGCCATTTATGGGTTAAAACAATCAAGTAAAATGTGGAATGAAAAGGTGAATGACCTTCTTGTTTCTCATGACTTTAAACAATGTAAATCTGAACCTTGTGTTTATAGTAAAACAGTGGGTGATGATATTGTTATTCTAGCTTTATATGTAGATGACTTTTATGTGTTTTATAGTAAAAATAGTAAAATAAAAATCCATTTGCAAGAGATTCTGGAAAGGCAATTCAATGTTAAAAACTTGGGCCCACTGAGAAATTGTTTAGGTATTAGAGTCACAAGAGATAGGTCAAAGGGCACTTTGTGTTTAGATCAATCTGAATACATAAAGAAATTACTTGTAAAATTTGGAATGACCAATTGTAAACCAGTAGCCACACCTATGCCACTAAATTGTAAATTACAAAAACCTGAAAATGCAAGTGCACATTTTGATGATAGTGTATATAAATACAGGGAACTTTTAGGGTGTCTTATGTATTTATGTGTTAGCACAAGGCCAGATATTGCATATGCTTGCAGTTACTTAAGCCAGTTTAGCACTTGTTTTGATAAAAGCCATTGGCTCACGGCCAAACGTGTACTTAGGTATTTAGCTGGTACAATTAATTACTCTTTGTGTTTTACAAAAAGTATTGATTGGAAATTAAGCGCATATACTGACGCCGATTGGGCTAATGATATAAACGATCGTAGGTCTTATACTGGCTATGTAATAAAGCTAGGTAATTCAACTATCAATTGGGAATCTCGAAAACAGAGATGCGTAGCGCTCTCTAGTACTGAAGCAGAATATCTTGCTATTGGAGATGTATGTAAAGATATATGTTTTATTAAGAACTTGCTTTCAGAATTGACTTGTAACACTTTAACTGAATGTATTGTTTATAATGACAATCAAAGTGCTCAGAAACTATTAGAATCTAAAGAGTTATGTCACAAGCGTTCAAAACATATTGATATTAGGTACCATTTTGTGAAAGATTTAGTGAGAGACAACTTAATATCTGTTAGGTATATTTCAACAGAGAGAATGATAGCAGATGTTTTGACTAAACCATTAGGTAAGCAAAAACATAGAGACTTTATTAAAAATATGAATGTAATTGAAAGACTGTAATTTGTAGAGTACTTTATTCAATAATTTTAATGACCATGAAGAGTTCATAATTTGTGTAGAGTCATATGTAGAGATTGAAATTTTATATTGTTTACTTTGGGAAATGTAAATAAAATATGTTTAAGTCAAGGGGAAGTATTGTAAATGTGCCTTAAACATTATTTCCATAATGACAACACTATTTCTTGTCTATGACGAAGATCCGTATTCGGACTGATTTGTCTTTGCTCTTCCCTCTTCGACTCCTACAATGTCGCCATGCTTGATTGCTATATTGTTTTATTAAATAATTTAGATATAATTTCCTGTGAGATTTGTACTCGTGTTATTGTGTTACGTTTGACCAAGTTATTACTGTATTTATTCTGTGAAATAAAAGACTGTAATAACTACGCCGTGTTTTCATATCGCTGCAAGCCCCGTTCTCCACCACTGCTGATCCACGTGCCTCTCCACATCAAAAATAAATACGAGGAGTAGGTATAGGTAAGTACTCCTATCGGAAGGTAATGCACGAAGTGTAAATTTTAAGATCAAAGCTGTTTCGTACAACAGGTAAAGAAAATATTGAATATTATTTTACCAAATCATTCCGTATTGCTCTTACGAAACGGATTTGCGTAGACGCTCGACTGGTTTTATCGCTTTCTTTGATGAGTTTTGCCAGTTACAACGTTTTGATTCGATACACTAGGCTGTGGAGAATTAGAAATGAGATTGTTTTTAAAGCGAAAAATGTAAGATTTTCATTTAAAGAAATAATAAATTACCGGGTCTTTTAATTAATCATTATCGATAAATGTAATCAATTAAAGCACTCTTATGAAATTAACACTCACAACAAACTCGGGTTAAAGTGTATTTCAAAGAAAATGGGACTCCTAACTGGTGCATTATCAGTGCATTGAATAGCTTCTCCTTGGTATGAAATGGGCACGGGCATCCAACGACGACGTTCCATGAGTTTCGTTCCTCTACAAGATGGACAGGCAACGTCCCTGTCCTGTCTATGATGAGGTTCCGAGAAACTGCTGGATGCAAGGAGCACAAATCTCATCCTAATGAATATTTAATAGGATTTTTAAGTAGAGCATGTATCTTAGGTACATGTTGACGGAAAAACAAACGGGAACCACAACACACGAACCAGACCACCAGAAAGAGAACCCCCGCGACCTTCCGAGTATCGCCCCCGCCAAGCACAGCCAGAATAGCGGCCATTTAACCGTCCGGAACCGCTGCAGCCACTTCGGACGGAACACGCCCCAGATGCACAATCATCATCGTAAATCATAGAAATAATAATATGTACGACTCACCCCGTATCGTCCCTGCCCAGCACAGCCAGAATAGCGGCCATTTAGCCGTCCGGAACCGCTGTAGCCACTTCGGACGGAATACGTCCCAGCTGCAGTTCAACATTAACGCTGGACACATCATCGTAAATCGTAGAAATAATATTATGTACGACTCACCCTGTATCGTCCATGCCCAGCACAGCCAAAATAGCGCCCATTTAGCCGTCCGGAACCGCTGTAGCCACTTCGGACAAAACACGCCCCAGCTGCAGCTGGTCGCATCATCGTAAATCATAGAAATAATAATATGTACGACTCACCCTGTATCGTCCCTGCCCAGCACAGCCAGAATAGCGGCCATTTAGCCGTCCGGAACCGCTGTAGCCACTTCGGACGGAATACGTCCCAGCTGCAGTCCAACATTAACGCTGGACACATCATCGTAAATCGTAGAAATAATAATATGTACGACTCACCCTGTATCGTCCATGCCCAGCACAGCCAAAATAGCGGCCATTTAGCTGTCCGGAACCGCTGTAGCCACTTCGGACAAAACACGCCCCAGCTGCAGCTGGTCGCATTATCGTAAATTGTAGAAATAAATAATAATATGTACGACTTACCCTGTATCGCCCCTGCCCAGCACAGCCAAAATAGCGGCCATTTAGCCGTCCGGAACCGCTGTAGCCACTTCGGACGGAACACGCCCCAGCTGCAGTCCAACATTAACGCTGGATACATCATCGTAAATCGTAGAAATAATAATTTATGTACGACTTACCCTGTATCGCCCCTGCCCAGCACAGCCAGAATAGCGCCCATTTAGCCGTCCGGAACCGCTGTAGCCACTTCGGACGAAACACGCCCCAGCTGCCAGCTGGTCGCATCATCGTAAATCGTAGAAATAAATAATAATATCTACGACTCACCCTGTATCGCCCCTGCCCAGCACAGCCAGAATAGCGCCCATTTACGGCCAGAATTAATAACCTATCTACAGATAGGGATGGGTGCGTTCCAGATTAGTTGCTATGCAACGCTTGATATTAACATACAATTAACGACGGTTGCCAGGTGTTGCCTAGCAACTAATCTGGATTGTACCTATCCCTATCTGTGGAAAGGTTAATCATTCTGGCCGTTAGCCGTCCGGAACCGCTGGTGCCACTTCGGACGGAACACGCCCCAGATGCACAATCATCATCGTAAATTATAGAAATAATAATATGTACGACTCACCCTGTATCGTCCCTGCCCAGCACAGCCAGAATAGCGGCCATTTAGCCGTCCGGAACCGCTGTAGCCACTTCGGACGGAACACGCCCCAGCTGCAGTCCAACATTAACGCTGGACACATCATCGTAAATCGTAGAAATAATAATTTATGTACGACTTACCCTGTATCGCCCCTGCCCAGCACAGCCAGAATAGCGCCCATTTAGCCGTCCGGAACCGCTGTAGCCACTTCGGACGGAACAAGCCCCATCCGCAGTCGAGCGTCCGGTGCTTGACGCTGGTGGCGCCGTCCGGGACGTCATGGTCTTCTCCTGGTACTGGCTGGAAATATAACGTGGATTTAGGGGGATTTTGAAACGACTTCTAATAAAAAAGAAGGAGGCTATATGTTCAACTGTCTTTTTAATAACTACGTTAGAGTCATTGTAATAATGTTATTATGATAGCAAAGTCGTTACTGCTTCCTATAAGTATATACGCTCCCGACACGATATGAAACGGGCGGCGACTACGCGGCTTGATTAATAGCACAGAATAAATAATACCTAGTACTTTAATAGTCCAAAAGCATCCTTCTTCAACTCAAATAAGAAAGAACCCTTCACAATTCATCAATATATGAGCTTCAACTTTGAAATATGTATGGCAAATTAGTAATGTATTAATGCCGGAAATAACTTTAATTAACATCTTTTATCAAAAGCAGTTTTAAGGGTATAGCGTAGGTCGCACTCAGAAATTTCAAAATTTCAAAACTATACAAGTACCTACATTAAACGAAACTCTCGATAAGGAAAAGAATTGTTTCATCCGCATATAATTTATTATTGTTCTGGAAGAAGGTAATAATAATTTAATGAAATACTATATTTAACTAATATGTAGTGAAAACAGTAAATCATATACGGTAATGGGACAAATGTCCGCATTAATGACAGCTGCGTTTAATGAGACAAATAATGCTTGCTCTAGTACCGGAAAAAGAGTAATAAATATTTGTCCGGGAGTACGTATGACTGTATGTACTTAAATCAAGATTTAATGCCTCTGAGCACGAGCCACAGTTAAAAAGGAGACGGTGGTGTATCGTCGAATTGCATACTTATAGGAAAAATGTGATAGTAAAAAACCACGAGCCCTATAAGTAGCTTTCAGGCGGAGTGTGATAGTAAAAAACCACGAGCCGTGTAAATACCTATACTTATAGGGCTCGTGGTTTTTTACTATCACATTTTTCCTATACTTACAAAATTGCGTTGTGAATGTATAAAAATAACTTAAAATCTCGAATTGCATACTTAGGTAGGGCAGGCGTACCGGTTTTGGCCACTGTACCGGTTTTGGCCACTTTTTGCTCAAAAAATTTTCTAAACAACTTTTTGCCATTTCTGATAAAGGCAATTAAAATAAGGTATTTTAAGGTAATAATAACAACCGTTAGAATTCCTTGTCATAAGATTTTTTTTCAATAAATTCCATTTTCTGTTTAAAAAAATGTCTTGTATGAAAATTTTAAGAAATTGGTTTTGGATGAAATACTTTAGAAACCTTTGTTTTTTACAATAGAATATATTGATTTTACCTGGGTTTGGTTTTGATTTTTCGCAATACTTACAAAAGTTTAACTATCAGTAAGTGGCCAAAACCGGTACATTTGGCACCTCTCACACATTTTGTATTATATACAAAAAACTATTTAACTTTTAAAAAATGAAAAATGTACCTTTAAAGCTAGATAAATTATCTATAATTTAAGATATAAATTGTGTCTTAAATAATATAATAGACCATTTAGTACTTAGTGCTTAAAAGTCAAAAATTCCTTAAAGTGGCCACAAAGGGTACCTCTGCCCTACTTTCCATTGTTATATTTTTTATAACCAATCTATTTTGACTTTCGAACAGTTCACAACTTCATTAATTTAATAAATGACTTATTTAATTACTCGAAGTAGACAGAGTGTTTTTCTAAGAATTGTAAGCCCATTCTTGCCCACTGTGCCAATTTGTTTTTATTTTTTTGTATTTATGAAAAATGATTTTTACAAATTTAAAACATGGTAAAAATCCCGTTTTTCATAATAGTTATAGGTGTTTCCAAATTGGCACGGAGCGGGCAAGAATTGGTTAGGTAATCGAAAAACAAGCTCATAAAATTATAATGCAAGGATACAAATAATAGAAGTTTAAGTTTATTTTTCTATAATGAAAGTTTAGTTGGCAAATAGTAGGTAGAGGTACCAAGTAAAATTCATGAGTCCCAAGATACGATTTAAGTATTTGTTTGTGACTCACTGAAAACGATTTACGCTGTGGGAGCAAGGAACAAAATATTGTGGGTGTTTCCGATTGTAGGTACTTACCTAAAATAAAAGGAGCAATGAGTGACGGTTTAAGAAGTAAGATAATAAGTAAATTGACTTCACCTACGACTCATTTATTATTAAACTAACATGAATAATGATTTATTTCTGAAGAAAACCAAGTGTTACGATTACGGGCAACTTGAAGTTGTACCTACACTACTACGGCCGCTTTTTATAGAAAAAGAAACATACCTATACCTATCCTATAACGTGATTGAAAGGTTAATGCATAATAAAATTATAACACACATAAAAAAAAACATACAGTCGAATTAAGAGAACCTCCTCCTTTTTTTGAAGTCGGTTAAAAATTAAGTAATGAGTTCATTAGTTAAAAAAGATATAAGTATAGGAAGGTATTAGGTAGTTACCTAATTTAATATTTTTTAAATTAATTTTATGTAGGTACCTACTCACAATGCAATTCTGTAAGTACTTATAGGAAAATTTTTAATTAAAAAAGTTTCTGTCCGAAAATCTCTAACAGGGGACGTAGATTTTCAGTTACAATTTTTTCCTAAAAAAAACTTTTTTTATTGTTACATTTAGGTGTATCGTCTGACTGAACAGATAATTTACTATAATTAATTCAGCCAGCAGGCCCCGTTCACCGCTTAAATAAATATTTTTTCTTCACAAAACGGTTTATTCAAAAACCATTAAAAATACATCGAGTAAAAACCCCAAGTTTCAAGGACTGATTTACAATTTAGATGAACGGCAACATACTGCTTTGGTTTGCGAACTCGGTCAACACTTGTTCAACAGACGCTCTCAGATTATATAAAAATCATATGGAAATTGAGATTTTAAATTATTCTTTTATGCAATCAAAATGCAATTCTGTAAGTATAGGAAAAATGTGATAGTAAAACCACGAGCCCTATAAGTAGCTTTCAGGCGGGATTCCTGCCCCGAAAAGCCTGAAATCTGAGTCTGAACCTGGGAGCCTGAAAGCTACTTATAGGGCTCGTGGTCTTTTACTATCACATTTTTCATATGCAAATTATTTTTAATTTAAGGCTCAGCATAGTCAGTATACAATTATATTTTTACTTTTTATCCACGACTCATGGTGCCTAAATCTGGTACTAACCTTGCGCTTGCGTAGACTACACGACGTTATCCGGCAGAAACCTGATATTTTATAAAAAAGATAAAAAGTAGCCAATGTCACTTTCCAGCTCCTAAACTATCCCCACACCAAAAATCACGTCGATCTTCGTCGTCGTCGATCGAACCAAACAACTTTCTTATTATTTTAATTTTTAGTTTTTTGCATTCACATTGCAATTTTTATTACTGAAAAATGGAAAATGATGTATTTAGAAAAAAATCGACCCGTCTCACAACCAGTTTTAAGCATGTACTTATGAATCGTCAATATTTTCCTACCGCCCATTCAAGACATTTTAACTGACAAGAAGAACAAGGCCCAATTGCCAGCGTTTCTCAGGTAAAGACATTTACAAAAATGCGTTTTGATATTTTTCTAGTAAAGCGTTTAATATCTGCTGCGTTTTGAACTTAATTTAATAAATTTTGAACTCTTTGTTCAAAGATATTACGCGTATAATGCAAAAGTGTGTTCGTCTCTCTGTCATCTTTACATTTAATTGATGTGTTATTTGTGACTGGCGCCTAACGTGGCACTGGGTATTTATTCTCACGGTAAATATATTGCGAATTTTTCCACAAATATGAATAATTTATTTTACTTCAGTATTGCAGACTTTTACAACATTAAATGGGCTTACTCCTGACCTCCATCCTCCATCTGGCCCAAGGAAAAATGAGGTCTAAGGTGCAGCGAGATCACTCAGAAGAAGCCTATTCACTTGCACCTTGAAGTTGTTTGGTTTGTAGCGACTTTGGGAAAACAAACGCCGGACCTATAAAGTGCCTACATTTAAGACCTATAGAGTATTTTATATAAAGAGACTAGGTAGGTACTCTTTGTATATTCCATTTATTTGAACATAGTCATTCATTAGCTATGTTTAGGAACGCTCAAACCACTACTAAATACCTATTCACACTTGCTTCTTCCAACAAGCTATTTAATGTAAGCTCCTGTACATTCAATTGAGGGTCTTAATCCACTTCCTAGCTCCATGCATCACGCACCGTATCCCGTGACGTCACATGCCCGACGCATCACAATGCCCACACAATGCGCCTTCAGCTGATATCCTGGCCTTTGTGCTGAGATTAAGCCAATAAGCTGGTATATCACTTGGTACAGTGTTACATCATGTCTGTGGAAATCCATACTAATATAATAAATGTGAAAGTGTGTTTGTTTGTCGGTCCGTCTTTCACGTCATAACGAATCAACGTGATTTTTGGTATGGAGATAGTTTGGGAGCTGGAGAGTGACGTAGGCTACTTTTTATCCCGGAAAAATATTACCATTCCGCGGGATAGCGTCGTGTAGTCCACGGGCGGAAGGCTAGTCTCTGACATATATGGTGTTATTAGAGATTGTCGAACAATAAATTATTATAGGTATATAAGTAGCTTGTTCAATTGAATCTAAGATATTTATAAGATTACTGGGTTCAAAACGAGTGAGTGAGTGTAACTTAAACGTTTGCAGAAGCAGTAGCAACAACAACAACAACATCATAATTTCATTTTTAAAATATAGAATTAAGTATAAAGAATTAAATAAGTAAGTATAATGTTAGCATCGCTGCCCTGCTTGAAAGAATTTTTTTTTACGATAAAAAATGAACTGAAAATCTCTTAAATAATTTGTACGACATTTTCAGTTAAGTAATAGATATTTCTGGTCCAGATTTTTAGTAGATAAGTATGTATCACATTGTTGATCGAAGGCATAGACATAGATCACAAAGAATAAAAATATATCTCGTTACAAAAGTAAGTAATCTGAATTAAAAAGAATTCACCAGACTACAGTTAGTGCAACTTAAATCCAAAACACAAAAACATAAAAAAAATTTGGAATATTAAAAAAAATACAAATAGTAAGTTAGTTATTGGAACACTATAGGTTTTTGAGTTGCTATTGTAATCTTTAAATAAAAAAAAATAAAAAAAAATCCGTTTGTAATTTGAAAATCGATACTAGGTACCTATTAGTGTCATGGTATAACAAACAGTCTAATGACTAGCCCTGACCGATGACCAGGGCGGGTAACGACCTCTTCAGGGTAAGAACTGGATACTTCAGAAATAGAAAGGTCATCGAATCATGGCATAAGAATTTATTCGTAATGATGTGGATCAAGAGCTCGGAGACTAATTTTCAGATAAGGTTTAATTTAAAAGTTAGGTACTTATACTAATCTATATCGACACTATCTACACTAATTTTATAAAGAAGTAAGTTTTTAAATTTATAAGTAGGTATGTAGGAAGTTACATATGGGACAGATTTTATTAGTTTTTTGTTAATATTGGATAGCTACTTTATTTTATAGTGAAAAACGGGTAAAATCTTACCACAACTAAAAACTAAAAATCTAATACAATAAAAATGCACAGTGGGTATTTTTTGTAAATTGACATTTTCATAGAGGTCATGTTGGTAATGCAGTGCTAATGCTAACTTTTTTTGTTATGTTGGCTGTCATTTAATTGTTTTTTAATGGGACTGCCAAAATATTTTTATTATGTAAGTATTACGCAAGCTTCGCAACGCAACAGAAACGAATACAGAATGTAAAATAAAAAATTATCAGCATGCATTTTTTTTCTTACATAGTATAAATATTATTAGGTTTAAGTATTCTTAATTTATTGTATGGTTCCATCGAAGCCATATTTAGAGAAAATTTATTAAAATCCTATGAGTAAAGTTGGTAGTCTCCCTTAACTTAAAACAACAACAGCTTAACAACATTTGGAAAACTTAGGTGTTACAAAAAAAGGCTTTAAATGTTTTCTTTACCATTTCCAAGCATCCAATGGCAACAGCTCCCAAAAAAAACAAACTTCAAACCATTCCAAATTCAAAAGTTTTATCGTAAAAAGTTTTGGGGTTGCAGAGCGGAGCGGCGCGCTACACGAACGCTGCGACCCCACGCGAAACACTGGAAGCGTGGCGGGCCCGCCACTGTATATAAACAAAGGGGAGGATAGAATAACTGAGAATTACAGATACTCCAGAATATAACGCACCTGGGGCTGTAAGGAAATTCCGCAGACACCTTCACCTATACTCCGTATTCGGATATTAACAAAAAACAAGTGAAAGTCAAGCAGAAAGACGTCATTCATAATGCGAAAATTATTAATCGAATTTTATAGAGTTATATTGCATTACAATTTATTGTACAAATTGAAGAAATATAACTGGAAAAAATATTCTCACCTATGAAGATGGAAAATCAAATACTTAAAAAAAATTGAAGATGAATGAATGATGATAGAGATTTACGTGCTTAATACGGGAAATTTTAATTCAAATAAGCAATCAGCTTTTACCTTGTCTTTGGGATAATTACCCTTTTGTTTATAATCAAGCCATTTTGAACTAAAATGTGGTGAAATTTTTATAGTTGCCCTTTTTTTTCTATTTAGTCTAGTCAAAATAAATGTGTTTGTATGGAGTAGGTTGCAATATTAGCACTTTGGGTGATAATTTGGAATAACATAAATGAATACTTGAAAAACCGGAAATCAGAATAATCTCTGATATTAACTTCGTACTTGTCGGTTAATTAATCAGTAAAGTAAGAAAAAATAATTTGGGTGTTAACAAAAAATGGAAAACTGGTGATTATGTTCATTTTAGAGTCTTTTAAAAACTGAAGTGACTTAAATGTATAACCGACTTAACGCAAAAAAACCACTTTTAACCAGGTTCCAAGAAAGTCACCTAGGTGAAAACTTAAAATAGGTTCGAGGTTTTTATTTATAGTGTATTAGTAGTAAAATCTCTGAAAGTGCGATTTTGTAAGTCTCATTTTTTACGTCGTGACTGAAAAAACGTTGTAATGTGCAGAATATTGTGCTCACGTCAGGGATTACTTGCCTAACATAATTTAAAGTGTATCCATAGATTATATTATAATATTCACCTAAAGTGCCTTTTTTGTCTAATTATAAACGGCCAAAACACAACTTTAGGTATTTCTCTCGAACGGACACCAGTATACCTACAAAATCACGATGAGTGCTCAAAATAAAGGCAATATTATTAATTAAAAATAAATTTGTTAAAGGTGCCATTAATGTGACCCCAAACTTTATTTTGACTGGACTAATTGTGTTCTAAAGACAAAACCGTAACATTCAACTTTCAAACTCGTGCATTTTCATTTTGATGTTTCATTGTCGTTTTGTTACAACAGGTTCCTACACAAGCAAAAGTACCTAAGCGTAACAAAAACAATACCATAGTTATGTATCGCCATTCATAATGACAAAGTTAATATCGTCTTGTTTTAAGCCGATTTCAGAGAAAAAGGAGTTTTATGTATATGTTGGACTGTATCTTACTAATATTATAAACTAGCGGCCGCCCGCGGTTTCACCCGCGTGGTTCCCGTTCTCGTGGGAATATCGGGATAAAAAGTACATATAAACCTTCCTCTTGAATCACTCTATCTATTAAAAAAAAACGCATCAAAATCCGTTGCGTAGTTTCAAAGATTTAAGCATACAAAGGGACATAGGGACAGAGAAAGCGACTTTGTTTTATACTATGTAGTGATAAGAGAGTTTGGATGTTTGTTAATCAAACACGGCGCAACACCCGAACGCATTTTGATGAAAGGCTCTGAGATAGAATAAAGTCTAGAATAGCGTACCTATTAAAATAAAACTTCAGGCTGAATTTCACTGTACTGTATATTTCTATTACTTAATTCTTAACACTGTTAACACTGATGCACTTCCGCAGCAAGACTGCCCTCCGGCCAAGTGTCAAGTTGTTTTTATACCCTCGTTGCGAGACCGTTACCCTCAAATTGTCAGTGTTGCCATTATCAAATACAAAAAATCTGCTTTAAATGGCACAAATTGATAGTAAAATATTTCGAATAAGACGAAACCCAACACTCGACCGTCCTGACATCGTGTATGTCCCCATACACGTACCCTGTGGTAACCCAACACTTGGCCTGGACTAGTCACTTGTTTACATTTCATTCCACGAAAATATACATACACCTGTATGTTAATATCATAATTAGAATTACAATAGTATTATACACTTTAGAGACAATATTTCGTAATTTTATATGTAGGTATATATTCCACTAAAATGCACATGTAGGTATCAGTCTGTATGCTAATACAATGACGATAATAATATAAAATTTAAAGACAATATGCCTAATTTGTAGCTACATGTCTAAATTGTTATAAAATATTACATAAAGGAATGCTACGAGTATTTATGAACCAAAATATTTGTTATGAAATATTACTTAAAGAAATGCTACCAGTATTTGTGAACCAAAATATATAGAGTACCATTCCAGAACTAATGGAACTATATACCTATAATAGTGTCAATATAAATGATTAGATTTTAAATCACGTATATTCATATAAATTAAGCGTTAGAACCAATCAACTTCAAACTTCTAATCATCAATGTCGTGAACTAATCGATCTTCACGGTTATATATTTGTCTATATTTGTCTTACAACTTATTCAATCTTCACATACAAGATCTTGTGAACCAATCAATCTTCACCGATCATATCTTCAGTTTCGACTGGAACGCAAGCCAATCGATCCTCACGCCCAGTCTGAAACAATGAAAACATCATATCATAGTAAACTGTACATTAAAACATCATATAATAAACTGTATATTAAAACATATCATTGTAACTTTACATTTTATAAATTTTCATCACATAGGTCATCATCACTCTCACTGGTTTTATTAGAATCTGTGTCATTGTTTAATTCTAGGGCAGCTATATGCACCCAAGGCAACATACGATCAGCTGCTACTGTCGTTGTACGTTTAGTGGAACTTCCATTAAAACCAGGTATCGAGGTTAACTTATATCTATCTTGCCCTAAAACCTTTTTAACACGAAATGGTCCTACGTATGGTGGGAGAAGCTTCTTACTTTTCCCATAATTTTTAAAAGATACTCTTGTAATTTTAACTAAATCTCCTTCTTGATACATTTTTGCGGGTTTCCTATTTCGATCATAACGTTCCTTTTGCTTAATTTGTTCCCTATCGATCTTTTCCTTTACCTGAGTCCTAATAGTAGTAACGTCAACATCTTCTCGAGTCTCATCTAAAATTTCGTTTAAACTAGGATTAATTTCTCCATTCATAGCCGTACCAAACATTACTTCGGCTGGGCGTCTATCTGTCGTCTTTTGTACGGTATTATTCAACCCCCACTGAATTTTTCCTAATTGATTATCCCAATCTCTTTCGTTATTTCTCAAATTTTGCGCTTTTAAAGAATTTAGAATCGTTCGATTGTAACGTTCTACCTGGCCATTTGACTTCGGGCTCGCGACAGCGTTCAGTATGTGTTTTATGCCTTTATCGTAACAATATTTTTTGAATGTGTTAGAAGTGAAACAGCTGCCACGGTCGCTAATCAAACGGTCAGGTATTCTAAAAGTGTATAATATATCGTCGAGAACACGAATAACATTTTGCGTGTTAGTATTTCTAACTGGCTTTATGAACACGAACTTCGTGAACGCATCTACCAATACTAAAAGGTAAGAGTTACCCCTTTTTGATCTGATGAAGGGGCCGAGATGGTCGATATGCAGGGTATGAAATGGAATGTCTACTTTTGGAATTGGATTCAGTAATCCATCATTGTTTATAGATTTTTTTGCATACGCGCACTCGAGACAAGCTGATACATACTTTCTCACAAATCGAGTCATTTTCGAGAACCAGTAGTTCCTTTTAATTCTTTCTAATGTTTTCTCTATACCCAGATGCCCAATTGCATCGTGATTCATCCTACATATCTGCCATCTCGCCCCCTTCGGTACCACCCATCTTAAATTGTTTTTATCACCATCTAGATACCTAAACAATTTGTTATCCTTAACAATGTAATTATCCTTTATATATTGTAGGTTTTTTGGATCCATATCCTTTTCTAAAATTTGCTTAATCCGATTTAACTCGGAGTCTCCTAGCTGTAACGTGTGCAGCCAATCCTCATCACTTATGGACCTAACCTTCGGTATTGGTTCTAAGCTAACATCATCGGAAACTGGGTTGCGAGAAAGCGCGTCGACATGCGACATTCTTACTCCGGGTCTGTATTCAATGGTACAATTAAATTCCTGCAACAACAACCACCATCGCGCTATCCGGGGTATGAGATCTCGTTTCAAAAGGGTGGAACGCAAGGCACTACAATCAGTGACGATTTTAAATTCTTGGCCCAACAGATAAACTCGAAATTTTTCTAACGATCGCACTACAGCCAGTGTCTCTAACTCGTATGAGTGATAAAACTTCTCTTCAGGGGAGGTCTTTCGACTGCAATACGCCACCGGCCGGAAACTACCATCATTTTTACTCTGCTGTAAGAGAATACCACCTACACCTTCCTTGCTAGCATCAGTATGCAACTCGGTCTTAGCATCGCGGTCGTAAATTGCTAATATCGGTCTTTCGACTAATTTAGTTTTCAACGACTGAAATGAGTTCTCTTGTTCCTGGTTCCACGTCCACGCACTGTCCTTTTTTAGTAACAGTGTCAATGGCGAAGCTAATTGAGCAAAATTTTGAATGAATTTTCTAAAATAGCTTGCGAGTCCAAGAAATTGCCTGATTCCATGAACATTTTGTGGGCGAGGAAAATTAAGGACAGACTGAATCTTTTTTTCGCCTGGCCGAACTCCCGCTGCACTGATCTCGTATCCTAAATAATCAATGCTGGATCGGAGGAAGTCGCATTTGGAAATGTTTAAAGTTAGATTAGCTTTTTCTAGTAATTTTAAAACATCTTCGAGCCTATCTAAACATTCCGAAGAGTTTATTCCGAAAACGAGAAGATCATCCATATATGCGGTGGCTTTAGTAAATCGAGCGGCTCCCAAAACCTTGTTGATTAATCGCTGGAAGACGGCTGGTGCATTTGCCAAACCAAATGGCATACGGTTGAACTCGTATAGTCCATCCGGTGTGACAAATGCAGTCAGATGCTTACTCTGCTCTGCTATTGGCACTTGGTAGTAACCAGATGCCAAATCGAGCGTGATAAAGCACGCCTGGCCCGACAATCTAGCTATTTCATCTTCTATAATCGGCATCGGGTACCTCTCTTTCACCGTGACCGAATTCAACATCCTGTAATCTATGCACATTCTGAAGCTACCATCCTTTTTACGCACTAATATAATTGGACTCGAATACTCTGATACAGACTCTCTAATTACTCCAGATTCTAGCATCTCCCCTATCATAGACTGCACCTTATCACGTTCATGATGCGATAGACGGTATGGACGGTAGACAATAGGCCGTTGACTATTCAGCTCAATTTTCATTTGCGTTAGATCAGTGCATCCTAAGTCCTTTAAATTAGTAGCAAAGCAATGCACATAGCGATTAAGCATGGCCATCAGCCTTTGCCTGTCGTCCCCCGTTGCCATATCCCCTAAACGAACTTCTTCCTCATTGATTTGAGCAGGTGAGACAGCAGTAGACTCTGCGATCCCTGGTGACTGAATTTGAATCCTTCGAACAAATTCTACCTTTTCACCCCTACTAATGACAAAACTCTTTGAGACCTTATAGGGTAGTTGACAAGGGAACAAAGGAAGGTCTAATCGTCCACGTTGTACCTGATACACGCCTCCAGAAACAACACACTGCTGGAGAGGACTTCCGATAATACCATTAGCTAACATGACACAACCACTGAAATCTGAATCTACGTTAGCTCTTATCGATGCAGGACCATGAAGCTCCAAATCGGCTCCTATCTGCACTTTGACTAACCGATGGTCTTCAATTTCATTGTCTTCCGCAGGTATTTCAGTACTAAGCTTGCAAAATTGCAACGTTTTGAAGTCCTTGTGAACGATGATGTGTGGTTGTTCTGTATAAGACTGACCAATTAACACTGGTTTGTCTAAATAGCAATCATCAACAACTCTACATTCAACAATGGCATCGACTCCGTCGACTCCAATATTCAAGTTTAGACTTCCTAATGATTGGACAATGTCGTTTCCGAAACCTTGGATTGACCGCGGCTTATGGTCATGCATCAGACCAAGACTGGTAACGAATGAGTTCTTAACCAAGGATACCTCACTACCAAAATCGATAAAAGCCTCTGCTAAAACCTGATTTACTTTAACTTGTTTATTGTATTTGGAATTCGGACACAAAGTAGTAATACTCATCGTCTTAGACGGTGCATTCTTTGTAGAAACATCGCTTGGTTTTGCACGACAGTTCTCATTACTGTGACCAACTTTATTACAGCTAGTACACTTTACAAGCGGCTTAGGGCATTGATAAAACAAATGGCCGCGCTCCTTGCAATTGAAGCAGAATATGTGCCCCGAGAACTGATTAGGTTTATGTGATCTTGTATTAGCCTGACTACCTGGATCAGCCCAAAGTTTACTCTTATTAAAGTTACGATCTGATGATTGAATTTCTTTGTTGCTGATCAAAAATTGAAGCAACTGATCAGGCTGCGAACATTTCAACGCTAAAGCACTAGTCCTAATATTCCTATCCATGATACCGTGTACTATACAATCCACCGCACGTTTGCCAGAAATATCACACTGGTTGATCAGTGAAAGTTTTTCGTAAAAGTAGTTTTCGATCGGTTCACCGAACTTCGTTTTTCTCTTGAGCATCTCCTCCAGGATCTGGCCATAGTTCTGCTCACAGGGGAAAGCACTCATTAACTTTACTTGCCATTCGGCCCAAGTATATAAGATCGAATTTAATCCCTCGTACCAGACCTTGGCCAGACCCTGCAGTTTTTGCATCGCAAAATGCACGGTGGTTCTATCATCCCAGCCGTATACAGTTGCGCACTCGTTTACTTTACGTAACCAAATATCAATACGCTGGTTTTTCATTGCCGGATCAAAATTCGGAAGTATATTTTTATGATCTATATTTTTTGACATTAAGGCGTTAACTGTAGCCGGCTGAGATGCGGGTTTTTCTTTTACCGCGTTTACAATCTCCATTACATCCTTAACCGAGAAGGTAGGGGTACCTGACCTTTTAATTTTGCTGGTGCTGCGGTGTCGCACGCTGGTGCTGCGGCGCCGCATGCTGCTGCTGCGGTGTCGCACGCTGGTGCTGCGGCGTCGCATGCTGTTGCTGCGGTGTCGCTCACTGGGGCTGCGGCGACGCTCGTTGCCGCTGCGGTGACTCGCGCCAGGGCTGCGGTGACTCGCGCCAGGGCTGCGGTGACTCGCGCCAGGGCTGCGGTGACTCGCACCAGGGCTGCGGTGACTCGCGCCAGGGCTGCGGTGACTCGCGCCAGGGCTGCGGTGACTCGCGCCAGGGCTGCGGTGACTCGCGCCAGGGCTGCGGTGACTCGCGCCAGTGCTGCGGTGACTCGCGCCAGGGCTGCGGTGACTCGTGCCAGGGCTGCGGTGACTCGCACTCGCGCCAGGGCTGCGGCGACTCGCGGCAGGGCGGCGACTCGCGGCAGGGCTGCGACGACTCGCGGCAGGGCTACGACGACTCGCGGCAGGGCTGCGGGGACTCGCGGCAGGGCTGCGGCGACTCGCGGCAGGGCTGCGGAGACTCGCGGCAGGGCTGCGGTGACTCGCGCCGGGCCTGCGATGATGAACACTGGGGCTGCATCTGGAAACAGACCGTTGATGCCGCTTCTGGTGATCACGTCGCACCTCGGCCTCGAGCTCACGCAGATGCTTTCTTCGTATCTTCAGCTCCCTTTCCCGGGCTGCGGGACTGAGCTCTGTCCTCTTCATAGAGCTGCGGCTGCGCGTGCGGCTCCGATGACCATCAGAGCGCGAGGTGCTCCGACCTGGAGTCCGTAGGCACCGCAAGTCTTCACAACTCTCACGCTTAGCGTCCGCCATAACCTCACGACAGAAAAAAAAACCATTTCAAACATGATGCAAGATAATAATTACACGTGGGTAAACGAAATACATAATAAAATTATTATAGAAGGTAGGAAAATGGCAGTGCATTTTAAAATATGTAAGGGATAGCTATAAAAACACTTTTGATCAGTAAAAACAAGCACCGGAAAAAAAAGGAGAAAATAAGTTTATATAATCTCAAAACGACGCATTGTACCGCAACAATATTGAAAAACAATTAACCCCTTTATGAAACCTCATGTATTAAAGCACTAAACGTGGTAAGTGTACTTGAGAAGTCCCACTATTAGGCATATTTCAAGACTACCTACTGAACAAAATGGCCCCGTGGTACATAAATTGAAATAAAACGAAAACTACGGATCGATCAAAATAACGATATATTCGGTCGGGGCCTCTTGGAACCCCACACAAAAAAACTGCAGTTTATTTAAGTGGGTTTAAAAGTCTCACAAATTTTAAAACTACAAGTTACACTAACGAATCTTATAAAAGAAAAGAAATAAGTAAATTAAACACTTATTGTGAGCGTGTACTTACGTTTTATCCCGCTTTCTGAAGTAAAATAAAACTTCAGGCTGAATTTCACTGTACTGTATATTTCTATTACTTAATTCTTAACACTGTTAACACTGATGCACTTCCGCAGCAAGACTGCCCTCCGGCCAAGTGTCAAGTTGTTTTTATACCCTCGTTGCGAGACCGTTACCCTCAAATTGTCAGTGTTGCCATTATCAAATACAAAAAATCTGCTTTAAATGGCACAAATTGATAGTAAAATATTTCGAATAAGACGAAACCCAACACTATAGGTTATTTTTCATGCAGGCAAAGCCGCAGGTGGAAATCTAGTACTATATATTTTTCATCTCTCAGATTCGGAAAGTGATGTATATTTAAACTGAGCAGCGGGTCCAAAACTATCCGTTTCGCCCTAGGGTGAAAAAGAATTTTAAAAATAGAACTGAATTTGGTTACAGTCAACCATAGAGTTACCTCATCGGCAATGAAAAAGTTTTCAACTGATTTTGTATGGGGACAGGACTTATTTAATATTGTCAAAAAATTTACTCAATATTTAAAAAAAAATGAATTTTATAAAAACGAGAGTACCTCAAAAACGGTGCGTGTCATAGCTAAAATCTAACATAATTTTCAACCCCCTATGGTACTCCGGAGATACTTAGGTAGGAGGCATCCGATAGACATATAAAAAAAAAAATTTTTTCTCAAAAAAATTTTTTTTGTTCAAAAAATTTTTTTTTTATTTTTTTTCTTTTATTTGTATATTATAGAAAAAACAGAGAAGGCGAAGCCTCTCGCCACCATTCTTTTATTTTTCTAGGTAGTTTTAGTTGTCTTTATTGCTTTTCTTATAGAGGGGGATGAAAAGCAGAGTGTATTTACTTTCCTTATATTCGAAATGAAAAGTAGAGTGTATTACTCGGCCGCAATAGTAGATTTCATTACAAGTGCGGAAAGCCTGTCATTGCAAAGAGTTCCGACAAATGTCTGCCCGAGCCGAGGCGCAGCCGAAGGTGAGGGTTGACAGTCGGAACAAGTTGCAATGACGGTTCCGCACGTGTACTGAACAACTATTTTTAATACAGTTGCGAAAAAATTAAGCAATTTAATAAAATAATAAAACACAATAAACTCAACTAACTAATCGTAAAAGAATATAAGCAGACTTTTTTTTGTTTTCTTCACCCATTCTGGGTTGGAAAAGGAAACTATGATCATACAGCCAAGGCTTCAGTAGAATTTTTTATTGATATGAAATGAAAATTAAATTAAATGAGATGAAATGAAATGAAACCTAACAAAAGCAATCCGAATCCTACAGAAGCGCCTTTCCTTATTTCTCTCTTTTACCACATCGTTTTCCATTAAAGCCTAATTATTGCACTAATTCCAACATACTAAGTACCTACCACAATAAAAACCAGAAAAAACTAATTTAGAAAATTAAGAAATAAGGTCCCTCATTTTCTTTTCACTTACTTGCGCAAACTCCTATAAGCAGATACTATGGTAAATAGTGCACGTCATACCATATTTAGTAATCTGTGGTCATACAGCCAATTTTATGATTTTTTTATTTTCATAAATTTAATTTGGCCGATACTAATATTAATTTAATGTATAATTAAAATTACTTTTAAATCTGATATTGAAACAAATTAGTAGCTTCTTTTTAGAAATATTTGCATGAATCATAAAAACTTCTATGATTTTTTTTTTGTAAAAATTTCGTGGTTGGTTTTTTTTTTAATAGACAATATTTTGACAGTTGGGAAAGAAAAGGCACGAGTTCGGGAAAGGTAAAGAAAAAGTTCGAGTGTGTAATAGCCCACATCCCGAACGCTATACGTCCCTGCAATACGCCACTTTTTGAGCAACTGTATTAAAAAATTATTTTCACCTCGGGCGACGTATATTGAATCCCTCGCTGCGTTCAGGATTCTACTTTAGAACCCCTCGCTGCGCTCGGGATTCAAAATAGCACCCTCGCCGTAAATATGTTATTTTGATCCCTTGTAATACAATCTACTATTTCACTAGTAGCCGCTAGCAAGTCCATGGTCAAATCTATAAGTATAAAAAAATCATCAAAATTGGTTCGGTAATTTAGGGATGTAAAGTTAACAAACGGACGGGAGTCACTTTCGCATTTAATAAATTACAATAAAATTATATTTTTCACTCTGTATCTATTCAATATTCTGTACGCAGTGCACTGCGCACGTGCGAGAACTTGACGTGACTTTAATTTGAATTTGGAACAAAATTAAATTCGCGCCATATTTATGGCTTTTGGGGGGAAATCGAGAGTGGCGAGTAAAAGGTTTTCTCGAGCTTCGTTATTGCTTTTTAAGCAGAATAAGAGAATTTCCTGTTGCTTTCATACCGTAGAATAGAGCTTTAATTTATTTTAGTTACGTAGATATCGTTTCGATTCAATATTACCCAAAAATTTTAAGGGACGAAGAGAAAAATAATAATTTAAAAGCATTTTTAAAAGTGTTATATAACAAGATCTTATTTCTAATAAGAAATGAAATTATTATTTTTCATATCATAGGTAGGAGAATAGTTATTTGTTATACAAGAGAGCAAAATCATTTTTCGCTGCGAGTGCTGAATTTAAATCACGAATCAGCGAAGTAGTCTAAAATTGAATCACGAGCGTAGCGAGTGATTCAAATATAGACTACTGAGCACAGTGAGTGATTTAAAGGCACGAGACATCAGAAAATTTTGCTCTCGTGTTAAACATACAACTTTTCACCTCTACCAGCGAGAAAAGTGTTACAGGTCAGAAAAACAACATTGAAGGCAACATTTATAAATAAAGAAAACATCAAAATTACAAAATTAATAATAACTGTTTGCATTGCGTTCAAAAACTGCACTGCATGTAATTTTTATGAAAACCAAACATGATATTAGTAAGCGGTTTAATGTTCACTTCATATTATCATTTATTTTAAATATTGCGTGTTTAATAAAAAGCAATAGTAGTACAATCGTATTTATATAATTTGTTATTAGAATTCATTAATTTTTCTTATTTTATATTTATATCATGCATGCGACCTCATTTCGTCCATACTCTTTATTTCGAACCTTTGGTATCCGTGTATTTATTTTTTAAGCCTTATATTTCATGTCCATCGACATAAAGCTATCTATCTATCCTTTTTGCTCATACTAATTTTAAAAGTCTCATCCTTGTCACTCTATTTCTTTTTTCTTAATTATTTCAAAAATTGGTGTAAGAAATTAAAAAAACACTTTTCCTCACGCTCGCAGCAAAAATCGATTTTGCTGCGAGTTTTTAGGCGCCAAAAGCGCCCTTTTCGAGCTGGAGAGGTGAAAATGAAATTATTCAATTAGGCAAAAATTCCTTTCAATTTGGATGAAGCAACCAAATTGAACATTGTACTAAACATAAAAAGTGAATCATTCAATGTCAATGTGCGCCTGTATTTCTGCGCCTTTCAACCAAAGTAAATCAATTTGGTTGAACCGTGTAATATTAGCATAACGGTTTATTTATACAGAAGACAAAAGATACTAAAAATGTATTAAGTTACCAATTGAAGTCTATCGTT
Organism: Crambus lathoniellus; assembly: GCA_949710035.1. NCBI lineage: Eukaryota > Metazoa > Arthropoda > Insecta > Lepidoptera > Crambidae > Crambus > Crambus lathoniellus. The sequence goes on from OX453298.1 coordinate 7,006,707, forward strand.
GGCGGGCGCGTCGCGTCGACTCGTGCGCAGGTCGATGGTGTGGAACCCGTCCTCGGCGCCCTCGAACGCCTTGTTCACGCAGCCGCCCGCCCCGTCCGCGGACATGGTCGCTGGAAAATGCAATAAAATTAATAGAAGAAAGAAAGAAAAAAATAATATTTAGAACAAAAACAGTAAGTACATAATTATTATACTTTATTTTACATTAAGTCATTCCCAAGTTTAGGCTAGAAAAATCCAGAGCCTCATTTCTGGGGAAAAGCATAGCCTTTTTTAATAAAGTTCCACAGCATATAATTGAACTACCATTGCATAAATTTAAATGTTACATTAAAGAGTCGCTGATGAGCAAAGGATACTATAAAGTAGACGATTATTTGAATGACCGCAATGCATGGTCATGATGTAACACATAACATAATCACTGTTTAATATGATGTATTTTTATACTAAGCAATTGTTGTATTAGTAACGATATGTTTTTTTTGTAAATGTCGTTACCTAACTAAGAAACGCTGGCAAGTTTCTTGCGCCCATTCTTCTTGTCAGTTAAAAAAGTCTTGAATGGGTGGTAGGAAAATATTGACGATTCATAAGTACATATTTATTATGTCTAAGTGAATAAAGAATATTTTTATCTTTATCTTTATCTTATCATTATCAAATGTCCCAAAACGGTCGCGATTTAGCATAATGCTTGGTCAGTATTATTGTGGTATTATGCTGGACATACACCATCCTGCCTATCGTCCAATCGGCATGACGCTGCCGATTGGATCAAGTAGAACTGACCGTGGGTGGGCGTGGATTGGCATAACAGTTATCAATTATGGCCGAAACACACGGTTCACTTTTGCCTTTCAATTTGGATGAAGCAACCAACTTGAACAATGTTTACGTAAATGTGAATCATCCAATGTCAATGTGCGCCTGTATTTCTGCGCCTTTCAACCACTCATACATTAAGTACTTACGTATTTATGTAAATGCTAAACAAAATGCGCGTTTGAATCCGTAAAAGTTGAAAAATGGAAAATGAAGTATTTAGAAAAAATCGACCCTTCTCACAACAAGTGAGACGCCAGGCCTAATCCAATAAAAAATAAAAATCGATTCCATTCCATTTGGCTACGATACGACTACGGCAAAGAATATATACACTTACGCAAAACTAAGGGTAGGCTCGTAGTAGGTATGTACCTTTTGTCGTAGAAAATATCTTCAAAGAATCTTCAACAGTAAATGCAAAATAATAATCCGTAAAAGTTGTTTAGAATAAGATTACTTATGTTAAATTAATCTTAATCTTGATAAGATAAGTTAATTAAGTGTTGTAATGACCATAGGGACACTACCTGCCGGCCTAGCATGAGCGGCTTATAACGCGCGGTATGATATGATACGGCAAGTTGTCTTGCTCACCCCACTAAGGTGTAAGCAAGACGGAATGCCGTACCATATCATATCGCGCGTTATAAGCCGCTCATGCTAGGCCGGCTGGCTGGCAAGTCGTCATGGTTTTGAACTCCACCCGGGACAAATACCGAAAAGATTAACCATATATAAGTCTAATTTTCATATTATTATTAAAATAAGTAATGACATGAAAAGATAATAAGTAGTACAATTTTTTAGTGCGTCAAATTCTTGTTCATAAACAAGACAGTCTAAAATCAGTTTCCTAGAAATATTTTTGAATTGTTTGATAAGTAGGAAGTCATTTGTTAGTTAGATTAGAATGTAACAGACTACCTACTTATATTCTAAGAATAGATAATAATATAGTTTACAGACATAAGTACATTATACTATAGTACGTTAGTACTATTATATATTATGTGGTACAGTATACATTGTAGATATCCCAAGTCTATCTTATGCCTATATTTACTCCCACGTGCAGGTAATCAGCGAAGAGCCGGCACTCACTCCATTATCTCTATTATTATAATAAAAGCCCTTTTAATTACAATAATGTCACTCACTAAGTGTACACTAATGTACTTGAATTTGAACTTTAAACCGAGAGCTATAAAGTATAATTTTGAGAAAAGCATTAACATCTTGAGGGTGCTACGGACGAAGCGTTAATTTTCACATGGGCCTAATGTTAGAAAAATTATAGTAATGAATTTAATTAAATTCATACTACTTATAGTATTATTTAAAAGATTAAAGTGTGTTTTTTGTTTTTCCGTCTTTCGCATCTAAACGGAGCAACGAATCGACGTGACTTTTTTATGGGGATTGGGGATAGTTTGAGAGCTGGACAGTGACATGCCAATGTCAACTCTTAATCCCTGAAAAATATCACGTTTCTGTGGTATTATGTCGTGTAGTTAACGCAAACGAAGCCACGGGCGAAAGGCTAGTTCAAGATTTTTAAAATTCTGTCACCATTAGAAAGCTTCGTTTTTCCCGAGTGACATAGGCTACATTTTTCCAGATAATCCTACGGGAACGGGTACACCATGCGGGAAAACCGCTGGAAGCCACTAGTATTTAACGTACGATTATATTACAATGCTGTAAAGAAAATATTATGTCTCATCTCTCGTTTTTTTTATGACCAGGCCTAATCCAATACAAATAGAAATCGATTCCATTCCATTTGGCTACGATATGACTACGGGTAGGCTCGTAGTAGGTACCTTTTGTCGTAGAAAATATCTTCATAGAATCTTCAAAAGTAAATGCAAATTAGTACAAAGACACAGAATAATATGTAAGTAGGTACTAACGTACAAAGATGAGGGCAAAGTATAAGTTTTGTATTGAATCACTGTAAATTACTGGGGCTTTATTTCAGTTTTGACAGTTAGATACCTACCGTTTAATAAACTAGCGTCTGTAGAGTGTAGATGTTTGTGGTTTCATGTTTATCAATAGAAAAGAGAAGATTAAACGGAAATATATAATAACATTGTTATCAAATTATAGACAATTTGTCCGTAATAACAATAAATGTTTCTACCACAGAACACGGAAAGATTTTTTCTCGTTTCTACTATCACAATATGTTTAAATACTTCCTTAATATTTATTTACGTTAAGAGCCATCATCAAAAACATAAAATATGTGAAGTGAGAGCCAACTTCAATATTAGGAAATATGCCTTGGTTGTTGACTTCAACGACAAAAGATGCTAAATGGGTGCCAAGTTTAACGGTCAGTCCTGAAAATTTAGTACTTACATAAAATTTTTTATAACAACTTAAAATATAATTTCTTCTTATAACTTAGGATAATATATTGAAGCCTAAGGTCTGACTTGGCTAGTTCTTGTATACGAATTATTATTAAGTACTTACTGAAACAGTCATGGAAGAGCCCTATGTTCATCTCTAGTTTCTAGTCTACCAGCAAGCCAAATTTTCGGAAGAATACAATAAGAACTTCGGCTTTAGAGCTTGCGAAGGCTATAATATAAATATAATTCGTATATGAAAACTAGCCAAGTCAGACCTTAGGCTTCAATATATTATCCTAAGTTATAAGAAGAAATTATATTTTAAGTTGTTATAAAAAAATTTATGTAATGTTTAAATACTTCCTTAATAATTATTTACGTTAAGAGCCATCCCCCTTTTTCACTAGCCTGTGCAGCCTAACAATGTGGTTCAGATACCGTTAAAAAAATTCAGCCGACTGGCTGTACCATAATTTCATTTAAGATCTAGCTGGATTTAACGCGAGCAAAGCCAAGTGCAAACCCTAGTTACTGTATGCTACTAAATACTTCAACTATTATCTACTCTGTGAAAGGTGCAGCGAACGGACAAACTAAGTATACAAAGAACTATAGAATCTGTGTCGTAATAGTATCTGTCGCACAAATTAGCGACGACTTATGAATGAACAAAGAGGAAAAGCGGGTCACGGGCAGCGCGGTCCCACGGGGTCCGCACACATTGTTTCAGTTAACTGGAAAATATGGGATACATACCAACGCACTCATTAACGAAGCCTCTCTATATAAATAAAGTATTATTTAATTTTTATTCTTTTTTATTTTTTTGTTTTTAAGGAAGGTTTACCGCTATCAAAAGCACAGATAATTACAAACTAACACCTCAAAGCCAATTACAAACCCTCACATATAAAAAAAAATATTATTACCTACATACCTATGAATTACAATTTACATACTTATGAATAAGATTTTGAACGTATTTTACGTCCATTTTTCCCAGGGGTAACGTAGCTTGAGATTAATTCTTCCCACTATTCTTACAAATATCTCTTTTACTTCCTTTCGTCTGGTCTTTCTATATGCTGGGGCTTCACCTGCGTGACGCCTAACGGCGTTAATAACGGCATGTGCGTCTTAGCGCGCTCTTTGTATCAAATTAGTGCGCTAAAACCCGGCTACACCTGCCTGCGTATTATATCAAATAGCGCGCTAATTAATGGCATTAGACGCAGCATTAAAGTGGTCTCGTAAAATTTCTTAATGCCAGACAGCTGACCATATATTTAATAATTTTGTCTAAATAGTGCAATTAGTACCTACCTACTTAGTGTTAGAATCTGCATTCAGCGGTTCAATGGCCATAGAAAAAGAATAGAATAAAAAAGCAATGCCTGACAAATTTAATGTAAAAAAACTAAACAATTTGTCATTGATTAGCCAGCTTGTAACCTTTAAAGTGGTTTTAATTCTATTTTAACGACGCGACGTCTGAGGAAAATATTATTGTAAGTATTCGAATTATCAAATATCAAATATCCATACCATTAAAAACATCCATGTTTCCATGGCAACAGAGGTGTGGGACAAGTGAATCATAACATAAGTTCCCCCATGGTGAACTATTGTATTGAGTGCTTAATTTACGAGCAATTGGTTCAAGTTCTTGAAGTCTTAATCCATGTGAAGTTATAATAATGTCAATGCTATGGTTATGTTCCTGATTTTATATGTATTACATTCACAACAGAGATATTGACTTGTTGCAACTAAAAGTATACAAATAAGTATGTATGTACTTACGCCAACTTCACTAACAGGATATAATATGTTTTTACAATCACACCAATTATCTAGCTCATAGTAGTTTCCATTAAGAAACTGTGTTACGGAAACTAGATAACGAATAAATATATATACTTAAGTATATACTTTTTTTGTAAATACATAGGTCTTACTTAATATATATAGAAAACACCCAGACCAAGACAAATAGACACAAATATTTGCCTTGTTCGGGAATCGAACCCGTGACCTCTGGCGCAGGAGGCAGGTACCCCACAGCCTATATACCCCTACGCCAAATCGATCGTCAAATAATAAAAATAATTATACTTAAGTTGTTTGTATGCTGCAGGGCTGCATTGTTTCACCTGGGGTGCCTACCATCAACTCTTATTGCGGTTTTGTTTAGGAACCTAAACTGATCTGCTTCGCTTATTCGTACCACGACAGCTTAATATCAATGACAGCGATTCAGTGATCATTCAATGACATTTCACCTCAGAACAATAACTAAAGCTATAGAAACCGTGCTAAAATAACAACAAAATACATTACTTCGTACTCTTTTATCTTATGCAGTAGTACATGTGTAAGAAAGAGATAGTATACAGTCTAATGTTTCTTAATTTATAAGGTTGTCACAAGTTTTATTTACGCCAGTGATGCAACGTCATCGACATTAATATCGATAAATTATAAATAGATTTTACATACATTACATTTTTAAAATCTCTATGTATGTCAATGACAATGTGTCGACGCACACGTAACTACCACAAACAACCACACCACATCGCAGCGACAAAATGTGGTGTCGATGCAGCTTTTCGCAGTTACATTGTGGTTGTGGGACAAAATGTCAATGTGATTGCGTTGTCGCCAGTAGTTGTGATGTGGATACGTCGTATCGTATCGTATGCGGTGTGGCCGGCTGCTAGTTCACAGCGTCGTCGCTGGTGGTGGTCGGTATTACTTACGCACGCGGTCGATAATGACGGCAAAATGTGGTACTTACGGGTAAATTGTACTAGGTATTCATTTCCAGTACAAAATACACCCCGCCCACAGTTGTGTGGTTGTGGTACGTGTGAGTAGACCCAATGAATAATTAAGTATAGCACCTGCAATATCATAAATGCAGTACCACTTTCTTTTATAAAAAATTGCAGTCTTCAGTAATCTATACTAATATTATAATAAAGCTGAAGAGTTTGGTTGAACGTGCTAACCTCAGTAACTACTGCACTTCTACCTATTAGAAAGTTACATCCTTCCCGAGTGACACAGGCTATCTTTTATCCCGGGGACGGGTACCACGCGGGTAAAACCGCGAGGATCCGCTAGTTGATAATATAATAAGTAAAATAATTGCACATAGTAATGGTAGTTCCTTCGCCTACTTTTATTGCAAACATTAGAGTGAATTAAGCTGAAAAGGAAATTAATCAGAAGAATGGAAAATGAAGTATTTAGAAAAAATCGACCCGTCTCACAACCAGCTCCGATGGGACGAACCCACGACCTTTCGCTATCCGGGCGACTGCTCTACTCCATTTTTCAACCATAAAAATTGCATTGTGAATGCAAAAAAGGAAAAATTTAAATAAAGGAAATTAATCAATTAATTAAAATAAAGAAACCATTTATTCTTTTAAACACATCTTTAATGTTCTCATTTGGCTCAAATGATTGTACTCCAAAGTGTTACGCATAACGTGACTGTTCACTTTTGCTGTCCAGTTGATTTTTGAAATACGGCGTATACAATCATTTATAATAGTTTCATCTTTGGGAAATCTGAAAGAAGTAAAAATTGTTAACATCGATAAAGAAAAATCACAGCACTATCATAACCTTAACAACTTTAACAGAAATGCAAGAAAATATAAAAAATAGACCAAAACTCACGTACATTTCTATTGATAATATTAATTTATTAAAATTTTCGGATAATACTGATGTTAAAATCTTAAAAATATTTGAATTTTGAAACAAAACTTACCGATGAAATGATTCAATCTCATCCGAATTTTCTTTCCGTGATATATTAGACTAACAGTCTAGAACAACACAAACCATCCTAGACACGGAATGCAAGCTCTCTAGAGAGCCTGTATGCACACTTTCCTGTTGTTTTATCACCGAATTCCTTGTAAATTAATAAATTTTCACTTTAGCTGCCAGCGAAGCTGTTCGACCATTGTAACACGTTCGTATTAAATTGGTCATACCTCAGAAGCTACGTTCTCAACAAAGACGTATTTTTATTTTGGTAGTATTATATTACAATCAATTAGAACCATTTGACATTTGTACTTTACGAGCTTGTGACAATGACAGAAACAATAGAAACTCACAAAGATTGTCTATTTCACTCTTACTCATGTATGCTGAATTACTTAAAGTGAGTACGATAGCTGATACACAGTTTTTATTTTAGTACGGTTTCTATAGCTTTAGTTATTGTTCTGAGCATAGATTTAGAATGTACAAGATACACAATGACGGCTCGAAGATGTGACTAAAAAAAAATGTACATGTGTTCATGAATGTCTATGTGTGAGTTAAAAATAGTGTTGTCCAGGATATACTTTTACATTATCGATTGTTTCAGTAGGTAGGCCTTGTTCGTTCGTCAGGAAATTTTAAGTTGGTACCTACGTCACACGTTACTAGCGCCCCCAATAGAAATAAATCATTTAGGTACTCTACTTACACAGACCATTAAGAATAAGTAGGTACTTAATCTCAAGGACTTGGATCGAAATTATTGAGTGTTTGGCGCAAATATCTAAATATATAGTCTAATCTGCTTTTTAAATATTTTAGCCGAAAGTATAGACAATAAATTATGTTTGTGTAAATGGTCAGAAGTCGTTTAGTGGTAAAGAATTAGTAAATTAACACTTAACAAATACGTTTTAAAGCCGGTTTTGTTGTTCTTTTTAATATATATTTTTTTCATGTTTATTATTAATTTTAATTAGTTTTATTACATAAGAGATGGCATCCGCGGAAGATCAGCAGCGTCTTGTTTATTACCAGGATATAATTTATCCTGGTAAATGTTGAGCGGAGACCATTTTGATGCATGCAAATAAACTTTTGCGGAAAATACTCAATTGAGTATTTTCCGCAAAAGTTAAAATAATTATTTTGATTTAAGTCCTTGAGACTGAGTAAATGATTTATTTCTACTAGCGGCGCTTGTGTGAGTGACGATCCACTGGAACGCTCAAAAATCGAAGAGGAAGCGAAAAATAGAATTCACCAATTTGACTGCGACATTTAATGCTCTCTCAATGTAGTGAGACGTTTAATAATACAAGTACACGAAATTAAAACACTTTGTGAGGGGGTTTCTTCTTAGAAGTTTTCGGAAGTGCAGGATAACGTAGTTGAAGCAGTAAAAGATGGTATGATACGGGTAGCAAGAAGTTTATTACAAAGCAAGCCGATAATTACAGTGCAGTAAGCGGGGAAGGGAATGTTCCAACAACCTTTTCCAATTTAGGACGAAGGCGTCAGATGCGTGCCTAATATAATGTAAAGCAAGCAAAGCAACTGTTTCGGTATAGCTCTTTCCAGGAGGACGAAAGTATAGGTGGATGCAGTAGCGTAAGCGTCGCGTAAGAAAGCTTTGTAGTTCCAGTACAGGTACAGCTCTTTCCAGGAGAACGAGAGTATAGGTGGATGCAGTAGCGTAAGCATCGCGTAAGAAAGCTTTGTAGTTCCAGTACAGGTACAGCTCTTTCCAGGAAGACGAGAGTATATATGGATGCAGTAATAGCGTAAGAGAGCTTAATGAGCTTGAACAAAATTTGTGAGCTTCTGGGTTAGCTCGCTCCATCGTGGATCCTGTCTTAGCCCACCATGGGCTTGATTGGGATCAAGACCAAACCCAATAAAAGTAAAAAAATAATATAATGATTCAATTTTACCTCTATTTCAAGAAAAGATAAATAATAATAATGTATGATGTCGGCAATCTTTCTTTCCTACTACTTATCTACGATTTCAACATAATCTTGGCTAAATTACTTTGTATTCATATCACGATGTCAATAAAAAACAATTTTATTGTTTTTATCGATACTCGTGACGTCATCGCTTTGTCAAGCACTAGCGTAACCATCAATTTACTATTTATACATAATTTCTTCGCAAATATTGTTTTAAATCACGATTTACACTCAAACAGAACATTACAATTTAATATTCTACTGTAAACATCTTTTTCTGAGCCGATTTCTGTCAGAAATTTGATAAATTAAGGTTCGAAAACTTCCAATGATAAAATCGTTTTTACCTGTGTAAAGTGTATTTATCCGGATTATTGCGTCTTGTAACTCCACATTCACGTACATTCACGTACCGAACATGTCACCATAATTGCACTTTTCACTTGTAATCGAAGGATTACTACAAATATGCTCAAATTGTAACGAGACGTTGAACAGCTGGGACGCTATGGCCTCTTACTCGTGAAAATAATGACATAGCGGTACTTATTTGCTGTCTTTTTCTCTCTTGGACATTTATAACTTGATTAGGATTTCTCGCTCCCACGCTTCGTAGATCTTTTTGCGTAGCGAAAAAATTCTACATCTATGGTTCTGAGCATTTCACAGCCGCTGAGCTGTCATCAACTCTTATTTGACTTATAACTCGGCCAAGTTAACATGACACCTGCCGGTTATACCCGTCCCTTTCACTCTCCGGGCATGACAGAATCGAGTGAAAGAGACGGGTAGAAGAAATAAGGACACAAATCGTTCGGTCATTCACATTTAGCAATTCATTTGCGATCCAGTTTTTAGAAGGTCAGAGTACGAAAGAAAGCAATTCATTTTAGGAACCTATTCTGCATCGCGCTATTTTTGAATCGCTGTCTTAAAGTTGATGGTAGGCACCCAGTTCTCTTTAACGCCTACGGAGAGTATATAATGCGACTGACTTGCGATGGCTGGGATGGAGGCGTAAGTATTGGTGGGGAAAAGTTAACAAACCTCCGATACGCCGACGACACGACACTGCTGGCTGCAAACGAGTCAGAAATGGTAACGCTACTAAACAAAATGGAAGACATCGGCAACAGTCTGGGACTCTCCATAAACAGATCAAAGACAAAAGTCATGATTGTGGATCGTGCTAAAACTCTGACTTCTAATCAGATACTGGATCTAGAGACTGTGAATGACTTTGTTTTCCTCGGCTCTAATATTAGTAATACCGGCTCCAGCGAAAATGATGTGCGAAGACGGATCGGAATGGCAAAGGGTGCCATGTCTCAACTAGACAAAGTGTGGAAGAACAGGGGAATAAGTCTGAAAACGAAAACAAGACTAGTTCGTACCTTGGTCTTTTCTGTATTTCTGTACGGCGCTGAAACATGGACGCTCAAAGCTGCTGATCGTGGACGCATCGATGCTTTTGAGATGTGGTGCTGGAGAAGAATGCTCAGGATACCATGGACAGCACATCGGACCAACGTATCAATACTTCAGCAGCTCAGGATCACCACGCGACTATCTTCCATCTGTCTAAAGCGAGTACTTGGTTACTTTGGCCACATTGCCAGGAAAGAAAGTGACAACCTGGAGAAATTGATAGTGACAGGAAAAGTCGACGGCAAAAGGTCGCGTGGTCGCAGCCCGATGCGTTGGTCTGACCAGATCCGCACCATTCTCGACACGACAGTCTACGACGCACTGCATGCCGCCGGTGACAGGAGACGATGGAAGGCCATTATCAAGGAAAGACTGCAAGGAGGTGGTGGTCACGACCCTCAGACATGAGGAACACGACGCGAGGAGGAGGAAGTTGTTTGTAATAATCAGAGATCGGAAAAGGGTAGAGTTGTTTACGATTCGGTTTCTTTTAAATAAATAAATAATCTTGAATTACGTAAGTATTTCGGCTGCACTCCTCGTCCTACCCACTATTCTGTGACTATTATCATTGATAGCTTGGCTCACGTACTTGACGCATAATTGTCATACAAACTTGCTCATTATAGTGTATAGATGGTATATTATTTGCATCTCTCCGCGATGATATTTACGGCAACTGAGACGCCTTCTTGCTTTTATTAACACATCATGGAACTTCGAAGAAAACAAAATAAAAGTTTAGGAATATCCATATTATTAAAAATTATCGCAAGTACACAGAATAGCCTCTACGTACTTGGTAATCGTAATCTGTTATGTGTATTACTACATAATCAGTATTAGCAAATAAATATTTTTGATTTCTGATAAAATGAATATTTGTTTCTTAACAATGTTATACTATACTTCATTTAGGGGTAAAACTATATCATCATCATTATCAGCCCGTTTTCGTCCACTTGTGCTGGAAATAGGCCTCTCCTAATTTACGCGACTGAGCTCGGTCTTCAGCTCTTCGCAGCCAGCCCCCGCTGAAGTGGTCCCCTCGGTCTTCGAGCTATGTCGGTGACTTTGGTTCTCTGTCGGATAACTTCGACTTCGGGGTAAAACTATATATCGCCATGTTGTATGAAAAATGTCTAATAAAATAATTTTATGGTAAGTAGTATCTCATATATTAAATTCGTAAAATCAAATTCAATGCCTACCTAAATACCCGTTTCGGATAAAAAAACTTAAAAGTTTCCATATTAAAATTTAAATCTCTTCTCCACTTTTACCATGCATACTTTTCAAGTCGGTACGGAAACCAGATCAATAAACAATTGACACATCAGTGCATGGCGGCGCCCGCGCGTGACGCACCCGTTCTGGTCCGGCGGGCGCGTACAATCGCCACCGCACCTGTTGGCCAAGCCGAGCCCCTATGTCCTTCTTTGGCAGCTTTTATCGACAGTGCGCCTATCATGCTTATGGTACCTACATAGGGACGAAACTGGATCAAAACATCACTATCATTACATTTTCGAACGAAAATAAAATAAGTACAACAGACACCAAGTAAACCTGAGGGCTCGGAAACCTGGCCAAAAATATCCATACATTATCAAAAGAGAATCTCTTTCAGAATCGATATTATTTCGGTTCTTGTCAGAGATCAAAACTAAATGGTTCCTGCTCTAATATTATCGCTCTTATATCGCTCGCTGATTTCGGTTGGCCAATGACGTATGAAGGTATGACAGAGACAGCAGATGTCAAGGCGGGCGTCCCGAAGACACCCCGCCCATTTCGATTAACCAGGTTAATCGCAGGGGCTACTATAACGCTCGCGCTTCCGCAAGACAACCAAGACGAACTGAACCGTTCCCAAGCCCTATCTACGAGTAGACCAAAGAAAACTTCTCTACCGTTCACATGAGTACTCTTGTACGGAATACAAGAACAATAAACAATTGACAGATATTGGTCCGTTCTGATCTGGCGGGCGCGTACAATCCACACCTTTCACATTGTGTACTCTTCAAATCAGTACGGAATACAAGATCAAGAAATAATGGATCCAATATATTGGTCCGTTCTGGTCCGGTACAATCCACACCTGTTGGCCAAGGCCGAGCCCCTATGTCTCCTTATTTGGTAGCTTTTATCGACATAAATACTACATTCTTATGTTGATGACATAAGCGGTGATTAGATTCTGTCCTGACTGCGAATGGGCAAATTATAAAGTGGAGTATGTCTGGTTTGTTTCATGAGTTGTAATGACTAAGTAAGTGTAACAAAATCTTGCAACAAGACTTGTACTTACTTACTTAGTAACTACTTCCATTACTGGAAAAAAACACTTTGAAAAAGTCTGGGTTGGGTGTAACTGCTTGTTTTTTTGTATCCACAACGGGGTAGCACTTAGCCTTCATCACACCAGATGTTTATGATGATAGGGCTGAAGGTGGAAGCGCACAACTCCCACAATACCTACTCAATCACTGAGAAACTATCTGTTTTATCTTTAACTGCCGGAAGTGCCGGAACACAATAATGCTGAAAACATCTTTTTTTTTTATCCACAACGGGGTAGCACTGAGCCTTCATCATACCTGCAGGCCTAGCATGAGCGGCTTATAACGCGCGATATGATATGGTACGGTAAGTTGTCTTGCTCACCCCACTAAGGTGTAAGCAAGACGGTATGCCGTACCATATCATATCGCGTGCTATAAGCCGCTCATGCTAGGCCGGCTGATGTTAAGTGGTGATAAGGCTGAAGGGGAAGCGCACTACTCCCGGAATCCTCAATCACTGAGGAACTGGCTATCTTATCTCTAACTGCCGGAACACAATAATGCTGAAAACATCATTGTTATGGCGTCAGACTTAGATAAGATGGTGGTAGCTAAGCCAGGCGGACTAAGAACAAGTCCTACCACCAACCAAACCGAATACAATATAAAACCCCTACTGGGAATCCAACCAACCCGGGACTTCTGGGTCTTAAATCGGTGGTGTGAAACACTAGACCACAGATGCAGTAAAAAATTTCTAAAACTCGGCCGGGAATCGAACCCTGAAGCTCAGAGATAGCGGCACGTTGATAAATTATTGTCATTCTTGCTCATCATTGGCTGTGCTTAAACAGCATAAACTTGGGTGGCAATTTTCCAGTGTGACGCCGATCTAACATTTTACATTACACCCAGTGCCCCGGAAAATAGGTGTCATACCATGATGGCATAGAAAATTATCAGCGTCTCACATACCAATTATACATCACATCGGCGTTAAAAATGAATGCTTGCAGTTGGTTTACTAAAGGTTTAGGATAAATAGATATTTTAAATAATATTATAAAGAGGAAAGATTTGATTTAATGGCAGGTGAGAAAGTTTAGGAAATTTCAGGGAAGGGCCAGTTTAAAAAAAATGCATTTGCATCATGATTCTTAGTTCACCGCGATCCGCAAAATATTAACAACACAGCTAGTTTGTACTTATTCATTTATTATTCTACTTTATAGGGCAGAGGTACCCTTTGTGGACACTTTAAGGATTTTTTTACTTTTAAGCACTAAGTACTAAATGGTCTTAGGTATTTATGAAACAAATTATATCTTTAATTATAGATAATTTATCGACCTTTGAAGGTACGATTTTCAAATTAAAAAAAGTGAAATAATTTTTAGTATAAGTAATTCACAAAATGTGTGAGAGGTGACAAATGTACCGGTTTTGACCACTTATTGATAGTTAAACTTTTGTAAATATAGCGAAAAATCAAAACCAAACCCAGGTTAAATCAATATATTCTAATGCGCTAGAAACTAATAAATTGCAAAACAACAATTTAATTGTCAAAAACAATGGTTTATAAATAAATCAAATTAGGTAGGTACTTACCTAAAATTTTCATACAAAACATTTTTAAAACAGAAAATGGAATTCATTAACAAAAAATCGTATGACATAAGGAATTCTGACGATTGTTATTATTAGGTACCTTATTAAAATACCTTATTTTAATTTAATTGCCTTTATAGCAAAAATGGCGAAAAGTTGTTTAGAAAATTTACGTTATAAAAATTTTTTATAACGTAAAAGAATTGTTTGACTTGAAATAATTTCATTAATATAAGTAATATGACAAGATTTTAGTATGTAGGTACCTTAAATTCTATTTTCATAATTTATATTTGTATGCTGTCTGGCACGGCAAAACATGAGCACTGTATATATATTTTTTAAGACCTTTATGTAAATAATACCATGTTTTTGACAAATAAAGAATTGAATTGAATTGAATTGAATTGAAAACTTTTAGAGCAAAAAGTGGCCAAAACCGGTACAGTGGCCAAAACCGGGGCTTCTGCCCTACTTCTAGAGCGTCAAAATCTATACCTACTAATATAAGAAAGTGGAAAGATTTGTTTGTTTGTTTGTTTGCATCGAATAGGCTCCGAAACTACTGGACCGATTTAGAAAATTCTTTCACCATTAGCAATCTACATTCTTCCCGAGTAACATTAGGCTATATTTTATCCCGATATTCCCACGGGTACCACGCGGGTGAAACCGCGAGGATCCGCTAGTTTTAAATATTGTTAATCAGTAGGTAGGTACCCCGAGTGCCCCGAGTGTGTGAGTTTGTCAATGTGCAATGCAAACGTAACTTCGCGCTAAGAATTCTATTCTAGATCTCATTTATTTACAATAATAATAAACAATCTATCTGTCAAAATTGAACTCAAATACGATAGTATGGGTATTAACTAACTAACTTTCAACCCTTTGAGAAAATACAGTATGACTTTTCCAGAAAAGTTAGTGATGGTCTTCGTCGACATTTGCCATACAAACATGTGTGTGCTTTGCACCAACTTCAACATTTTTTCGCGACTTATTCCCGTTTTTCAATCTTTATCTAAACCCAAACCCATGGATACAACTATTAGCAATCCTAGCAGGTTTAGCACTTCTAGTTCTTTGCAGTTTTGATGTTATATAATATTATTTTATAGAATACTAGCGCTCCACACCCGACTTCGCCTTCGTGGAATTTAGATATAAAAAACTTAGAAACTAAAAAAAGAATATAAGAAATTTCAAAATCAGTTTCTTGAGTCGTTTTTGAGTTTATTCGTCATAACAACACCGCGCAGTTTTACCCGCACGATACCCGTTCCCTTATGAATATCGGGATATAAAGTAGCCTATGTAACACTGGATCAATGTAGCTTTGTATAGGTACTTAATTGAAATAATTTACGAAATCGGTCCTGTAGTTTTAAAGTTAATTCGTTAATTAGTTCGTTTATTAGTTAATGTAGCCAATATCAATCAGAATCAGGCAGGAATAATGTAGCTTTGTTAAGTGCAAGAATAATTTAAATCGTCTAGTATTAGTTTTGAGATTATTCATTAACCCGAGATTATTCCCTTTTTACCCCATTATGGGGTGATAGAATAAAGAGTTTCGTAAAAAAATAGTTTTATTTAAAAAATAAAAAGTTTTATAAAAACTCTTATCCCCTTTTTTACCCCCTTAGGGGGGAATTTCCAAAAATCCTGTAGGTATACAAGAACCCTAAAGATACTTAGATTAGATTGAATGAGTAATAAAATAACATTACCTTGTGTGATTTACTCATTTAACAAATGCAATAGTAAATACCTATCTAAACTACAACACGAGATAAAACTATCACGATAACTTTTACGATGCCATTAAACTATAAACTCACACACGCGGGACATAAAATAATTATAGTTTCATTATCTTGATCTTTTAATTAACTCTTTATTAGTCAAACCTGATAACTAGAAAGAATCATCATCATCAACCATTGAATGTTATCACTGCTGCGAGGCACAGGCCTTCCAAGGATGGATCAGCCCCTGATTCACAAACAGTCGGAAACGGAATCGAATTCGAATTCGGTGCTTTGTCTATTCTGTTTGTTAAACGATTTCACGAATAAATGATTTTTACTTACTTTACATTTCCTCTATTATAAAGTGAGTGATAGAGATAGCGCATTCATTCCGCTGTCGGGAGCGTTTCCGAAGGTTTGTGAATCAGGGGGCAGGTCAGGAAAATTACCGATGACCCACTAAGCGGGCCCAATGCGGATTAGTGGGTATTGAATTGACTTGATTTACAGGACTACCTAAAATATAAATGTATGTAGGTGAGTTAATGGCCTGATAGAACAAGGGTAGGTACTATCATGCCATTCATGCCAGCCAGCCGAGCTAAGTAGGGCAGGCGTACCGGTTTTGGCCACTGTACCGGTTTTGGCCTCTTTTTGTTCTAAAAGTTTTCTAAGCAACTTTTAGCCATTTTTGATAAAAGCAATTAAAATAAGGTATTTTAAGGTAATAATAACAACCGTTAGAATTCCTTATGTCATAAGATTTTTTTTCAAAAAATGCCCTTTTCTGTGTGAAAAAATGTTTTGTATGAAAATTTTAAGAAATTTGTTTTGGATGAAATACTTTATAAACCTTTGTTTTTTACAATCAAATTGTTGTTTTGCAATTGACTGGTTTCTAGAGCATTAGAATATATTGATTTTACCTGGGTTTGGTTTTGATTTTTCGCAATACTTACAAAAGTTTAACTATCAGTAAGTGGCCAAAACCGGTACATTTGGCACCTCTCACACATTGTGTGTAATATAAAAAAACTATTTTACTTCTATAAATTTGAAAAATGTACCTTTAAAGGTAGATAAAATATCTATAATTTAAGATATAATTTGTGTCTTAAATACCTAAGACCATTTAGTACTTAGTGCTTAAAAGTCAAAAATCCTTAAAGGGTACCTCTGCCCTACCTACCTGCTTGACTCGGCAATTGGGTACACAAAAAAAAGGATTTCTCTAAGTAAGAAAAATAGTTTTCTTGGCATATTATGTTATTTCAAGGCAAATTGTCTTAATACAAATAATGTTTATTCATTTTCAAATAATGGCAGTCTTAAAACAAAAAATATATTTTCTTGTTGCAATTTGTACAATCAAGAAAAAATATCTTTAATTAATCTATACTTACTTAATATTATAAAGAGGAAAGATTTGTATTTTTGTTTGAACGAATAAACTCAAAAAGTACTAGACCGATTTAGAAAATTCTTTCACTGTTAGAAAGCTACAGTCTTCCCGAGTGACACAGGCATATTTTATCCCGATATTCCCACGGGAACGGGTACCACGCGGGTGGAACCGCGGGCGGCCGCTAGTAATAAGTAAAATTAATCTAAAAAGTTCAAATGTTATTGCTTCAATACAAAGAATTACTTAATTCAAACTGAAAGTTTATTTATCACAATGATACAATTAATTAAATGAAGAAAATATCACCTTGAATCATATCTAGAGCAAATTAAATCAAAAATCTCGACATCTAATCTTATTTTAAGTAAACAGCTTAAGGCGAGGATTCCCGACCGAAATAGGCACGCTAACGCTTGCTCGGCCGCTCTCGATACACTTCACGCGGACGCAGCGGCAGCCGGCAGTGAACTGTGAACTCGCGAGCGCCCCGCGAATCGAAAATCACTTAAAATTCAATAAAAAATTAACTAATAAAAAATTTAAAATTATGACGGCCGGAATCCCTCGGCTACTCAAAGACAATCATTTTCGTATATATTTCATGAACTAAAACCAAGTATACTGCAAGTAATACGATATTTGGATTACGATTAGACGGATGTTTGGGATTTTATTTGACACAGTAAAATATCACCAATCTAAAAAAAACGGCCGGAAGCACTAGATAAATAACTGTAAAATAACATATATTTTTTCCAAGTTTTAAGTACTTGTGATTTGCGAGTAATCCATAATTTAAAATACCCTATTTTGGGGAATCGGCGCCTTAAGGGCTCGTTTACCACCTGAGCCAAATATTCGCGGTTTGTTTCGGCAGTTATGATAGCTTGTGCTTCAGTGATTGAGGATTCCGGGAGTAGTGCTCTTCCACCTTTAGCCTTATCGCCACTTACCATCATGTGTGATGAAGGCTAAGTGCTACCCCATTGTACATAAAAAAAAATACATTTATTTTGAGTTTGGTCTGTGTCATATATCTGTCATCATCTCATCATCATAAACGGCCATTTAATGTCTGTAAATCGTAACTATGTTTAGTTTAAAAGGTATATTTTCTTTGGTTAGGAATTTGACACAATGTAAATGCTGATTTCTTTGTAAGTAAAACAAACACACTTAACAAAAACACTTAATTTTTAAGTACATACTTACAACCGTTTTAACTGCAATGGTTTAGCTATGATTTTCAAGCAGTTTAGTTTCCACTCACGTGTTTTCAGTAAATGAGAAACTAATATACCTACTTACACACATAACCACAGGACTACCTATTATACATTCTTTGCCACAGGGTAAAAAAAATACTATGTAATAACTAAGTTTTTCTCAGTGTGAACGTATAATACATAAATTGCTTAGAATTGATTAACCTACCTACTTACCAAAATAATAGCAAGCAATTTAAGAAAATTTGGTTAATTTACAAATAGTAGGCTTATTTAATTACCTTTGTTAATAAGTAAGTACCCAGTACCCACATAAATATCTCACATGAATCAAATACATTGATCTGATTCCGAAAAAATAGTAGCGCACATGTGTTAAGGCGGGCATTCCCCAAAATAGGGTATTTTAAATTGTGGATTACTCGCAAATCACAAGTACTTAAAACTTGGAAAAAATATATGTTATTTTACAGTTATTTATCTAGTGCTTCCGGCCGTATTTTTTCGATTGTAGATATTTTACTGTGTCAAATAAAATCCCAAACATCCGTCTAATCGTAATCCAAATATCGTATTACTTGCAGGATACTTGATTTTAGTTAATGAAAAATATAATAATTGTCTTTCATTAGCCGAGGGATTCCGGCCGTTATAAGTGTAAAATTTTTATTATTTTATTTTTAATTGAATTTTAAGTGATTTTCGATTCGCGGGGCGCTCGCGAGTTTACAGTTCACTGCCGGCTGCCGCTGCGTCCGCGTGGAGTGTATCGCGCGCGGCCGAGCAAGCGTTAGCGTGCCTATTTCGGTCGGGATTCATCGCCTTAAGCTGATCATACACCATCCTGCCTATCGTCCAATCGGCATGACGTTGCCGATTGGATCAAGTATAACTGACCGTGGTTGGGCGTAGATTGACATGACAGTTATCAATCATGGTGTATATGGACGAACTGCAAATTGGATCAAGCCTGCAGCGTCATGCCGATTGGACGATAGGCAGGATGGTGGATGACCAGCTTAATAAACGTTATTAGTAGAAGCAGACTTATAATAAATCCTTATAGTATTAATTTGCTTGTTGGGATACTGATAATATAAAAGTGCCACGTCAAAAAAGAACAACGGATCGACGTGATATATTCTGTGCTTATGGTGTTAGTTTGGGGACTGGAGAGAGACATAATAGTGTCTACACACGTTCCTATCCGACCCCCGATTTGGTCTGGAACGTCTGTAGCGCAGATTTGTTTTGGAGCAGACCAAATCGGAATGTGTGTAGTGCAAATTTGGTCTGGGAGCAGAGCAAATCGGCTGTCGGATCGGAACGTGTGTAGACACTACTATGCTACTTTTTATCTCGGCAAAATCAAATTAAAAAGGCAAACTTTTCCTTTCCCATCGGAGCTAGTTGTGAGACGGGTCGATTTTTTCTAAATACTTCATTTTCCATTTTTCAGTTATTTATTTATTTATTTAACTTTGTTCTTATCGAGCCTTACGTCCTAAAAGTAAATTGAACATTAGATGATATTGTTTGGTCACTTCATGAAATAGAATAATATACTTATATCATAAAACTCAATACTCAATACTCAATACTCAAACGTTGTAATTTCAACGATATTGCCAATTTAATTTGGTCGTTTCATGAAATAGTCGTGTTTATATGAAATACGACTATTTCATGAAATTACCGATCATTTCATGAAGTGAGCAAATCCACGATATGGCCACGACATATGCACTGTCTCTGTCACTCACTATAGAATAGACAAAGACAAAGCACAGAATTCGATTACTAAATTCCATTATAAAACCAGCCAAGTGCGAGTCGGACTCGCGCAGGAAGGGTTCCGTACCAATATGAATATTATACCTACAACTAAAATAAATATTCTGTGAGTATTTCAAGCGTTTACTTACCTGTTGCCGTTATTAATATCGAGCAAAATATCACGTTTGTTGTATGGGAGCCCCCCTTACATATTGATTTTATTTTTAAAGTGAATATAAGTACTTACAACAAAATTTTCTTAGAATATTACAAACGTCTATCTGTTGCCGTTATTAATATAGAACAAAAAACTGCAAAAAATCACGTTTGCTGTATGGGAGCCCCCCTTAAGGCGATACTCGGAAAAATTATGCTGAAGCGAGATGCAATGAGAAAACGACGCGCGCGGGAGCGAGACCGATCTTGCAGATTCGACCAAAAAAACACAAAATCACTGCGTATTAAAAAGTACAGCGATTTTTAAAAAAATGCTTCTATACGCTCCTAAATATTATTAGTGTCCACTAATTAAACCAATTTCCAATAGTGTAAGCATAACCCCATTTACGAATAATCTTGAAGTTTCATATTTTTAGAGGTCTTTTCGAAAAGAAAAAGTGTCGAGGCAAAATCATAAAATCGTGTTTTTGAAACTATACGATTCTAGATAAAGATATGAAGAAATATATATCTTAATACCAGATTTGTAACAACTGTAACCGTCCTATAGTTTTAAATCTAAAAGTCCATACTTTTTCCGAGTAGCGCCTTAAATATTTATTTTATTCTGTTTTTAGTATTTGTTGTTACCTATAGCACCAACAGAAATACCTACACCAACATATTTGTAAATTTCAACTCTCCAGATATCACGGTTCATGATCATGAAATACAGCCTGGTGACAGACAGACACACAGACAGATAGACGTAGCCTTAGTAATAGGGTTCCGTTTTTACGCTTTGGGTACGAAAATAAGAAGAATAAGAACCACTGCCACAGAATATAATGCCTAGTACCTACTGATCTTTTTTTTACGTCGAGAAAATACGTTACGCATTCCCCGGCAGTGGGAGTTTACCGGGGGTATACAATACAACAAGTCCACTGCACCAAGCCAACAATATTACCTATTAATGTAATGTAAAGTGTAATTTTAACCGCCTCTGTGGTCAGTGGTTCCCACCACCGATTTCAGACCAAGAAGACCCGGGTTCGATTCCCAGTGGGGGTACATAATGTATTGTATTTTAAGTTTTCAGCACTTTTATGTTCCGGCAGTTGAGACGAGATAGCCAGTTCCTCAGTAATTGAGGATTCCGGGAGTAGTGCGCTTCCACCTTCAGCCTTATGGGCGTTTGTGCACTACACTGAATTTTACCGATCCGGAAAAAAACGGATGCTTGTATTTTAATAATTAATCATTTATAATACTAAAAATTTCTTTATTTCGTGTAGTTTCAATGTTTCGAACCCTAAACTACACGAAATAAATAAATTCTTACTATTAAAAATGATTAATTATTAAAATAAAAGCATCCGTTTTTTTCCGGATCGGTAAAATTCAGTGTAGTGCACAAACGCCCTATCACCACTTAACATGGTGTGATGAAGGCTAAGTGCTAAACCGTTGTGGATAAAAAAAATGATAAAGGTCTTTTCCTATATCCGTTTGTAATCATAATATAGTTAGCTCTGCTAGCTACTAAAAATACAGCTATTAAATTGAACAAGGTGTAGAAAATGCCATCATTCTTTTCATATTTGAAAATGCTTAAAAGTACTAATATACGTCTTCAGTCAAACACCACTTTAAATGACTTAACTCATGCAAATATGGTCGTTTAAACCACATTTAAACTAATTAGGAATGGTATAATATCATACAACAGTAAAACTTAATTGCATTGCTAACAAAAGCAAACTCACGCTGATGTGCTGAAAATCCTTGAGGGTAGATCCACAACAGACGGCAGTGTCGCAAATGTTAAATCCTGTTGTTATGAATACGTTTCGGTAATTAAAATGTATTCAACACTTATTTCTCGATACACAAACAATTCAAACATAGGTATTTCACTTCAAACACACATTTGACAAACATATCACTACATCCACAGAACGGGCACAATACGATCACTCAATAAAAAAAGGATCGATTACAAAATCGTAATCTTTGACGTAACTTCGAAAGTAAAAGTTTGGAACACGCGATGTTCGAAATACGAATTTGAATTCGCGCGCGACACGTGTACCCGCTCACCTGCCGCGCGGCAAACTGCGCGCGGAATGCCGGCCTACGATTGGTCAATTGAAGAAGCTAGGCTAGACGCAAGCGCAACCTGTTTGACCGGACGTGTGGCTGTAGCGTGACCAACAATCCGGGAAACTGTGGACAAATCGCTGCTATTCTATCATAGCACAGGGCCTATGATTTGATTGTTGTAATATGCGCTGAAGCATGGAGATATTTCTATTGATGTTTGATAACTTTATTTTAACGTCGCATTGTCGGCACTGTAGATAGCCCATTATGGTTAGGTATATCATTTGCAGAAACAGATGTAGAAAACCACTTTAAATGATGTGCATGAAATCTGCAAAAACTTAAACATGAGGTGTTGTTGCTTTTAAAATTTCTGGCATGTTTTTTTATTTTACTTGAAATAAGAACGAATGTTCTCTTTTACAGTAGCTTTTTGCTTAGAGCTTAATTTAAAGGAGCAAAGCCAGATTTTGTTTAAATACAACTGTTATCTGTACAAAATGAATCTAGACTCTAGGACGATCTAGATTCTATATAATTGATCGGCGTTTATTCATTGAAATAATTGGTAAGTACCTAAAAGTTTTTCAAAAAGGTTTATCTCGTTAATTATCAAATTCAAGCTCAAAGTTTAAGAAAATTCTACTGCAATACTAAATGGGTAAAATAATACAAAAATTACAAGCACTCACATTGTAGTTCACGTTCACGTTTCTGCAGAAAGTACGTTTTACTCAGTTACAAACTTCTTAAGAGTGGCCTAGAAAACAAGTTTGATTTTCAGTGAAACCAAATACGTGGTCACCCTACCGGAAACGCAGGCTTGAGAAGTTAACTCATAACTACAAAAACTTTAAGTTGCCATGCTTAGCTGATCGTAAGGTATTCATAAAGCAGTTTTTGAGTTCCATCCCACCTTATTTAATCCAGAATTATACAGCACTAGCAAAAACAAGTTCAACATGAAAGAATTGTGAAGTAGGCAAGTAGGTAGGGCATACAACTCGGTCGAGCTAACTTGACACCTACAGGTTACAATACCCGTCTCTCTCACTCTCCGGGCAGTCATAATCGAGTGAAAGAGACGGGTATAATTTGCAGGTGTCATGTTAGCTGCCATTTGCTCAGAACAGCAAACCCTTTATACATTTCAGCCTTATACGATTTACAGAGGAGTCCGTGGCGCAGTAAATTTTAACCGCCTCTGTGGTCTAGTGGTTCATACCACCGATTTCAGACCCAGAGGTCCCGGGTTCGATTCCCAGTGGGGGTACATATTGTATTCGGTTTGGTTGGTGGTAGGATTTGTTCTTAGTCCGCCTAGCTAGCTACCACCATCTTATCTAAGTCTGCCGCCATAAAAATTATGTTTTCAGCATTATTGTGTTCCGGCAGTTAGAGATAAGATAGCCAGTTCCTCAGTGATTGAGGATTCCGGGAGTAGTGCGTTTCCACCTTCAGCCTTATCACCACTTATCATTAGGTGTGATGAAGGCTAAATGCTACCCCGTCGTGGATAAAAAAAAATAGTTAGCGCACTCGGCCTGCGACCGTTGAGGCCTAACCTCAACTTTCGCAATGGTCGGTCGCGGGATGGGTGACCAAAAACGTTTTATCTCGAGCTCCTCCGTGCTTCAGAAGGCACGTTAATCCGTTTGTCCTTGTATTTTTCAAAAAAAATACCATAAAAATGATCATTTTCATGCCTGAACAGAATATCATCGTTACTTTTGTACTGCATTACACAATAAGTAATTTAAACAAGGTCACTAGACCTAATTTAAACATCAAAAAGCTTTTCTTTGATAATTCACAGACACTGATGAAGAGTTGGCCCAAAGTAGCGCCATGAATGACAAGAATGCGGCCACGCGTGACGCGACACGCTGAAAAGCCTGAAAAGTGAAAAGCCTCATTTGTGGTGAAGAACCTCTCCACTGAGTAGAAGGCTAACTGCAAACTAACAAAAAATATGCAAGAAAATAGATTTCTTAACAGTAAAAACTTTAAAAAGTTTATGAAATAAGAAAAATATGTAGCTTAGGTACCTACTTCCGCAAAAAACACAACATTGCAAGATGCACCGCCCGCCTGCCGACATTTTCTTTTTTCACAATGGTTAGGGGGCTTCCGCCAGGTGACGGCGACGCCTGGTTCAATCAAATATTTAAAAGTTTGTTTGTTTTCCCATTTTTTGTGATTTAACTGTAGCTTAAAAACGACAGAAATCGTAGCGCAAACGATTAAAACTATTTGTCAATATCTAAATTAGATCACTAAAACAAGCTCCGTGCCCTAACTCCTAACCGTTAAGGTTTTTTACCTTCCATCATCAGCTCACCTGAATAACCTGAAAGATTACAACTATCATCGCTCTTAACTTATCAAGACTATTAAAATAATTATTCTCCAACCCCTAATCGTCAAGGAGTGTACCTTCCATCATTAGCTCAAAGACATTTAGATTTTATTTTCATAAAAATATTATAAACGAATTACTAAAATGTTTTAGAAGGCCAATTTTTGGTTCTTAGTTTGAACTGCAATCTTCAATCATAGGCTGTTTTTGTTTTTTAAGCGACTTCAAACGAAATGATTGGTATTTTTTTTTTTATTTGAAAGTTTTCTTATGAAAGCTGTTGCAAGTCTACGTGCCCCCTAACAAGCCTGTCAGTTGGCGAGTATGTAGGGCACCTGCACACTGCACACCTCCCTTTGTTGCCAGCCAGCTAATCTGGGACCACCACAAAAGGAATCCTAATGAATGGCCTAGACTTAAATAAACAGACACGCAAAGTTAAAAAATTCTTCACTATAACTTATGACATCTCCTTTATAAAATTGAGGAGATAATAATGTCCTGATCTGAATAATTTTTCTAATTATTCAATTTTCTACTGTTTGGTTGAAAATTAAGGAATTGTGATATAACTAGTTATTATAATATTCAAATTAAAATAGGTAAATTAAAAAGTTATGAAAATCTGGAATTAGAAAAAAAATCGAGAAAGTAATCCTAATCAGACTGCTAATAATATCGTTCTAACCATCCGGATGTTAAATTTTAGTTAGGTACGTAAACGAACGTAACGCCGCCGTTACTCTGATTTTCATACCAAACAAAAGGATTAGGGCAGGAGCCCCGGTTTTGGCCACTGTACCGGTTTTGGCCACTTTTTGCTCTAAAAGTTTTCGAAACAACTTTTCGCCATTTTTGCTAAAGGCAATTAAAATAAAACATTTTAAGGTAATAATAACAATTGTTTGAATTCCATAAGTCATACAATTTGTTTTGAATACATTCCATTTTTTGTTTTAAAATCTATTTTGTATGAAAATTTTAATAAATTTGTTTTAGATAAAATACTTGATTAACCTTTGTTTTTTACAATTAAATTGTTATTTTGCAATTGATTGGTTTCTAGCGCATTAGAATATATTGATTTAACCTGGGTTTGGTTTTGATTTTTCGCTATACTAACAAAAGTTAAACTATCAATAAGTGGCCAAAACCGGTACATTTGGCACGTCTCACACATTTTGTATTACTTATATATACAAAAAACTATTTTACTTTTTTAAATTTGAAAAATGTAAGTACCTTTAAAGGTAAGTAGATAAATTATCTATAAGGTAAGATATAATTTGTGTCTTAAATACCTAAGACCATTTAGTACTTAGTGCTTAAAAGTCAAAAAAGGGTAAGTACCTCTGCCCTACGATAATAACGACAGTTTTCCTTGGGGTACGAGTACAGTCCTTCACGAGCAAATAATATATAAACAACGTAAGACTTTGTCACATTGAGCCATTCTTACCCCCTTATTCTAAAACGTGGACTAAAATAGTCCTGGTTTATAACTAGCTATTTATTCAATATTGTACGTAATATACATGACATATAGTCCTAGTATGGTGTTGAGATATTTTTGCTCGTCGTGACCTTACGATGTTCTGATCTGACTATGCTTCAAAGACAAAACTCGTTTCAATTAAATCCTCTTTTGTTTTAAGTTTGACCCACTGACAGAAGTAAACGAAATATCGTTGTCATGGTGATGCCATATTGACAAAATACATCAGACATTTTTTAATCAGTTTTGTTGAAAAACATACATAAATAAAAAGAGAAAAATGTTTTTTGAAAAGTGTTAACACTTGTTTTCCGTTACATAAACTTATATATAATTATATTCATATAAATTAGTACATAATATGAAGTTGTTAAAGTTTCATCTGCGATACCATCCTCCAGGCATCACCTTGGAGTATCTTCAGAAAGGAATCATAAAAAATAAGGAAATCGACCTTCTGGAACTAAACTGCAAGTAAGAATGTTTTGTAGAAACTATATGTGATCTGTTACAGCGAAAGATTTTTTCCAATACCAGTTACAATAGTGGTAACTAGCGGATCCTCGCGGTTTTACCCGCTTGGTACCCGTTCCCGTGGGAATATCGGGATAAAAGATAGCCTATGTCACTCCGGAAGAATGTAGCTTTCTAATGGTCAAAGAATTTTCTAAATTGGTCCAGTAGTTTCGGAGCCTATTCGATGCAAACAAACAAACAAACAATCAAATCTTTCCTCTTTATAAAAAAGATAAAAGATAAAAATATTCTTTATTCACTTAGACATAATAAATATGTACTTATGAATCGTCAATATTTTCCTACTATATTATAATATTAGTACCTATAGACAAATAAACATCTAAGTATATTAACACTAGCACCTACCCGCGGTTTCACCCACGTGGTTCCCGTTCCCGTGGGAATATTGTTGAAACCTCGTGAGAGTCTTTTTTATACTATGTCCTGTAGAATTTTTATAGGCTTTGGTTTTGTCGTTGTTTCTTACTGTCAATAAAATTATCGAAGGCCACTAAAGCTATTTTCATTTTCTCCGCAAAATATTCGCCTATTTATCTAGTTTTCACAAGTGGCGACCGCGATCATGGAAGATTTAATAAAAAAACGAACCATTGCACGGCGATTTTTTACGATTGCAGAGAAAGAAATATTTATTATATTTTGCTATTTTCATTTTCTCCGCAAAATATTCGCCTATTTATCTAGTTTTCACAAATATCCTATGTTTTAATCCAAGCTATATACTTTTATCCGGCGT
Source organism: Crambus lathoniellus (assembly GCA_949710035.1). Taxonomy (NCBI): domain Eukaryota; kingdom Metazoa; phylum Arthropoda; class Insecta; order Lepidoptera; family Crambidae; genus Crambus; species Crambus lathoniellus. The sequence goes on from OX453298.1 coordinate 7,034,525, forward strand.
CCTTGGGTTGGACAGACAGACCTACAAAAAATGAGCAAGGCTCAAATACTAAACCACTAAGAAAATCCAAAGAAAGATGGTCTGAAGCGAAAGGCTATATTATTATTATATACTTTTATCCGTGCGCCAAATTTCAACCAAATCCGTTAAGTACTTATATATTCTGTGCCGTTACGTTAGTTTTTAACCGACTTCTAAATCAAAAAGGAGGAGGTTCTCTATTCGTCTGTATGTATGTTTTTTTTTTTTTTTTTTGTGTATGTCCACCGATTACTCGAAGACGGCTGAACCGATTGAAATGGTTCAAACGTTATTACATCAGGTTGGTTTCCAAGTTGGTCCCATTTTTTGAAATTTTGAAATCGGTTCAGTAGTTTTCAGGAAATCTTGAAAATACTGTCGTTTTCGTTACCACTTTATGTGAATTTAATACGTATCTTTAGGCATAACTCCTTTGTTTATAAACCAATTTAGATGATTCTTGTTTTGTTAAAAAGGGGATACCTCAAGGTATTTTAACCGACTTTGAAAAAGGAGGTTTTGAGTTTGAGCGTGAAACATGTACAATTTTTTGTTGTGTTTGTTAAAACCCGCCCGACTTCAAAGTACTTACGTTATTTATTTGGTGAGGAATTATTTCTTACTTTTTTGATGTGGTTTTTTAGAAGGCGGTTTTATTTTTTTATAAAAATAATTTTTGCGTGAAAGAGTTCAAACATCCATACTTACAAACTTTCGCGTTTATAATATTAGTGGGATAACTAACACCCAGGCACGAAACAAACACAAATGCTCATCACATGTTTGTCCCGGGTGGGTATCAAACCCACGACCCCTGGCTCAGCAGGTATGATCACGATCAGTACCAGTGTGCCAACACAACGGGCCCGTCAATCCATACTAATATTATAAACTAGCGGCCGCCCGAGGTTTCACCCGCGTGGTTCTTGTTCCCGTTCCTTGGGAATATCGGGGTAAAATGTGTCCTATGTGTTATTGCAGCCTATAATTTATCTCTGTTGCAAATTTCACCCAGATACGTTCAGTAGTTTTTGCGTGAAAGAGTAACAAACATACATCCATATTCACAAACTTACGCATTGATAATATTAGTAGGATGTGAAAGTGTGTTCGTTTGTCTGTCTTTCTCTTCAAAACGGAGCACGGTTCGACGTGATTTTTTGGTATGGGGATAGTTTGGGAGCCGGAGAGTGGCATACCGCATTAGGCTACTTTTTTATCCCGGAAAAACATCACTTTCCTGCCTGCGGGTAACGTCGCGACGTTACCCGCAGGCAGGAAAGTGATGATTACGACGCGTCGTATACTCCACACAGGTAAAGCCGCGGGTGGAAGGCATATGACAATTTTGAGATTTGAGCGTGAAGGGTTCACGCATAGCGAAACTGGCTTCAAACAGCGAACAGGGGTGACAGTCATACTCAATGTAAAACTAACTAAATCATACTAAAATCAGAACTATACAGTGCAGAACTTGGCAGTACTGTCTCATGCATGATGTGTCGCAGTAAGATAGAAAAAGCCGTGCTATAGTTATATCCCTAGGGATATAATTATATACCGGTAGATAGTTATACGAAAGCAACAAGAGTTCTGTGGTGTGGATAAAAAAACACGAAATTTAAGGCGATCGCTACGCTGCGCTTCGCGATCGCCTTAAATTTCTAACCTATCACGTGTTCTACAGGACTACACTCATACAATTATTTCATAAAAAATCTAGTAATATAACTATATCACTAGTATTATAATTATATTCCTAGTAAGATAGTTATAAAAAGCGATTCATTACTATCTTACAGTACATAATTATATCCCTAGGAATATAACTATACTGTCACGGCTATAGCTATCTTACTGCGACACATACATACCTACTGGAAAAGTTGATGATTTATATACAACGTTTCATATAAATTTTATGTTGCACCTTTTTCCAGCTCCGATATAAAAGAAATAGCAAAACGTCTCTACCAAAAGGAAGTACTCCTGACCGAAGAAGTGCAAGACCAGCTTCTGCAGTGTCTGGACACCTTGAAGAAAAGGATTGAGCATGAAGGCCCAACCGGGAAGAGGTTCTACATCTACAAGACCCTGCAAACTCATGTGTTGCCGCTCACCAATGTGGCTTTCGATAAATCTGGACGAAGGTAATGTATATTTTCATCCTATCGATTCGAAAAGCGATGATTGTTTATCTAATAACAGGGTCCAAAACGATGAGATTGGAATTAAGAACTTATGACAAGAGGGTAAAAATGAGATTTGAATTTTGAACAGCTTCATAACAGGGTATGAGATATTTATAAGGAATCCGATGGACAAACTTTTTTTTCATTTTTTTTATTTATAAATGGAAAATGAAGTATTTAGAAAAAATCGACCCGTCTCACAACCAGCTCCGATGGGATGGGTTTTTTTTTTATTTCAAAACTTCAAATTTTTTTCTTGCCCGACTAGCGCTATAATGTATCCGAACGCCAGAGAAAGGTAGGTAGTAATAATTTGAGTAGTCTTTATTGCTTTTCTTATAGAGGGGGATGAAAAGCAGAGTGTATTACTCGGCCGCAAAATTATTTTTACCTCGGGCGGCGTAGATTATTTTGCTCCCTTGTAATACAATCTACTATAATACGGATATGGTGTCGTGATGTCAAAATAATTTTATACCTACTGGAGAACCTCATTTGATGATATAATAGTTTAGCTAGTGCCTTATAAAAGACGTCGAAACTTCTGCATTATAATTTCCAAATATTGAGTACTAGCCTTCCGCCCGCGGCTTCGCACGCGTGAACTACGACGCGACGTTATCCCACGGAAACCTGACTTTTTTTGGAATAAAAAACTAGACTAATATCACGCCCTTAACTATCCCCATCCCCATACCAATAATCACGTTGCGACGATCCGTTGCTCCGTTTACTAGTCTTTGGTCTACTTACAATAAGGTACTGTGTGTGAATGTAATATTCTGTGCTTACAACGTCTGTGGCCGAGTGGTGTATGCACCGGTTTTCAAGGTGCCTCTATCTCTAGAGGTCCCGGGTTCGACTCCCGGTCGGGTAAATATTGAAATGCGAACTTTTCAATATTTCCTCGGGTCTGGGTGTATGTGGTAATACCCGTCGTTGTTTCCAATTTTCATAACACTAGTGCTGAAGCTACTAATTTTTTTTATTTACTTATGAAACAATTTTTCTTCTTAACTAGGTGCATCACTGGAAGTTACGATCGTACCTGCAAGGTGTGGGACGTGGACTCTGGCAAGGAGCTAAAGACGCTGGAAGGTCATCAGAATGTGGTTTACTCTGTCGCCTTCAACTACCCTGCATGGTAATTTGTTTCATAATGAGTGTGATTATTATCAAAATTTATGCCAGTACTTATTGCTAAAAACTGCGGACCTCCACTTTTTAACAATCTCCGTAGGCTGGCTGATAAATAATGAAGATCCAACCATTATCCACAACCCATTGTTAGTTTTCAATGTAATGTCGCAATAGTTTTTACAAGTACGTCAAGCCTGTCACCACGGAGGCCTCTTTAGTCAAAGTTAAACTGTGGGAAAACTCTGACACTCTTCCACACCCATATGTGCCCATCCAAGAAAAGCTCCCTCCTGGCCTTGAACTTCCCAGATCAGTATAGAGATCTTTAAATAGACTCCGTACCCAAGTTGGTCGAAGTAAAGACACCCGGTCCAGGTGGGGCTTCACCAGTAACACAGATCTCGCGCGCAGGTGTGATTTCACTCCACAGACCATGGCCCACCTAATAATTGATTGCTCTGCATGCCCGGACACCTGCACGCGCGAGGACCTAATGTTGGCTGCAGATAATGCCGTGAGAGTGGCACTGGTTTGGGCAAAATCATTTTTATTTAGTAGGTACTTGTCATTGACAAGACGAAGAAGAATGTAACCAGAAAATTACTTTTTATCCCTGGTAAAAATTTCTTCTTTGCCAGCGATCGCGTTATAACCGGCTCATTCGACAAATCTGCCCGTATCTGGGACCCAGCCACCGGGGAATGCCTGGCCACCTTGTGGGGTCACCAAGGCGAGGTGGTCGCGGCGCAGTTCAGCACCAAGGGAGACCTGGCCGCCACTGGATCCATGGATAGTACGGCTAAGCTGTATGATGTGAAAACGGGTCAGTACAGCAATAAGATAAGATAAGATAAAAATGTTCTTTATTCACTTAGACATAATAAATATGTAGGTACTTATGAATCGTCAATATTTTCCTACCACCCATTCAAGACTTTTTTAACTTGACTTTTTTAATAGGAAAGTCAAATCAAAAGCGGCGGCTATTCGTAACCCAATTCTTATCTTTACTAATATTATAAAGAGTAAAGATTTGTACGTATGTATGTACCGAATAAACTCCGATTTCAAAAATTATTTAACTTTTAGAATGCTACAGTACCTATCCCTGATTAGGTAACATAGGCTATATTTTATTCCGATATTCCCACGGGAACGGGTACCACGCGGGTAAAACCGCGAGGATCCGCTAGTACCTACTTACATATAAACACAAGGCCTGCCCTAGTCACCCTTTGGGGCTACGACATCACGGTTCTGCTGGAAAGGAAAACTATCTGCCCCCTGGCTCTATATGGACAGCACGCAGCACGCAACAGCAGCAAGTTATTTGATGTGAAAACGGGTGCAAGTGCCGAGAATAGTCAGGGACATCAATTCATACTTTAATATTTAGATTATACCTGTTACCTGGCACCTGTAGGGACACCAAAGCGAGGGAGTTGTTCTTTTTGAGGTTACAATTAGTATTAGTGCAGCATTTTTTCTCTGATTTCCTTTTTAAATCCAAACAAGCTAAAAAAATTCAAGCATATTCAGAAATATATAAAAAGTTTTGCAAGACCCAAAGTTTCAATAACTCGTCTAATAATTTAATCTGATAACTTTACCAGGTACCGAGCTGCAGAACTACGAAGGGCACACCGCCGAGGTGATCACGCTGCAGTTCGACCCAAACGAGGGCCAGCGCCTCATCACCGGCTCATTCGACGGTACCATCTCCGTCTGGGACACCAGGATTAAGGAGTAAGTTCATGTCTCCAAATAATTATTCTATCAATGCAAATGTCAATAAGCAATGATGTGTGCATCCAAATGTGACCCTTAGGTACAGCAATTTTTCTACACTAACCAGGACAAAAAAGAACATTGGTAGGTACTTAGCATACAAAGCATTTTGACAGATATGCATGGAAAGTCGTAGTATCAATTACGCATCAATAGGTACAGCAAATCTAACATTGATCTATAAAATATTAAACTTACTTTAAAATTGCACTTCTGCAATATTTGCGGCAAACATTTTTTATGAGGTTTGTTGCCGTAGCTTATCGGCACGGCAGTTAGTGGCAGCATGTCATAAAGTGGATATAAGCACACTTACAGACTTATCTTAGAGGCCTGAGCAGACAAGGGACTTTTTGCCCGTCAACATACCTAAATGTGGTAACTTTCGCCGCGAGTTCAGCGCATACGACGATCATGCCATTCCCGAAGGTTTAGCGAGGAATCCGGAGGAGTCGCTAGAGAACTTCATGGTCAGAAAAACCTTGTTTGCGTTGAACACAGCTACCTTTAGGTTATGTCGGCAGACAGAAGTATCTTGCCTGCGCAGGCCCTAAAGCATAGATGAGGAAATAAACAAAAAATTAAATAAGTATTTCTCAGTACTTTAAATCACAAAAATTATCTTAAATAGTTATTGCGATTACTGGATTTATTCCTATTCGTATACAAAACTGTTTCCAGTCTTTTATGGAAATTCTGAACAGGGAAAGTAAATAGTAGATTGTACAACAAGTGCATAAAACGTACCATTTTACCCGACACATATATATCCATCCGAGCCGTAGGCGAGGGTGGATAGTCAATTCGAGGGTAAAATGGGTTTTATGTACGAGTTATACACTCTGCTTTTCACTTCGAGTATGAGGAAAATTTAATAAATAACAATATTGCAAAAAAGAAAAAATAAAGACTTCGCCATATTGGCGGGAAGACTTTCTTGTGACTTTAACATAGATCGTACTCGTAGTCCATAATGCTCTTGAAATACCTACTTATTTCTTAGAAAACTCGTTAATTTTGCCTAGTTTTATCAATTTAGTAATTTAACATGGATTATGTACAAAATTTAAGAAACAGAATGAAATAACAGGTTTATATAACGAAGTTTAATTGCGTGTGTGACTGTTTACCTGACGACCTTTGTCTTAGAATCTGAGACTTAGACGAAGATTTTACTTTATGCACTAGAGCATAAAAAGCGATTTTATGCACTAGAGCATAAAAAGCGATTTTATGCAGCCTACTTATACCCAACATAAACACGAACTTTACGAGCATGAGAAGTGAAAAAATATTAATTTTATATGAGCGCTCTCGTTATCTCATTATGTGATATCGAACAACGACAATCTGGCCAACCTAAATGATGGAATGAAAAGCAGTTTACTTTGTTATAATATGAATATTTGATTTTCTTATTCGATGTCCAAGTGTTAAGTGGTAAGTAGGTAGAGGTACACCTATTTACTGAAACAATTCATATCATATCACTGGTGTTCATATTGACACTGTTCCTTACTTCATCGAATATGATGAGCGATCACACTTGACATACATTAATGAAAGGCGCATGATGTTGAGAACTCAAGGGTATTTGACAAAACTCACAATAAGATAACATAAAATTGAGAAACATCGCATCATAGAATGCAAGTGATCGCACTTGACATTCATAATAAAATAAAAGATTTATAAAACGTTGAGACTCAAGGATATTGTCAAATATCACACAAATGCGTAGGTAATTTTCCAAAATATTTTGACGCTCAATTATATCTCTGCAACAGCCGAATTTGTTATGGGAAGGGAACTATTGTGAATATTTTATGAGTCACTGCTGTTTTTCCAATTGTTGCTGCGTAGCTATGACGAGATCATTATAACAATACAGAAGATTATGCTTTTTCTGTTGACCTTAAACACTTATCATGTACATTATAAGAATGTGTTTCGTAGTGCATCTGTTTAGAATAATGTGCTGTTGAATGTACTTGTATGTATGGAAAACGTTCCAGTAGAGAAGTTTGGCGCACCATGCGATTCTCCTTTGTTTGTATGAAGAGTACTTGGAAAAGGTAAGGTAGGTACTTGGTTACATAACTAAACGTTTACCTACTGTAATATCGCGGTAGACCGTGACTTTGGGGAATAGTTAAGTATATAAGCAAAGGTGATGCTCGTTAATTCTGTGACCAAATCCTCAAAATCTACCTCTCGTAATCGTAACCAACATGAGTTCCAACTGTTATTATTGCTGTTGTCTGACTCACATAGATCTAGGTACACTTGACAAAATATCGTGAATTATTATTCCAAAACCGAACTATAGGTACAATATTTTTGACAAGACATTGAAGCTGGAGTGTTTTCATTTGTGTGCATACAAACATATATAATCACACTTAGCTCCCGTAGGCATTGATCACTTGCTACGATCCTCAAATTTCTTTTGCTTTCTCTTGTTTCCTCACACCTCGCTCGTTTGCAGCCGGGTGTCAGTATTGCGAGGGCATGATGGCGAGATCTCCAGCGTGCAGTACAACTGGGACAGTTCCCTAGTGGGCTCTGCTTCCCTGGACGGCAGCGCGAAGCTATGGGACGCACGGTCTACTGCTTGCCTTGCCACTGTCGCCTCGCATACAGACGAGGTAATGTGTTTTCTAGTATCGTATTGTGATCTTATGTGGGTAGGGTAGATGCGAAGGAAGAAAGCAATCAAAACACACAATTACACACGACAAGTGTTTTCAACTATACCGTCAAGGGATCAATATTGTCTTCTACTCTACTGTCTTCGACAATAGAAGAAGTTATTTAAATTTTTAGTTTTTTGCATTCACAATGCAATTTTTATGACTGAAAAATGGAAAATGAAGTATTTAGAAAAAATCGAGTCCATATCTCAGTGGTTAAAGCAGTCGCCCGGATAGCGAAAGGTCGTGGGTTCGAGTCCCATCGGAGCTGGTTGTGAGACGGGTCAATTTTTTCTAAATACTTCATTTTCCATTTTTCAATAGAAGAAATGATTGTGGTTTGTCGCTCCTACAGATCTAGACCTATTTCTAGATCTACTCGATCCTACAGAACGGTTGACACGTTGTAAAGTAACTGTCAAAATTTATCCTGCTACAATCTTTACCATTTTCTGCTGTAATCTTAGGTACTGGACATCTGCTTTGACTGGGCGGGGCAGCGGATGGCCACGTCATCCAGCGACTGCTCGGCGCGCATATACGACGTGCGCGCAGACTTCAAGGAGCTCGCCGTCATGAAGGGACACCGGGAAGAAGTCTCCAAGGTAGCATTGAGTATTATACCTGCTGGATAAATCCAAGATGTTGGACATTCGCTTCGACTGGCCCCGGTCGGTGCAGCGGATGGCTACGTCATCCAGCATGAAGGGACACCGGGAAAGGACAATGTATTACTATTTGGGATTCTCTCAGGAACATTTTAAAATAAGTAATAATCGGTTTAAACATTTCTCTGTGTCAGAACAGAATCATGCGACTTAAATTTTATGGAAATAAAACGCAATTAGCGAGTTGGTAAAATATGAGCAATAATAATTAAACCCCATTAACAGAAGCCTTGCCCTATAAAAGCTACCATAGAATGATACCAGCAGCAGTTCATCATACAATTAACAAAACGTCTAATATCATCGACATCTTTGCCCAGGTATGCTTCAGTCCAGCTGGAGGGTGTCTGCTAACAGCCTCTGCAGACCGGAGTGCTCGCGTCTGGAACACTATCACTGGAAATTGCATTCAGGTAGATTTCATCACCAATCTAAAAGGTTACCCTAGTTGAAACATTGAGTTATAACATGTTTACTAAGTTGAAACATTCTAGGTAAACTTTGTGGCTGGATTCAATGAGACACCTGCTATGCATAATTATGATCGAAGGTGGACCCTTTTTTTCTGGGTGAGGGGAATGCATTTACGCATACCCCGTCCGCGTGCGGTGTGCGGACGGTGGTTACTCACCAGGCCACTTCCTGATCCTCCATCCAGTGTTAGATACTCGATGGGGGATCAGGGAGGGGGAATACCCACTAAACCCCTCAATCGAAGGAGGACCCTGATGCAAACAAATCTTGTTCCATCTGAGTCGTGACGTGACTATCCTTTTTTAAGTCCAGATGGAACGAAGAAGTAGCAACTCCGGCCCGCGAAAGCATTTATTCCATCCGACACGCCGACGCGACGTTGTTTAATGATGCAATGCAAATGCATTTTTCCCATAATTCTGGCCCTTCAGTACTTATATATCTATTCTGTCGCCCTTCTTTGAAATTTCTTAAACTTTCTGACCCGCCATTAAAAAAGTTTGCCCACCACGTTAAACTATAATATTAATTAGAATCACGAGTTTCATTTCATTTGAGTTTGAAAATTTATACCATTCTTCAAACAAATGTTGGTTCTTTCGCAGTTGGTATGTTTTGTATGTGGATCATTAAAATCCGTCCATGTTAATCATTATTACGATCACCTACATTCGTAGCATCGTTAGGTACCTATGTTAATGAGTAATAGTCAATTAAGTACGTGGAAAAGTTACAGCTTATTATTCTTTGAAGAAAATGCATTCGTCATTTTAACTTGTTTCTTAGACAAAGGATTTTTTAAAGTAAAATTATTGTTCAGTATGTATCTAAGGGCCTAAACTGAGTAAAGCGGGCGTCCGCGACGGGCACACGTCGCGGGTCTCCGTCCATAGACACGCGCGCGGGCCGCGTGGACACGCGCGCGGTCTCTGTGGAACCGCATCACATAGCGCTTTTGACTGAACAAGCCCGTGCGTGCTAGGCCCCGTCGTCGCGGGCACCCGCGCGGGCGACCGTCGCGTCGGTCGCGGGGAAACGGGCCACAAGGCGCGGGCGCGGGGCCCGCCTCCCCGCGACGGGTGACCGCGACGGAGCACTTTTGTATGGAACCGCGCGGGCGTCCGCGTGACGCAGTTTAGGCCCTAATAGTTCGCTGTTGGACTCGGCTATGTATCAAAAAAATCGTTTACCCAGCAATACGCATAATGAGAAGAGCCCGTGGCGTAGTCGTAAACGCGCTCGACCTGCAATCGTTGAAGTTAAGCGACTTTCGCAATGGTCGGTCACGGGATGGGTGACCAAAAACTTTGTATCTCGACCTCCGTGCTTCGAAAGGCACGTTAAGCCGTTTGTCCCGGCTGTGTTGCAGTCGTTAATACCCACCAATCCGCACTGGCCCGAGTGATAGGTCATGGTCTATTTTCCTTACCACACCACTCCATAAGGAAGGCCAGTGCCCCAGCAGTGGGGACATTAGATGGCTGATGAAGAATCTGCATAAGGCCGTTGTGGTGGGTGGGGCCATCCACATATAGGCGCCAAGGAAGGCCTGTGATCCAGCATAATGATGATGAATAAGGTCGACGTGAATAAATAAATATTGTGTAACTAGCTGTAGGTACCCGGCATGCGTTGTAATACCAAGTAAACTATAAAAAAATACATTTAGGTTTAAATACATTTTTGCTCCAAAAATCCTCGCGGGCGTTCCCAGAACCTGCCAGAACACCCTACCTACCAAATTTTCATCACAATCTGATCCATGGTTTCGCAATGCATAGAAGATAAACGTACAAATATACATTTAGAGACTAGATCACCAGCAATAATAATTGTCTTCTTCCTCAAGCCAGACTTTCTTCTTCCCAGGTTTTGTCAGGTCACCAAGGCGAGATCTTCTCCTGCGCCTACTCCTACAACGGTGATGCCATCGTGACTGCTTCCAAGGACAACACCTGCCGCATCTGGAGGTGATTCGACTGGTGGCTGTAGACCGGCCACCAACACCGCCTGGAAACAGGGCTCCAATAGAGCTGCCGATATGTTACTTTAAGAAAATTTGCCATATTTCGAAAAATATTGCTGATGACACCAGTACACCACCCACCTGATTCAAAAACCGTTGGAAACGCTCTTAACAGCGAAATGTATGCACTGTCTCTGCCCCTCACTATTTATTAGACAAAGACAAAACACAGAATTCGAATCTGATTCTGTTTCCGAGACGATTGGTGAATCAGGTCAGGATGAACATCTTCGTAAAAAATTTGGTAGTGCTTGCGAGACAATGATAGTCTTTAGACTATACATATAAGTATACGGAGAAAGTTTGCTTTCTGCGTCTCGTCCGTCACGCTAGATTTATTATTTATTTGGAATTTAAAATAAGTTTTTAGTAAAAATTTCATTTTTATGACAAGCTTTTTTGCTGACTGTATTTTGATATTGTATTGTCATCTGAACCAAACCTGTTTAAAATTTCAGCTCCATCGGTCACTGGGAAGTGGTTCAAATTAAGCTTGCAAGATTTGCCCCCCCCACTAACTAACTAACAAACTAACATGGCAAGTTAATAAAAAGCTTGTAATAAAATAAATACCTACTTATGTTTGTTTGCTTTGGTTCGCACATCCAGAATTCGCATTAGTTCCGGACGGAACTCATTACGAAACGTGCTTCACGTTGATAAGATGAGTAACCATGTATGTAATATTTAACCTTAAAACAATTTATATTATACTTATATTTATTAATAACTAGCGGCCGCCCGCGGTTTCACCCGCGTGGTTCCCGTTCCCGTGGGAATATCGGGATAAAAAGTACATATAAACCTTCCTCTTGAATCACTCTATCTATTAAAAAAAACCGCATCAAAATCCGTTGCGTAGTTTCAAAGATTTAAGCGTACAAAGGGACATAGGGACAGAGAAAGCGACTTTGTTTTATACTATGTAGTGATATTATTGAAGTTTTTCCCAAAAGCAATAGTATCACTATTGTAAAAAACGGGATATTTACCATGTTTAGATTTATTTATGAGTCCCAACAGTCCCAATAGTTATAGTGAAATTGACCATGAAAGTTTAAAATCTTGTATAGCAATAGTATCGTCATTGTTAAGTTTGACTTGGCGAACTAAACACCGATGGGTTAATTTCGTGGCGACTATGAAGCTATTTAGACAAAAACCTTTTGATTTAATTTATTTCGGGTAGGTTTTAAATGAACAATAATTATTAATTTATGGTATTATAAAGTAATATTTACACAATTTTGTGAATTTGTAATTAAAAAAAAATAAAACCGCCTTCTAAAAAACCACATCAAAAAAGTAAGAAATAATTCCTCACCAAATAAATAACGTACCTAAGTACTTTGAAGTCGGGCGTGAAACATGTACAATTTTTTGTTGTTTTTGTTAAAACCCGCCCGACTTCAAAGTACTTACGTTATTTATTTGGTGAGGAATTATTTCTTACTTTTTTGATGTGGTTTTTTAGAAGGCGGTTTTATTTTTTTATAAAAATAATTTTTATTTCACTCTTTTTAGTGCATCGTGCAGGCAATTTACGTGTTTTCTGGTAAATAGGTATGTGATCAATTTCAAAACCTCCTTTTTCGAAGTCGGTTAAAATACCTTGAGGTATCCCCTTTTTAACAAAACAAGAATCATCTAAATCGGTTTATAAACAAAGAAGTTATGCCTAAAGATACGTATTAAATTCACATAAAGTGGTGACGAAAACGACAGTATTTTCAAGATTTCCTGAAAACTACTGAACCGATTTCAAAATTTCAAAAAATGGGACCAACTTGGAAACCAACCTGATGTAATAACGTTTGAACCATTTCAATCGGTTCAGCCGTCTTCGAGTAATCGGTGGACATACAAAAAAAAAAAAAAAAAAAAAAAAAACATACATACAGACGAATAGAGAACCTCCTCCTTTTTGATTTAGAAGTCGGTTAAAAATATGAATGCAGTTCGCAATTACTTACCAGCATCGGGTTGTGTAATAAATATAAATGAACTTATTTTGAACGTCGGAATAAACACTCACGAATAATATACCTAATTGCTTTAATTGTATCAATGCCTATTCAGTAGTTAGGAGAACTAAGCCCTTTTTATTATGGTTGACTTAAAATTAAATTATATTTGGTGTCAATAAACTATTACCTCTTGATTTCCTTTGGTTTAATTTTACTTCATTAATGTCTGCAATAGTCTACGACTTAGGGCGACTTTCATCACTGATATTTAAACGTGATTTACGCTAAACGTGTTGAATACATAGTTCTGTCTCTGACATCTGTTTGAATGTGACAGGGACAGAAATACGTTTTAAACACGTTTAGCGTTAATCGCATTTAAATATCATTGGTGAAATCGGGCCTTAGTTTCTTCGATTTAACCGCAATGTTTGTATTAAAGATTAAGTTATTTAGTAAGTAGGTACTATCTCAATCTAAGTTCATAGACTCAAAGAGGTCGTGGTCAAAACCTATCTGTACTCTCCTCACTAATTTATCTAAATGGATTCTTCATAATTAGTAAACAAATCGATAGTACAATATCAACATACTGCTATCGTTATCAGGCTAACTATGTAATAACCTATATACTAAATTCTTACTTTAAAATAACTCGTACCTATAACTTAATAATTTGAGAACGGCCTGATAGGTTTGGCTTAATTTTTGCAAGTAACTCTTGTTAGAAGAAAATATTTGGAAAATCCCACCTGGGAATATTTAAAAATTCTCACGTATATTTATGTTTGTAATATACTTATATTATAATATGCAAAAGTTAGTAAAGTGAACAACGTTATATAACGTGGAAGTGATGATAATGATTACAACTACCCATTTAAGAACTTTGAACAAGTTAATTGACCAATCCTTCTTTTTCAAGAAACTATTCCAATTAGGTATCAAACACTCGTGGACAATAAAATCGACTCACTGTACTTTTTTCATGCAAACATGCTCAATTTAGCGTCTCATAAATTGATAAATAGGAAACTATTTGCATCTGTGCAATGATTTTTACGTCGAAGAAGAGGCAAAACGCCCAATTATCGAATCATACTTTCAAAAATCATCAAACTTTCGTCTTTAATTTTGCGAAAAGGAAAAAAAGAATAAACCGCAGTCATCGCTCCCATAGATCACCAGATAAATTTCACGTGGTAAAATGACCCCTTCGTTCACTTGTCTCCCCCGTTGTCTACCCCAGTAGAGACACGTCCACTTTTTGTCGACTTGTCTCCACCAACCGGGGGAGACACTTCTCATTCGCCCCCATTCCCCCCCCCCCCCCCCCCCCTTGTATCCGCTCCTACATCGACGTAAAAACATTGCACAGATGCAAATAGTTTCCTATCTAGGTATGAATGTTTGTATGAAAAAAGTCCAGCGAGTCGATTTTATTGTCCACGAGTGTACTTAGGTTTAACAGTAATCACCGATTAGAAGAATGGATCGATGCGATGAGGTGACGTGGTCGTCAAACGCGGGTAAACAGTGCGCGGGCGCTATAATGGGAGCATCCTGCGCGGCTATGGCGGAGGGGTCAAATGAGCACGATAAGCGGGCTGCGCGAGCACGTAATTATTAGCAGACATTTTACCGCCTCTGTGGTCTAGTCGCTCGATCCAGTGTTACTGGATTTCGGCACTGGATCAATGTAAACATGTTTCAATCCAGGGGGCCAAGCCTGCTAACGTTAAGTCATAGTCATATCTCAATCGTGTTTCAATTGTAGTGCTTTTTAACCGACTTCTAAATCAAAAAGGAGGAGGTTCTCTATTCGTCTGTTGTATGTTTTTTTTTTTTTTTTTTTTTGTGTATGTCCACCGATTACTCGAAGACGGCTGAACCGATTGAAATGGTTCAAACGTTATTACATCAGGTTGGTTTCCAAGTTGGTCCCATTTTTTGAAATTTTGAAATCGGTTCCGTAGTTTTCAAGAAATCTTGAAAATACAGTCGTTTTCGTTACCACTTTAATACATATCTTTAGGCAATAACTCCTTTGTTTATAAACCGATTTAGATGATTCTTGTTTTGTTAAAAAGGGGATACCTCAAGGTATTTTAACCGACTTCGAAAAAGGAGGTTTTGAGTTTGATCATTACACACTAGGTACAAGAAATGTGTACTTTTTTCACAATACTTCTGATGGTCACACCACACACTACATTTACATCACATCATACTGTCATAATTCTTGTAACTAGTGTGTAAAAAAGCACTACAATTGAACTAAAATTGAAACACGAATGACACACGATTACGACTTAACGTTAGCAGGCTTGGCCCCCTGTACAGCGTCCAGTCAAACATGTTTACATTGATCCAGTGCCAATCCAGCGTCACAATCCAGTGGCACTGGATCGAGCTACTGGATCAATGTAAATCTGGCTGTACACACTACCGGTATCAGACCCAGAGGTCCTGGGTTCGATTCCCAGAGGGGGTACATATTGCATTCAGTTTGGTCGGTGGTTCCAAGTCCACCTGGCTAGCTACCACCATCTTATATCAGCGATGTTTTCAGCATTGTTATGTTCCGGCAGTTAGAGATAAGATAGCCAGTTCCTCAGTGGTTGAGGATTCCGGGAGTAGTGTGCTTCCACACCTTATCTTCACTTAACATCATGTGTGATGTGATGTAGGCTAAAAGCTACACCGTACTGAATAAAAAATAAATGCTACCTTAAGAGTAGATGCCTGTGACTTCTTCTGCGTGTAAAAGATTTCTGTTTCTTTTTCAGTTACATCAAAAGTAATAACTTTGGCCCTGTCAGCCTGCTGAAAACTTTCTGGAGGTATCTGAACCTTATTTTAGGCTTAGGAATTACAGACAGGACGCAGGCAGGATAAAAATAATGATGATGAATATATGACACACCTGATGTTAAGTGATGATGTTGCAATATTTTATGAAAATCATATTCTTTTTTCAAGCGCAACGCATCAGTTTCATTCAAGTGAAACAAAACTTGTTCCACTTTTCCTATAGACTGTACATAAACATTACCGGCTAACATAACATTGCTTGCTTATTAGCGCTCTGGACACCATCCAGTGTGCTCGTTCTGTCAGTTAATAACTTAAAATAAAGTGTAAATGTACAGATAATATTGAAAAAACCCGGTAAAAACAATGTTGAGGAAATTGTGCATATTAATTTTAACAATAGTTTTGGCGAAAGCCGAGTATAAGTATGAAACGAAGTATTTCAAAGTCCCTTTAGACCACTTCGGGTTTGAAAGAACGGAGACGTTTCAAATCAAGTATTTGGAGAATGAAGATTTCTGGGACAGAGGCTCTGGACCGATATTCTTCTATACTGGCAACGAGGTAAGTCGACTTACATTTTTTTAAGTAAGTAATTCGATAAGTAAGTATACTGTGATTACTTGTGACGCTATCTTTACAGAAAAGCTGATTTATTGTAATTTGTCATACTTACCTAAGTAAATATAATAATAAACGACCTCGTAGCTCAGTGGTTAGAGCATTCGCACGGACAGTGAAAAGTCTTGAATTGTTAGAGTCCCATCGCAGCTGGTTGTGAGACAGGGTAAATATTTTCTAATACCTACTTCATTTATGCCGAAAAGTGAAAATATTTTTTATACCTGAGTAGGGTTTGAAAATTCTGATCGTAATTACAATTTTTTTATAAGCAAACAAATGATTTTTCGTTTAGATGACCTTACGCTTTGCACGGTGTCTACCCATGACCATGGTAATAAACAGAACTAAACGAAGACGAAACACTGTAACCCGCTAATTTATTATTACCTACCTATTTAATGAAAAGTCCACGTGAAAGCCTTAGGATTATTTTGACCGTAAGCCAACTAAGTATCTACATGGAAAGTTTCATAAAGTTCTAAAATGAAGAGTTAAAAAAGCTTAAATACGTAGATATATGGGTATTTGGAGATATAACTGCAATAGAAAATTCAAATGTTATCTGTAGAAATACTAAGTTACACTTACACGTACTATTAAAAGATACCTACGACAAAGGTCATAATAATAATAAGTAAGCATGTATCGATAACAAGGAAACTCTAAATATAAATACAGTAATGTATGGTATGAATAAATGAACAATTGAATGCAAAACGTAACCGTTACGTGCTTTTACTGTCTACGTTATCTCATCAAACTGTAGAAATGTGAAAATAGAACTGAAAAGAACTAGGTAAGCAGGTACCGGCTTCGTGCTGGGTAGCTAAAAGTAGCTAACTGGGGAAGCTATCGATAATAATCGCTTTTGAAATTGGTTTTTCGAGAATATTCAGAGATATCTATCACCAAAATTTTTTCAAACTGATCTGTTTCTTTTCTTTTGTTTATTGAAGACCCATTTCGAAAACTCATGTGAGCCGCCATGAATTTTCGAGTAGGTAGGTAGTGTGAAGTGTTCGATTTGAACACTACGCGAGCGTTCTATGAATACCTCTTAAGAAGCGCGCGCATCGCATTTCAGGGATGACAGTATGACACTCGCGATGAATGCGTAGGAGCATGCTCAGACTGAACAATAATAAAATGCAGCGAAGTAGTTATTCACTTGTTTTGCAATTATTTTCAGGGTCAAATCGAAGTTTTCGCCCAGCACACCGGGTTCATGTGGGAAGCCGCCCAAATATTTAACGCCAAGGTTGTCTTCGCTGAACACAGGTTAATAAGTTCCTCTATATTAATTGTGTTATGAGTAAATTTTTTTCTTTGTAAGAAAAAATATCTATTTAAATCAAAACAAAGGTGGCGCTTCTAGAATATATGGAATGAGATGAGATTGTGTTTTTTTCCTGTACAAGCACAGATGTAAGTACGTTGACATAGTATTGAAGGAGTTTAATTCCGACTTGTCCCCTTTGATTAGACAAAATTTGGGGGTGAGAAATATCTTATTCCCAATGGGATAACATCGTCTAGCTCACGAGGGCAATACCGCGAGCGGAAGACAGTTTGATTTAAATCAGAGTTATAGCCGAACCAAAACATATTTAGAGCACAATGTCTGCAATTTAGGTTAAACATCATAATAACATAATTATGGAATAATCAATATTCCAGATACTACGGTTCATCGATGCCCTTCGGCAACGTGTCTTTAGACAACAAGCACATCGGCTACCTGACGTCGTCGCAGGCGCTTGCGGACTATGCAGACCTCGTCAACTTTCTTCAGGACAACGCAAACCCGCCCAAATACCCTGTCATTGCGTTTGGAGGTAACAGTGACATTAACAATAGTACCTACCTACTTCTTCCGTAAAAACCTTAAATACGACACCTCTCTGATTATGTCGATTACATGAACTTCGTCTGACAACGCAAACCCACCCCAATACGCTGGACGCTGTTATTGCGTTTGGAGGTGTTCGGCCAAATATAGACGGTGTCAAGCCTGCTCGGTTTTTGTCCGGTTTTTTACCACTTTGGCCAATTAATTTATTAGAAACTTCAGAAACATGGCCTTTTTTTAGAATTAAGGCCTGAAATCCTTGGTTTTTTAAGGTGACTGGCCTTGATACCCAAAAGCCCGGATAAACTAGCTGGCCATAGCCCTAGCCACTATGCGCAGCAACGTACCCCGCAACCTCACCTCTCCTCTCCCACCCGCTTGTCTCCACATTGTCTACTACGCATCTCTAGTCTCTAATAATGAATACGCAATCATCATGCCAATAAAAAGAACAATATTCCTTAGATTTATACTCACGTTGCAGGTTCCTACGGTGGCATGCTCGCGGCATATTTCAGGCAGAAGTACCCCCACTTAGTGGCAGGTGCCATAGCGGCGTCGGCCCCCGTCCACATGTTCCCGGGAATGGTACCCTGCGACGCTTACAGCCGTATCGTCACTTCCTCCTTCAACATCGACGGCGGCCAGCAGTGCGTCGACAACATACGGCAGTCTTGGAGTGCCATCAGGTAGGAAAGAATTCTTGGTTCGATGAGCACAGTAAGCGTAATGGTAAGTCTCTATGTTTCTGCCGCGTTTTGCGCAAAAGTAACATAGGAAAAAAAGAGATGACGCACATTATTTTATAGTTCCTTGTGCACTATAGGTAAGTCCTCTATGCACTAAGACAAAAGCAATAAATTCATCATCATCATGTCAGCCGAACGACGCCCACTGCTGGGCATAGGCCTCCCCCAAGGATCTCCACAACGATCGGTCCTGCGCTGCCCGCATCCAGCGGCTTCCCGCGACCTTGACCAGATCGTCGGTCCACCTTGTAGGGGGCCTGCCCACGGAACGTCGTCCGGCACGCGGTCGCCATTCAAGAACCTTTCCGCCCCAACGGCCATCGGTTCTCCGCGCTATGTGTCCCGCCCACTGCCACTTCAATGATGCAATCCTTCGAGCGATGTCGGTTGTTTTAGTTCTCCTGCGGATTTCATCATTTCTGATTCGATCGAGCAGGGAAATACCAAGCATCGCTCTCTCCATTGCTCGCTGGGTGACTTTGAGCCTTCTTATGAGACCCATAGTAAACGACCACGTCTCACTTCCATAGGTCATTACTGGCAACACACACTGGTCAAAGACTTTCGTCTTGAGACATTGAGGTATTTCAGACGCGAATATATGTCGGAGCTTCCCAAACGCTGCCCATCCGAGCTGGATTCGACGAGAGATAAGAGCAATAAATTACTTTTACTTTTTTGCATTCAAAACGCAATTTTTCATCGTTGAAAATATTTAAAATAAATTATTTGAAAAAATCGACCCGTCTCACAATCACAACTAGCTCTAGCTCCGATGGGACTCGAACCCACAACCTTTCACTGTGCGGGCGAATGCTCTAACCACTAAGCTGCAGAGTTGTTTACAAAAACAATAAGAAGCCGCGTCCGAGTTTCAAATATTCTTAAAAACTGTAATTACCAACCTACTTAAATGTCATCCAACATTCTCATCCAGGACCTTCGCAGCAAACGCTACCAATGCAGAGTGGCTCCACAAGAGCTGGAACCTGTGCGACCCGTTGAAGAACTCCTCAGACGTGCAACAACTTCTGGACTTCGTTCACTCCACCTATGAGACCCTTGCTATGGTGAACTACCCCTTCTCCTCGGATTTCCTCGTGCCTCTGCCGGCGTACCCCGTCCGCGTCGTCTGCCAGTATTTGAACGAAACTAATATGAATGGGACTAAGCTCTTCGAGGTGTGGTTCATATATTTTTAATGCTGTCGAAGTAATATTTTTCTGCCGTTGTGGTTTCATCATCATCATCATGTCAGCCGAACGACTAGGCCTCCCCCAAGGATCTCCACAACGATCGGACCTGCGCTGCCCGCATCCAGCGGCTTCCCGCGACCTTGACCAGGGGCCTATTACTCAAAATCTTGTAGCTTGTAATACAAGTGGAAGTCCCTTTCTAACAATATCTGTCAAAAAGTGACATCCGCTTGTATTACAAGTTACAAGCTTTTGAGAAATAGGCCCCAGATCGTCAGTCCACCTTGTAAGGGGCCTGCCTACGGAACGTCGTCCGGTACGCGGTCGTCATTCGAGAAGCCGTTGTGGTTTACTGAATGTGTAAAAATTCTTGCCTTGCTTATATATTTTTACTTTTTTACATTCACAATGAAATCAAAATGAAATGATATATCTAATTTTCAATAATTCCTTGCTATATAAGTATACATAAATTATGTTTTTATGGTTACAGGGAATCGGGAAATTGGTGGACACCTACACCAATTACAACAAAAAGAGCAAGTGTGTTGATTATAAGAAAGGAAGTGACTATGGAAACCTAGACGCCAGTGGTTGGGATTACCAGGTATGTCGTGGCTGAAACCGGTCAAAAGAGCATCATGATCCCCAAAACCAATTCACGTGATGTGGCTTTGCCTATACTACCTTGTGATGTCGTTTATATAGGTACTAACTTAATTAGGAGGTACAGACATATAAAGATGCATAAATAGTGTCTTCTAAATTCTGGGTGACTCCGATCGCCACTGAGACTAGGTACCTTCACACTAGCGCTTTTCCAGTGTAAGGGTAGGCGTTCGAATAACGTATACCACGTATACGCACGCAGCGCAGGCCATACCGTGACAACACACTACACGTGCGAGGAGTTGTCGCGGCGGCTGGAGTTTACGCTCTGCATACGTTTCTTCCAACACCTACGCTGGAAGAACGCTAGTGTGAAGGGGGTTATAGCTTAAGCCGGTTATAGCAAAATCTCTCTCAACTTTCATATGTTCAGTATCATATGTTTTCCACAGGCGTGCACAGAGATGGTGATGCCAATGTGCACTACGGGTGAACACGACATGTTTGAGCCGCAGCCGTGGAACTTCACCTCTTACTCCAACGAATGCTTCAAGCGGTACAACGTCCGACCTTTGCCTGACGCTGCTAGGATCACCTACGGCGGTGACAGACTCCAAGCTGCGTCCAACATTGTGTTCAGCAACGGGCTCAAGGACCCTTGGGCTGGAGGTAGGAAAACAAAGACTGCAAAGATCTTAGTCAAACACACGAAACTATTCTCGATTCTTCTTTAGTTTTCTAGCAGTGCGATTACAATAGTCATTGATAGGTATATTATTATTTCATACTAACTGACCCAGCGCGACTTCGTTCCCGTGGCCCTACCCCATACTCCACCCTACCCTACCCCTACCCCTACCCCTACCCTACCTTTACCCTACCCTACTTCTACTCTACCCCTACTTACCCCTCCTTCCCCTATTTTCTCACCGTTAAAACCTTCCTTGGACTTTCACAAACATTTCAAGACCAAGAAAATTAGCCAAATCGGTCCAGACGTTCACGCGTGATGGCGTGACCAAGGGAAATAGGGATTCATTTTTATATATATGGATTCATACGTTATATAATGTGTAGTTCTCAAATTAAGTTCTTTTTGTAAATATTAATAGAGCCCCGCCCTGTGGCACCACCACTGTATTTTAATTTTTTTTAATCTTACAACAAGCTCGACAGTACCACAGAACCGTAACGAAAACCGTTTCACAGAACTCAAGAAACGGTAAGAAGAAGCATAAATTAAACGTGTTACCATGACAACTTGAAGAAATTTAAAATCGCGTACAGTGTTTAAATTTTTGGAGGTTTGCTGTTTTGAGCAAAGGGTTTTCACGCGCATCGCATGGCAATCTAACGTAGGTACTAACACAGATAATATAATACTATACTAGTGTACTAAGTACTTCTTAAGTATTTTCTTGTGTTCTGTGACCGTTCTTTCGTACTTTACTAATAAAATATGGGACTGTAGATACCTACATGAAGATCTTATCTGCTCAAATGTTTTAGGTTTCCGTAAGTGTCGCCGCACACGAGCCACAATACTACAGGGACTGTACTCTGAAACGCTAATTCGAAACTTCGGTTAGCCCCGCCCCTTTCACTCGATTCTGTCCCGACTAGAGCGTGAGAGGGACGGGTATACCGAAGTTTCGGGTTTTGCGTTTCAGAGTAGGCCCTCAGGCGCGGATACAGGGGGGGGGGCGGCAATGGGGGCGGTTGCCCCCCCCCCCCCACTGTTTCGTCGTCACTTGTTTCTTCTTCTAGCTTCAAGAGGCGGCGTTTGTGGCTCGTGTGCGGGGACGGACTCCTTCTTATCACTACGGGCGGTTTCCGCAACTCGACGTCTATTGCGCCTATTTTGCGACTAGTCTATATAATTTGTGATTTTGCGTCTGGCTGGAGGGTGCGCGGCCGGATCACTCCAACCAGCCCAGCTCAGCCAGGAACGCTCCAAGAGCTCTCACATTCGTGATCGCTTCCTGGACGCTGTCGGGCGAGCCGAGGTACCTCGCCCGGTAGGTGGCCACCCCCCTGCATTCCAGCAGTACGTGGGCAGCTGTTTCTTCTTCCTTCATGCACCCTCTGCATAGGGGACTGTCGGTGACACCTAAATTAAAAAGGTGTCTGCTAAATTGTCCTTTGTCCTGTTAAATTGTGCGGGGAAGGGGGTAAAGGGGTAAGGGCCTAATTAGATTTATTCAGCTCTATTCGGCTTCTGTCCATAGAAAACAACGATTTTGTATGGTGATACGTACGCATCCGTTCAGCTTTCCGCGTCTATTCAGCTTTCGCGGCAAATGGGCATAAAATGAGGACATTAATGTGTTTTATCATTCGAATGCAATAGATAGCGTTCAGCGATCAGCGCTGTTCCCCCGCGTTCAGCTGTATTTATAAGTTTTTAAGTGTGACTAAAATCGTTCAGCGAAACGCGAATAGAGCTGAATAAATGTAATTAGGCCCTAATTTTGTCTAAATTGGATATTTGACTGTTGTTGGAATGTAGATATTTAATTATGACATTCAGAAATATAACATTATTAAATAACAAATGTGAAAAAAGAAATTCCACCTGTATTATAACAAGCTAATTATTATGAGCTACTTTATTGTGACTCTAGCTGGTGGATATCTTCTGTGGGTTTACCACGAGGTTCGAATGTGGACTGTATTTAGGATTTTAGCTGGTTAAAAAAAAAATAAAAATACGTATGCAATATTGGTGTTCGATTAATTTAGGTCTTGCAAAAACGCTTTGGACACATTTGGACGAAGAAATTTGGCTATGGAGCAGGATTAAATGAAGGATGCACGCACTCACCTGTTCCTCACGACACGTCGTGATCACTTTTTGTTTCAATAGCAGTTTTCCTTGGATTTTCTTAGGCACCAATATCACGTTGAATAAGTTCAATAAACAAATAATAATAGTTCACACACGGCACCTTGAGTTCACACAGCAATTAATTATCAATTAAAAAATGATGTATGCAGCGGGCGCGCTACTAAACCACAGATCCGCAAGTAAGCAAGTAAGCTAATTCACATATCTTCAAATGTCAATCGCAGTCATGAGACGGAAACATCTTCATAGTGCGTGCGGGAGAGTAGGATGGCATATATGAAAGGATTGCGTCTTTGCAAATGTCCTATCTATGCATTAATAAAATAAAATAAATTCGATATCCAACATCCCCCCGGCCTTGAAGAAACCCTTCAAAGAAAAGCCTTAAAGCGGTAAATAAAAATATTAAATGCGGTTATAATAAAAACTAAACTAATAAATTAAAATAAAATACTAAGATAAATATATAAAGATCACTGCGTGGGAAGAGGGCATAAGCGCACTACCGGACGCTTATAAGTGCCAGATTTAGTTTTTACTTCCGCAACGCGGACGACTCCATCCTTACCAGGATATAAATTAGTAATGATTCCTAATGGCCATTGTAAGGGTGGCGCGTTATCTACATTTAACAACACAACGGTACCGACAGTTATAGGATTTGATGGAGTATTCCATTTTTCTCTCTGTTGAAGATTGTGCAAATATTCCGATCTAAATCTTTTCCAATATGATTGGACTAGCGAATCGAGTAAAGAGAAGCGCGACAAGAGATTTGTTCGTTCTTCCGATAAGTCGGCCGCAGGCAAACATTCTAGCGGAGCTGTAGATAAAAAATGAGCGGGGGTCAACGCGAGCGGCTCTGAAGGATCAGAGCTTAAAACGTAAAGCGGACGGCTATTTAGCACGGCCTCAATCTGTGTAAGCACGGTCGACATCTCTTCATAAGTGAGGACTTGATTACCGATCGTGCGAAACAATAATGTCTTAGTACTCTTAACATTAATTTCCCAGATTCCACCAAAGTGACTTGCTGTGGGAGGATTCATTTGCCACGTGATGCGGTTCTTCGCGAGTTCACTACTAAAAGTTCGATAATAATCAACAGATCGTAAAAACTCGTGAAGTTCGTTAAAGTAGGCTTTGGAAGCGACGAAATTGGTCCCGTTGTCGCTATATAAAAAATTACAAGGACCACGTCTAGATATAAATCGTTTAAATGCGTCAATAAATGAAGCTGAAGTTAAATTGGAAACTAATTCGATATGAACCGCTTTTGTTACAAAACAAATAAAAATACAAATATAAGCTTTCACGCTTCGAATTCCGCGTTTGCGATAAGGAGTAACATACAGCGGGCCTGCGTAGTCAACGCCCGTGTGTAGAAACGCCTTGCATTGCTCTAGTCTACACTTTGGCAAATCAGCCATAAGCGGGAACGTAGGTTTCGGATTAACTCGAAAACAATCGTTACATTTATGTATATGTTGACGAACAACACGCCTAGCGGAGAGAATCCAGAATTTGGATCTTAATATCGAAATTAATAATTGCGGTCCGGCATGACAATTGTCGCGATGATAATATTCAATAAGCAATTTAACAATGTGTCCTTTTCCGGGTAGTAAAATAGGATGTTTAGAAGAATAATCTAACGTCGAGTTCGATAAGCGACCTCCGACGCGTAAAATACCGTTACATACAAATGGAAATAATTTCCGTAACTTAGCCGAGCATGGTTGGCCTTTAGAAATATTTTTAATGTCTTCAGAAAAATGTTTGGATTGTAAAGCACGAATAATCTCTAATTCTGCGGTATTTAAATCATCTGCGGTAATTATATCGTTTTGCGGTAATTTTGTCATAAATCTAAGCGAATAAACGGTACTTTCGAGCAGTTTTTCCCAAGTGAAACAATCTGCTGCTAATTTAATAAGCGGGTTATCAATTTCATTGGCTTTAACTACATGCGAAGCGGTTTTTTCCTCCGGTAATAAAGACCGATTAGGTGAAAAGCATTGTATGGGCCAATCTTGTTTAGGCAGAGAAAGCCAAGACGGTCCTTTAAACCACAATTCATGCTGAATGAGCTGTAAAGGTGTGAGTCCACGAGACACACAGTCTGCGGGGTTTTGTAAACCGGCGATATGATACAAATTATCAGGTGCAATATTATCCTGAATTTGAGAAATGCGGTTAGCAACATAAGTATTAAATCTGTGTGGCGAAGCAATTGACCAACACAGAGCTACTTCAGAGTCTGAGAACGCGTATATATTGTCAATTTTATTTCGCATTGATAAAGTATCATAAACAGTTTTAAGAAGTCGCGACATTAACAGTATACCGTTCAGCTCCAAGCGGGCGAGAGTAATTTTTGGTTTAGCGGATGCGACACGCGATTTAGAACAAACAAGCGAAACGATTGGTGGCTGATCGCCATTTACAACATGTAAATATATAACGCAACCGTATGCGGATTCACTCGCGTCGGAAAACGCGACTAATGAAACCATAGAACCAGTTTCTATACCAAAATGACGCGGGAACGTTAATGTTGATATTTGCGGTAGTTCTAATAAATATCGTTGCCACGATTTAATTATAGCGGGAGGGGGAACATCGTCCCAATCGAGATTTAATAGCCAGAGTTCTTTAATTAGTAATTTAGCGAATAAAATTATCGGACCGACGAGCCCTAAGACGTCGTACAGCCGTGCGGTTGCAGATAAAATGGCGCGCTTAGTACAAAGAGGCGGAGGACTTGAGACTTCAAAAATGAAAGCGTCTTGAGCGGGCAACCATCGCAGCCCTAGAATCTTAAAGCTGTTTTCGTCATCAAACGAAATACATTCAGATTGACGGTGCGACTCGGGAATATTTTCAAGCAACTCGACCGAGTTAGACGTCCATTTGACCAAGTCAAAACCACCAGTTTTGAAAAGCTGGATTAGACCAGTGGCTGTCTTGACTGCTTCCTCAAGGGAAGAAGCAGACGAAGCCAGGTCGTCCATATACATATCTCTTTCTAGTACGGCTGCCGCATTGGGGAAATTATGCCGTTCATCGCTAGCAAGTTGACGTAGCGTGCGGAGCGCCAAAAAAGGAGAAGACCGAAGTCCAAATGTAACTCGAGTGAACTCAAAAACCTCGAGCGAGTCGGTATCAGAAAATCTATACAAGATTCGTTGATACCTGCGGTGCGGATTATTTGTATAAATACATAAATACATTTGTTTCACGTCTGCAAAAAAGGCAATACGGAAAACGCGAACATTTAAAAGTATATGAAAAATATCAGCCTGTAGATTGCAACCCGTATACAGGATGTCATTAAGTGACAACCCTGTATCGGTCTTGGCGCTGCCATCCAGCACGGGACGGACCTTGGTAGTCGCCTTGTCGTTGCGAACTACTGGGTGATGCGGTATATAAAAACCCGGGGTAGAAATTTCCTCGGGTGCGGTGCGAGACAGAATGCCTTTATCGAGGTATTCACGAATGATTTCATCATAATTAAGTTTTAAATTAGGATCCTTAGAGAACCTTTTTTCTAAAAGTAAAAAACGTTTTTTCGCGGTTGTATAAGAATTGCCTAGATTATTGGGGTCTTCTTTAAAAGGGAGGTCAACAGAATAACTGCCGTCAGAGTTACGTACAGTGGTAGACGTGTAAATAGTTTCACACTGTTGATCATCAGGACTTAAAAACGTCCGTGAGGGTAACTCCTCGACTGCCCAAAATCTTTCGACAATCTTATCTAGCGGGTCCGAAGAAAATGCACACAATGTGCAGGTAGCGGGTTGCGGGGAAACAATAGGCGCGTCACCTAAAATTAGGTAACCTAAGGTCGTTTCAAGTGCGGAGGGCATACCGGTTGACGGGCTTTTAATGTTATTATAAAGTAAAATTTCACAATAAAGTTTGACACCTAACAAAATATCTATAGGTCCCGGTTTAGAAAAGTCATCGTCAGCAAGCGGTAAGTCGCGTACGAATTCGATAGACGCGGTATCGACACGGGTGTCCGGTAGCTGCGACGTTATATTTTCCACGACCATGGGTTTAATAGAATACTCGCAATGGTCGTCAAAGCGCGACGAAAACTTAAACGAAGTAACGCCGATAATCTTTTGCGATGCTCCTCCTATACCTTGAACTTCCGTATAGCGGGTTTGTTTACAAATTGGAAGCGACAGTCGCTTACAACAAGATGCGGAAATATAATCACTTTGAGAGCCAGGATCCACTAGACATCTCAAATAGTGAGTGCGGTTAAACGTATCAATAACTTTAATTTTAGCGGTCCCTAACAACGTAGTCATTAAACAACGATCTACTCGATCGTACGAAACTGTACAGACCGATGCACTATTAGAAGCGGCGGGAAAATTCAATGCGGGCTGACTGCGCGCGGTAGAACGCGGCGGCGAGCCAGGAGCGGTAGCGGTTTCATAAATAGCGGAATTAGCGGGTTCGTAAATAGCGGGATTAATAATCGCGGAATTAGCGGGTTCGGACACCACTGCACTAACGTTACAATTAGATTTAATATTTTGCGGCAAGTTAAAGTGCAATAATGAGTGGTGTCGCATAGAACAATGACAACAATTATGTTTAGACGTACACGAAAAAGTTTTATGTTTTACACTTAAACAATTGTTGCAATAATTATTTATTTTAATGAAATTATATCTTTCGTGCGGGGATATTTGCATAAAAGATGCACAAGTATATAAATGTTCATGTTGTTTGCTATTACACAAACCGCATGTATCGTTTGCCTTGCGCCCCAAGTCCGTGTTTATAAAAGACTTGGATGGCTTAGGGGCGTGCGTTACAAAACGTTGTTGTTTATTATGCGAATTATCAACCGATTTATTAATGTTTGGAGAACGCGACAAAACTTTAGTCTGTTCTTTTATGAATTCCGTTAATTGTTGATAAGAAGGTATTTTTTCTTTACGATAAGTAGTTTCAAATGATTTAATTGTATCTGCGTCTAACTTTTGCAAAGCTAAATGTAAGAAAATAAAATCGGTTAAATTATCAAGTTTGAGCTGCTTAAGAGCTTCCACGGACGAATCAAAATTATTAATAAAAGAATCCAGCCCGTTGGAACTAGAAAGGGTTAGCGGTTTAAAATGCAACAATTGATTTAAATAAGCGGATGCGAGTGAGCGAGGGTCGTCATACTTTTGCACGAGTGCCTCCCAAATAACAAAATAATTTTCAGCGGTTGGAGCCAGCCCTGCGCAAACGCACGATGCCTGCCCGGTCAGTTTCCCGACCAAATAGAATACTTTTTCACTATTTGTTAGCGATGCGTTATCGTGTATCATATTCTTAAATTGTTGGTAAAACAAAGGCCATTTCTTAACATCACCATCAAATGACATTAAGTCGATGGGAGGAAGGCGCGGACTTGAGTTTTTAAAGGAAGTTTGCGGTACAGGACACTCGTTTTTATGTTCGAGTAAAACCTGTTTAATAAAACAATACATTTCTTCAAATGACAACCAAGAATCATAATCGACCTCAGTGCCTGGGTGTAATTGCAAATTTAACATATTAAAAGAATCTAAAACTTCTTGATATTCATTACGTAATGTATCTATATTCAAAGCACTAGAACAAAATGAATTATAAAACTGAGAATCTTTTATCGTCTTTTGTGCAAGATCAAAAATATTTTCAACGCGTTTGTATAATACATCACGCTTGCAAATATAAATAGTTAATTGATTTTTATTTGTAGAAATATCAGTATCAAAATACTCTGCATCACTGCCTTTCCTTCTTGATTTAACCATTTTGAAAGTTATAAATGTATTAGCGGTAATCGAAATGTAAATATGATATGCGGTAAATAAATTAAAATAACTATAATGCGGGTTAAAATAACGCGGGTGAATGAAAAAAAAAAATGCGAAGAAAAATAAAACGGTAGTCGCGCGCTGGCTGAGTCAAGGTCGTGCGAACGAACGAACAAATATCTAATACGTAAAAATGGCGGAATTAAATATGGAATGATTTGCGGTTTTGTTAGAAATAACTAAACGTTGTGTTGTACTATGTAATGCGGTGCGGTAATAAAAATAAAAATAAACTAAATAGATAGTCGCTGCGGGGAAAATATAAAGAAATAAACGACGATCTATTTAATTACGTAGTACAGTGACCGAAACAGTTATAACTAGCGGGGCGGTAATTAAATGAATTAAATAATATTTTTACGTATTATGCGGTGTAATTAAATATAAATTATGCGGCCGAAGTGACCAAAAAAAGATGGTGGATATCTTCTGTGGGTTTACCACGAGGTTCGAATGTGGACTGTATTTAGGATTTTAGCTGGTTAAAAAAAAAATAAAAATACGTATGCAATATTGGTGTTCGATTAATTTAGGTCTTGCAAAAACGCTTTGGACACATTTGGACGAAGAAATTTGGCTATGGAGCAGGATTAAATGAAGGATGCACGCACTCACCTGTTCCTCACGACACGTCGTGATCACTTTTTGTTTCAATAGCAGTTTTCCTTGGATTTTCTTAGGCACCAATATCACGTTGAATAAGTTCAATAAACAAATAATAATAGTTCACACACGGCACCTTGAGTTCACACAGCAATTAATTATCAATTAAAAAATGATGTATGCAGCGGGCGCGCTACTAAACCACAGATCCGCAAGTAAGCAAGTAAGCTAATTCACATATCTTCAAATGTCAATCGCAGTCATGAGACGGAAACATCTTCATAGTGCGTGCGGGAGAGTAGGATGGCATATATGAAAGGATTGCGTCTTTGCAAATGTCCTATCTATGCATTAATAAAATAAAATAAATTCGATATCCAACACTAGCTATCTTTTTCTAAAACGAAATTTTCTATGGCGAGAATATGGCGCTATAGAAATGTGACGTCACATTTCTATGGCGCTCTCCTAGTCTAATTAGAAATGTTGATGCTCTATATCGCTGAAAATATGCAAGATATTTGAAAATAAATACTTACTTATGTTGTGTTGCTACTAAATTAATAAACATTTTAAGTCAATAGAAAAAAATTCTGTCTATTGGGTGTTTGACTGTTGTTGAAATGTAGATATTTAATTATGACATTCAGAAATATAACATTATTGAATAACAAATGTGAAAAAAGAAATTCAATATGTATTATAGCAAGCGAATTATGAGCTACTTGTTCGTGACTCTGGCTATCTTTTTCTAAAACGAAATTTTCTATGGCGAGAGTATGGCACTATAGAAATGTGACGTCACATTTCTATGGCGCTCTCCTTATCTAATTAGCATTGATGCTCTATATCGCTGAAAATATGCAAGATATTTGAAAATAAATACTTATGTTGTGTTGCTACAAAATAATAAACATTTTAAGTCAATAAAAAAATTTCAGTCAATTACCCTATTCTGCGTAGGTGGCGTGTTTAACACAGTGAGCGAGTCGGTGGAGTCAGTGCTGATCATCGACGGGGCGCACCACCTAGACCTGATGCCGAGCAACCCCGCGGACCCCTCCTCCGTCAAGGCGGCCCGGGAGTTCCACAAGCAGCGCATACGCCGCTGGATTCAGCGGTTTAGTCTATAAGGAAAATCTATTTTTATGTTTAATGAAACAATAAAGTTGTGAATTTTTTTAATTTCTGGTTTTTTGTAAGTAGGTTACCTACCTAGGTATATATTTTAAATTAGGGTGATATTCCACTTATCAAATATTTGATCAAAGAAATTGGACGAGGACGAATTCATGAATGGTTTCATTGATAAATTCTTTGATCAAATGTATAGGTACCTATTGGACTAAGAATTAACTAAGAATCCACAGTGTAATCACTTGCAAAGATCTTTGATACTTACGTGGAATAACGCGCCTAGGCATGAAACTATGATATCGACTCGTCTTTTTGTAATTTGTCATGTTGAACAATAATTTGGGGCTTAGGTGTCTGTTGTCACCTGTGGGTGGAGACAACTTCCTTGGAGGAGGCATAGAAACTTTAATCGAAACATTTGACTAGCTACCTATTACAAACAAACTCTTCACAGGAAATTCTTTTGACTTCCAACAATTTCCTCATGACAAATCGTTTTTAAAGAGTCGGATAACTATGTACGCAACTGAGGCGTTTCTGGGGCTTGTTGCAGTACAAATTGATAAAATTAAAAGTTAGTCACCATGAGCAATAACAGTAACAGTTCATAGATGTAAACTGAAAAACACAAATCTACTTTCTCACAAAGGCTCAAAGAAATATTTTAAGAATCTTTTTCATCTTAGGCTCCCAACGACACGGTATAAAAAACGAGTTGAGTTGGATACAATATTTTTTTTCTTTAATATCTGGAACATTAAATAAGAAAATATTCAAATAGTAGGGTTTTGTTTGCCGTTCAAAATATACGCAGTCTAATCAAAATTTTAAAATGTTGTGGGCTGTGGCTGTACGACGTAGACTTTATTGCCTGACAATGTAACAAAGAAACAGAGAGTTTTTTGACGCCATTTTAGCGGGTTAGGTTAGGTGGATATTTAAATTAATCGCAATTTGTTTCATAGTGGACTTTGTGACTCAAGATAGGTGTGGTTTTGTGCCCCAAGTGTCTACGCAACTGGACGATGTGTGGAATGATTAAAATATATCTCGGTAACGTAATGCCGAGTGTTTTATTGTAGTGGTGACTACCTCAGCAAGAATTACCGAGATGACCGACTCGACATACTTGACGCCAAATACTCCAAGAAGCATTGGAATGTAACACACCTACATTCAAATGAAAACATAAGAAATTATAATATTATACATAATACTCAAGAATTGGCAGTATGGCTTAATGTCTTCGCCTGTCCAAAAGGACGAACTTTTTTACTACTACTGACAATTTTGACATGACATGAATGACAGTGACATTCAGCAATTTGAGGTGATTTGAGGTTATAAAATAATAAATAAATAATACAAGTTTGTTTTGATTTATTTGTATCCTGCATTTGTAAAGGAAAAACTCATACTGGCATTAAATTAGCCCCTAAAGCATGGATACGACTTGCAAGTATTGCAACTTTCCGGAAAACAAGCAAGATATGCCGGGTTTGATTTGCCAGACTTGTATCTGTTTCGTGCATTTGTCTTGTTTACGTCGACCCGGCACCCCTGGCGATTTCGCATGTGATGTTTTCTTCGACTTTACTTGTGGCGACTGCTCGCCTGACAACAAAGAAATCTTTCTTCGCAATAAATTCCCATGGTAAATTAATTTCTTCTGCGTAAAGTGAAATAAATTATCTTACTTCCAATAGTTACGAGTGTTGGGGTAATTTAGAACCCTGATCCCCAACGCACCTCAATTACTTACTTGTTTTTTTTTCCTTTAAATTTATTTTGGATTTTCAGGGTTAATGTAATTCTACTTACTTTACATCACTTAAGCATCCAGTCCTACGGCATCAGCAACAATGGTTTTTTCCATTACAAAACCCACATTTGCACTTTTATTGATAGATCTTGGAACCAACTCTTTGGACATCAAACGTAAGTTATTCAAATGCACTCATTATCATTCTTGGCATGTTTGGTAGAAGAGCTGTGCTAAAAAGTTGGTTAGGTTAAGTATTTTCGTGACTGACTTTTTTAATTATTTCAGAAAACAGAAGAAAAACTGGGTAGGTACAATAGCAGGTGTACTATCAGTGTATAACAACCTAGTGTTCCGGTCGGGATCAATGATCCTTGGAGAAACCGGCTGGTGGAAATTATTGCATGGGTTCAGCCCCGCTGTTGCCGCTCACATCCGTAAGGATAGCATATTAATATTGTAACTTCCATATTATTTTACTTTACACAGTTTCTGGCATTAAGTGTATTAACTAACTTATGGCCAAATACTTGAACACTACTCAACTTTAGGAGCGGCTTAAACATCGCCCTATTGCATTAAATGTCAAAGGTATGAAAGGGACAGCATGATGTTTGAGACACTCCCAAAGTTGAGTTGCTTTTGTGTATTTGGGTGTTAGTGTGACATTAAATAAGTTGACATGGATCTGTTCTCTATAAGCTAAGATTAGGAACCCAGAAATAGATGATCCTAGTTCCATTTTTATTCATACAACTAATGAGAATAATTTTAAGAAACTAATCTAACCACTAGTCTAGATTCTATAACCACTTACGTACAGTAAATGTGCCTTATTTTAATAAAATCTAAATAATTATTAAATATTTATTTACAGTCCAAGAGCTGGCAAGGGATAAACCCAAAGGCCGACCACGCAATCAATTGGCCCTGGACAAGGTTCATTTCATCGGAAAAGTTACAGAAATGGGTAAGGCAAATTGTTGAATATTATCCAATGTGTTTATTTTTATACTTGCCAATAAATAAAATTCCAAAGAACATAGGTTGAACAACAAGCTTTTTTTATTGGGTTGCCTTTAGAAGTATGTTGCTATTAAAATTTGGCTTTCCCATTCAAGCCAAATAGCAACTCTTTTTTTCAACCTATGATTGATTTCTTATTGATGGCAGAATACAAGCTTACAGTTTTGGGAAAAGAATTATGTTAATGAAATTAAATTTAGTACAACTTTGAGCTTTGAGTACAAACAGACACAAGCAATAATTTGTACACTATAGAACTTTGTCACATAGAAGCGTTCCAAAACAAAATTATCTGTGCCACATAAGTCATTCAACATTGTATTGTAATATGACACAGACCTGTGTTTGATCTCGTTTATACACCTTCACCTAATACTGGTGTATGGCGCAATTCTAATTTGTTTATAGAGCTGGTTGTCATTGTGTTGCCTGTGCTGCTTAAGAGCTCTGGCAGAATAACAACGCTTTTGGGTCATTCTAACCACCTACGGATGGCCCAGGAGTTTTTGTGCAGGGCCCTTTAGCGTCACACACACACACTACAAATTAGTATTGTTTTCGTGATGTTTTTTTTATTATTATTATTTAAGTATGCCATGTGTTCAGTTATTATGTTTTACTTTTTATGTGTGTCGCTAATAAATGTCTTTTCTTTTTTTCTAATAAATAATTTTGTAACAGGATACCTTCATTTGCTCAACTTGGAAGAGGAGAGTTATGCCCTAAAAGTTCCGTCTGCTCAGCCACCAGCCAAGAAGCGGAGACAGGAAAAAGACTCATTCAGCAGTAGTGAGCCCTTCTGTGACCAGTACACAGATCAGGATACTGGCAGCAGGTACTAGCTTATGCTGAAAAATAGCTCTACGTAATTTTTTTCATTTCAAAACTAAACTAAAATAAGCCATTCAATATTCTTTTAAGCGTTCCGGAACTAAACTAAAACAAGTCATTTATATTCTTTTAAGCGTTCCGAAACTAAACTAAAAAAAGGCATTAATATTCTTTTAAGCGTTCCGAAACTAAACTAAAACAAGCCATACAATATTCTTTTAAACATTCCGTTCCAAAACTAAAATAAACAAAATCATTCAATATTCTTTTAAGCATTCCGAAACTAAACTAAAACAAGCCATCCAATAGTCTTTTAAGCGTTCCGAAACTAAACTAAAACAAGTCATTCAATATTCTTTTAAGCGTTCCGAAACTAAACTAAAACAAGTCATTAATATTCTTTTAAGCGTTCCGAAACTAAACTAAAACAAGCCACACAATATTCTTTTAAGCGTTCCGAAACTAAACTAAAACAAGCCATTCAATATTCTTTTTAGCATTTCGAAACTAAACTAAGACAAGTCATTCAATATTCTTTTAAGCGTTCCGAATGACTAACTAAAACAAGCCATTCAATATTCTTTTAAGCGTCCCGAAGCTAAACTTAAACAAGCCATTCAATATTCTTTTTAGCATTTCGAAATTAAACCACAGATTATTAAATAGTTACTATGAAACAGATAGTTCACTCCGCTTAGTCATTTAAATAAATAGCAACTCTAACTATAACGCAATAAAGTAGAATTCAGCTTGTACGGCGCAAATTATGAACGGCCACTCGTTGCACCTCTTTCTATCGCATATATTCTAGCTCTTTTGCGGACCTAATTTCAATGGATTTACACCGCCGGCGTTGCCGCCTCGTTTTCGAGCCGACAAGAGGAGTCAAATAGGCCTGACTAAACTAAACTAAAATAAGCCATTCAATATTCTTTTAAGCGTTCAGAAACTAACTAAACAAGCCATTCAAAATTCTTTTAAGCATTTCGAAACTAAACTAAACCAAACCAATTAATATTGTAATGTGACATAGTCCTATGGTGTTTACATATTGCTCATGATTGTACATAGTTACAAGTTTTTATTCTGTTGGTGATGATCAGAAACGAGATGCAAGAGCTAAGTTATGAGGTGGCAGCACCGATGGCAGAAGGCTCGCAGTCCGACTCTGAAGGCACTTTCAAAGGATTCGAGTACACAGCTATTCCACCATCTTTTCATGTAAGTTCCTGTATTCTATGTGAAATGAACTATTTCTGTCCCTGTCACATTCAAACAGATGACAGAGGCAGAACTGAGTATTGAACACGTTTGGCGTTGGTCGCGTTTAAATATCAGTGATGAAAGTCGCCCTTACTATAGTTTAGTTTACATTGTTTTGTTCAAGCTTCATTTCTGTAATCATAATCTACTCTTGTTTACTGACATGTACTAGGTGTAAGTATCAAGTTACATAAGGCACACCAAAAAACTATTGTCTGTGGGTGGGCCTGGCGACCTGTGTCACAGGTTTCTTTTCTGAAACCTACATCGGGCACCAGTCCCTCACAAATTTAGTAACCTTCAGGTATAGATTTTAATTACCACTTAAGTCCTTTATTTGTGATGGGAAAATAAACAAACATTTTATTTATTTATTTATTTAACTATAGACAATAATAATTTAGACTAGAAATAGGAATAAGTAGGTTTGGAATGAGTGCTAGTTAAAACTAAAACATAAAACTGTCCTGTCAGCCTACAGTTTTTTTATTTTATTAATTGGACACCATCTAATTTATTGTTCTAATACTAATAGGTACCAAACTTTAGTAGCTTGAACACTAGTGTTATGGAAATTGGAAACAGCGACGGATTACCACATACACCCAGACCCGAGGAAATATTAAAAGTTCGTTTTTAATATTTACCCGACCGGGAAATCGAACCCTATCGGACCTCCAGAAATAGCGGCACCTTGAAAACTTGGCCACAGTGATCGTCAAATTTTTCAGAAGTACCTATCTATAAAGATAATGATGTTAAACCTGCCTACCACCCAAAAAATGATACATAAACTGTTGTTGAGACCTTGAGACAATAAAATTATTTTTAAAAATAAAAATGAATGTTATTTTAATTTTTAGTTTTTTGCATTCACAATGCAATTTTTATAATAGAAAAAAGGAAAATGAAGTATTTAGAAAAAATCGACCCGTCTCACAACTAGCTCCGATGGGACTCGAACCCACGACCTTTCGCTTTCCGGGCGACTGCTCTAACCACTGAGCTACGGAGTCGTTACGAGAAGCGTCGAATTTATCCAATACTTCTTACACGCTGTATAGTCAGCGTTAATTTCATCAATGTGGAGATATTACTACCCTCACACGCGAAAGAAATACCTTTCCAGGTATTTGGCAATCGCTAAAGATGAAATTACTATTGCAAGTTATTTTAATTTTTAGTTTTTTGCATTCACAATGCAATTTTTATAATAGAAAAATGGAAAATGAAGTATTTAGAAAAAATCGACCCGTCTCACAACTAGCTCCGATGGGACTCGAACCCACGACCTTTCGCTTTCCGGGCGACTGCTCTAACCACTGAGCTACGGAGTCGTTACGAGAAGCGTCGAATTTATCCAATACTTCTTACACGCTGTATAGTCAGCGTTAATTTCATCATTGTGGAGATATTACTACCCTAACACGCGAAAGAAATACCTTTCCAGGTATTTGGCAATCGCTTTCTTTCGCGTGTGAGGGTAGTAATATCTCCACATTGATGAAATTAACGCTGACTTTACAGCGTGTAAGAAGTATTGGATAAATTCGACGCTTCTCGTAACGACTCCGTAGCTCAGTGGTTAGAGCAGTCGCCCGGAAAGCGAAAGGTCGTGGGTTCGAGTCCCATCGGAGCTAGTTGTGAGACGGGTCGATTTTTTCTAAATACTTCATTTTCCATTTTTCTATAAAAATGAATGTTGCTAAGCGCAAAACTCGAGAACAGCTGGACCAATTCGGCTATTTTTTTTTCAATTATGTATGGATGGTTTTTATGGAGAGAAAAAAAAACATAAAAATTGCGTGGGAAATTATAGTCAAAACAACACTCTTCTTTTCTTCTACAAACCAGCCGTCAAACATTTGACGTAAATCGTCACCGTCAATCTAAACACAACAGAGGCGCACCTTTGTAAAATTTTTAGTAATATTACATTCCCGCGGATAACGTCGTCGTCACGGGCGGCAGGCTAGTATAATAATTAATTCCTAACTCGATCTCCTACAGAGCGATTCTTCAAGCATCACTTCAATGCATCAAATCGCATATTACGACTCGGACTCCCATAGCGCCTCCTCGAACCACCAGCAAGATTCACAAGTGGAGACCAAACCAAAGAAGCAGGCACCAGAAGAAAAAGGCTTCGTTAAACGTGAATCTCTCTTCTCCAACGAGTTAAATTCCGTCGATTTACCGTGGATGGAGAAAAAACCATCCAACCAAGACAAACTCGTGGAAATGACACAGTATGAAGAAATACACCTTCTGAAACAAGTGGAAAGTCTCATTCCTAAAGTAAAAGATGCGCAGAAGAAAGCTTACTTGAGTCGGCTCAGAGCGAAACTTGCATTGAGGAGATTGAAAAGACATAAACATTTACCAATATTCGATTTGGACAAGTAAGTGTAGAAACAAAAGACAATAAATACATAGAAATTTCGGTATTATTACCAGGAAATAAGAGTTGCTTAATCAAAAATTGTATTGCAGGACGGTGAAACTACTAGGTGGTTATATGACGGAAGATGAAAGAGAAGTAATGAATGCTGAGAGAGTTCTGGACAGATTCCAGCGCATGGTAACTATATGGACTACTTGGTATTTTGCTACAAAATGATCTATTTTCAAACACAAATGCTGCTATTACCAAACTTGGTCTAAAGTTATGCTTTGTTTAAAACTGAACCTGCCATTTTCTGTCCCTCACTGACAAGTAGGACTTTTTGTATAACTCGAGGCAAACTTCTTGAACCATCATGGCGGGCAAGCAACCAATCACAACTCGTATAATGGGTTTTAGCGAGTTGCGATTGGTCGCCGCCCCACCACGATGGTTCAAGAAGTTTGCCCCACACCGTACGAGACGTTACGAACAAGATCTAAGTTTCGTTATCCGATTTGTCGTACAAAAGAAAAGATACAAAAGTCGCATACAGATCGGAAGCCATTGGAAACGTTTTTAGTTTTAATTGTTTTAAACCGAGTCTAACAAGACCGCGTTTTATTCTTTCAGTCATATTTTTTCAGTCTAAAAAGGCTCGTATATGCCATCGATTTCGGCATTGTCCTTTCGGTGGAGTAAATTGTATATTAGCATGAAACTATGAGTATCCATTTAATCCATATCTATTCTGGGTTTTTAGTCCATACATTTACATATAGGGACTATCTCCTTTAATGACTTATTTTCTTGCAGTATTTAGAAGACAACCTGTGCGGTACGATATCCAGCCGCAGCTACGGTACGATACTGTTGTCGCGAATCGAACCCGAGCCGTTCCGCTCAGCTTACTCGGGCGTGCTTCTGAAGCCGTACATAAGAATGGACTATGAGTCTAATCCGCTGTGGCTGCGTTTACAAGATGAGTTGCTGACGAAAACACACAAGTAAGTTTTTACGAGTGATTTGGCACTGGCATTTATTGTTGAAGCAAGCATTTCGGATCTCGCAAATTAGTATATATTAGGCCCGTATTATAGAACGACACATAAGTGGAGATCTCTTCTCAAGTACAATTAGAAAGGGATGCAATGCTACTACATGCAACCAAAATATTCATCCCTTGCTAATTATACTTGAGAAGAGATCTCCACTTGAGTATCGTTCTATAATACGGGCCTTAGTCCCTTGTTTACTATTACAAGTTGATTATAGATTATACAGGGTGTTGTTGGTCAGTTGCAAACCCAAAACCACAGCTTGTACTCATAATATTGAATAACTTTCGCCAAGAAACACGGGTCGAAATGTGAAAAAAAATGTTTGGTCTCCCATACGAACTGCACAGTCAGATTTTGTTTCAAGGGACCAACATTTTTTTTTTCAGATTTCGACCCATGACTCTTGGGGAAGGTTCTTTATGAGTACAAGCTGTGGTTTCGGGCTTGCAACTGACCAACCTAAAACCCTGTAGAACAGCTGTTTAGGGGCCCATAGTGGAAGTGGCCCAACGTGGCGCGGGCCCAATGCGGATCGGCGGGTGTTAACGACTACAAGGGCGGCGCGGCACCTCCGGTACCTCGGCCACTTCGATATATCTTATAAATAAAATATTCTTTTTGCCGATACACATAGATTACAAATTAAGTAATTATATTTTCCTCATTAAAGGGTACGTAACAGTTAAATAAATCTGAAACTACGTCATACATTAAGACAAATTGCCTAAAGTTGGACTCATAGTTACCGCGCCTGTGTTTTCGGAAGCCAGTACTTCCCGGCATTATGAATCAGAGTTGCTTAATAGCTATAAATATGTTTTCAATCATAAATTACAAGTTTCCTGTTTATGAATCATCTCATATTACTCTTAAAGCGAGGAAAGGTCATTCACATTTTTTCCTACAAACTTGAGAAAAAAAAGGAAATTTTAGAAACTGTAGCCTATAGTTCGTCTGCTGCAGTGGTTTGTACACCTACAGAATATTTGAAAACGATGTGGAAATTATTTTAAGCCCCAGTTTGAGATTTACTCTTATGGGATCGTCCTAGTATCTAATAATAAAACGCTTTTATGAAAAATAAACAATTACTGAAGTAATTAACGCCCAATTGGGTTTATGCCGGATTTTTTTTATTGACTTAAAATGTTTATTGAATTAGTAGCAACACAACATAGTTATTTATTTCCAAATATCTTGCATATTTTCAGCGATATAGAGCATCAAACTGTCTAATTAGACAAGGAGAGCGCTATAGAAATATGACGTCACATTTCATTATCATTATCATTATCATTTATTTATTGCATCTTGTTGTTTACAATGGTGTTACATAAATTGTTTAGTCACAAACAAGAGCCCTGTAAGGGCATGGCAAAACACTTAATTTTGATTATTATATTATTATTATATATTATTATATATTTCTATAACTCCATACTCTCGTCGCCATAGAAAATTTCGTTTTTGAAAGAGATAGCTAGAGTCACAATTAAGTAGCTCATAATTCGCTTGTTATAATACAGATTGAATTTCTTTTTTCACATTTGTTAGTCATTAATGTTATATTTCTGAATGGCATAATTAAATATCTACATTTCAACAACAGTGAAATACACAATTATATTCATCCAATCATTCATCTCTTTCTCTTTTTATCTATCATTGCCATAGAAACGTGCCAGACTACAGTCCGCCGGCTCGCGGCGCCCTGCAGTACTCATACGTGCGGCCCCAACACGTAGCTGCCATCAACAATCTGTGTGCGCAGTACTTTTGGCCGGGGATCGACCGTGAGTATCGCCCTTCAGAATGTGCGACTATCTCCACTTTATATTGGAATCGCCCTTAGAAACGAGCCAGACTACAGTACTCATACGTGCGGCCCCAACACGTAGCTGCCCTCAACAATCTGTGTGCGCAGTACTTTTGGCCGGGGATCGACCGTGAGTATCGCCTTCAGAATGTGACTATCTCCACTATTATATAGGAATCGCCCTTAGAAACGAGCCAGACTACAGTACTCATACGTGCGGCCCCAACACGTAGCTGCCCTCAACAATCTGTGTGCGCAGTACTTTTGGCCAGATATCGACGGTGAGTTTCGCCTTCAGAATGTGACTATCTCCACTATTAGGTATATAGGAATCGCCCTTAGAAACGTTCAAGACTACAGTACTCATACATGCGACCCCAACACGTAGCTGCCCTCAACAATCTGTGTGCGCAGTACTTTTGGCCGGGGATCGACCGTGAGTATCGCCCTTCAGAATGTGCGACTATCTCCACTTTATATTGGAATCGCCCTTAGAAACGAGCCAGACTACAGTACTCATACGTGCGGCCCCAACACGTAGCTGCCATCAACAATCTGTGTGCGCAGTACTTTTGGCCGGGGATCGACCGTGAGTATGCCTTCAGAATGTGACTATCTCCACTATTATATTGGAATCGTATCGCCCTTAGAAACGAGCCAGGCTACAGTACTCATATGTGCGGCCCCAACACGTAGCTGCCATCAACAATCTGTGTGCGCAGACTTTTGGCCGAGGATCGACAGTGAGTATCGCCTTCAGAATGTGACTATCTCCACTATTATATTGGAATCGCATCGCCCTTAGAAACGAGCCAGGCTACAGTACTCATACGTGCGGCCCCAACACGTAGCTGCCCTCAACAATCTGTGTGCGCAGTACTTTTGACCGGGGATCGACCGTGAGTATCGCCTTCAGAATGTGACTATCTCCACTATTGTATTGAAATCGCTTAGAAACGTTCAAGACTACAGTACTCATACGTGCGGCCCCAACACGTAGCTGCCCTCAACAATCTGTGTGCGCAGTACTTTTGGCCGGGGATCGACCGTGAGTATCGCCTTCAGAATGTGACTATCTCCACTATTGTATTGAAATCGCTTAGAAACGTTCAAGACTACAGTACTCATACGTGCGGCCCCAACACGTAGCTGCCCTCAACAATCTGTGTGCGCAGTACTTTTGGCCGGGGATCGACCGTGAGTATCGCCTTCAGAATGTGACTATCTCCACTATTATATTGGAATCGCCCTTAGAAACGAGCCAGACTACAGTACTCATACGTGCGGCCCCAACACGTAGCTGCCCTCAACAATCTGTGTGCGCAGTACTTTTGGCGGGGATCGACCGTGAGTATCGCCTTCAGAATGTGACTATCTCCACTATTATATTGGAATCGCCCTTAGAAACGAGCCAGACTACAGTACTCATACGTGCGGCCCCAACACGTAGCTGCCCTCAACAATCTGTGTGCGCAGTACTTTTGGCGGGGATTGACCGTGAGTATCGCCTTCAGAATGTGACTATCTCCACTATTATATTGGAATCGCCCTTAGAAACGAGCCAGACTACAGTACTCATACGTGCGGCCCCAACACGTAGCTGCCCTCAACAATCTGTGTGCGCAGTACTTTTGGCGGGGATCGACCGTGAGTATCGCCTTCAGAATGTGACTATCTCCACTATTATATTGGAATCGCCCTTAGAAACGAGCCAGACTACAGTACTCATATGTGCGGCCCCAACACGTAGCTGCCCTCAACAATCTGTGTGCGCAGTACTTTTGGCCGGGGATCGACCGTGAGTATCGCCTTCAGAATGTGACTATCTCCACTATTATATAGGAATCGCCCTTAGAAACGTTCAAGACTACAGTACTCATACGTGCGGCCCCAACACGTAGCTGCCATCAACAATCTGTGTGCGCAGTACTTTTGGCCGGGGATCGACCGTGAGTATCGCCTTCAGAATGTGACTATCTCCACTATTATATAGGAATCGCCCTTAGAAACGTTCTAGACTACAGTACTCATACGTGCGGCCCCAACACGTAGCTGCCATCAACAATCTGTGTGCGCAGTACTTTTGGCCGGGGATCGACCGTAAGTATCGCTCTTCAGCCCCAACCTTAGCTTTTGCCACAGCAAGTGTGACGCTATGATTTTCAGGTTGAATCTAATGCCCGTAGTCGGTAGTGGGTACTTGCCCGTGACACCTCCCCGTTTGTTTTCGCTTTATTCAGGTATTCTGTTGTGCGCCCTACAAGCCTGCAATCGACAATTCAGACAAACTGCGGGGCTGGGGTACTGCGCTGCGCGGCATAACAGTATACCTACGCGGTTAAGGCTATAGGATTCCCGAAAATAGGGTATTTAAAATTATGGATTACTCGCAAATCACAAGTACTCAAAATTTGGAAAAAATATGTTATTTTTTTATCGTCTTTTATCTAGTGATTCCGGCCATTCAATACTCTATTACTGCATCAGATAGAATTTCAAACATCCGTCTAATCGTAATTCAAATGCATGCATTAGTTTTAGTTAATGAAAAATATACGAAAATAA
Source organism: Crambus lathoniellus (assembly GCA_949710035.1). Classification (NCBI taxonomy): domain Eukaryota; kingdom Metazoa; phylum Arthropoda; class Insecta; order Lepidoptera; family Crambidae; genus Crambus; species Crambus lathoniellus. Next base: position 7,078,506 of record OX453298.1, read on the forward strand.
TAAAATTGTCTTTGGGTAAGCGAAGCATTCAGGCCTTCTTATATTTAAAAATTTTTAAAAGGCAATTCTTCATTTTCAAAATTACCTATTTTGCTAAGTAAACTGAGACGAGTGTAGAGTCCCACCGATATGCGACGTCCTTCAATTGTTTCTGCGGTCGGGGATCCTTGTCGTAGCGATCTCGGACCCATTGGAACCTCAAGATTCGACCCTAAAGCAAAAATTATCTTATCTTATCTTTATATACCAGAGGTGGTTTCGCTCCCGAGCGTGCGAGGGAGTCAATGAAACCGAGGTTATATTATGTTGGCGTTTAGTCTCGAGGTGCAAACTGTACTTTTCACTTCGAGTGCGAGAAAAGTAGTCAATTTAGTACAAAAACATTTAACAAAGCTGAAATTTTCGCGGTCAGCAGTAGGTAGTAGTAGTAAAAATATTCGCCCTTTTGTAGGACAGGCCAAGACATTTGCCAATTCTTGAGTATTATTAAATTATTTTAGTTTCTTATGTTTTCATAAGAATGTAGGTGTGTTCCATTCCAATGCTCCTTGGAGTATTTGGCGTCAAGTGTGTCAAGCCAGCCTTCTCGATAATTCTTGCTGAGGTAGTCACCATTATTATAAATCACTCGGCATCACTTTACCGAGATAGCGCCTTTTAATCATTCCACATATCGTCCAGTTGCGTAGACACTTGTGGCACAAAACCACACCTATCTTGAGTCACAAAGTCCACTATGAAACAAATTGCGATTAATTAAAATATCCACTTAACCTAACCCGCCAAAATGGCGCCAAAAACTCGCGATCAGTTTTTTCTTCACCAATCACAAATTAACAATTTAAAACACATGGCGCCAACTTCCTTGGGGAAAAACCATAAAACAAAAAACATCTTAACATTTTCGCAATGAAGATGGTCCACGCTTCACAAGTAATAGTATATTCACTGGCTGTTTGAGTTTGTCTAATGTCACATGAAGGAATTTAAAAAATTAATTACTTTTTACTCCCTAGGGACTAAAGTGGTTATTTAGTCCCGCTTCGTAGGGCTATATTGGCGTACTTTTAGAGCATAAGAAGTGAAAATATATTTTTTGAAGCACCCATTCGACCTCTATTTTGGTACCCACTGGACCTTCAAGATTAAAAATTTGAAAAGTACTAGCAAGCAATTTAATTTCCGTCATTAAATAAATTTATCAATCCGTTGTATCGTTTCAGTAACGGAGGCACTGCAATACCCCGAGTTCAGCTGTGTGGTGTCGTACAAGCGGCTGGTGGTGGGGTGTGCGTTCCTCGTGCCGGACGCCAGGCCCAACGAGGCGTACATCTCGTTTGTGTTCACGCGGCCCGAGTGGCGCAGGGCTGGCATCGCGTCCTTTATGCTGTACCATCTTTTGCAGGTATTTGGGAAATATCAAACGTTATGTTATGATACCAGATTGAGCACTCTTGTGTTGCGGATATAACAACAAATAAACAGTAAAAAATAATATCCAAATACGCAAAAACGTTATTCTATCCAGTTGGAGGTTGTTGTTAAGAATGTCACAATCTATTTAAAGGAGAATGCCCATGGACGGTACTCATTTGTGTCATGCTTCAAGATAAAAAACATACTATAATTAATTTCTTAATATTTGACCATTTTTCATGGCCCAGAGTTTTAATTTTGAACAGGGATTTACTTTTTAGGTATTAAAGTAACAGTGTATTTATCAACCACGGAAGCCAGGACACTGCTGTGTTACTGCCACTGTCAGCAGTGTTGCTGTTGCGGGTATTTTTACATGATTTCGGATAATTTAGGCTTTGAGCGGGTACGTTTACGGGTAGCGACGACTGTCGGATAAATATGGGTGTTTTTGTGGCGATCATGTAGAAAAAGCCAAAATGACCAACTACAGGCAGGAACCCAACACTATTTAAAATAGTAACTATTGTGTGTTATTTTTTTATGAAAGTTCATATTATTATGTTACTTGAAACACTCATTATTACTATTTTTAGCCTATTCGCCCTAGCCTCGACGAATCCGGGTGATTCGGTTACGGACTTTTTCTAGTTTGATAGGCGGCAACACTGACTGTCAGTCATCGACAATATCGACCAAAGAGTAATAACTTTGCGCGCGATTAGGGCGTTTTTGGCGCTAGTTACAATACATTTTTTGCTCTAAGGTTATGGGAAATATTAGTATTCGATTTTGACCGCGCGGACTTATCTGGCGCGACATACTCTTTAGTGATTACATACTCTTTGATCGACATCGGACGGAGCTTAAGAACTAGATTTCTGTTATTTTGATTTAAAAATCGTTGGTGTAGACTTTTAAACCTTAAATTGTGGTATTTTTGTGAATCGTGATATGTTCTATAAAAATATCGAATCATTCGCGTGGTGCATTGCTATTTGGAAGAATGTTCGACTGAAACAATCGCTGTTTATACTTACTGTTACATTTTAGGAAATAATTTCTAAACCCTTGTTTTTACTTTCAATATAATGATGGAGAGAAGTAATTAGATATTTTACCTACATAATAAAACAGGTATGGCTTTGATGCAACATTAGACGGCCGTCCATTGCAACTTGGGCATTCTCCTTTTTTCTTTTGCATTCACAATGCAATTTTTATTATTGAAAAATTGAAAATGAAATATTTTAGAAAAAATCTACCCGTCTCACAACCATCGGAGATTCGGAGCTGCATGTGAGTTGGGTTGATTTTTTCTAAAATACTTCATTTTCAATTTTTCAATAATACAAATTGCATTGTGAATGCAAAAAAGTAAAAATTTGCAATAGTAATTTCATCTTTAGCGATTATCAAATAATTATCTGGAAAGGTATATCTTTCGCGTTTGAGGGTAGTAATTTCTTCACATTGATGAAATTAACATTGGCTATTAGACCGGGCAGACACGACAGTTGGAGGTGTTCAATTTTTTACGGTATGCAAATTTGCGAGAACGTCTTAGTTATTTTTTTCAGTATGCAAATTGTTGTATCGATAACGTTTCTAGTATAAGTGACAAAATATGTGTTTGCATACTTTTCACACGTGTACTATTTTTGTTACATTTTAAAATTAAATTTCAAGTGTGATGCACAGGGATAAAAATTCTAATTTTGATAGTGCTTACATATGTCGTCATCTAAAACGTTTTCGCAAATTTGCATACTGTAAAAAAATTTACACCTGTGTCGTGTCATGTCAAGGTCCGAATGGAGCTCCCCATTCTACATCTCCGGACCATGATAGCTAATGTGAAGGGCAAAAGCGAGCCTTCGGCGCTATAACTGAATAACTGGCTAGGGGAAAATAACCCTGAATGAAAAATATTCTAAACCATGGAAGCAAAACAAAAAGAGGTATTACCCCAGGAGGGTACCAGCGACATCGTTGGAGAATCCCTTCCTGAGCCTAGCTCAGGCAGCCCCACGTACTCTGGGGGGGCAAAGTTTTGCCGCAAGTGGACCTTACAATTGAAGACAACAACAACTAAATGACAGGAACAAAATTAGTTCAGCAAACTTTTCATAGGAGTATGTTTCACACACGACCTCGTAGCAACTCAATACCTACCTTGACTTCACCAAACCAACGCCCAATTATGGTGTCCAGCATTGACGTTGACCTAGGAAACATAACTTCTTCTCACACCCCACAATCAAACAAAAGGCCAGACTGGCAGAAAGCTCCTACCATAAGGACCAACAAACGTAAAAGGATCTCAGATTCACCGCCACAAATAGTCACCGAGACGAGCAATCGCTTCTCAATTCTACCAACTGATACATTGGAAGATTCTGGAAAACAGACTAAAATAAGCAGACCACCACCGCTTATACTATATGGGATTGAAGATGTAAATAAACTTAAAGAAGCAATAGAGTCTGCTTTGTCAAATACTGAATACAATCTAAAACTAATCACTAGGAACCAACTTCGAGTCAACTGCTCTACAGTTGAAGCATATAAAAAACTTATGAGCACCGTGTGGGATATGAAACTTATAGGACACACCTTTACGCGAAAGGAAGATAGATGTTACAGGATTGTGATAAGAAATCTCCACCACTCGACTCCACATGATGCTATCATCGAGGAAATAGAAAAAAACAGGTAACACAGTGCGAGGAGAAATCATTAATGCCAGAATAGGACCTGAAAGAAGACCCACATCCACTTTCTTCGTTAATATTGAACGAAGTGCGAATAACCGAGCAGTCAAAAGTATAAGGTATATCTACAACACGGCAGTTCTTATAGAGGACCCTAAAAAAAGGAACACCATAGTACAGTGCATAAAATGTCAACAATATGGACATTCTAAAAGCAATTGCATGAGGCCTGCTAGATGTGTGAAATGCGCCGGACAACACAAAACCAGCGACTCCGAGAAAAAAGATCGCAGTACACCAGCAAAATGTGCCTTGTGTCTAGGAGAACAGCCAGCAAACTATAAGGGCTGTAAAGTGTATCTCGAAATTCTTGATAGGAAAAACAAACGTAACACCAATTATTACAATAGCAATAGAAGACAAGAAATAAATAGACAGACGGAAGCCACTACAATGACTCAACAAAACAAAGCTGGGAGTAGAGGGTACAATCTTATGGATTCTTATAATATTGAAACTGCTATCACCATGCCACAACAAGATATTACAGAAAAATATGATAATTCAAAGAAAAATCCCAAACAAAATAAAACCTATTCCGATGTGACTAAGACACGTACAGTACAGCAACCGAGACCGGACAAAACTAGAACAAACTCAAACCAACCAGACATCAGAAAAGACCACACTCACAACAATAGGTTTCTAATCGAGCCATATGAACAACAATCTGCACAAGACAATACACAAGATTATTATACACCAACCAACCCAAGTAATCCAAGAATTAATGACAAAGCAACTAGAAAAAATAGATATGCTATTTAGCCAAATGAGCACACTAATGGGTCTCATTGTATCCCTCGTCGATAAATTGTCAAAATGACGTATCACGCGCTGAACATAGCCGCTTGGAATATTAATGGATTAGCTCCAAATATACACGAAGTCAAAATGATGTTGGATATTCATAAGCTAGACATTATCTTGATATCCGAAACACACTTCACCAGTCAAAGCCTAGTAAATATTAGAAATTATTCTGTCTACTCTACAAACCACCCTGATGGAACCGCTCATGGAGGAACAGCTGTCATCATAAGATCCTCAATCAAGCACCATGAACTTGCTCCATATCAGACGGAACACCTGCAGGCCACAACGATTGCTGTAGAGGGAAAATTTACCACTTTTAACGTGTCAGCAGTATATTGCCCGCCAAAACATAAGATCAAAGAGGATCAGTTATCTAACTACTTCAAGACACTGGGTCCTAGGTTTATTGCTGGAGGAGATTGGAACTACAAGCATCCCCACTGGGGTTCAAGGATCACCACCACAAGAGGAAGACAGTTAAAACTAGCTATAGACACTTACAAACTCATTACACTCTCCACTGCGGAACCAACACATTGGCCAACAGATATAAACAAACTTCCAGATATAATAGACTTCTTTATTTGTAAAGGTAGACTTCCGAGCATCGCGGCCGATCGCAGCCGCGCGCGATCGATCGCGTGCGACTGACGCGTGCGGCTGATGCGACAATAGTCAGTGTATGAAAATGTATGGCGCCGCTTCCGAGGTATGCGACAGACGCGTGCGGCCGACGACAGACGTCGGCCGCACGCGGCCGTAACTATAATGAAAACTTCTTTGTATTGTAAAGATACTCACTTTTCTGTCATCTTCCTTATTTTAATCTCTAATTTATGGTTGTCTGTCACTGTTAGAAAATTCATGTGTCAACGCTGGATTGAGATGATTTTTATAAACTCTCCTTTTGGGCGTTTGTGCACTACACTGAATGTTACCGTCCGGCAGTCCGATTTTTTACGGTCCGATATAGCAGGCCATAGAATGTATATGTGCGCTTGTGCACTACACGGAATTTTACTTTTCCCCATTCCGGTCCGTTTTTTTCCGTTTCGAGATTTTACCGTCCGGAAAAAAACGGATGGTTGTATTTTAATCATAAATTATTTATAATACATAGTAAGAATTTATTTATTTCGTGTAGTTTCGGCTTTGAAACATTGAAACTGTGATATTGAACTGAAAACGTGATATTCATGAGCGGGCTGGGCCCCCGCCCCGGGGGTAATCACTGCGCTGCCCCGGCGAGTAAAAAGACGGACAACTGCACAAGCCAATCATCCGCGTTTTTCATGCCACGCCACCACCGGTCCGTAAAAAAACCGACCGCCGGACGGTAAAATTCAGTGTAGTGCGCAAACGCCCTTTCTGTAACACGCTCACTGCGGCACTGAATTAGCTATTCTTTCTATTGGTGCGGTACGAAGCGTTTTCGACCCCACCGAGATTTAAGAGACTGAAATTTATTTTTTTAAGCGTGAAGTCAGAAACAATATGGATTTTAGTCTTGATAAGTGAGTATCTATACAATACAAAGAAGTTTTCATTATAGTTACGGCCGCGTGCGGCCAACGTCTGTCGTCGGCCGCACGCGTCTGTCGCATACCTCGGAAGCGGCGCCATACATTTTCATACACTGACTATTGTCGCATCAGCCGCGCGCGTCAGTCGCACGCGATCGATCGCGCGCGGCTGCGATCGGCCGCGATGCTCGGAAGTCAACCTTAAGGGAATGTCGCAATATGTATGTAAAACGAATCCATGCTTGGATGGTTCCTCAAACCACACACCTATACTTCTCGCGTTAAGCACGAAGTTACAGGAATATGAAACATAAAGACCGAAACTTTACAATAAGGATACTGATTGGGACTCATTTAGAGATATTATTAATAGAAAATTAGATTTAAAGGTTGCTCTTAAAACACCGGAAGACATAGAAACTGCTACTACTAATTTTACGAATTTAATTCAGGTTGCATGTTGGCTAACGACCCCAAACAAACAAGATAGCTCGCCAGAACGTAAAAGTGTTCCATTAGTCATACGGATGAAAATACAGGAAAAAAGGAGACTCCGTAGAGTCTGGCACTGCAGCCGCCTCGAAGAAGATAAAAAAGCTCTCAACAAAGCTATAGTGGAATTGAAAGATCTACTTAAAGACGCTGAAAATAATGCATTAACGTCCTATTTAGAGTCATTAACACCAACAAAGGCATCAAATTACTCTCTCTGGAAAGCTACATCGCATCATAACCAACCCAAAAAAAACTAGACCACCACTGAAACTACAAAACAACAGATGGGCAAGAACAGCACAAGAAAGAGTAGATACGTTTGCTAACCACCTATATCATGTATTCAAACCGAACGATGGTGCGTGTGAGGATGAATCCGAAATTGACGATGTGCTAAGACAAGATCTACAGCTGGACTTTCCTTTGAAGCCAACAAACCCTACAGAAATTTCAAAGTATCTTAAGAAACTTGAAAACAAAAAAGCACCCGGATGTGACGAAATAACTAAGGAAATCCTAGTTCAATTGCCAAGAAAGGGATTAGTGTTTCTCTCAACACTTTTTAATGGAATCATGAGAGTTGGCCACTATCCTAGCATTTGCAATTGTATTGTAACATCTTTATAACAACATGATGCAATAAAGAACTTTGAACTTTGAACTTTGAACTTTGGAAGATTTCGGAAATTATAATGATCCACAAGGAAGGAAAACCAACTAACGAAGCTAGCTCCTATAGACCCATCAGCCTACTACCGGTCATTTCAAAGCTCTTTGAAAAAATGCTCCTGTCACGTATCTTCAGAGTCCTATCTGAACGCTCTTTAATCCCTGACCACCAGTTTGGATTCCGACAAGAACACGGAACTGTAGAACAAGTGCATAGAGTTGGTGATCAGATAAGAAAAACCCTTGAGTTAAAGGAATATTGTTCGTCGGCCTTCCTTGACATAGAACAAGCCTTGATAGAGTGTGGCATAAATAAAGGCTTACTCTGCAAAATCAAGAGACTCTTACCACATCCTTTCTACGCAGTGCTAAACTCGTACTTATCTGAAAGAATATTTCACGTAAAAGATGGCGAGTATACATCCCGTTTCTATGAAATACAAGCTGGAGTACCTCAGGGAACGGTTCTAGGGCCTATACTTTATACAATTTTCACGTCAGATCTACCAGAAACGCCGGGGGTAGTCACTGCTACTTTTGCGGATGACACTGCCATTCTAGCTAGCAGTAAAAACCCACAAGAAGCATCACAGCTTCTCCAACAGGAGCTAGACAAAATAGGAAAATGGCTTAAAAAATGGAGAATCAGAGACAGTGCCTCGAAATCGATCCAAGCTACATTTACTCTACGTAAAGGAGATTGTCCACCTGTAATGCTAGAAGAAAAAACACTACCTCATAATGATACAGTCAAGTACCTAGGAATGCACCTTGATCGAAGACTAACATGGAGAAAGCACTTGCAAAAAAAGAGAGATGAACTTAACATCAGGTACCGAAACCTACATTGGTTGATTGGAAGAAACTCTGCCCTGAGCATAGACAACAAGCTTTTAATTTACAAGGTTGTCCTTAAGCCAATTTGGACCTACGGCATACAGCTTTGGGGATCAGCTTCAACTCAAATACTGAAATTATCCAGAGAGCACAAAATGGAATATTAAAACATCTATCCAATGCGCCATGGTTCATAAAGATCACTGAGCTTCATGATGAACTGGAAATTAGTACAGTAAAAGATGAAATAAAACAATACTCAACCAAATACAGGGAACGCCTTTGTACACACCCTAATCGTCTGGCAGCACAATGAGAAGTTTTCCAGTAGGTTCTATAATGCTCAATAGATGTCGCTGCGACCACTTTTCTTTTTTTTCTTAATTTTCATGTATAGTGCCACAAGCTTTTCTGTTCCGGTGACAGTCGTGACAGAGGAGCCACTTGCAATACAAAATTACCTGTCAAAATGGACAGTGGCGAAATTTGGGGGGGGCAAGGGGTGGCAGTTGCCCCCCCAGAATTGTCCAACCCAGTATTTTGCCCCCCCAGAATTTTAGGGACTCCAGAACGTGGCAATTCCTGCATTTATCATTAATAAGCGCAAATTACTACTAAACAAATAAGTTTAAATTTTTTTTTATTAAAAGAAAAACCTTTCCTTTAGACAGTCTTGCCTTTCCTGAACCCAAAACAAGAAGTACCTAATATTATTACTGTACCTACTTATTATTATTTGACGGTATTTATAGGTTATTGGCCTGTGCGCAGGCGATGATGTACCTACCGTCATCGGCGCGCGGCGCACGCGGGTACCTACATATAAGCGATTCTGTTCGCAAAGCGCGAACATTACACTGTAGATAGTAAACGTCTTTTGTCTGAACTAAAATGTTTTTGCAATATGGAAGAGTCAAAAAACAAAATAACCATTCAAGAGAGAGCTGACATTTTTGTCACGAAGTCTTTGAAAAATGTGTTCCCTCTACTTTTTGAACTGTACCGTTTATATTTTACAATTCCAATGAACTCAGCATCCTGTGAGAGGTCCTTTTCTTGCTTGCGGCGCCGCGGCGGTTGAAAACATATAGGTACCTACTAGGAATACGATCGACCAAGAAAGATTGTCCTCTTTAGCTCTTTTGGCCATCGAAAGGAGATTCAAGATTCAAGATTCAAATTTGTTTATTCAATTTAGATTGTTATTTACAATACTTGTGAACGTCATAGAAGCTACGCCATCGGTTCGCAAACCCTACAGCGGGAGGCCTTGGAGAAGAACCGGCAAGAAACTCCAAGGGTTGTTTTTTTCTCCCTGTCTTATTTCATACAGAGTCGTCAAATTGAAAAATGACCTTAACATGGTATGACTAAGGTCAGTTTCCATCACAATTACACAATGGGTTATGATAAATACAGTTAAGTATAGGCGAACTAATGATCATAGCGGTGAACAATTTTCAGTTACTTAGGAACTCTACTTAAAGCTTTAATATTAGTTTAAAACAAAAGACAATTCTACTATATACTGCAAGTTGCGCCATACATGTTTCAAATGTAATTCTTAATAAAATGAATAAAAACAAAAGAAAACACATTTTAAGGCAAGCAGATAAGAGCAGACCCATTCCCACTGGCAGCACCCGTTCACGAGCATGACGCATGAACCAGCCATCGCTTCGCTCAACCATATTTTAGGGAACGTAACGACCCGCCTCACACGCCACCACCGTAGAAATGTTTTAGTGAGCATGACATACTCAAGGAGTGTTGATGTATAGACATTCCAAAAGTACTTAATCGATGTTTGGTGGTTATCAATTTATCAGGTAACCACTTTAATTGTCACTAGTTTATTAACTTTATTTATTGTCTATAGGCGTTGGTACTAAATGTATAGTCTATTTTAAGAAGTTCAAAAAGGAAACACTGACTCCAATTTAAAACGTATAATACGAGAGCGATTACAAGGTGCCGGCCGTCATCGGACTGCAATCGGACTGGCTGAAATTACAACGGGTCTCTTATAATATATCCCGTGCATCACAGGCATGCACACGCATACTGTACCCATACATGTAGTTACACTATTCCCCCCCAAAAAGAAAATTTTGGGTAATAAAAAAAAATAAAAAAAATCTTAATAAACAAACAAGTACAATAAAAATAACTCAACAATCAAAACAATATTACATTTAAGATAAAAACAAAGCATGATAAAGTTCTCACTAAGAATTGTTAAACATGGAAACCAATTAACATAAACATAGGTAAATATAAACTAAGCATAACTTACAGTCACAAACTGTAGTTCTATAAACAATGTCGTTTCACGCTGAGCAATAAAAGTCATGGGACTCAAGCGTCGACATAAGTGGACGACAAGAAATCTGATTGTGTGTTAAAGAATTTCTAAACAACTGTTGATATAAACAAGTGTTTTTAAAGTACACAATTAACTGTAACAATTATTTAAAACTATGATTACTTACTTCCTGCACTTAATATAAAATAAACATTCTTAACATTAAATTATTATAAACTGGCATTGTACTCGATACACCTAACACTTAAACTTAAAATACAATAACTTACAAATTGAAACGAACGGGCTTTATTATCGTTCGGCCGCTACGCGTAGTGCGGCTGAGCGGATTTGCGTTATCCGCTCCTCCTAAGACATTCTGTGTTCTATTACAAGTTCTATTACAAGTTTGCGTAGACGATGCCGTAGCCTTAATATTAGTGTTAGGGTTAGTAGAATATTCACTAGTATAAGCGGGTTTTAACCTATCTATAGATATATTAACGTTATCTCTAGGCATTTGAATTGAATAAAACTTATCATTCCTACTTAACACTTTAAAAGGACCCTCATACGGTGGTTGTAAAGACTTCCGTACGAGGTCGCTTCGGATAAAAACATGACTACAGCTACTTAAATCAGAATGTACAAATACTGTGCGCGCATCCTTATGTGACGTAAGTTTTGGCTTTAACTCATTTATTAATTTACGTAAATGTTCGACATATTCACTATAATTCAAAATAGTCAGATTTTTTTCATCAAAAAATTCTCCTGGTAACCGTAATTTTTGACCATACGTCATTTCAGCTGCGCTGACACTAGTATCAGACCGCGGCACTGTTCGTAGTCCTAACAAAACGATAGGTAACTCTTCAACCCACGTTTTAGAATCTAACCTGGCCATGAGCGCTGCCTTTAAGGATCTGTGCCATCTCTCAACCAACCCATTACTTTGAGGGTGGTAGGGCGTGGTACGGGTCTTATGTACGCCTAAGTACTTCATCAACTGTTGAAAAACATTACTTTCAAATTGCCTGCCTTGGTCGCTCGTAAGCTGAACAGGGCAGCCAAATCGTGAAACCCAACCTTCAAATATTACTTTTGACACGGTTTCAGCAAAAATATCCTTTACTGGAAATGCTTCCGGCCAACCTGTTTGTCGATCTATTATAGTAACAAGGTATTTATAATCCTGTATGGAAATCGGAAGGGGGCCTACTATATCAACATGTATATGCGTGAAACGTTCTGCCAACGGAAAATTACCTAAAGATGACTTAACGTGTCTATGTACTTTAGCACGTTGACAAGGTATGCAAATTTTCGCCCAATTGCCAACATCTTGATTCATGTTAACCCAAAAGAATCGATCCTGTAGAAGCTTACGCGAGGAACGGATTCCGGGGTGACTAAGATTATGAATGTATTCAAAAGCTATCCGTCTAAATGGTTCGGGTAAATAAGGTCTAGCCTTATCAGTAGACATTTCGCACCAAACAGGTAAATCGCATCCGGGTAATAATATTTTCTTAATATTCCATTTATTACTCGGATCATTTCGCAACTTAGTTAAAGTTTCATCGGTTGTCTGCGCTTTGCTTATAGCTGAATAATCTAATTCCGTCGAGCAACTTACGGCATCGACTCGTGATAACGCGTCCGCTACTACATTGTTGTCCCCAACTACGTGGTTAATGCTCGTAGTGAACTCGCTAATGAAGAGCAATTGTCTAACACGTCTTGGTAATTCACTATCACTACCGATTTTCGAAAAAGCGAAAGTTAAAGGTTTGTGGTCTGTGTAAATTACTAAGTTTTGACCTTCTATCATATTGCGAAAATACTTTACGGCAAGGTAAATTGCTAATAACTCCCTATCGTAAGTACTATATTTCTGTTGGGCAGGTGTCATTTTTCTAGAAAAATATCCTAGTGGCGTCCATGCGTTGTTAACTCGCTGTTGCAAGACTGCGCCCACACTTGTATTCGACGCGTCCGTCATAAGTGCGAACGGAGTGTCGGGCTTAGGGTGTGATAAGGTAACTGCGCGCTGTAAACTATTTTTACATTGAATAAACGAATCGTTCGACTTATCAGTCCAGTTAATTTTAGTTTTATCCTTTTTCTTTGAAACTTGTAAAAACTTGTTTAATTCCATTTGATGTTCTATGGCATTAGGTACGTGTAATCTATAAAAATTAACCATACCTAAAAATCGTCTAAGTTGGTCAATAGTTTCAGGCCTAGGAAAGTTGGAAATAGCATCAACTTTTTCTTTTAAAGGACGAATACCTTCAGCCGAAACTTCGAATCCTAAAAAATCGACTTTACTCTGGCCGAACGAGCATTTATTCAAGTTTATGGTCAAACCGAATTTATTTAATCGCTCGAACACTAAATTTAAATGCTTTTTATGTGTAACACTATCAGAACTTGAAATTAATAAATCATCAACGTAACAATAAACAAAATCTAAACCTTCTAAAACAGTGTGATTCATAAACCGTTGAAAAGTTTGCGCTGCGTTTCGCAAACCAAATGTCATACGCGGGAATTCAAACAAGCCGAAAGGTGTTATTATGGCAGTCTTCTCCACATCCTCAGGGGCGACCAGTATAAAATGATACGCACGGTTAATATCTAGCCGAGTGAATACAGTTTTACCTTCTAATAAATATGTAAAGTCGTGTAGTCTCGGTATCGGATATCTATCCGGCTTAGTGATAGCATTAAGTGCTCTATAATCGCCACAAGGTCGTAACTGGCCATCTTTTTAGGCACAACGTGGAGAGGACTAGCCCAGGCACTTTTCGACGGTCTACAAATCCCTAACTGTTGCATTACCCTAAATTCTTCCTTTACTTTTGCGTAACGATGAGGTGGAAGCGGTCTTGCTTTCGCGTGCACGGGCGCGCCACTAGTTTCAATATAGTGAAAAACAGAATGTTTAGGCGGCTCTTTAAAAGACACGGGTTTAGTGATATCAGGATACTTTGCCAAAATATCATAAAAAGGATGACAATCGTCTATAGTATTAATTGAGTGTTCCTTAGTACACACAACAGATGCTGACACATTTATCTTTGTAAGGTCATCAACTAATCTGCATGCATTAACATCAACTAACAACTTATAATGTGACAAAAAATCTGCACCCAATATATGTTGTTTAACATCTGCAATTATAAAAGTCCACTGAAAGTCTCTTCTTAAACCTAAATTTATATTCAAAGTCTTAATACCGAAAGTCTTAATTTGTGTGCCGTTTGCCGCGTATAAACTATAATCCGAAAACTGTTTATTATAAGTCGTTAAATGCACTTTACTACGCGACAAAACGGAAACGTTTGCACCAGTGTCCACTAGAAACTTTAAATTATTACACTTATCTGTAACACATAAGCGGTGATTAGCGACGCCTATGCAGTTTCCCACCGCTTCTTGCTGCATGGCGCTCAGTTTTCCTGAACGAGGGACGTCGCTGAAGGAGGTGCACCTTTCCACGCGCATGGTTGTACGCACTTGTGCGCGTTATCTCTGTATTTATAGTGGTAATAGCACATCCAATTTTCTTTATCACGCGGTGCAGCACGCTGGGGGGTCCCGCCGCGCAAATTTCGCGAGCGGGAACGCGTTTGGTTTTTCCATCGACCCGGTGTTCTTGATCTTCCTCTCAAGGTCAATTTATCCAGCCGTTGATTAATTTTCGCAATTTCTGCGATTAATGAGGCGTCACTGGATGATTGTCCGCTGTTTTCCACGGCAGCAACTGTGATTGGCCTTATGGATTCCATCACTTTATCGGCGACGGTGGCCAGGGTATTAAGATCTTTGGTATCTGTTACTACTAGGACTGCACGCACTGAAGAAGGCAAATGGTTTTGCCACAGAATATTTAAGGTATCATTAGTTATTTTATCGCGCGCTAACTCGCGCATCCGCCGAAGTAGTTGCGATGGCTTTTGATCGCCCAAATCCATTTCTCCGATCAATTTTTGTATCTGTCGCGATTCTGACTCTTCGTATATGGCTAAAAGAGTGGATTTTAGTGCATCATATTTACCGGTTTCCGGAGGATTTATTAAGAGGTCCGTAATCTGTTGTATCACCTGTTTCCCTAATTTGGAGACAACCAGGTGAAATTTCGCAACATCTGCTAATTTTTTATTGTAAAGCACCGATTCTATTTGTATGAACCATATGCGTGGTTGATCCTCCCAAAAGTCTGGAATGCGGGACGACACAGTCACTTGTCCTAACTCAGATAAATTCGTATTTTCGCCGGCCACTGGATTCGCTACTGTCGCCGGTTCATCCATTTTTAATTAACTAATATACTGAGACCGAAAATTATTGAAAAAAAAGAAATGTTCTACGACACGGCACTAAAAACGTCGAAAAGTCACCAATTTGGTGGTTATCAATTTATCAGGTAACCACTTTAATTGTCACTAGTTTATTAACTTTATTTATTGTCTATAGGCGTTGTCACTAAATGTATAGTCTATTTTAAGAAGTTCAAAAAGGAAACACTGACTCCAATTTAAAACGTATAATACGAGAGCGATTACAAGGTGCCGGCCGTCATCGGACTGCAATCGGACTGGCTGAAATTACAACGGGTCTCTTATAATATATCCCGTGCATCACAGGCATGCACACGCATACTGTACCCATACATGTAGTTACAGATGCTTTTAATTTAAGCCAAAAGAGAAGGCTTCATTTTGTTTAAAATATGTTGTGGTGATGTTATTTGATTAAAGCTAATTATATTTTTTTGGTACTTAGGTACATTGTTTGTTTCATCACTACATAGTATAAAACAAAGTCGCTTTCCGCTGTCTGTCCCTATGTATGCTTAGATCTTTAAAACTACGCAATGGATTTCGATGCGGTTTTTTTAATAGATAGAGTGATTCAAGAGAAAGTTTTATATGTATAATACATGGTACCGAATACCACTTTACACCGAAGCGAAGCGAGGGCGGGTCGCTAGTTTTTATATAAATGATAAAATATCAGTATCGTTTCGTATCCGAATCTGTCTGAGAAAGGTATCGTGCGCTTCATCATTTATTTCCTTTGCCGCTATATTGGTAGCCCTGGGGCCTTACCCAAAGTAACAATTCAAAAACGATAACGAAGTTCGAAAGAAATTCAAGGTATAGGATTGGCGGATTGGTATAAGCTGCGCTAAATCACGTGGTCTTGCCGCAAGTTGATTGGAGCATAAAGACGATAGCGAATATATTTGTCGTTTCGCCACATAACGATGTTACTTTGGCTACAGGCCCTGTTTTTCAAGAAGGCGCGAACGCGTTAGAGAGAACATTATTGAAAATCATTTTTCTTTCAAAATTTCGTAATGTTTTGGGCAACCAGTACAACCACGCGGGCGAAACCGCGTGCGGCTGTTAGTATACGATAAAATACAGTATAGGTTTTTTTTTGGTAGGTCTTGCCCCCCCAATTAAAAACTTGAAATTACGCCCATGAAAATGGACTGTCGTATGAAAACTGTTTTAGTTCCAAAGAGAATCACCGGAACAGAAAAGATTGGCACACTATATGGTATGTTTTTTTGCGTTCCCCAGTTTACGGGAAAGTTGAATGTATTGTTTCACGAATTTTGTTGCGTATATATATTAATGAGTTATCGTTTTTTTCTTATTTTACCTGATTTTGATTATATTTTAATTTAAATAACTATTAATGTCAGAAAGAAAAGAAAATGTTGAAAAAGTAGCATTTTCATGAAAAAGTTGAAATTAATAGTTCAAATTAATTAAGAAGTTAGTACCTATGTACTGAATTTTCATTCTCTAGATGCAAAAACAAACTTGAACAAACTTTTCAACTTGACAGTTATTGTACATTTTTATAGGTAAGTACAACAAAAATAGCGAAGTATGGATAAAAACCTACGGTTGAACTTGAACTACAAGTCATATATATATATATCCTTAAAGTAGTAATTTAGAAATAAAACCTTAAATAACAAGATTATTTACATAACGTAACTACACCAATAGCTGACAGTGTACCTAAACCTGACACTTTCGGATACAATTCATTTATCAAGACATTCAATCGTCGGATAAATAGCGGGGTAAATTTATTTAACCAGTAGCAACACTTTTCCTGATATGGCAACACTGACCAACATTTTAATTCTTATTTCTTAGCCACTCAATGGTTCCTTGCCTCCCAGAGGCAAGTATTTTTACCCGCCCCAATGGTTCCTTGCCTCCTGGAAGCAAACTGACAGCTAATTAAAATACTTTAATTAATTATGTCAAATCACTCTCTGTTCCTATCCAACTTATACCAATCTTAATCTAGACACCTTATTTTAATCGTAGAACAAGAAATTAGTCCAATTTAATAAAAAATTGGCGGATTATATTCGATTGAAGTTCGCCGACTTGCTTGCCTCCAGGAGGCAAGGAACCATTGCGTGATTTAGGCAATGTTAGCTAAGTATGGAAAAATATAATATAAAAATATAATTAAATATATTGTACTAAATCTGTTGTAATACATTAATATATACTTGTTATGCCCTCAATACCCATAAAAAGTATATATTAAAAATTGATCTACTTACAAAAAAGAAGTCGATACGAAATCGATCCATACTTTTGTAGCCCGTAAGGGTGACTCTTTACTTACATTTTTATATCTTTAATTAAACAATATTTTTCTAAAAGAGAGTTATCTTTTTTTTACTTTTATCTATTAACAACATTGTAAACTATTACTTAAACACAAATTGGTCTGTAATAATTATTTATTTATTAGTATTTATTGCATGTTTTAAAAAGAAATCGTTAAAACATTTCCTTTTCTGCAACTTCAACTCGCTGTTTCTAATTAAATCGTAATAAAAATCCATCTACAAATCATACAATCTTATTTCAAATTTAACTAGCATTATAAATCAATAATTAGTTTTTATTAAATCCTTCTAGTTTTTGAGTAAAACTTAATTTAAAACCGAGCGAGCGAAGCGGAGCGGAGCGGAGCTGTGCTGATGAACCATTGCCCCGTAAGCATATTTAAGCGTGCGTAACCATTGAGTGGATAAATGATTCTAATGAATGAAAGCCGGACATGTCTGTCAGACATTGGTGCATGAGGTGTCAGCTATTGGTAATGGGCATAATTATCTTATTTTTTTAATCATACCCTCACCAAAACTACTAGTGGTCGGGGAACGTATCAGATATCTTTTCGACAAACCCTTATGTATAAAAAAAGAGTAAAATAACATTATTTCCTATTGCTAATATGTTTTCCTTTTTGTGTCAGGTACTAGAACTGTCAATGTCAGCAACTGGTGCAAAGTTTTTTTGCCGTGTCAGGCTTAGGAACATATAAGTACGAATAAAAAATGATGTTGCACGAGCTGGTATTATTTATTTGTAGATTTCTAACCCAAAAAAGAGGTAGAACATGAGTTTCTTAATATGTTAATACAATTGAACTAACTTTAATATGTCTATATTTCAAATAAGAGATTTTAAAGTTTATTGAATGTCTAAATGTGTTTGCTATTGGTACAGTTACGTTATTTATTTACATTTTTAAAATTTTATTTTGTTTTGCGTAGGCTGACAAACGTCCAAGGTATTGTTATTAAAAAAAAAAGGAAAAGTTTCGCTAGCGCCATCTCTTGCACCTATTTGAAATAAGCTTACGATACCTTTAGGAAAATTCCTCATTGACTAGTATCAATTATCCCAAGAGACTCAAGCGACCACACATCATTGAATTATAGATGGAAAATAAAGAATAGAAAGGCACTCGGTGGAGTGCTGCTCCTACAACACAAATAACATACATCACATCTGCTTATAGTCAACTAGACTGATCGCAAATAAACTCAGAAGAAAAAAAAAAACCTGTTTCTTGTCCGCCCGGTCTATATGTACACAGCGCATAAGTATTGGATAAATTCGACGCTTCTCGTAACGACTCCGTAGCTCAGATAGCTGGTTGCGAGATAGGTTGATTTTTTCTAAATACAAAATTTTCAATTTTTCAATGTCACAATCTGTTACAATGCAAATTGTTTGGTTTGTATTTTACCCATGTATGTTTTTTACAGACATGTTCAGGCAAAGATGTTACCCTTCACGTCTCTCCAACTAACTCAGCCATATTTCTGTATCAGAAATTTGGTTTCAAGGTAAGAAAACAAAAAAAAATTTTTTTATAATGGTTTATTGATAAATCCTTCAGATACCAAATGATCATAGATCTTTCTAGTTTTATTAACATCAATTTTAATTATTCTGCGAGCATCTAGAAGTCGTAAGAAACCCATTTTATTATGTTCTTGTATAAGTTGCTCCTTAATTTCTACATAGTTTCTTGGAACTAAACGAAGATTGGAGCACAAATTTTTTTCAGATACAGATAAAAGGTGAAATCCTGGCAAATCAACTATATCCAATGGCATACATGTCCTTTTAACTTTCTTTATTTGGTTATCTTTACCAAACGGTATCCTCATGTACTTCACTGGTGAATTATGGTAGAGGGATTTCATCATAACAATTGAAGCATGCTGTTGTTCTTTTACCATCAAAATGTTTTCTCTCTTCAACTGTTTGTATAACCGTGCAGCAAAAAGTGTTTTTATCCCATTTTTCCGGTACTCGCACAGTCTTAAAACCCTTTGCACAAGTTCGCACTCAAGATTTAGACCTTCCATAAATGCGTCAAATTGCATGCCAGTCATAAACTGCATGAAGGAAAGTAACCTATCACATTTAACTGAAGTAAGAGTGTTGTCAAATTTCTGCAGCCAGGAAACCAGCTTGCTTGGCATTATAAGACCATGATTTTGTATAATCTTATATCTTCTTTGTCGTTCCTTTAACCTTGTGTTTAAAGAATTGGCTAATGCTATCTTTAAAGAATCTAAACATTCATCTTCATCATCAGAACAATTATCTTCAATACTGAATATGCTCTCTGCATTATGATCGTAACTAAGTTCAAATTCAGATCTGTGTGCATTATAACCAGCCAAATGATGATCTCCTTGATTGTTTCGAGGTGGGTTATTACTTACATCCAAACTAAACAGATAGGGTATCACAGGTTTTGGAAACAGGGACTGTTCTGTCTCAGGAAGCAGCTTCAACTCTTCATACTGTACATTTTCTATGTAATACTTTTTATAATGCTCCTGGCATTCTAATTTTGACCGTGTGTGTACATTTTTAGAAATTTCTTCCCAATTCCCGTAGCCATAAGTGGATAGTGCAGAAAGTAGCTTACACTCTTCTCTTGCAGACCAATTACAGTTGTCAAAGAGAGGAAAGTCATTTCGTCTTACTGCGTACTTGTGGTAATTTTTGTGATCGTTGATTTCTCGTCCCGATGCAAAACAAGATGTGCACAAGAACGTGTCGCACTCGCAACACTCGATGAAGGGCTCGTGAACTAACTCTGAACACGCAGCACACTTTGTCTGCAATACATCACTGGACATTTTTCTGCTTTCAGGTCGAAGAACTCGTTCAAGACTTCTACGAGAAATATTACGATATCGAGTACAAAGGCTGTCGACACGCACTATTTTTAAGATTAATTAGATGATTATAATTATGATACATCCAAAGACTTTTCATTTCTCATTCCAACAAACACAATTATTTAGCTCAATAACAAACAAAATCGCGAAGCGAATTAATTTTACGACAGTATGCTGTGACAGTATGTAATACCATAGATATACGTATGTAACGAAAGGAGCAGAGCAGCCACAGAGCAGCGTGCGATGCGAGATGACAGCAGACAGAATAGCAGCAAACGGATGACAAATGACAACACAGACAGTGTTACCAACTCGGATTTTCAAAGGGATCTAGATAACATCTGAAAAAGAGCAAAAAAAGAGCTAGATTTTTTCAGAAAAAAGAGCTAAATTATAATAATCTGCTATTTATTAAAAAAACATGCACTGCCGCCGCTTTCAGCTGTTTTTTTTTTTCTTATTATATGATTTAATAAATCACCTTTTTTAGGATTAACCTCGCATTTGCAGTAGGTACAAAACGCTTTGGTGGGGTCTGTTTTAACTGCTTGAAGCCAACCTTGAAATTCTAGTACAGACAGCCATTCTTGTCTGAACTTCTGTGTATAGGGCTGCTTACTTTGCGCCATCTTACTATGATTTATTAAACAATTCACGAAGGGTCTAAAATAATAACAAATGTTTAGAAGCGACCGTTTAACACTGCGTGCGGCTACGAACTTACCACTGACAATGAATGAGTAACTCACTATGTTATTTAACAATAATACTACTTTATCAGCAGCCGAGGCCGATACATTACATTTAGAAAATTAGGAAAATTATCGGATAATACCCCCTTTTTAATATTCTATATATTATATGGATAATACCCAACCATAAACCATTATAGAATAGCCATAGACCGGATAGACCGACTATAGACAATGTAGGTACATTTTGGCTCTGGAAACAAGTATTTTGAGCTAAAAAATAATACAAAAGGGTTTATACATAGTGTACATAGAAAAAAAGTTAAAATTGTAGAAAAGTAGAGCTAAAGAGCTAGTTTTTTTGGAGCTATACATTTGAAAATAGAGTTAAATTTAGCTCTAAAAGAGCTAAATTAGCAACACTGAACACAGATCACTTTAAATATATAATTTAAATTATGTAGCAAGGAATTACCGTACCAATTAATGAGCGATTTTCTGAGAGGCCATTTAAAAAAAAAAAGCTTCCAATGGGTGATTTTCTGAAAGCTCAGCCACTAGATGGCGCTGTCCCACCTATGCAGTTAGAAGGAACGGAACGTTATAAATTTTACTTTGACGCGACTTTTTTACGTAAAACGGAACGTCAGACAGATGTTATTTATTTACCTAAATCTTTAAATTTACCTATTTCGTTTCTGTTCCTCACAGTAGTACTTATTTAATATATTATTAGTTTCCTTTGGGTTGTTAAAAAGTAATTAATTTAAATATGTTTCATACCAAAATATACCATAGACATGTACATACTTATTCAACGCCATCTAGTGAAGCAATTGGAAGCTTTTTTTTAAATGGCCTCTCAGAAAATCGCTCATTGCTTCACTAGATGGCGTTGAATAAGTATGTACATGTCTATGGTATATTTTGGTATGAAACATATTTAAATTAATTACTTTTTAACAACCCAAAGGAAACTAATAATATATTAAATAAGTACTACTGTGAGGAACAGAAACGAAATAGGTAAATTTAAAGATTTAGGTAAATAAATAACATCTGTCTGACGTTCCGTTTTACGTAAAAAAGTCGCGTCAAAGTAAAATTTATAACGTTCCGTTCCTTCTAACTGCATAGGTGGGACAGCGCCATCTAGTGACTGAGCTTTCAGAAAATCGCCCATTAACGTACCAATGGCCGCATTCAGCAGAACCAGGAAGCTCGACTTAATACTGAGGTAACTGGAGAGTGCAGTATGAACGTCTTCCGTCTCACCTACACTTTAAAAAATACGTATGGTCATATGCAAAAAGCTTAGACTAAATACTGAGGTAACTGGAGAGTGCAGTACGAACAATTTTTTGAATACCACAAATAACACAGTGGCTGTCTTCCGTCTCACCTACACTTTAAAAAAATACGTATGGTCATATGAGACAACTGACAGCCACTACCTGCCACTACATACATAAATGTCAAATTTGCTGGCGACACTTTTTTATTCAGGGTGAGAGCTCCAGTTACCTCAGAGTATTAAGTCAAACTTCATGGTCATATGAGACAACTGACAGCCACTACATACTAAATGTCAAATTTGCTGGTGTTCACTTTTTTACAAGGAATTTATAATAGAACAGGAAGGTGCACTGCTGCTAAAAAACGGTCCTAATGAGATAGTAAGAACGAGGTCAGTTTATCTCACTCCATCCCATTACGGCGGCCACGAACATGCGCGACGGGCGGCGGGCGGCGACGAGCGAATTGCGAACTTGACACAACGAAGACGGAAAACGTCAGAAAACGTCATTCGGCTTGTAATGTTGCTACTTTAACATTCTGAAATCTATCATTCAAATTCTTTTCTAGGATAAGCCATAAAAAACTTAAACGACCTGATACATTTTTATGCTTAATACGGTAATACCTACATTAATATGCGATGTTTTCTATTGACTAAAAGTAATACGAAGCGGAAATTTTACGAAATTTAATTTTTATAACGAAAGTTGTGAACCATAAATCTACTAAACCTTTTATTTAAGAGTGCTGGCAATTTCAGAGAAAGGGACACCCTCACCTCGTTCTTACGGTCTCAGCTGGACCGTTGACATTTTGTATTGAAATATAAACCTTATCTCTTAAGATTAAAGTGTATTTTTAAATACACAAAAATACGGAGTGCACCTTCCTGTTGTACGTAGTACTTATAAATTCCTTGCTTTTTTATTCAGGGTGAGAACTCCAGTTACCTCAGTATTACGTCGAGCTTCATGAGCAGAACAATGTAAAGTCCGTTCGGTTAGATAGTGTCGGTACCCGCATGGCATTGTGGCTCTTGCTATAAAATCCTTACTAATGCAGATATAACTAATACGCTAATACACACAAGTTGGGTACCAAAGTCAATTAATTATGAAAATTTGGATATTTTTATATAAAAGGAATTTAAGTAAGTGATTTACAAATAAAAGGGCGACACTATCTAAGCGAATGGACAATACTCAGAGAGCAGAACACATCGATTACAAATTATCTGCTGAATGCACACAAAAACGCGATGACTGACAGTGATTAACAACAATCGGACGATGTGTGGGTCATCAGCTTCCTCATAAGACATAGAGAAATTCTAAGCATGCACTGTTTTGATGCAAAATTGATGCAATCAAACGTGTCAGTAATAATATTAGTGCAACCACAAGTTCGTTACTATGAGTTGTTTTTTGTGTGTTAGCTGGAGAAATGTGTCACCAGCTTACACATGCCGTTAAGGAAAACCAGTGAGATTAGGGTTTTAGACTATAGTCCAAAAGTTAATGCACAATTGGTGCAATTAGAACCAGAAAAACTAACCGTCACACTCTAATACTGTTGAAACTACGATCATAAAAGTGTGTGCGAGCTGGAGTACCGTGTCTCCGGCTTGCACATCTGTATCTTCGTAATTATATAAGGTACGATGATGTGTTATACCTCAAAAGTTGCTGCAAAATTGATGCAATAAGAACCAAATTTATCAAATCTTTAGGTAAAATAGTTTTGGAGCTACGAACCGATAAGTATGTGTAAGCTGGTGACACGTAACACGGGCTGACACATAGTGAATCACTGTAACTGTATAAGTAAGAGTTTCGTATTATATATCAAAAAAAACCTTATAGTTGGTGCAAACACGAGGCATAATTTCAAATCTCTGGGAGTCTTAGTTTCAAAATTATAGACAAAAAACTGTTTTCCCGCCAAAAAATTCAAAATAATGGTCTTGGACGCAGCTAAGTGCGGCGTTGCCGTTCCGTGCGCTACACTGTTGCAAACGAGTTTAAACTTAAGAGCTGGTGTTATTAAGAGTCACTTTAATTGCGCTTTCGATCGTTTTCATTTCTGTTCTGAAAATTTTAGGCCAGGAGCCGTCTGATATAAGTACGCTGATTCCTAACCTTTTTATGAGAAACAGATAGTTTCATTACAAGTAATTTTTTTATTTTGGCGTTAGAAACTTCACACTCGTTTGTTGATAAAGCAAAGAAATAATTAGATTTGGCACAATAATAAACATAGAGGAATGCAGAAAGGTAAAATTTATGTAGGTACCTATAAAACCTACTAGAGTGTGTGTCAGATAACTCTGCACGTGCCTGGCGCGTTTTTGGCGCTAGTTACAGTGCATTTTTTTGTTCTAATGTTATAGAAAAGATTAGTTTTCGATTTTTACCGCGCGCAGACTTATCTGACGAGCACTCTACGTATTTATTACAGAGAGAAGGCTTCATTCATAGAACGGTGCGAAATGATTACACTACTACCAGTCTACTTACTAGATCGCGTTTGACATTGGCGAAAATGCCGCCGATGTCCAGACAGTTGTAATACTGTAAGGGTTGTCACGCGTATAGTTGTACGAAGTCTTACTTCGCCGAAAAAAAGGAGTTACATTTTATACATCTTGCTTGACTAACTTACTAAAAAGGTATATAGATATGGCGAAGTTCACAGGTTTATATTGTGACTAGCCTTCCGCCCGCGGTTTCGACCGCGTGGACTGCACGAGAACGAGACGTTATCCTATGGGAATAATATGATGGCGGCCAACTTTTTTGTTTGTGGGCCGATTTTGATGAAACTTGGTTTTCAGTACTATTTTGACAAGAAAACTGCAACGCAATGATAAAATTTTTGAAAAATCCAAGATGGCGGCCAACTTTTTTGTTTATCGGCCGATTTTGATGAAACTCAGTTTTTGGTACTATTTTGACAAGAAAACAGCAACACAATGTTAAAATAATTAAAAATCCAAGATGGCGGCCAACTTTTTTGTTACTTGGCCGTTTTCGATGAAACTCGGATTCTGGTACTATTTTGACAAGAAAACAGCAACGCAATGATAAAAATATTAGAAATCCAAGATGGCGGCCAACTTTTTTGTTTGTTGGCCGATTTTGATGAAACTCAGTTTTTGGTACTATTTTGACGAGAAAACTGCAACGCAATGATAACATTTTTGAAAATTCCAAGATGGCGGCCAAGTTTTTTGTTAGTGGGCTGATTCTGATGAAACTCGGTTTCTGGTACTATTTTGACAAAAAAACAGCAACGCAATGTAAAACATATTAAAAATCCAAGATAGCGGCCAACTTTGTTGTTTGTGGGCCGATTTTGATGAAACTCGGTTTTTGGTTTTATTTTGACAAGAAAATAGCAACGCAATGTCAAAAATGTAAAAAAATTAAAGATGGCGCCCAAATTTTTGTTTGTTATCCGATTTTGATGAAACTCGGTTTCTGGTACTATTTTGACAAGAAAACAGCAAAGCAATTTTAAAAATGTAAGAAATCCAAGATGGCGGCCAACTTTTTTGTTTGTGGACCGATTTTGATGAAATTCGGTTTTTGGTACTATTTGGATAAGAAGATAGCAACGCAATGTCAAAAATGTAAAAAATGAAAGATGGCGCCCAAATTTTTGTTTGTTGGCCGATTTTGATGAAACTCGGTTTTTGGTACAATTTTGACCAGAAAACAGTAACGCAATGTTAAAATTATTAAAAATCCAAGATAGCGGCCAATTTTTTTGTTTGTGGGACGATTTTGATGAAACTCGGTTTTTGGTGCTATTTTGACAAGAAATAAGAAACGCAATGTTAAAATTGACTAATTAAAATAAAATATAAGCATGTAAAATAATAAATTTTGAGACTTCCTGCCCCGATTTTTTTTTCCACAATACCTTCGGGGTCCTAAAACATCTACCTTCACATTTTAAGACAACCCTTCCGTACTAACGTAAATACCTATACAGGTGTCGGTATCGCTCAACTTCAAGGGCCTACTGTATGGAAAAGTTGCTGTTTTCTTGTCAAAATACTACCAAATACCTAGTTTCATCAAAATCGTGCATATTTATTTAGTTAATCTTTATTGCAAAATATATAACACATGGCGGACTCAATGCTGATATGCATTCTCTTCCAGTCAACTGGAAAGGGTGTCAGGAAGAAAATGAACAGCAGCAATAAAAAAATTGACAGTTAAAAGAAAACAGAACGAACTAATTAAATGCAAAAAAAAAATACTAAAATTAAATAACAAATGAAAATTTGTAAATGCTTATAATATATGAGTATTAAAAGGTATACATACTAAAGTAGCAATAACATGATATATAATTTATACATACACATATTATACATACAACTATAAATAAATAACACATAAAGTCAGAACAGATCTATCACGATAAGTGTAATCAGCTCGAGTAATGTTCGCGGACCATTTTCTTGAACACGCACTTACTTGGGGCACTGCGGATATTTTAAGGGCAAATCGTTCCAAAGTTGTACAGGCGAAAAAGAAAATGATTGGGAGACGAAGCCAGAAGAGTGGGATGGTGTTTTCAGGAGAAAGTTGTCACTAGAGCGAAGGCTACGTTCATTAGAGTCGCCCAGAAACTGAAATCTGGATTTCAATTAATCTGGGGTAAGTGGATCTAATAGAATATTGAAGAGCATGCAGACAACTCTAACGTTCCTACGCTCGCGAATAGGGAGCCAATTGAGCTGCTGACGGTGTTGAGAGATATCGTATTTACGTAATCGGTATATGAAACGAATACAGTTTTTAAGGAAACGATCCAACTTACTGAGAAGGTTTTTTTCTTTTGAGGTAGGTACTACAGACATCAGCGTAGACAATTATAGGTAAGACAACCGTCTGTATTGGAGCAATCTTGATACTGGTAGGCAGAAAGAACTTAAACCTATAGAGAGATCTAATTGCATTAGTGGCTCTGAGACATGCTTGTTCGATATGATCTTTCCAAGAGAGGCAGGCATCGATATAGTCAAACCCAAGTCCTTCACTTGTTGTGAGTAGGATGTTATCACGCCGTTAAATACCAAATTGTAGAAACTATTCCAGTTTACGCATGACAGCTGTCGAGAACTACCCTACCAGCAATTAAAGATTGACATTTAGGCGCGTTAACTGATATGCCATAATTAGGCGACCACACAGAAATCTTCATCAAATCACAGTTGATTAGCGCGACAACATTATTTAAACTGTGGATATTATGTTGCGCATAAAGATGTAGATCGTCGGCATAGAGATGGAAAGAAGAGGAGAAATGAGAGGTCAGAGAGTTGATAAACAAGGAAAAGAGAAGAGGGGAGAGTACACCCCCTTGTGGAACGCCAGCCTCCAAGTCGAGCCAGTCAGACAGCGTCCGATCTACTCGCACGGCTTGCTGGCAATCGCCAAGATAGGAAGATAACCAAGTAGGTGCCATAGAAGGAATACCTAACCGACCGAGCATAGCTAGGAGAATTTCGTGACTAACGGCATTAAATGCGCTGGAAAATTTATTAAAATTAGGACAGTTAATAATTGCTTAGCAGACCCAAAAACCCATTACATGACACCAATATCACAAAATACAAAAAAAAACGCAGCTGCCATTGTAGTATAGCCGTATTTAGACTTGCACCGTAACTTACTGTTACGCTCTGCAACATGACGTATGTCGCTGATGACCTACTAATTAGTATAGTTAAATATAATGTATTTTAATTAAATCGGGCTCTTGTATTGTAACCTTCGACAATACAACATGTTACTACAAACAACTGGTTTTACTTGATACGCACCCAACTTCCATCTACTTCAACATATTTCATGGCGACCCTGCATTCAACGGATTTGGACTTTTGAAGAAAGAAAAAACCTTTATTTAAGAAGAATGAAGACCAATAAAGAAGAAACACAATTTTGTCGAAAATATTATTTTTAAGAAGATAAAAGAATAAATATCATTTTTGGTAGAAGAAATTATTATCATAGAAGATTCCTGAGACAATATAGAAGATTCCCGAAACATTAAAGAAGAATATGAAGAAAGAAGAAAGAAGCGTACGGGTCAAGGATGGTGTCCAGGGTATAGCCCGGCCCAGTTGGAGCGGAGTCCAGGGATTATCCCGGCCCACGGAGTCCAGGGTATAGCCCGGCCCACTCGTCGAGCAGCCTGCTGCCTGCCGCGCCACGTGCTCCTGCCCGTGCCCTACATCCAGCTGCCTACGTGCCCCGCGCTGCCGACATGTCGTCGCTCCCGGCTTGCCACATCGCTGCGATGCGCTATTGCGTCACTCTTCGATTTATTCACGGTATTTTATTTTATTTGGTAAGCTATTTTTTAATAAGAAATTATGTACCTAGTTGATTTAAAATTAATTATTGCGCTATTTTATTTTAAAATAAGTATTTAAAGTCATAAATTAATAGTATGTTTCAAGTGAGTATAGGTATTGTGTCTCAATTGAATAAGCAATCAAAGTTAGTTTTATTTAATTCTTTATTAATTCAATACTTGGGGATAAGAATTAAGTTATATAATAGTTTTAGTGATCAATGAGCCGTATAAGTATGATATAAGTACTGAATATTTTTTTTTTAAAGTTGATAACGAGTTAAATAAGTAACCAGTAAAATGGCTAAATCAAGTTTCGATATAAAAACGGCAATTGCCTTGTTACCCAACATGACGGGACAAGAGGATGTCACGAAACAATTAATAGACGGAATTAATATGTATAGTTCAATAATTAATGAGGAATCAAAACCATTACTCATAGATTTTGTTCTTAAAACTAGGCTGTCATCTAGCGCCAAGTTAAGATTACAATCCACTTATGCTAGTATTATAGATTTAGTTTTGGACATGCGCAAATTTTTACTCCCTAAGAAGTCGACAGAAGCCCTTCAGACCAAGCTGTTTCGTACTAGACAGGGACGAAGGTCCATAGAATCATTTGGGTCCGAGATTGAGGATCTTTTTGTCAATTTGACTATCTCACAAGCAGATAATGATGATAGCATGTTTGAGTTTTTAAGATCAATGAACGAAAAGACGGCGATTAAGCGATTCGCTGATGGTTTGTCTGACACGAGACTTAGCACTATAATTGCTTCGAGGCAATTTTCATCTTTATCAGAGGCTATAAGAACTGCTGTCGATGAACAAGTCTTGTCCTCAGGGCACGACCAGGTCGCTCACTATTCACAGGTGCGCCGTCCCTATCGTGCTCCTCAGTTTTTCAACAATAGAGGTAAGTATTCCTCGGTAAGGGGACAACATTTTAATCGTGACCAGGGAAACAATTTTTCTCGAAACTATAGCGCTATGAATAGAAATAATATTTCGCAACCAGCTGTGAATAATACAGGTCACAGAGGTAAACGCACTACGCAGTATTTTGCACGGTCAGCGCGAGGTTCGCAGTCCGCCCGCGCCCCGCCCGCCCCGCGGATCCACCAAGTGCAACAAAATGACAATGTAGGTCATAACCATAATTTTAATCACGTTTTTCTGCCTAAATTAAATAACGGTATTTTTAGTTATAATAATACGAGCATAGTTAATTGTAAGATAGGTAACAATTTGATTGATTTATTAGTAGATAGTGGAGCTAGTTTATGCGTTTTGAAATACGAATGGCTTCAAATGTATCCCGAATTATTGCAAAGTATGTTTAAAGAGGAAATCACTATAAAGGGAATTAGTGGAAATTTAGTATCAGAAGGATATATTTATTTAGATTTAAATTTTAATGAATTATTTTTCAAACAAAAGTTTTATATATTTA
Organism: Crambus lathoniellus; assembly: GCA_949710035.1. Taxonomy (NCBI): domain Eukaryota; kingdom Metazoa; phylum Arthropoda; class Insecta; order Lepidoptera; family Crambidae; genus Crambus; species Crambus lathoniellus. The sequence goes on from OX453298.1 coordinate 7,108,722, forward strand.
GGGATTTAACATGTTATGCTGATGGTATTATAGGTCAGAATTTTTTTCAGCGTTACCGAGCTGTAATTAATTATAAGAATAGTTCCTTAACATTATGTAATGATACTTGTACTATAGAGGTACCTATAAATAATAACAATAGTAGTTTTGTCCATATTATTTCGCCACGGTGCGAGATAATCAAATACATACCTACCAGTCAACGCGCAGACTGTGTTACTTTGGCGCAAGAAATACAGAAAGGTGTATTTGTTGCAGGTTTGATATCTAAACCAACCTATGGTCGAATCCCTATACGTATTTTAAATACAAATAATACCGAGATAGAGGTAGACTTTTCAAGTTTAGAATATCATAGTTTAAATTATTTTGACGAATGTAGTTTTGACAAACAAAAAATAAGTGTCGATAGGGTAAAGACTTTATTTAATTTGCTTAACTTAAGTTCATACTTAAGTATGAACTTAATTTAAATAAAGATGAGCAGTTAAGTATTGAGAAGATTTGTGCTAAGTACGCTGACGTTTTTCACTTGCCAGGCGACAAGCTCAGTACTACAAACTTGTTGCAACATTCGATTAAGTTAAAAGATAATACAAGTCCAGTGTACGTCAAGCCTTACAGAATCCCAAACGCGTTGCAAAAGGAGGTTCAAAAACAGATTCAGGAAATGCTCGATAACGACATTATAGAGGAGACCACATCCGAGTGGTCTAGCCCGGTTTTGCTTGTTCCTAAGAAATCTGATAAAAATGGAGAGAAAAAATGGCGATTAGTTGTCGATTATAGACAGTTAAATAACAAGATAGTCGACGACAAGTTTCCATTACCTAACATAGTCGAAATTTTAGATTCTCTGTCAGGAAGTGTATATTTTTCAAAACTTGACCTTTCCCAAAGTTATTACCAACTTTCTTTGGATGAAAATTCTAGAAAATACACCGCTTTTAACCTCGACAAAATGTATCAAATTTCATTAGATAATCGGTCTCGTAAATTCACTGCTTTCACAACAGATAAAATGTACCAAATGAAGCGTTGTCCAATGGGACTTAAGACCAGTCCTAGTGTTTTTTCTAGGCTTATGACTATTGCCATGTCAGGTCTTAATTATAAACAATGCTTTGTTTACTTGGACGATTGCATAGTAATAGGGAATTCTATTTTTGACCATAATAAGAATTTAATAAGTGTTTTAGAGCGTTTTAGAAGTAGTAATCTGAAACTAAATCCATTAAAGTGCGAATTCTTACGGACAGAAATTATGTACTTAGGTCACAAAATAACCTCACAGGGAGTCGAACCTGATCCTGAGAAAATAATTGCTTTGACAAATTATCCAAGACCGGAAAGTACTGACGACGTAAAAAGATTCGTTGCATTTGCTAACTATTATAGACGGTTTATTCATAAATTCGCAGATATAGCTTATCCTTTAAATTACTTATCGAAAAAGAATGTCGAATTTAATTGGACTTCTGAATGCGAAACTGCATTTCTTACATTAAAAGAAGCACTTATAAGTCCACAAGTTTCAGATTACCCAGATTTTTCAGAGAATAACACTTTTATTTTACATACAGACGCATCAAAGATAGGTTTAGGCGCCGTACTGTCTAATAGCAACGGCAAGGTTGTCGCGTACGCTAGTCGTAACTTGAAACCCGCAGAAACGCGATATCCAGTGATAGAGTTAGAGTTGTTAGCGATAGTATGGGCCACTAAACATTTTAGACCATATCTTTATGGCAAAAGGTTTAAAATTATAACAGACCATAAGCCATTAATTTATCTCTTCGGAATGACTGTCCACTTCGGAATCCATCGAGTAGATTGACTAAATTTAGATTATATTTAGAAGAATACGATTTCGACATAGCATATATTCCGGGACGGCAAAATGCAGCTGCAGACGCATTGAGCCGGCTTCCGAGCAATAGTGATGATTTAAAAAATATGAGAGAACACGTTGTATCAGTCACGACGAGAGCACAGACTCGTAAACGTTTAATTAATAATGACAAAAGCCACACAGACTTGACAACTGAGGCTTCCATTAGTTCTAGGTCTGATCAACCGAAAACTGTGGAAATACTGAAAAGACCACGACAATGTATAGAACTAGTGTTGAGTAGTAATTTATATAAGAAGGAAAAAGAGGAAATAATAAGTATTAAAGGTAACTTTGTATATGTGCCTTCTAAGTTTTGCATTTATCTATTATCCCGATCGTTATCTACCGTAGGCGTGTTAGCGAGGGAATTAGAAGAATTTTGCAGAAAACTAAGTATTGATGAACTAGTTATTGTGAAAGATAAAGGAAATCAAATATTTTTAAAGAAGTTTTTAGAACGCAAGTGTGATTATCCTCGTATTTTAGTAACAAAAAATGTTACAAAAGTATACGACTCAGATGAAATTAGAGTCATACTGAATGATTTCCATTTATTACCGACCAGTGGCCATGCTGGCGTGAATAGAATGTTAAATAATATAAAACAATATTATTTTTGGCCAAATATGAGCCGTGACGTCCATGATTATGTTAAAAAGTGCAAGGACTGTCAAATCCAGAAACATACAAATAAAAATACCCATGAACCGATGGTGATTACGACGACTCCGAACACATCGTTCGAGCGTATTAGTTTAGATTTAGTGGGCCCCTTAGATGTAGATAATTTAAATTTTAGTTATATATTAACCATTCAATGCAACTTAACTAAGTTTGTAGAAGCGTATCCTTTAGAAAAGAAAGACTCGGAATCAGTGAGTAGGTCATTTGTGAATAACTTCATATTGCGCTATGGTGTCCCAAAAGAGATCATTACAGATCAGGGAACCGAATTTATGAGTAATGTGTTTACGGATATTTGTAGCTTATTGAAAGTTAAAAAATTAAATTCTACTGCTTACCACCATGAGACTTTGGGAGCACTAGAAAATACACACAAACATCTAGGTGCTTATCTCAGAATAATGTGTAGTAATAACAAATCTGATTGGAGTAGTTGGTTAAGTTATTGGTGTTTTTCTTTTAACACCACAGTTCATACAGAGACACAATACACTCCTCACGAGTTAGTTTTTGGAAAGTTGTGTAATTTACCAACTAATTTGAGTATTTCTGTAGACCCTCTTTATAATTACGATAGTTATCCTAAGGAATTTAAGTATAGGTTGCAAAAAGCACAGATAGATGCTAAGAATAATTTGTTAATAAGTAAGACCAACAGAAAACTAACATATGATAAGAAAATAAATACACTAACATACAAACCTGGTGACTTTTTGTTAATTAAGAATCAAGTTGGCAATAAGTTAGATCCAATTTGGAATGGTCCTTTTTTAGTTATAGAAGAAATTTCGCCAAATGTAAAAATTCTTAAAAATAATAAAGAATATGTAACTCATAAGAATAACACTAAATTGTTTTGAAATTAAGTTGTTTTTTATATAAAAATGTTGTGATATGTTATAAGGACAAAAAAAATGTGTAATTTGTTTTTTTTTTCATTTGTATTTTATTTTGTGTAATTAGGTTCTCAACGATGTACGTCACATTTTTTTTTCTTTTTCTCCGGGGGTAAAGGATGACTTTCGGGGGAGGTGTAGTATAGCCGTATTTAGACTTGCACCGTAACTTACTGTTACGCTCTGCAACATGACGTATGTCGCTGATGACCTACTAATTAGTATAGTTAAATATAATGTATTTTAATTAAATCGGGCTCTTGTATTGTAACCTTCGACAATACAACATGTTACTACAAACATCTGGTTTTACTTGATACGCACCCAACTTCCATCTACTTCAACATATTTCACCATCTTGGATTCCAAAACACATCAAAATCGAGCTTAGCATCCCTAAAAACCCCTTACATGACACCAATACCACAAAATTTAAAAAAAAGCGCGGCCGCCATCTTGGATTCCGAAATGCACATCAAAATCGAGCTAAGCATCCCTAAAAACCACTTACATGACACCAATATCACAGAACTGAAAAAAAAGGCGCGATTGGACATTATTTCTTATTCTACGATTAAAATAAGGTGTCTAGATTAAGATTGGTATAATTTGGATAGGAACAGAGAGTGTTTTGACACAATTAATTAAAGTATTTTAATTAGATGTCAGCTTGCCTCCAGGAGGCAAGAAACCATTGAAGCGGGTAAAAATACTTGCCTCTGGATGATGCCTTGATACAAGGAACCATTGAGTAAATAATATGTTAAAATTTAGGGTTAAAAGCCTATATATAGTATTCGGGAACACTACTTAGAAGCCATGGCCGGTTAAATTCTTATAAAATACATTTCTTAAATTTTAACTAGTGCCATCTCTCGAGAGTTAATGCAAAAGCGTAGCCTGAAAACTGCTCATACGTGCTTATACTAAATTTTAACATATTATTTACTTAATGGTTCCTTGCCTCCCAGAGGCAAGTATTTTTACCCGCTCCAATGGTTTCTTGCCTCCTGGAGGCAAGCTGACATCTAATTAAAATACTTTGATTAATTGTGTCAAATCACTCCCTGTTCCTATCCAAATTATACCAATCTTAATCTAGACACCTTATTTTAATCGTAGAATAAGAAATAATGTCCAATCGCGCTTTTTTTTCAGTTTTGAGATATTGGTGTCATGTAAGTGGTTTTTAGGGATGCTTAGCTCGATTTTGATGTGCGTTTCGGAATCCAAGATGGCGGCCGCGCTTTTTTTTAAATTTTGTGGTATTGGTGTCATGTAAGGGGTTTTTAGGGATGCTAAGCTCGATTTTGATGTGTTTTGGAATCCAAGATGGCAGCTGCGTTTTTTTTGTATTTTGTGATATTGGTGTCATGTAATGGGTTTTTGGGTCTGCTAAGCAATTATTAACTGTCCTAGTTTTAATAGATTTTTCCAACGCATTTAATGCCGTTAGTCACGAAATTCTCCTAGCTATGCTCGGTCGGTTAGGTATTTCTTCTATGGCACCTACTTGGTTATCTTCCTATCTTGGCGATTGCCAGCAAGCCGTGCGAGTAGATCGGACGCTGTCTGACTGGCTCGACTTGGAGGCTGGCGTTCCACAAGGGGGTGTACTCTCCCCTCTTCTCTTTTCCTTGTTTATCAACTCTCTGACCTCTCATTTCTCCTCTTCTTTCCATCTCTATGCCGACGATCTACATCTTTATGCGCAACATAATATCCACAGTTTAAATAATGTTGTCGCGCTAATCAACTGTGATTTGATGAAGATTTCTGTGTGGTCGCCTAATTATGGCATATCAGTTAACGCGCCTAAATGTCAATCTTTAATTGCTGGTAGGGTAGTTCTCGACAGCTGTCATGCGTAAACTGGAATAGTTTCTACAATTTGGTATTTAACGGCGTGATAACATCCTACTCACAACAAGTGAAGGACTTGGGTTTAACTATATCGATGCCTGCCTCTCTTGGAAAGATCATATCGAACAAGCATGTCTCAGAGCCACTAATGCAATTATAGATCTCTCTATAGGTTTAAGTTCTTTCTGCCGACCAGTATCAAGATTGCTCCAATACAGACGGTTGTCTTACCTATAATTGTCTACGCTGATGTCTGTAGTACCAACCTCAAAAGAAAAAAACCTTCTCAGTAAGTTGGATCGTTTCCTTAAAAACTGTATTCGTTTCATAATATCGATTACGTAAATACGATATCTCTCAACGCCGTCAGCAGCTCAATTGGCTCCCTATTCGCGAGCGTAGGAACGTTAGAGTTGTCTGCATGCTCTTCAATATTCTATTAGATCCACTTACCCCAGATTAATTGAAATCCAGATTTCAGTTTCTGGGCGACTCTAATGAACGTAGCCTTCGCTCTAGTTTCTTTTTCGCCTGTACAACTTTGGAACGATTTGCCCTTAAAATATCCGCAGTGCCCCAAGTAAGTGCGTGTTCAAGAAAATGGTCCGCGAACATTAATCGAGCTGATTACACTTATCGTGATAGATCTGTTCTGACTTTATGTGTTATTTATTTATAGTTGTATGTATAATATGTGTATGTATCAATTATATATCATGTTATTGCTACTTTAGTATGTATACCTTTTAATACTCATATATTATAAGCATTTACAAATTTTCATTTGTTATTTAATTTTAGTATTTTTTTTTTTGCATTTAATTAGTTCGTTCTGTTTTCTTTTAACTGTCAATTTTTTTATTGCTGCTGTTCATTTTCTTCCTGACACCCTTTCCAGTTGACTGGAAGAGAATGCATATCAGCATTGAGTCCGCCATGTGTTATATATTTTGCAATAAAGATTAACTAAATAAATATGCACGATTTTGATGAAACTAGGTATTTGGTAGTATTTTGACAAGAAAACAGCAACTTTTCCATACAGTAGGCCCTTGAAGTTGAGCGATACCGACACCTGTATAGGTATTTACGTTAGTACGGAAGGGTTGTCTTAAAATGTGAAGGTAGATGTTTTAGGACCCCGAAGGTATTGTGGAAAAAAAAATCGGGGCAGGAAGTCTCAAAATTTATTATTTTACATGCTTATATTTTATTTTAATTAGTCAATTTTAACATTGCGTTTCTTATTTCTTGTCAAAATAGCACCAAAAACCGAGTTTCATCAAAATCGTCCCACAAACAAAAAAATTGGCCGCCATCTTGGATTTTTAATAATTTTAACATTGCGTTACTGTTTTCTGGTCAAAATTGTACCAAAAACCGAGTTTCATCAAAATCGGCCAACAAACAAAAATTTGGGCGCCATCTTTCATTTTTTACATTTTTGACATTGCGTTGCTATCTTCTTATCCAAATAGTACCAAAAACCGAATTTCATCAAAATCGGTCCACAAACAAAAAAGTTGGCCGCCATCTTGGATTTCTTACATTTTTAAAATTGCTTTGCTGTTTTCTTGTCAAAATAGTACCAGAAACCGAGTTTCATCAAAATCGGATATTAAACAAAAATTTGGGCGCCATCTTTAATTTTTTTACATTTTTGACATTGCGTTGCTATTTTCTTGTCAAAATAAAACCAAAAACCGAGTTTCATCAAAATCGGCCCACAAACAACAAAGTTGGCCGCTATCTTGGATTTTTAATATGTTTTACATTGCGTTGCTGTTTTTTTGTCAAAATAGTACCAGAAACCGAGTTTCATCAAAATTGGTCCAAAAACTTAAAAGTTGGCCGCCATTTTGGATTTTTAATATTTTTAACATTGCGTTGCTGTTCTCTTGACAAAATAGTACCAGAAACCGAGTTTCATCAGAATCAGCCCACTAACAAAAAACTTGGCCGCCATCTTGGAATTTTCAAAAATGTTATCATTGCGTTGCAGTTTTCTCGTCAAAATAGTACCAAAAACTGAGTTTCATCAAAATCGGCCAACAAACAAAAAAGTTGGCCGCCATCTTGGATTTCTAATATTTTTATCATTGCGTTGCTGTTTTCTTGTCAAAATAGTACCAGAATCCGAGTTTCATCGAAAACGGCCAAGTAACAAAAAAGTTGGCCGCCATCTTGGATTTCTAATATTTTTATCATTGCGTTGCTGTTTTCTTGTCAAAATAGTACCAGAATCCGAGTTTCATCGAAAACGGCCAAGTAACAAAAAAGTTGGCCGCCATCTTGGATTTTTAATTATTTTAACATTGTGTTGCTGTTTTCTTGTCAAAATAGTACCAAAAACTGAGTTTCATCAAAATCGGCCGATAAACAAAAAAGTTGGCCGCCATCTTGGATTTTTCAAAAATTTTATCATTGCGTTGCAGTTTTCTTGTCAAAATAGTACTAAAAACCAAGTTTCATCAAAATCGGCCCACAAACAAAAAAGTTGGCCGCCATCATACTATTCCCATAGGATAACGTCTCGTTCTCGTGCAGTCCACGCGGTCGAAACCGCGGGCGGAAGGCTAGTCACAATATAAACCTGTGAACTTCGCCATATCTATATACCTTTTTAGTAAGTTAGTCAAGCAAGATGTATAAAATGTAACTCCTTTTTTTCGGCGAAGTAAGACTTCGTACAACTATACGCGTGACAACCCTTACAGTATTACAACTGTCTGGACATCGGCGGCATTTTCGCCAATGTCAAACGCGATCTAGTAAGTAGACTGGTAGTAGTGTAATCATTTCGCACCGTTCTATGAATGAAGCCTTCTCTCTGTAATAAATACGTAGAGTGCTCGTCAGATAAGTCTGCGCGCGGTAAAAATCGAAAACTAATCTTTTCTATAACATTAGAACAAAAAAATGCACTGTAACTAGCGCCAAAAACGCGCCAGGCACGTGCAGAGTTATCTGACACACACTCTAGTAGGTTTTATAGGTACCTACATAAATTTTACCTTTCTGCATTCCTCTATGTTTATTATTGTGCCAAATCTAATTATTTCTTTGCTTTATCAACAAACGAGTGTGAAGTTTCTAACGCCAAAATAAAAAAATTACTTGTAATGAAACTATCTGTTTCTCATAAAAAGGTTAGGAATCAGCGTACTTATATCAGACGGCTCCTGGCCTAAAATTTTCAGAACAGAAATGAAAACGATCGAAAGCGCAATTAAAGTGACTCTTAATAACACCAGCTCTTAAGTTTAAACTCGTTTGCAACAGTGTAGCGCACGGAACGGCAACGCCGCACTTAGCTGCGTCCAAGACCATTATTTTGAATTTTTTGGCGGGAAAACAGTTTTTTGTCTATAATTTTGAAACTAAGACTCCCAGAGATTTGAAATTATGCCTCGTGTTTGCACCAACTATAAGGTTTTTTTTGATATATAATACGAAACTCTTACTTATACAGTTACAGTGATTCACTATGTGTCAGCCCGTGTTACGTGTCACCAGCTTACACATACTTATCGGTTCGTAGCTCCAAAACTATTTTACCTAAAGATTTGATAAATTTGGTTCTTATTGCATCAATTTTGCAGCAACTTTTGAGGTATAACACATCATCGTACCTTATATAATTACGAAGATACAGATGTGCAAGCCGGAGACACGGTACTCCAGCTCGCACACACTTTTATGATCGTAGTTTCAACAGTATTAGAGTGTGACGGTTAGTTTTTCTGGTTCTAATTGCACCAATTGTGCATTAACTTTTGGACTATAGTCTAAAACCCTAATCTCACTGGTTTTCCTTAACGGCATGTGTAAGCTGGTGACACATTTCTCCAGCTAACACACAAAAAACAACTCATAGTAACGAATTTGTGGTTGCACTAATATTATTACTGACACGTTTGATTGCATCAATTTTGCATCAAAACAGTGCATGCTTAGAATTTCTCTATGTCTTATGAGGAAGCTGATGACCCACACATAATCGGACGCCATCTTTTCCATCGCTTTTCATTTTCGATGAGAAGCAGCGATTAGCCGATTAGTTGCAAGCATGGAAGTATTACCTAAACAGGAATGCGTTCTCTTCAAAGTATTTACTGTTAGATTGATCAAAGCTAGTCTTTATTACAATGACATAAGAACTATCCTATACGCAAAACTCGAAACGAGCCGAGCGAGTGGGCTGTAACTGTACAGTTTATCCTTGTCTAATTCAAATGCCTAGAACATTGTAGGTTAGGGTGACCATAAACATGGGTTTAACTGTTCCTGATATTATTATGTAGCATAGGTACAATCAAGATCGCCCTCCGGCCTATCGCCTAGCTCAAATTGCTTTCAAGTTGCTATAGTTTATGACGTTAATTATGGACGCCTCCTAATGAATAAAAATGAGAATAAAAATAACAATAGCTCGGCTGGACGGAATTCGCCCCTGGCCAATGAGTCACACCAATGATTTTTGTTATCAGCATATCTAAAAAATATGTAACTCGAGAATAAAGAATATGTTTTTATTTTTTTCCTATCTTCAAAAATGACTGAGATATTGAACGTTAAAGTACGGCCTCCGAGGAAAATTCGGGTGAACCAATGGCATTAACGTGTGACGTCACATCGCGAGTTGGCTCTTCATATTCTCCTTTGGCTATATAGTTGCGCTCTCACGGTTTCGCAATAAATTTATTTATTTTTCTTATAGTCGATCAATGATTAATTTTGTATTGAGCCCATGTGAAAAAACACCTTCAAATATATAAGTTGTATTTTCGTGATTAATAAATTAAATCAACTTTCGTAATGGCGGACAGTATTCTGTCAATATAAATAGCAACCGTCAAACTTCGATCAACAATAACACGAAGCCGTCAAATGACAGTAGGTGACAGTTTTAGAGTGCGGCTGCGCGCGGTCGAAATCGAATACTTATCATTTACCATAACCTTAGAACGAAGAAAATGTACTGTAACTAGCGCCAAAAACGCACCAGTTGCGCGAAAATGTCGCACGGACGGACTCTATGTAGGTACAGTTGGACGGAAATCACCCGCAGCAGCCGCAATCGGAGATGTCACTGCGACATGACGTCATCGCAATAGCGCGCAAGGAAAGCAAATTTACAAAAGCTGGTGAAACTTTGCAACGCTGTAACTTTGGATGAAACAAAAACTGTTATTACTTGCACGAGTACACGCATTAAATGCAGTAATTTTTATAGTCATATTTTGATGTGTTGGTGTGACTCATTCCTTCGGCAGACCAGCGAGACAGAAAGGAAGCTTTTTCTGAATAATAATTGCCCTTTGAAATTTGTGATTGACGTTTAATAAAATAAAACAATGTTTTGTAAGTTATTATTGTGTTATTGTTTTGTGTACCTACTTACCTATCAATGGGAAAAGAAAACCGTTGTGGGAATGGAGGGCGCTGGTGTGCTTAATTTACCTCTTCTGTTTGTCAAACAACCATCGCATCTGTAGCATTCAGATAAGCTTTTGACCACTATTTTTAGTTTAACACATCAAAATATGATTATAAAAGTTACTGCATTTAATGCGCGTACTCGTGCAAGTAATAACAGTTTTTGTTTCATCGAAATCTGTCCAGGATTTCTAAAGTTATAGCGTTGTAAAGTTTCACCAGCTTTTGTAAATTTGCTTTCCTTGCGCGCTATTGCGATGACGTCATTTCGCAGTGACATCTCCGATTTATTTATTTATTTATTTATTGATAAAAAAATACATGTTGGTTTACAGAGGAACATGCCTCCAAAACACCAGCAAGTCATACAACATTCACTTTACAAGAGCCAATATTAAATCATAGAGTTATTACATTACATTACCTAAATATAGCTATTACATTAATTCGTCAATTTTTTGACATTATAGTATTTCAAAGAACAATAAAAAATATATATAAAAATTGCGGCTGCTGCGGTTGATTTCCGTACAACTGTACCTACAAAGAGTCCGTCCGTGCGCAATCTTCGCGCAACTGAGGGCCTACTCTGAAACGCAAAACCCGAAACTTCGGTATACCCGTCCCTCTCACTCTCTAGTCGGGACAGAATCGAGTGAAAGGGGCGGGGCTAACCGAAGTTTCGGATTAGCGTTTCAGAGTACGGTCCCTGGTGCGTTTTTGGCGCTAGTTACAGTACATTTTTTTCATTCTAAGGTTATGGTAAATGATCAGGTATTCGATTTCGACCGCGCGCAGCCGCACTCTAAAACAGTCACCTACTGTCCATTTGACGGCTTCGTGTTATTGTTGATCGAAGTTTGACAGTTGCTATTTATATTGACAGAATACCGCCTGCCATTACGAAAGTTGATTTAATTTATTAATCACGAAAATACAACTTATGTATTTGAAGGTGTTTTTTCACATGGGCTCAATACAAAATTGATCATTGACTATAAGAAAAATAAATAAATTTATTGCGAAGGAGAAATAAGGAAGCACCAACTCTCAATTGCGATGTGACGCGTCACACGTTAATTCCATTGGCTCACCCGAATTCCTCACGGAGGCCGTACTTTAACGTTCAATATCTTTTGAAGATAGGAAAAAAATAAAAACATATTCTTTTTTCTCGATTAACATACTTTTTAGATATGCTAATAACAAAAATCATTGGTGTGACTCATTTAAGTAATGTTCTCAGGAATAAGGGAATATCCGTAAATAGGCGACAGTATGGTCACTCATCGTAAGTCATCGTTGAAAGAGACAAAATGAACACTGAGTAATCTCTCGCTTGGCACAGTTTTTTCACAACAGCGCATTCCTGTTTAGGTAATACTTCCATGGTTGCAAGTTGTTGTCAAATGTAGTGATTTTGGTTACTCGTCATGTCAACAAAACAAAACAAACGCTAAGGCGATCCCCACACTGCACCGGACACCGCTCCGGTATGCGGTAGTGCGGTTCTTAACTTTGTATGTAGAATCTTGATTTGCATACAAAAACCGGAGGGTACAACACACTGACACCGCACCTCCGTACAGAGATGCGGCCACGCGGCGGCGCCGCGACGGATCCGCACTACCGGACGGTGGTGCGGTGCGGTCCGCAGGGTATGCCACACTGAGCTCCGCAGTACCGTACGGATTTTTGTGTAGAAAGGACCCGAAAGACATGAACCACAAATTAAAAATGCAATGTTTATTATTGAAAATTAAATTTAGAAAAATAATAATTCACGACTCTGTGGCTCAGCGGTTAGAGCATACGCCCGGACAGTGAAAAGTCCCGGGTTTGATTCCTAGCGGTGCTTTTTACAGGATCAGCCGTTTTAATCTTATATTTAATTTTAAATACTTTCTAATAGCTTTTAAATATTAGTGCACATTTTATAGGTTGCAAAAATAAATAATTTAGTTTTAACAAGAAAACAGTTTTTAACTTCAACGCAATGTTAAAAATGTTAAAAATCCAAAATGGCGGCCAACTTTTTTGTTTGTGGGCCGATCTTGATGAAACTTGGTTTTTCGTACTATTTTGACAAGAAAACAGCAACGCGATGTTAAAAATATTAAAAATCCAAGATGGCGGCCAACTTTTTTGTTTGTGGGCCGATATTGATGAAACTCAGTTTCTGGTACTATTTTGACACGAAAACAGCAACGCAATGTCAAAAAATTTAAAATCCAAGATGGCGGCCAACTTTTTTGTTTTGGGCCGATTCGGATAAAATTCGGTTTTTGGTACTATTTTGACATGAAAACAGCAACGCAATGTTAAAAATATTAAAAATCCAAGATGGCGGCCAACTTTTTTGTTTGTTGGCCGATCTTGGTGAAACTCAGTTTCTAGTACTATTTTGGCAAGAAAACAGCAACGCAATCTCAAAAATATTAAAAATCCAAGATGGCGGCCATCTTTTTTTCTTGTGACCAGATTTTGATGAAACTTTGTTTTTGGTACTATATATCAAGAAAACAGCAACGCAATGTTAAAAATATAAAAAACCCAAGATGGCAGCCACCTTTTTTGTTTGCAGGCCGATTTCGATGAAACTTAGTCTCTGGTACTATTTTGTCAAGAAAACAGCAACGCAATGTTAAAATATCAAAAATTCAAGATGGCGGCCAACTTTTTTGTTTGTGGGCTGATATTGATGAAACTCAGTTTCTGGTACTATTTTGACACGAAAACAGAAACGCAATGTCAAAAACTAAAAAAATTCAAGATGGCGGCCAACTTTTTTGTCTGTTGGCCGATTTCGATGAAACTCGATTTCTCGTACTATTTTGAATAGAAAACAGCAACGCAATGTTAAAAATATAAAAAACCCAAGATGGCAGCCAACTTTTTTGTTTGCAGGCCGATTTCGATAAAACTTAGTCTCTGGTACTATTTTGACACGAAAACAGAAACGCAATGTCAAAAATTAAAAAATTCAAGATGGCGGCCAACTTTTTTGTTTGTAGGCCGATATTGATGAAACTCAGTTTCTGCTACTATTTTGACACGAAAACAGCAACGCAATGTCAAAAATTAAAAAAATCCAATATGGCGGCCAACTTTTTTGTCTGTTGGCCGATTTCAATGAAACTCGATTTCTCGTACTATTTTGAATTGAAAACAACAACACAATTTTAAAAATAATAAAATCCAAGGTGGCGGTCTACTTTTTGTTTTGGGCCGATTCTGATGAAACTCGGTTTTTAGTACTATTTAGACAAGAAAACAGCAACGCAATGTTAAAAATATAAAAATCCAAGATGGCAGCAAATTTTTTTGTTTGGGACCCGATTCTGATGAAACTCGATTTTTGGTACTAAGTATTTTGACAAGAAAACAGCAACGCAATGTTTAAAATATTTAAAATTCAAGCTGGCGGCCAACTTTTTGTTTGTTGGCCGATCTTGATGAAACTCAGTTTCTAGTACTATTTTAACAAGAAAACAGAAACGCAATATCAAAAATGTAAAAAAATCCAAGATGGTAGCAAACTTTTGTGATTGCGGGCTGATTCCGATAAAACTCGGTATTTGGTACTATTTTGACAAGAAAACAGCAACGCAATGTTGAAAATATTTAAAATCTAAGATGGAGCCCACTTTTTTGTTTGTGGGCTGATTTTGATGAAACTCAGTTTCTGGTACTATTTTGACAAGAAAACAGCAACGCTATGTTAAAAATATTAAAAATCCAAGATGGCAGCCAACTTTTTTGTTTGTAGGCCGATATTGATGAAACTCAGTTTCTGCTACTATTTTGACACGAAAACAGCAACGCAATGTCAAAAATTAAAAAAATCCAAGATGGCGGCCAACTTTTTTGTCTGTTGGCCGATTTCAATGAAACTCGATTTCTCGTACTATTTTGAATTGAAAACAACAACACAATTTTAAAAATAATAAAATCCAAGGTGGCGGTCTACTTTTTGTTTTGGGCCGATTCTGATGAAACTCGGTTTTTAGTACTATTTAGACAAGAAAACGGCAACGCAATGTTAAAAATATAAAAATCCAAGATGGCAGCAAATTTTTTTGTTTGGGACCCGATTCTGATGAAACTCGATTTTTGGTACTAAGTATTTTGACAAGAAAACAGCAATGTTTAAAATATTTAAAATCCAAGCTGGCGGCCAACTTTTTGTTTGTTGGCCGATCTTGATGAAACTCAGTTTCTAGTACTATTTTGACACGAAAACAGCAACGCAATGTCAAAAATTTTGAAAATCCAAGATGGCGGCCAACTTTTTTGTTTTTGGCCGTTTCGGATAAAATTCGGTTTTTGGTACTATTTTGACATGTAAACAGCAACGCAATGTTAAAAATATTAAAAATCCAAGATGGCGGCCAACTTTTTTGTTTGTTGGCCGATCTTGATGAAACTCAGTTTCTAGTACTATTTTGGCAAGAAAGCAGCAACGCAATCTCAAAAATATTAAAAATCCAAGATGGCGGCCACCTTTTTTTCTTGTGACCAAATTTTGATGAAAGTTTGTTTTTGGTACTATATATCAAGAAAACAGCAACGCAATGTTAAAAATTTAAAAATCCAAGATGGCAGCCAACTTTTTTGTTTGTGGGCTGATATTGATGAAACTCAGTTTCTGGTACTATTTTGACACGAAAACAGAAACGCAATGTCAAAAATTAAAAAAACTCAAGATGGCGGCCAACTTTTTTGTTTGGGGGCCGATTCCGATAAAACTCAGTTTCTGGTACTATTTTTAAAAGAAAACAGCAACACAATGTTAAAAATATTAAAATCTAAGATGGCAGCAAACTTTTTTGTTTGGGGGCCGATGTCGATAGAACTCGGTTTTTGGTACTATTTTGACAAGAAAACAGCAACGCAATGTTAAAATATTAAAAATCCAAAATGGCGGCCAACTTTTTTGTTTGGGGCCGATTTCGATAAATTTCGGTTTTGGTACTATTCTGACAAGAAAACAGCAACGCAATGTTAAAAATATTAAAAATCCAAAATGGCGGCCAACTTTTTTGTTTGGGGGCCGATTCCGATAAAACTCAATTTCTGGTACTATTTTGACAAGAAAACAGCAACGCAATGTTAAAAATATTAAAATCTAAGATGGCAGCAAACTTTTTTGTTTGTGGGCCGATGTCGATGGAACTCGGTTTTTGGTACTGTTTTGACAAGAATTCCCTATATTTACGGCTATGTAGGGAACATTTACGGCTATCCGCCATTTGTCGAGCCAGTAGGGCAGGATATCCGATTGTTTCCGCATCCTCATTGCTTCTACTTTGGCCCATGGTGAGGAAGTGTGGATGGCGCTGTCGTCTGCATACAGCGCTACTTCCACTCTGGGTTCCCATTCTTTAAGTGACTGGTTTATCGACGGAATATCATTTCTCTACGTCCCATATAGTAGGGGGGACAGACAGCTGCCTTGGGGGACTTCTGCTGTGGCCTGGTATTTTTCCGAAGTGGCGCCCTCCACCGCCACGTAGAACTGTCCTGTAGGAAGGAGGCGATTAAATGGATTAGGGCTTGAGGTAGGGGGGTGTCCCTGAGTTTCTGAATGAGGCCGGGGTGCCAACAATATTCCTCGACCTTCAGAAAGCATTTGACACTATATCTGTGCCTATTCTACTGAAAATACTTGAAAGGATGGGAATACGAGGACCCCAACTAAATCTTTTCAAAGACTACATGTCTAACCGCACGCAGATTGTCAAGATTGGTAATAACAATAGTACTGAACAATCGATTGGCTATTGAATTCCGCAGGATATCATTACAGGGCCCACCCTATTTTTGTGTTATATTGATGAATTGTGTAAGCTCAACCTTAATAGTGGTGAAATAATATCATACGTGGACGACACCGCACTAACTTTTTCACATGAGACATGAGAGGAGGTTTTTAGGTGTGCACAAAGTGGGTTTGACACTGTATTCAACTGGCTAGCAACAAACAGTTTAACATTGAACCGATGGTTAAGGATCCAGAGACAGGAACCTTCTCACTATACGGGCCGTGTCCAGAAGTACTGCCTTCTGCATCTGACTCCCGATCCATCCACCCAACGCAAGCCTCTTAAGGTGTTTATCGAGGCTCTTTGCTATCAGACCATGGGCAGATATGACTATCGGAACAACAATTGCTGAATCGATGTCCCACATGTCAACAATTTCGTGAGCTAAATCAATTTATTTGTTTTCTTTATCTTTTTCAGCTTTCACAATATTGTCGTCATGGGGAACAGTGACATCAACAATTTTATTATTGCGCGGCGTTCGTGTCGATCTATCAATACAGTATCAGGCTTATTAGCTACAATAGTTCTGTCTGTAATTATAGATCGATCCCAATACAATGTGGCATGGCTATTTTCAAGGACCTGTTCTGGTGCATACCTGTAGTACGGCACCTCGGATGCCGCAAGATTATGTTTCAGAGCAAGTTGTTGGTGTATTATCCTGGCCACTTTGTTATGTCTATGCAAATACTCGCCGTTTGTGAGACGAGAACAACCGCACGGCACGCTCGGCATATATCCACTGTGCCATCCCTTAGGATATACTTTCGGTAGTTATTCGTCATCACAACCTCATCCATAATTGCACAGACAAAACCTTCGGTTTCACCAAAAATTCATCGAAACGGAACCAGGATACTGAAGCTAATAATAAATCTACGTCGGGACCATGAAGAGCCCGGTAGAATCTGCCATATGTAACTCTTTGCTTTTCCACACAGTGCTGCGGTCGGAAGTACTAAGTATTACAGCTTTGCGCCAGTTTTCTTTAGCTAAAAATAGAGGAGTCAGTTCATTGTCAACAGCAACTACATCTCTATGAGACCTCATATCGAATTGGAAAAAATACTCCCTAATTGCATATCTCGTGGTTATGCAATGTCTTAGCATTTAAGAAGCCACGACCACCGCACTTCCGCGGGATATACAATCTCATGGTCGATGAACGTGGGTGATGCATGCGGTGTGCTGTTAGCAATGTACGAAATTTTCTATCCAGGGAATCCAGTTCAGTTTGAGTCTATTTAAGTATGCCAAAGGGATACTTCAGTAGCGGCATGACCCATCCATTGTATGCGCGAACCTTGTTTCCGCCAGTCTAAAGACTTTTAAGGACTTTTGAAAGTCGCCCCAAGAAACGCTCACGCAACGACTGTTTCATGTCAGCATCGTTGATGCCTAATGCCTGTGACATACCTAAATATTTATAGGTTTCGTTAACGGAGAGAGATCTAAGATGAATAGAATCCGCGAGTTGTATACCCGTAGATTCCATTATCTGACCACGCTTTACATGCATGACTGCACATTTGTCCACACTAAATTCCATTTTAATGGCATTACTATTATTATTAATAATAATAACTCCGTAAGTACGAAAGCGTTGTAACAAATTTAAAATGTGGCAGGTACATTTTAGTGTATTGCGAAATAAAATAAAATAATTAATTATGGTTAGCATATAAGGGGTAAGAAGTATCAAAATAAAATATAATACATGTTTTATTTAATTTCGCCTGTAATTGTATCTATCCATCTGCCTGTCATGAAATTTTGCAAGGTAAATTTGACCTACTCCTGACGTTTGAATGGGCAAAAATTTTGTTAGAAGAAAAATATTCAGATTGGAAATAAGTCGATTCATATTTCTTAACCTTTAAAGCGCCTCCGTCTATATCAAAATCATCTCATTCATATCACAATCATATATTTTCAAACTCTGTAACTTAATATCAATTATTATTTTATTTAGTTATTTTTAAGAAGGTTTACGGCTGTCAATAGCACAGTAAATTACGAAGTAATATCTTAAAGCAAATTAATAATTAATTAAAAGGAGATGGTCAGTTTCTGTATGGGCGTCGGCATAGTTGTCAAACTTAATTTACACCGATGATTTTTGGTGTATTATGTTTGTTAATATTGGCACATTTTATGGCTATACTTAGAAAACTCTAAGAACTTGGGAGTACAATGTAAATTGACGTTAAAGTTTTATTAAACCTTTTGTCAGAACGCTGGCAACTAGTGTTTAGACTATGGTTTTGCTATTAAAAACGTAAGGCGCTTTAAAATGACGAACAGTAGTGAATTATTATGGTAAACTGAAGGTTTTGGAATCATGAGGCATGTAATGACGACTTGAATTAAGGATTTTATCTATATGTAAATGTTATTTATTTAACTGGGTAATAGCATACTATGGTAATAGTGTCAAAAATGTTAGTACTAATAAAGAAGCTTATTTAAAACGTAATGTTTTTCATATGTACCTACACTAAAAATACTACAAACAAATATAGGGTTAGCAGTAGAGTAAATGTACGTACGTAATCTGTGCCAGGGTGCCCGCTCTGAAATGAGCGTCGGGCGGGGCGGGGCGGGCAGCGTTCATGAGTAGCGGCCGCCGGAGCGTCGGCAACTTCGATCATGAAGGTCGGCAACCACGAGCTGAACGCTGCCCGCCCCGCCCTTCTTAACGCTCTGCACTGTGGCCGTACACTTAGTGTACGGCCAGAGTGCCCGCTCTGGTCGAGCGTCGGGCGGGGCGGAGCGGGCAGCGTTCATGTTAAACAAATGCTTACGCATAGTGGTATCCCGAGTAGCGGCCGGAGCGTCGGCAACCAAATGATGAACGCTGCCAGCCCCGCCCCGCCCGACGCTCAACCAGAGCGGGCAGTCTGGCCGTACACTTAGGGGTAGCAGGATATAGGTAAGAAAGAACAACACAAAATAAAACAAGACTGAATAAATACTTGTTGTTTATTGAATACTTGTTGTTTTTAGAGACAATAAATAAAAAGATTTATTACTTAAATCGAAAATGCGATACAAAGGTACATAATTATTCAATATATTGAAAGATTGAGATAAATCAACCAGCTTGGATAAAACAGAACATTTTTATTGCACTTAGACACTTAGCTGGAAAGTGTATTTAAAAGCATTATTGTGTAGGTATGAGTAGTAGCTTAAATAACTGCTTAAACATAACCAGACATGAGAAACAAATACAAGTATAGATGTATATATTATTTTACAATTGTGAATGCCGTTTCTAACAAAGATTAACCTTTGTTAGAATATTTTAATATTCTTAAATATTGTTAATAATATGTTGTTTTAAAATCCTGCTGGAAGGAGCTTGAATAGTTTTAGTGTCTTGCCCGACCAAGATACCAGATTGTTGTCATATCATGACAAAAACAATAAACAGTCATGTTCCCTACAAGACAGAAGCGCTATCATGTTCAGTGTCAAGTAAAACATGTACTTATAGTAAACTCTCTGGGAAACATGACAAGACTTAAATATCCTCCAATAGGATTATTTCCACCCACTCATGGTATTTCTTTGGAGTACTCCGTACCGGACGCACTTCAACAACATATTACATACCAGTATGAACATGCTTGTTTCACCTAATATGAACCAAATGTAACATTCTGTTTCTGCATTATTGAAATATACAGCAAATAGATGTGATTGAAGCTCTCTTATAATTGGGTAATGATGTAGTATTCCTTTCCCTTCAAAGTGGCCCACTTTGAACATGCGGTAATTGTGGTGGCTGTGATGGCTCTGGTGGGCTAACAACTTGAATATTAGAAGCTGCGGCATTGTTGTCCAATACCGATTCTGGCATGTCTCGTGATGAGTCATGCACAGCATGTCTGTTTGAGTGTATCTGTTTTGCAGGCTGAAAACAAACCACAGTTAGAATAAACACAGATGAAACCTTATGTTTTAACAGTTTTAGCAACAAGGGTATTTTTTGTATAATATCTGTTTATGTTTTCAAGTTTAATGCACGTTTAATGATATTGTATACCTAATGATTAAAGAGTAGTACTTTGTAACACCATGCCTATTGCCTACTTTAGGCAGATCTATTTAAAGATGGAAAATAATTGACACACTTACAATCATATTATACATATTTAAGAGAACTCATTTTTATTTAAGTACCTACTTATAACTTATTCTTTTTTTTAAGATACTACAACTATCTAGGTGGTCATAATGGAAAACAAAATGCTTACCACATAAGTAATTAGTATTTTGTGATAATAGGACAGCCAGCAATGGACACTTCTTACTGATATTATGGTGTCTTAGTCTTCTCACAGATTTCCCAAAAGCAAACCATGTTACGCCGAAGTACTTAGTCCCTCATGTTCACCAGCTTCGGTATTTAATAATAGGAAGCATGAATGGCAAATAAATGCATCCAGCCAGAGGCAAGGCAACTGAAAATAGGATGCACTATAAAAATAAAGCAGTTTTTTTTTTACTCCAACTTCATACCTGGGTTTGATTGAACATTGGTTATCCAACTCAACGCGAAAGTCTTGTTTAACAATATAGTTAATCCAGGGTCAAAAATAAGCGCAAAATCACAACGCAACGTGAAATACAAAATTAGAATCTTCCAATTGACAAATTCAAATTCTTCCATTAGTGATGTGTCAACTCGACTCGAGAAGGTTACTAACTCGAGTTGTGCCTTGGGCCTAAGAGCCAACGCGCACTTGCGATTTTTAATCGGGCGATAGTTTAGTCGGAATCGCAAGACGATCGTGATCAAACTGTCGGCCGATACTTTGGTTTTGAGAGCCTGCGCGCACTTGTGATTTTTAGTTGACAGATAGTTGGTCGATAGTTTAGTTGAATCCGGGCGTGCGCTCATATAGTTTTTCGATAGTTATACAACTATTGTTATTATACTATATGCCAGTCATTTTCGATAGTTCGATACTGAATGCGCAGTCTACCGATAGTTGGGCAATAGTTTAGTTGAATGCAGTGGGCGCGCACATATAGTCCTTCATGCACATTACCACCCGGCCGATAGTTGTGCGATAGTTTGATCGTACAACTATCGGCCAGTCATTGTCGATAGTTTGATCGGTCGATAGTTTAATCGTCAGTGCGCGCACTGCCATATAACTCTATAATGAATCTTAGTAAGACCAAACTATCGCCTGATTAAAAATCACAAGTGCGAGTTCGCTCTAACTCGAGTTGACTCGAGTTGAATTCGATTAAACTCTAATTTAGATAGGGGCGCGGAAAATTAACGAATCAAACGATTACGAGATTACGGTCGGTGCTCTAATTTTTTGTTGCAAAATCGCTCTTATTAAAACCGAACTAAGATGGCGCGGGCGTTGGCTTTAAATCAAATCGTCTTGGAGTAAGAATCATCTAAAATTGGTAAACACAAAACAAAGACATCGAGTTACATGAATTTTTACTCGAGTTAGCTCGAGTCGCGTTATACCGAGTTGGCCCATCACTATCTTCAATGATGACAACATGACATATGTTGTTCTCTATGATCCATAATGGCGAATTCACGTTGCATTACTTATTATTTTGAAATAAAAACTCCCAAGTTCAGAGAGCTTCAAAACTACGTAATAATTCATATTTCTATTTATATTACTTAATTATATTTACTATGTTTGTGTAAATTGAATGTACTTTTTTGACCATGTCCTTTGTATACTTGACTATGTCTCAAGCTTACAAATAAAAACCTGTTACATTTTAATAAGCACAAAAAGAGAGAAAAAACAAAGACGGCCACCATCTTGACCATTATCTTGTATTTTTAAACATTGTGTTAAGAACTGTTTTCTAGTCAAAATAGTACCAAAAACAGAGTTTCATTAAAATCAGCCTGCAAACAAAAAAGTTGGCCGCCATCTTGGATTTTTATATTTTTAACATTGCGTTGCTGTTTTCTTGTCAAAATAGTACCAAAGAAAGAAAGAAAGAAATAGATTTAGTTGACACACACACACACATATAAAAAATAATAATATAAAGACAAGACAATAGGTACGCAGCCAAAGACAGGAGTAAAGAAGAAAAATAAAAAATAAAAAAAAGTTGGTGTAAGGTGTGTGTGGCCAAAGAACCCTGTCTCAGCGAGATGCTTCTTAGTCACACTCAGGTGGGCGGAGTGACAAAGAAGCGCTGTTCATTGTGACAGGGTCGATTATTTAGAACCAAAGTCAGTGAGCCAGCGAGCAACAAATGAATAAATAAATAAAAGATATAAAAATATATATATTATTTGAATAAGGTACCAGAAACCAAGTTTCATCAAGATCGGCCCAAAAACAAAAAAGTTGGCCGCCATCTTGGATTTTTAATATTTTTAACATTGTGATGTTGTTTTCTATTCAAAGTAGTACGAGAAATCGAGTTTCATCGAAATCGGCCAACAGACAAAAATTTGGGCGCCGTCTTGGATTTTTTTACATTTTTGACATTGCGTTGCTGTTTTCTTGTCAAAATAGTACCAGAAACTTAGTTTCATCAAGATCGGCCCACAAACAAAAATTGGCCGCCATCTTGGATTTTTAATATTTTTAACATTGCGTTGCTGTTTTCTTGTCAAAATAGTACCAAAAACCGAGTTTCATCGGAATCGGCCGACAAACAAAAAAGTTGGCCGCCATCTTGGATTTTTTATATTTTTAACATTGCGTTGCGTTGCTGTTTTCTTGTCAAAATAGTACCAGAAACCGAGTTTCATCGAAATCGGCCTGCAAACAAAAAAGTTGGCCGCCATCTTGTATTTTTTATATTTTTTACATTGTGTTACTGTTTTCTTGTCAAAATAGTACCAGAAACCAAGTTTCATCAAGATCAGTCCACAAACAAAAAAGTTGGCCGCCATCTTGGGTTTTTAATATTTTAACGTTGCGTTGCTGTTTTCTTGTCAAAATAGTACCAGAAACTGAGTTTTATTGAAATCGGCCTGGGAACAAAAAAGTTGGCCGCCATAACATTGCGTTGCTGTTTTCTTGTCAAAATAGTACCAAAAACCTAGTTTCATATAAATCGGCCCACAAACAAAAAAGTTGGCCGCCATCTTGGATTTTAAATATTTTTAACATTGTGTTGCTGTTTTCTTGTCAAAATAGTATCAGAAACCGAGTTTCATCGAAATCAGCATGCAAACAAAAAGTTGGCCGCCATCTTGGATTTTTAATATTTTTAACATTGTGTTGCTGTTTTCTTGTCAAAGTAGTACCAAAAATAGAGTTTCATCGAAATCGGCCCACAAACAAAAAAGTTGGTCGCCATCTTGGACTTTTATGTTTTTAACATTGCGTTGCTGTTTTCTTGTCAAAGTAGTACCAAAAACCGAGTTTCATCAAAATCGGCCCACAAACAAAAAAGTTGGCCGCCATCTTGGGTTGTTGTTTTCTTGTCAAATTAGTGCCAAAACCGAGTTTCAACAAAATCGGCCTACAAACTTATTATCTTATCTTATTTATTTTACTACTACTACCTACTACACAAGTACCTACTTAGTTACTATACAAGTGTATACAACAAACGTGATTTTTTTTATGTACTGAACCTTTTGTGTGCGAGTCCGACTCGCACTTAGCTGGTTTTTTTCTAATGTTTCAATTTAAATACTTTCAAATTATCATTTTACTTTTAAATATTAATCATTATTAATCAGGTAGGTAATAGGATTTATCAAATCAAAGTTCTAGTAAAAATAAATACTCAGACAGGCACCAACCTCCAACAGCTTTTAACTGTTATGCAGTTTTTTAACCTTCCACCATCAGCTATCCTAAATAACCTGAAAGAATACAACCAAAAAATCTTTTCGCATTAACGATATTTTAAAGAATTAGGTGTAACTCCTAACCATTGAGAAATTTGTACCTTCCATCACCAGCTTATCAGCATGAGATAATGACTACCAGCAAATACTAAAAAAAACTTTAGAAAATCTATAAAACACGTAAACTACCTATAAAACTAACGACGACGCGGTGCCATAAAGTTACAATTAGTAATATGTAAATTTGGTTATATCAGGGCCGTAATGAATGTCGGGCGTCGTGCACCGCAGCTCCGGACGGAGATGCGGATTAAACCGTATGATGGTGCGGATCCGTGCCTCCGCAGCCGCATGCGGAATCCGTACCTCCGTACGCCGGAGCGGGATGCGGCGGCAGTGTGGGATCCGCCTAACACCTGTATTCAGCAGATCCATCGAAAATAGTAATCGGATGCGTAATCGATGACTTAGCGATTAGTTCTGCCAATGAGTGGTGTTAATCAAGTGTCAAAATAATCGATATTCGTTCGACCGATCGACTTGGATACGATTGTCACTTATTGTAAAAGCTTTGTAAATAGACTTCAAATTATAAATTTATGTAATAAAAAATAGCCAAAAAACAAGACAAGACTCTAAAACAAGGCCGTCGTGTTTTTTTTTACTTTATTTTTATGAAATAGGTAAGTCTGGACAGCGAATGTTACTTGAGGGCGTGTATCGACGTTACGCGCGATCCGTGCAATAAGTTGTATGCATGGAAGTATTATGGTTGTATGTCTATTATCTAACTACCAAGTCACAGGGGAAAAAAAAACTACGTATCTGTGACCATGTGACATAGTATCTACAGTCGATAAATCGATTATTTAGATAAAATCGATTTTATTTTAAAATAATCGATTAAACTGAGTAAAAACGTATGAAGTTCATATCCATAAAGTTACGCGGTAGCCCCCCAGGGCCGAAAAGAAATCACCGGAACAGCAAAGTTTGTGGCACTGTACAGTGCACAGAGGTCAGTGTTTTACCCGAAGTCACAAAACAAAGAACGGTGGCTATATCTTCTATACATATACATACAATGATACTACAAATAAATAAAATTGGAGTGTCTGTTTGTAATATTAAAATAACTGCTTTTTATGCATAAACATGCATGCATATGATTATACTAGCTGTGCCCGCGACTTCGTTCGCGTGGAATAGTGACTTTCAGCAGCATTTTTAATTTTTTTAGCTAATAAGGTTTTTCGTTTTTTTGTGTATTTATTTTATATATATTAGTTTAGCGCTATGATACATATTAACACATTAAAAAATTATTTCACATAGCCTTCCGCCCGCGGATTCGCCCGCCTGTACTACACGACGTTATCTCGAGGGAAAGTTATATTTTCCCGGGATATCAATTAGTCTTTGTCACTCCCTAGCTCCTAAAATATCCACATACTAAAAAAACACGCCGATCCGTTGCTCCGTTTTGACGTGAAAGACGGATATACAAACAGTATGTCAAAAGAAAGAACTTATCACGCTGAACAACTTTTCTTAAGATGCTATCTCATATAGTTTAACCTGGCTGCTAGGGTTCCACATCAGCTGGCCTAGCATGAACGGCTTTTATCATGCGATATGATATAGCACGTCATGCTGTCTTGCTTACCTACCCCACTAAGGTGGAAGCAAGACAGCAAGACGTGCTATATCATATCGCGTGATATAATGATAGTAATGCTAGCCAGGCAGGTGTACCAATACCTTCAAACTTTGTACGTCAATAGAAAATGCTCATCACATTTAACAATTTTCCATAAGACGGTATTTTTATATCTCTCATAGTTTGGCTGGACTGCTATGGTTCCACATCGGCCATTTCGATCTTCTAAATAAATTATAGCCTACCTATAAGTTGGCGACAACTAATAGCTAGGTATATAACAAAAAAAGTTTCATTAAAATCCGTTCAGTAGTTTTTGCCTGAAACGTGGACAACAGACAGACAGACAAAAAATTCAAAAACTATATTTTTGGTATCTGTTCCGTTTAAGAAGACCCTTGGTGGTATTTTTTTCTATTTCTTTTCAATGTATACAGCCCCTGTACCGACAAAAAAATATGGATATGGACATGGGCTTCATTTGACATTTGATGCCCATATTTTGTGCTTTTAAGGGCATAGTCAAATGAAGCCCATGTTCATACCCATAATTTTTAGCCGGTAGCCCCCTGAATAGAATCGCATACAGTTTTATAATAAGTATGAATTATTTTATTTATTTACTTAATATACACGGTAATTTTTTTATCACCCCGGATAAAATTAAAAGGATTATTCTGCGATTTTAGTGTTGGTCCCATAATAAAAGTTGTTTGTTTTCATGAGTAAAATAATCCCTAAAAATATTCGGGGTGATAGAAAAATTCCGTGTATATTACCTACATAAACAGTACCTACGTATTAACACATAAAAAATTTATATCACATAGCCTTTTCCGCCCGCGGTTTTGCCGCGTGTACTACACGACGTTTTTCCGAGGGAATGTGATATTCCCAGTGAAATGGACTCTCTAGCTCCTAAACTATCCACATACTAAAAAAAACAGGTCGATCCGTTGCTCCGTTTTGACGTGAAAGGCGGACATACAAACAGGGCCGCGCCGCCCCTGTGTGCGAAGTGTGCGGCGCACACAGGCGCTAAGACAATAGGGGCGCCGCTATCGAAATTATTTTTGTTACACTTACACATTACACAACAACATATTTCTTTGTATTGGAGTGTCGGTACGCAACAAATGCATCGTAAATAATAAATCCCAAGATAATATTCACGTTTGTGGTTAAATTTTACGCTTTGCGTTTTAGTTTACAATAATTACGAGCTCAGCGTTAAAATTAAAAGAGCCGCCATGAGTTTGTTTGAATGAGTTTGAGCCAAGCGCTCACTTGTGATTTTTAATCGGGCGATAGTTTAGTCGGAATCGTAAGACGATCGTGATCAAACTCTCGGCCGCCGATAGTTTGGTTTTGAGAGCCTGGGCGCACTTGTGATTTTTATTCGACCGATAGTTGGTCAATAGTTGAATCAGGGCGTGCGCTCACATAGTCCTTCATGCACAGGCCGATAGTTGTGCGATAGTTGTCCGATAGTTGTAGACCTATCGGCCAGTCATTTTCGAATAGTTAGATACTGAATGCGCAGTCTACCGATAGTTGGGCGATAGTTTAGTTGAATGTAGTGTAGTGCGCGCGTTTTAAATTCTTTTTAGTGCCACAAACTTGGGGGCTTTAAGCCCCCAGTACAGGATGGCTGATCATGTTGGCCGACCATGATGGGCCATCGTGTACAGGGGCGGTTTGCGTGTGATTGCCGTCTGCGAGCAACGCAAACCGCCCCTGTACACGATGGCCCATCATGGTCGGCCAACATGATCGGCCATCCTGTACTGGGGGCTTAAAGCCCCCAAGTTTGTGGCACTAAAAAGAATTTAAAACTTTTCTACTCGAATGTACCAATTGTATGGCATATTGAATCAAAGGCTTATTTCTCGGAAATTCGCTGTGTTATACTCGTTATCAGATTTTTTTCCGTGTTCGCTATGGTAGTACTAAATATTGGCATGCTCAGTTTGGTGACAGGTGCCCTGGATCATGCTGTACTGGGACTACTAGGGTGTGGCGCTGCTGGAACGATGCCTAAATGTATGAACACAATCTAAACCTAGGATTTCTCTGGAATAGTTAATGCTGCGAGAGTGGTTTATTTTTTTCCCTTTATAGGAAGATAAACGAATGCGCAAATGCTATTTAATACATCAATTAAAGGCGTTAGAGCAAAAAAAATTTTTTTTTTAAGGTTATAATTTTTCGATGCCTATAAAATCATTATTCCATGATGAAATGTAGAAATTCAATTTTTGCCGTACCCTATTATTATTATTATTATTATTTATAGGGGGGACGCCAGCGAAGCCGGACGGGTGATCAGTCACCTAGGTCGGGACCATTTCACCCAGTTCCCCAAGTCCCCTAAAAGCTGAAAAATCAGGGGGGAGGCGGGTTATCATTTACCCCACCGGCGTCGGACCCTCGAACCTACCTGTGCGCTTACAGTACCTGTTGAGTTGACTTATCGTTAACTTCTTTAGATCCTCTTCCTTAAGCTTGTCCGTTCCAAAGAGCTCCCAGCGCAGTGATGCGTACATCGGGCACTCTGCCATGAAGTGGTAGCTTGTTTCTTCTCTTTCTTTGCATTGCGGACAGATAGAGTCTTCTGTCCGTTTAATCACTGATAGGTGTCTGTTTAGTGGGCAGTGCCCAGTGAGTACACCTACAATCGTTCTTATGTTTCTCCTACTCTGTTTCAGAAGTTCTCTAGTTTTCTTTTTGTCAACCGATTTGATGAAGATCTTAGACTGTCTGCAGTTCCTTCTTCTCATCCATCTTTGGTTGGCTTCCTTGACTGTTCTAATCTCGATAATGTTCTTAGTAATTCTATATGCGATTGGTAGTCTCGGTTCAGGGCCAATGAAGGGTGCATCAGCTCCTCCCCTGGCTAATTCGTCAGCTTCCTCATTACCTTCGTTACCCTCATGTCCGGGCACCCAGGCAACTTCTACCTCGACCAAGTTAGCAAGCTCCTGAATGCTTTGTTTGCATTCTTTTACCAAGGCTGAGGTAGTCTCCGTTTTGTCAAGGGCTTTGATGGCAGCTTGACTATCGCTATATATTATTATTTTTCCTACGTCATAATTGCCTATCTCACTTTTAATCGTGTTCGCACACTCCAGTATCGCGAATATTTCCGCCTGGAACACGCTGGCGTACTTGCCCAGATTAAAAGTAGTTCTTATAGTGTTGGGTTTAGCTATATATACCCCAGCTCCCGATAGTCTAGTTGACTCCTTTCTTGACCCATCTGTGTAGCATACTACAGTGCTATCCAGATTGTCATGTTCTAGTTTCCAGTCTTCTCTGTGTCTGATGCTTATTCTGTACTTTTTGTCAAAGATCCTTTCCTTTTTTATTAGGTCATTGTTGACCAGTATCATGGAAAGGTTTTCTTCGTACTTTTTCCCTATTTCAGCGTGACCTTGATCATTGTGCCTTCCTATCCATAGGTTAGTGCTTTTCAGCTTAAACCATTGTTCTGTAGCTTTCTTTTCGATTTCAAGATCTATTGGACTAAGGCCTAGTATCATTTCTAAGGCAGCCGTGGGAGTTGTTCTCATGGCTCCCGATACCATGATGCTAGCTAGTCTTTGTACCTTAGTGAGTTCTTTTTTATTGTATTCTAGTTTTGCCTTATGCCACCATGCTAGTGCTCCGTGAAGGATTCTCGGTAGGATGATTGCCCTATAGATCCATTGGACCACTTCGGGTTTCATGCCCCAGTTCCTGCCAACGGCTCTTCTGCACTGCATGAGAGCTGTCATTGCCTTTTTACTGGTTTCTTTTATGTGGGTCCTATAACTTAGGGTACTGTCTAAGACTATCCCTAGGTATTTAAACTCCTTTACTGTCTCGAGTTCTACGTTCTCAATGTTAATTGGGATCATGCTATCAATCTTTCTTTTGTTAGTGAACAACATCAGTTTGGTTTTGCTAGGGTTGAGGTTCAATCCCTTGTCCCTGCACCATCTCAATGTTGTCATAATTCCACTTCTCATTATATCTCTGACCACGCTTAGAACTTTGCCTCTTACAAGTAACAGGCCATCATCCGAGTATGCTTGGATGTATATATTCATAGCAGTGATTCTAGTTACTAGTTCATCTATTAAGATACACCAAAGCAGTGGAGACAGACAACCTCCCTGGGGAAAGCCTCTCCTGGCTTTGATGGTGTATTTGATATCTGCTAGTTCTGCTTGTATGGATCTGTGTTGTAGCATGTTGGTGATCCAACCTGATATTTGCTTTGTTACGCCATCTCTGTTTAGTGCCTCCACGATGGATTGCGCAGACGCTTTATCAAAGGCGCCTTCGACATCAAAGAAGCACGCTAGGGCGTATTCCTTGTTTGTGATTGATCTTTCCACTCTGACTGCCATGTTGTGGAGGGCTGTCTCAATGGATTTCCCTTCCATATAGGCATGTTGATTGTCATGTAGTGGTCTTTTACTTTTGCCTATGGTTTCTCTTATGTGTCTATCTAGTATCTTTTCCAGTGTCTTCAGTAGGAACGAGGAAAGGCTGATGCATCTGAAGGACTTCGCCTCCTGATACGTGGCCTTCCCTGGTTTCGGTATGAAGACGGCCCTGACTTTTCTCCAGCAACTAGGTATATAGTTAGTTGCTAGGCTGCTTCGATATAGAACTAGGAGGTCCTCCTTTATAAACCTTAAAGCGGCTTGTAGCATCTTTGGGAAGATGCCATCTGGCCCTGCTGCTTTATATGGTTGAAAGGAAGAAATACTCCACGCTAACATGTCCTCTGTAATTACTTTTCTAACCTCCCCCTCGCCGTACCCTATGATGAAGGAACTAAATATACAGGCACACTGTTTTCATTAAAAAAATCGAATTGCTGAGATTCGGCCGTGGCGCTGCTGGGACGACGTCGTCCCAGCAGCGCCCCAAGTGACCTACGATTACTCCTGAATCTGTCGACATTTACAGGTGGATGTTAGCTTATGTGAAATGGAAAAAAAGGCAAAAATATGTGTCTTATTAGATTTATTATAGCTTTTGTAATTAATGAGAAATAGCGGGGCGCTGCCAGGACGACGTCGTTCCAGCAGCGCCACAGAAATCCCCGTATATCCTCGGATCCAGTGGGAGGAAAAAATCAATCGTATTTTTTCCCGACTGGTAAAAAATTGGCCTGCATGGTGTATTTTTTTCAAGCAAATCGGAGACCGTGGCGCTGCTGGAACGATGGACACATTAAAAATCACAAGTGCGCGTTGGCTCATAGAGTTACGAGTATATGGCAGTACGCGCACTGACGATTAAACTATCGACCGATCAAACTATCGAAAATGACTGGCCGATAGTTGTACGATCAAACTATCGCAATACTATCGGCCGGGCGGTAATGTGAATGAAGGGCTATGAGAGCGCGCGCACTGCACTACATTCAACTAAACTATCGCCCAACTATCGGTAGACTGCGAATTCAGTATCGAACTATCGAAAATGACTGGCCAATAGTTGTACAACTATCGCACAACTATCGGACAACTATCGCACAACTATCGGCCTGTGCACGAAGGACTATGTGAGCACGCGCCCGGATTCAACTAAACTATCGACCAACTATCGGTCGATTAAAAACCACAAGTGCGCGCAGGCTCTCAAAACCAAACTATCGGCCGACGACAGTTTGATCACGACTCTGAGTGTACTCAGAGGATCACGATCGTCTTACGATTCCGACTAAACTATCGCCCGATTAAAAATCACAAGTGCGCGTTCACTCTTTATGAACGCAATCTGACCGATGCGATGCCTGCGACGCAAGCGGGGTGGGGTCACGGGGATTCCCCAACAGCCCGACTTTAAGGAACGAGTAGAGACCGCATTAAGAGAATCGACGCGCTCCTAGGGGTTAATACTCTATATCATGAGTATGTTCTTATTTTAAACGGATGCTAACGACTGCGATGTCAACTGTATAAAACTAGAGAGCATTTATTTCGGTCAAAATTAACAAAAATAAATATAAATAAGTTGAAACAATAAGATTCGTGAAAAAAGAAGCGCTTCATAGGTTTCGCACACAGGCGCTGTGGGGGGTCGGAGCGGCCCTGCATACAAACAAACACACTTTCACATTTATAATATTAGTATATATTGTATGTCAAAAGAAAATACTTATCACGCTGAACAACTTCTCTTAAGATGCTGTATTTGTATCTCATAAAGTTAAGCTGGGCTGCAAGGGTTCCAAATCAGGAGTACCAGACCTACGATATTTTTCCGTCTTAAGACGCTATGTTTGTATCTCATATACGCTATGTTGTATCTCATATAGTTTAATCTGGCTGCTAGGGTTCCACATCAGGTGTACCAGACCTTCAAACTTTGTACGTCAATAGAAAGTGCTCATCACGTTTAACAATTTTCCTTAAAACGGTATTTTTATATCTCTCATAGTTTGGCTGGATTGCTATGGTTCCACATCAGAAATTGCGATCTTCAAAATAAATTATAGCTATATGTTGGCAAGGACCAATAGCTGTATAACAAAAAAACTTTCATCAAAATCCGTTCCGTAAACTTTTTTGCCGACGTCATCACACGAAAAAATTCATCCTCTGTTTTCACCCTCTTTAGGGTAGTTTTTTTACAAACTTTGAATGTCGTATTTATTTATCTAATCAAAAGCCTATAAAATAATTTTGAAGCTTCTAGCTTTAAAAATGACGTAATTTCCATACAAACTTTCATCCCCTATTTCAACCCCTTACAGCCCTTTGTTCACATAAAAAAGTAGCCTATGTCCTTTCTCAGGCTCTAGACTATCTCTGTACCAAAATTCATTCAAATCGGTTCAGTAGTTTAGGTGTGATTGTGTAACACACAGACAGACAGAGACGCATTTATAATATAACTAGCTGACCCGGCAAACGTTGTTTTGCCATATAATAGTGGACCCGGTCACCAACATCTTGTGTGTGTGTTTATACACCAAAAGTTGCCTACACCAGACAACAGATAGCGCTAGTTACACACTACCATTATAGGGGCCCAAGCTTGGTCTCTACTTCCTACATATAAAAAATTACTCTGTGAAGTAGAGTGAGTGTCAGATAACTCTGCGCGCATGCGCGACTGGGGCATTTCTGGCGCTAGTTACAGTACATTCTTTTATTCTAAGCTTATGGAAAATATTAATATTCGATTTTGACTGAGCAGACGTCAGTGATTATATACTCTTTGGAAACGGTAATGGAAGAAATGACAGTTTTGTATCGAAGGTACGACAGTTATACGATTTATAATAGAAAATTACAATTTTTACTCAATTTTCCGGAATAATAAGTAGCCTATGTTACTCTCCAGCTCCCAAACTTCCCCCTTACCAAATATCACGTCGATCCGTTGCTCCGTTTTGACGTGAAAGAAGGACAAACAAACAAACAAACAAACAAATAAACAAACAAACAAACACACTTTCACATTTATAATATTAGTATGGATATAAGTAAGGAGTAAGGATAAGGATATAGGTACGGTAGGTACATATACCAAAATAACATTTTTTTAAATTTTTGTCTGTCTGTCTGTCCGTCTGTCTGTCTGTTTGTTCCGGCTAATCTCTGAAACGGCTGGACCGATTTTGACGGGACTTTCACTGGCAGGCAGCTGCTGTAGTAAGGAGTAACTTAGGCTACTTTTTATCCCGATATTCCCGCGGGAACGAGAACCACGCGGGTGAAACCGCGGGCGGCCGCTAGATTTTAATAAAATTGACTTAAAGTTCCAAAAAACGTATGAAGTTCATATCCATAAAGTTATGCGGTAGCCCCCCAGAGCGTATAACTATTTTTAATAATATTGTAGAGTGCGCGACAGATAAGTCTGCGCGCGGTTGAAATCGAATAGGTACTTAAATCTTTTACCACATTGGAATATAGATTCTTTGATTGGAACAACAAAAAAGAATATACCTACTTATTATAAGTAGGTTCAATGAAAAATGTGTAGTAAACGCGCACAGGGATGAGAACCATCGCAACCATGAAGCTCGACTTAATACTGGTGGCCTACCACAAGCTCTTAGCAAACAGAACAAATGCAGGGCAGTTTTATTGCAAGGTTTAAAATAAACTTATTGCTAATCGTACCATAAGCCAAAATTAGCAGTCTTTTAGCAGGCCTGCTGCACTGCTGTTGCTATTGAATGATTGTCTCTGGCCTGTCGAGCCAAAATGTTGTTTGCGTTCGAAAACTAAATATGATTTTTACCGGTAAATACCGTTTCGTATTAAAGTAACATTTTATAAATAAAATACAATAACAATGCAAAGGAAAACCTAGAACAAGATGTTTTTATGGAAATAAAATTGAACGGCAGTGTAAAAAAATGGTTTTAAATATTATTCTTGACAGAGTTTTATAAACAAGCGTCACTTCTAGTTTCCGAACGTTACTCGCAACTAATGTTTTTTTTTACAAATGTGTTTGAAGCTTTGGTTTCAAGTTGGAAAAGTGAGTAATTTCAACAAACAAAGTTAACACAGTTACTTGACCCGTATTCTAGAACGATACTCAAGTGGAGATCTCTTCTCAAGCTCAGTTAGAAAGGGATGCGAAAACATGCACCGAATACATTCATCCCTTGCTAACTATACTTGAGAAGAGATCTCCACTTGAGTGATTGTCGTTCGTTGAAAAAAGCGCTCGGAACGCTTCACAATAATGCAGCAGTAACCTACTTGACACGGTTTGTTGTGCCATGGAATGCCCCCAATGTCCCCAACAACCACAGGTTTTTCAGAGAAGCCGGTGGCAAAAAAGGACAAAGCAGACAATACCTAAAATAAATAATTTAAATGTTACAAAGTTCGAGAAAATAAAAATCTTGTAAGACTCTTGTTTTAATTTTTGAATGGGTAGAACTCACTCACTCTTGCCTGAACGGATTAATCTATAGATTTCGTTGCTGCTGCAGTAACAGCCCCCGGATTCACAAACCGTTGGAAACGCTCCCGACAGCGGAATGTATGCACTGTCTCTGTCACTCACTATAGAATAGGCAAAGACAAAGCACAGAATTCAAATCAGATTCTGTTTCCGGTGGTTCGTGAATCAGGGGGCATCAGAGGTCTAAAGGGCCCCGAAACCAAAACCAAAACCTCCGAATAAAATCCATTTTGTCGTAAACTTCCAATGGATTGCTTTGTTCTCGTATTAGTATACGCCACGCTTTTTTCTTTCTATTGCGGAAAGCTTTCGTCCTCCAAAAACCACAGAATTGCTTGATCATTCATTTAATAACGAACAAAATTATCAGTGGTATTCCACTTATCAAAGATCTTTAATCGTCCTCGTCCAATTTCTTTGATCAAATATTTGAGATAAGTGGAATACCACCCTTAGCAGGCTTTTTAAAGCTGCTTGAGACCAACTTTTTAAAAACTGCTAATTATGACAGTTTGGCAGGCCTGCTGGCGTGCTAAAGTGAGCTCATGGTACGTTTAGCAACGCTGTTTGACCGGTGAACGTCTAGGACTAACAGCGCTGCTATTGTTATGGTTCATGGTACCGATAAGCAGGGCAGTTTTTTTTAAGGCTTAAAAATAACTGCTATAAGAGCTTGTGGTAAGCCCCCTGTTACCTCAGTATTAAGTCGAGCTTCATGATCGCAACATACAAATTTCTTGATGAGAACCATTGAGTTAAAAATTACATTATTATAAGGGCGTTTGTGCACTACAACTGAATTTTACCGATCCGGCGGTCCGTGTTTTTACGGACCGGCGTGGCATGAAAAACACGGATGGTTAGCTTGTGCACTTGTCCGGTTTTTTACTGGCCGGGGCAGCGCAGTGATCTCTTTGAAACTACACTCTACGGACGCGTTTTAAACGAGAGGAATAATGAGTTCCTTGGAACGTCGGCAATTACTTGCTTTATTGCTTTATGTACGAAGACGTAGAAGACAGAAAGAATTTTGGGTTCATCCTCTTATCAGTGAAAGGTACCTGCGGGGTCATTTTACCGAAATCACTATAAATTGAGGCAGGATGAAAAATTATTTTTTAACTACTATCGAATGTCTACGGCTAGCTATATAACAAAAAAAATTTCATCAAAATCCGCTTAGTAGTTTTTGCGTGAAACACGGACAACAGACAGACAGACAGACAAACAAAAATTTCAAACACCATATTTTTGGTGCTAGATATATTACGTGTTATTGGTGAGAAAGGCGCTTAAATTCATTTTGGCGTGCGTTAATTTATTTGCGATAACTCCTAAGATATTCATTTAAATTATATGGTGTAAAAGAGTAAAATAATGTGCATAAAATGCTTAAAGCAACTAACGTATTTAGATTGATAAGGGTTAATACTGTATCTGTTTAAATAGCTTTCCAAATTACCGCATTGTTCGTAACCATTTTTTAAGAGATAATATGGCTATAATATGCTATCCTTAAAAGATAGACATATGCTATCGCGGACTTTTTTGTAGATCTATAGAAGAGAAATATCCCAATATGCATTATTTTTTTAAACCTCGAAAGGATTAGGCAGCGTTTTTGCTGAAAGCTCCCGGGCGGCTTGCCGTTTGCCGGCACTTTCGACAATTATCGTTATATTTCTACCAATTTACACAAAACTTTCATAAATTATATATTAAAACCTTTCTGAAGAACCACGCTACCTATTAGTGAAAACCGCATGAAAATCTGTTTCGTAGTTTTAAAGATTAAGGCATATATAGGGACAGACAGACGGGAAGCGACTTTGTTTTATACTATGTAGTGATTTATGATTAAAATACAACCATCCGTTTTTTTCCGGACGGTAAAATTCAATGTAGTGCACAAGCGTACATATGTTTTTCATTGCCGTCATCTCGGAACGGAAAAAAACGGTCCGGAATGGGGAAAAGTAAAATGACGGACGGTAAAATTCAGTGTGGTGCACAAGCGCCCATATGTTTTTCATTGCTGCCATATCGGTCCGGAAAAAACCGGATCGCCGGATCGGTAAAATTCAGTGTAGTGCACAAACGCCCTATCTCAATGATGATTGATGAGAACATACTTGGTAACAATTTGACCAAAGAGAACAAACCCATTCAATCATTGAACAACGTGACGTGAGCCATCGCGTAGCGTATTTTCTGGAATTCATATAATCTGAAGTGGAAAATTTATATTTATCTCTTTCTAACGCATCGCTGTTACGGCAGCTCCACTGTGTTTTATCTCTGTCTATCGTTAGGTGAAGGTCCCAGAATGTTCTAGACGTTTTAATGTATATATTTTGGCGCGACGGCGGCGCAACGTTTCATTCATTGTTGAAAGTTGCAATTGTGAAGTGTTGTGTTGTGTGTGAGGATTTGTAGACAATAATTTTGCTATTTTCTAAGGACTGCTTTGGATTTATACATAAACCGACAACTAAAAAGTAAGTACTGACGTTTTTAAAATTCGACGTGCTAATTTTATACAGAATTATGATTATTTTACGTAAAGTATATCATCGAACCATTTCCTAAAAAGGTGTCCGTCAGTCGTTCAAGAGTTAATATCATTTCTTTTTTTGTTTTAGGATTATTACAAAATGGGTAAAGATTACTACAAAATACTAGGATTATCTAAAGGAGCTACAGATGATGAGATCAAGAAGGCGTATCGTAAGCTTGCGCTGAAATACCACCCAGACAAGAATAAAGCCCCTGGCGCCGAAGAGAGGTTCAAGGAAGTGGCAGAGGCCTACGAAGTGTTATCAGACAAAAAGAAAAGGGAGATTTATGATGCGCACGGCGAAGAAGGCCTGAAAGGAGGAATGGGTAGCCAGAATGGACCAGGAGGCGGCCAGTCGTACTCGTATGCCTTCCACGGAGACCCGAGGGCGACATTCGCACAGTTCTTCGGTTCCGCAAGCCCGTTCCAGGCGTTCTTCGATTTGAATGGAGGAACCGGCGGCACTACAATGTTCTTCGATCGTGACATGGATGTAGATATGGATCCGTTTGCTAACATGGGTATGGGACAGGCGCGGCCTGGCGGCCCCGGCGGTGCTTTCCGTAGCCACAGCTTCAACTTCCACGGTTCACCTAGTCGTAAAGAGAAGACCCAGGATCCACCTATCGAACATGATTTG
Organism: Crambus lathoniellus; assembly: GCA_949710035.1. Classification (NCBI taxonomy): domain Eukaryota; kingdom Metazoa; phylum Arthropoda; class Insecta; order Lepidoptera; family Crambidae; genus Crambus; species Crambus lathoniellus. The sequence goes on from OX453298.1 coordinate 7,146,939, forward strand.
TATGTGTCACTTGAAGACATTGCTCGCGGCTGTGTCAAGAAAATGAAGATCTCGCGTCGTGTTATTCAGCCAGATGGTACATCGAAGAAAGAAGATAAAGTTCTGACCATTCATGTAAAACCTGGATGGAAGGCTGGTACTAAGATCACGTTCCAGAAAGAGGGCGACCAAGGACGCAACAAGATCCCCGCCGACATCGTGTTCATCATCAGAGACAAGCCACATCCATTGTTCAAAAGAGAGGGCAGTGACATCAGATATACAGCCAAAGTCTCGCTTAAACAGGTAAGCATTTGTTTTTGTTTATTGATCGGTTTCACTTCTAGAATCCATAACTTTGTAAAGTTTGTATTCAGATTATCTAGTATGTTCTTTGAGACTAGCTTGTTGTGTTTATAGCAGTCTTGTATAAATGAAGTAGAGATAATAATCAATAATTAATTCATACTGTATCTATTAGGTTCCTACTGATTAGCATATCTAACCTTTGATTTTCTTTCTTTGTTACAGGCATTATGTGGTACTATCATTGAAGTTCCAACCATGTCTGGAGAGAAGTTGACAGTGAACCTTCAAGGAGAAGTTGTCAAGCCACACACAGTGAAGAGGTTCCCAGGATATGGTTTACCTTTCCCCAAGGAACCTACAAGGAAAGGTGACCTTATGGTCGCCTTCGACATCAAGTTCCCCGACCGGCTATCATCAGGTGTTAAAGAAATACTCATGGACACATTACCCAACTAAATCACCATCTAAGACTGCCAGATCTCTCATAGTACAGATTTAAGTGTATAATTTGAATGGTTTTGATGGCCTCATTTTGTTGCTGTGATCTGTTCTGTTTAAAGTGTTAGTACATAAGTGATGAGGCATAAAGTTGGGCTATCGGAACTAAAACTTTATATGCTCAAACCTTGTGGTGAGACATTCCTACTAGGATTGTAGGAAATTGTTTATGTTGCTGCCTAAATTATGATTTCAAATGTTACTCTTTCAAGTTCCAGTGTAACATGTGTAGGTTGTGTGGATGGTTAGCTAAAATTGGTTTGTTTGGGTGGACTTTGTGCGTTTTAGTACGAAGGACTAAGTAAGTCTGATTTTTTGTTTGTGTGTGTCTTTATTTAATTTTGTAAGCTGTAAATATTTTATACAATTTTGTTATTGTAAATATTATGTGATTCTTATTGACAGTGATTGTAAGTTTTGAGTTTTAATTGGAGGATTGTAAACTTGGAACTGGCAATTACAAAAATTGTAAAGATCTTGAATTGGAGTTTTGCTGTAATTACAACTATGTCAAAACTACAATTCAAGGTTTATGTAGGGCTTGACTTGTTCGAATTCTTGTAGGTAGGTTTATTTAGAATAATGTGAAGACAGTATAAAACTTATGACTTATAATTACTGTTGGAAAATGACTAATAAACAAACACTCAAATTAAATCTTGTTGTTTGATTTAAATCTGCTAGCCTTTGAAAGTAAAATTAGGTAGGTAATTATCTTGTTTCGAAAATATTAGGTACTAGATTCTCTAATATTATCCATCTTTTGACTAACGAGTGTGTTGGCGAGGACATAATCGTAATTTTAGTGAGATCAGATAATCTTAATCTGCCTACGCGTAATGTATGTATTTATTTTGAAAAAGAGATATCAAGATAAAGAAGCGATCTCCAAGAGTTAAAAACAACTTTGATATAGAAACAGCTGTAATTTTTGTTGGCCAACGCGACGAACGACGACAGGAATATAGATAGACCTTGGTATGCTGGAAGTGGGGGTGGAGCCACGAAGTAAACGCATCACAAAAAATTTTCACTACGTAACAAAACAAACAGTAGGTAGTAGTACATAACTAAAATCAAAGAATAAACAAATTGGGTACCTACCTACATCGTAAACAAAAGTTTGAAGTGTTTTGTTTTTTGGTTTGGTGTTATTAATTTTTCCCTCTCTGTTCTAGTGTTGCCGAACTATCGATAGTTTTGATCGAAAAATGCCAAGCTATCGATAGGCCTATCGATAGTATCGATCTCTTAGTGCACAATACTATCGGTAAGCAGCAATACTATCGATAGTATTGCTATCTAATATTGCAAATCTATCGATACTATCGATAGTATTGTTCCCGAAAGTTACGAAATCTATCGATAGTATCGATAGTTTATTATTATTGAAAAGCAATACTATCGATAGTTTATTCGCCGTCAGTATTGTTTTTTACAGATAGTATTTTTCCCGAAAGTTACGAAATCTCAGGAATTAACTCGTAAAACCCTAGCTACGCTCAAGAATTAACTCGAGAGTCCTTCATTTGCTCAGGATTCAATATCGCGGCCGTGACTTAAACAGTGCTTTATTCCCTCGATGTAGGTATGATCTACTATTCTATGGCTAGGCTACGTATCTATTAACAACATCATTGTAAACTACTAAATATTTAGGTACCTACGTACCTACGTTTTTATTATTATGTCCCGCTTTTTTACTCAAAAGGTTTCTGAAACCCGCTTTGCCAAAAAACGTGGCTACGTTAGTTGGTACCTAATGCCTACTTGTATTAGTCTGTATAATTATGTAAAAAAACACACATTTCCAGGTAGTGTAACTAACCTATTTGCAGTATACTAGCTAAATATTCTTGCATCTCATCTCATTTTTTGAAATCTCGATACTCTCTGAATTAAAACGCTTAGGTACCCGCCCCAACTGTGGCCCGCCACAGCCACGTGCGAGCCGAGGCCGCGATCGAACGCTGCGCTGACGTCACGAGCAAAAATACCGCGCTCTATCGCCCGCCCCTGCGCTGCACTAGATACTGGTATTCTGTCTTCATGGTTACTAGAAGCCATCGAACTACTAGGTACCGTTAGCCTCTAAGTAACTCATCTAAGTCACCATAGGTCAATAGAATCACTATAAATATTCCAGGTTCAGAATCAGAGGCCTTATTAGATGCAAATAGACCATCAAATTACTTACTAATTTACAGGTGTAGGTGTTAAAACAGAAGGTACCTAACCTTAACTATTTCAAAATTTTACTAGAAAGAAAAAGACGAAGATTTTGTGACCAAAAATGTTCTATCCTAATCGTATCATATCTCTAGTTGGCTGACATCAACTAACGGCGTTATCACCATTTAATCTGCGCTAAACAACAATAATAACGGAAAGTAAACACAGTTAGTTATTAGAAGATTGTACTTAGCAGTATGTAGTTAGTAATAGGAAGGAATATAGGAATGTTTAAAAATAAAAACAAGTTGTCTGTAGGTAGATACAACCTACAGACCTACCGTTCAGTCAGTATCAATCTATAAAGGAGGTGTATTTTAGTGTTTTATTTTCTTTATCGGATGTAATTAGGATTTGTCAATATAGAATAGCTCGTTTTGTTTTAGAAATCTTTTCAAGAAAACTGACGGGGAAGTGGGAGTACCTACTTAGGTGGAATAGGACCTTCGTACTAGCTCAGCTCACCGAAGGTCAAATGTCCCGAAATCGGGTCCAATCCTGCAAAAAACACTGACTTTTTTCAATTCACATTGGATATTTCTATTTCCTACACAATAATTTCCTTATTGTATTATTGGCACCACCAAGCGTATTCTATTTTAGTTATGTTTACGTTTCGAAATAGACTACATTTCGCAGATAGATATAATAATATGGCGGGATTGGCAGGACCAACATAGTTAACTCTGTCACCGGCTTCTGAATTATTTATGTCAGGAAATGGAATACTAAAACTGAATTTAAAATAACTGTGTGCAAACAAGGTGTCTAACAAAACCGTGAAAGCCTGTAGTTTAGGTACCTACAACGTGCGGGTTGATCGGTCGACTGAGATATTTTTAATTTTTATGTGTTGAGATTGTCGAAAGTTGTTCCAATAAGATTTTCGACATTATTATGAAGGTTAAATACAAATAACTTCGCATAGGTACGAATAAAGATTGATATAACCACTAAAATTATTTTTACTTTCTTGCATTCACAATGCAACAGTCCCAGCGGAGCTAGTTGTGAGACGTGCCGATTTTTTCTTATACTTACCTACTTACTAACTTCATTTTCAATGCCTAATAAAGAACCACTGAAATCGAAATTTTATCGATAGGAATTTTGTAGTATTAATCAAACAGCCCAAAAATTGATTGCTTCTTGCAATAGGATTTTTGCTCTTCCAAAACAGTACTTACATAAAGAGATTCGAAGAGCCTTACAGCAGAAATATTTACCTACTAACATAGATAAATAAAGAGTAATCAACAAAAATTGTAGCAGATGATATGGCTATTCCATTACCTACTTTATAAATTGGGTGCACTTCCTGATGCACATAATAATAGTCACAAACAAAGCAACAGTTTCGTAATTTCTCGTTCCTTTAATCATACGGAGGGTTAAACCGTTCAGTTTGCAAACGTTTCCGTGATAAGTATACAATAATAAATATCCTTAATGCATTGAGATAACGTTCACAATGCCGCTGAATAACGGGACGGTAGTGCGTCCACGGTGGAACAATCCAGAATGACGCCGGAGAGTGGCAGAACGCTCTCGAGCGGTCGGGAAGCTTCGGCGAGTGCGAATGCGGCCGACAACCGGATCGACGACATCTGGTGTGGTCGGTCTCTATTAACAGTCTCCCCAGACAGCGTTTTGCCCACGTAACGGTACTGTACGGCGGCGATTCATTACAGATCGATAAAACGTTCGGACCTAGAAATCATCCCTGGGGAACGCCAATTTGTCGATTCTAGTCTCTGTAGCAACATTTGTTCTTTATAGTATGTTTTATTAATTTTATGATATAATGTTTCCCTAATGAAGCATAATATGCTAATGTTCTATGTAATTATGACGAGAGTTCGGCAAAAACTGCTAGGCTAACGTATCAAAGGCTTAGCTTATGACAAGTTCATAATAATTTGATTGTGAAATGTCAGTATTTTCCCATGTTTGTTGTAAAATATTTTGAGTGCTCCCACATAGCAATTAAATCGTACACGTGAGCCACGGCCGTCACGTGTATATTAAACGTGAGGACTTGAGGAGTGACCGCCGACACGCGAGAACTTTCGCATCCGAACATTATACGGCTAGTTTAAAAGGCTCTCTAATGATGACAGAATGTTGAGACGTGGCGACCTATATAACCCGGTGTTGTTATCGCTTAATCGTTAACTTGAGATACACACACGGGTATGTCCTAGATATTGGACACATTAATTTACATTATGAAGATCCATACTAATATTATAAATGTGAAAGTGTGTTTGTTTGTTTGTTTATTTGTTTGTTTGTTTGTTTGTTTGTCCTTCTTTCACGTCAAAACGGAGCAACGGATCGACGTGATATTTGGTATGGGGATAGTTTGGGCGCTGGAGAGTAACATAGGCTACTTTTTATTCCGGAAAATTATAAAATAAAAAATATTATTTTGTATAGAAATTCGATAAACTGTCGTACTATACAAAACTGTCATTTCTTCCATAGCCGCTTCCAAAGAGGAATGTCAAAGAGTATTGTAATCACTGACGTTAGTTGGTTTCTTCTAGAATAACAGAGGAAAATGATTACCTACTCTCCCTAAAGGTTGATAACCGTTAAAATACCCACCGATTAGGAGAGCACCAAAATGTGTGTGTCATATGGAATAATTTAGAACTACCTATAAAGACTTATAAAAACAGTTACGGTTAAAAAAGACGCGCGCTAGTGTAGGAAATGTAGGAATTCCAATGACCATGATCATGAAACTAGAATATTATAGGCCAGGGTTTCCCAAACTTTGTTATGCCGGGTAATTTTTAATGTTTCTCCATCGTGACCCACCAAAAGTTTTTTAACCATCATAGTGCATGTATTTTTGTACTCTACTTAGGTATATTTTTTTACGTTAATGCTGCGACCCGGCATTTTATTTTCGTGGCCCGGTGCCGGCTCTATATATTTACAAAATGAAAGCATACTTAAGTAGGTACTTACCTATTATCATGTCCGAAGAGACCACATTTTATTTGTGTTCGTTTTAGAATGATGACCTTGCAACATCTCCTAGCCATCTCTTTGCCAAATGCATCTACTTGTTGGCGCCATCAGTCGCAACTCTGACGTTGTTTACATGTTTGTCATTGTGACCAAAATTATCAAAGTCGATAACGCTAATAAATATATTGTATAAGAGCTTAACTCACGTGTTCTTTTCATCATATAGATATGTAGATAAAAATGGTGTTTCGAATGTTCTGGAAAACAATCCATCTGTTCGACGACATCGGCATTAGCGCAATATCTACACTATTCTTTACAGGCACGTGAATCTATCATTATCTAATGATAACAAGATTGTTTGACAACTTAAACAGACTGATATACGCTACATCTTCCTTATTTTTTAATTAGGTAGTTCCGTACTGAATGTGTATATTCTCGAATCTATTCTGATTTAAATAGTTTATTAATATTACTACTAGTATTGGTACGTGAAGTTTTAAAAACTATAAAATTCTGGCTTTTTCTTATTGATTTTAAAAAGTTTAACAATAGTAGTTGGGGTTATAGAAGCGATTATGATAATTTGTCCTGATTTTTGGTCATGTTGCAGTTCTTTGTTGTGGTCGGCTGTAGTTGTATTGTAAGTTGTAAGGCTAACTTTTTTTTAGTTTCAGTACCTATGCGATATTTCATGCATGGATTGTTCTTATCCAAACACTGTTATTTTAAATTGATGAAGGTCAGTGATCAAACCAAACCACAAAAACAATAAGGAAAAAACTATAACCCTACCAACCCGACACCCGTAATATTTATTATATTGCCCATAGTCCACTAAGCACCTTATGTTTAACAAGATAAACTGCGAGAACTACTTTATGAGGGTTTTTCAAAAGAGGGCCTTTAGAATCAAGAATCAAGAATCTATATGTATTTATGGTCTACATGTTTTATTAACAGACATGGGCTCTACTTCAACTCTACTTAGTACAATTCTAATACTTAATGATAATCCTTTATAATCAAAGTATAGGTACCTACAGTTTAAATAATTTGAACATCTACGACGATCAATCAGATGCTAGTAATTACGTATACCTACCTAATATCATGGAAGGAACCTAGAAGAACCTTATCTATAGTAGATAATATAAATAATATTGAGAATGGGTACATACATTCCAGACAAAAGGACAAATGCACAAAACCCAGTTACCTACATTCTGATTTCAAACATGGGTTCATTCAATGATGTTTTATAAAACGTCATTGGGTTCATTCGTATTATTCATGTAAACTGTAGATTAACATGCTGCATATTTTAAGAAAATTTTATTAACTATTCAAGTAACAGTAATATTTGAACTTTATAACTTACTAATTGGCCTTTTACGGCTTCTGTTCTAATACTTATTGATCTTAAAATACGATCAGATGATTTTATACAATCCCAAGCCCATTCACCGCAAAATTTCGCTAAGTAAGTATACAAAGATTTTTAAATATAAAAAATAAAAATTTAGGTAGGTACTTATTGACAAGGTTCTGTAAAAAAGAAACTGAATGAAGCTTAATCGAAAAATTTAAAATGCAGTAAGTATTTAGAAAAAAACGGCCCGTCTCACAAGCAGCTCCGATGGGACTCGAACTCACGACCGTTCGCTATCCGGGCGACTGCTCTAACCACTGAGCTACGGAGTCGTTACGAGAAGCTAGCGTTAATTTTATCAATTTGAAGATATTCCTATAAGTACTACCCTCACACACGAAAGAAATATTTCTAGATACTTATTTGACAATCACTAAAGATATTGCAAGTTACCTATTTACTTTTTTGCATTCACAATACAGTTTTATTATTGAAAAATTAAAAATGTATTAAGTGGAAAAATCGACCCGTCTCACAAGTCTAAATACAAGCTAAATAGGGTAAACTGTCAGTCATTGGATAATTAAGGAATCAAAATAGCTAAATATTTTTTTTCCTTCGGCTTTTATGGTATCATAGATATTAAAGATATGTTTTGAAACTAGAGAAAATGAGCTATCATAAGAATAATTTAAAAATCTTCTGTCTTGAAAATAATTATAAAATATCAGTGCTATAAAAAATATGAACAAGAAATATAGTTATTGGACAAAATTTATATTTATTGGACGGTCAGCAACAGTTATTGGACAGTCGATGTATATAGTGAAATAGTAGTTATATATGTAATAAAACACCATAAGAACATTTTTTATCTTATCAATTGTACATTAATTGCTTTTCTAAACTCTAAAAACTAAATATTGGGCAAATTTATTCATCACTATTTAATCAGTCTTAATCATTGGAGATCATAACAAATTAAAGAAATTAAATCACAACAATAAGTTATTTAGAAACTTTAGAAATTATTAACTGTTTTTTGGAACATATACATCATAAAAGAATTTAAAAATAAATAAAAATATCATAATTAATATTTAAAAATATTTAAAAAATTTAAAAGTATTTCTCTTAATTCCCTGAGTGCTAAATTCAATTTATTTGGGTCATAATTTTTCTTTTTTCCCTTAGGCATTTTTAGAGACTCCAACCTGCAAGCAAACAATTATTGGACACATTAAGTGACAGTTATTGGACAGCGTCCAATCACTGAAAGAGTAGTCCGTGAGGTCTGAGATTGAAACTGTAGCAAAATCAATTTAATTCTTATACTTACAATTAAAGTAAAAAAATCGTATAAACTCAAATCTTTGAAAATATATAGTTATTGGACACTGTCCAATAATAGATTTTTTATACATTTCGCATACAATCATTGGACAGATCAAAATAACCTCATAATATAGCATTTATGAGTTACATTACAAGTCATTTAATCAAGCAAATAGTATGTTATCTTACCACTCTCCAAGAAGCCAAGACAAAAATATTCACCACTATGCCAATTTCGTATCAAAACACTTGACTGAACCTTAAGAAAAAAATAATTTTTCAAGACGATTGTCTGTTTTCGTGATAGTCGCCGGGAAAAAAATATTTTGACACTTTGTTACTGTCATCTGTTTTGAAACCTATGAACTAAAATAATGTTGAGTACTAAGACATTTTGTTAACAACCATAGATGTCGCTCTTTGTTTGTTGTTATCTTATTTTTCCATTCAAACACGAGTGTCCATTAACTATTCGGTGTCCAATGACTGACGGTTTACCCTACCTACTTTATTTTAAATATTTCAATAAAATAAATTGCATTGTGAATGCAAAAAAGTAAAAAAAAAATACAACTGAAGAATCTTAATCGTTTAAAATTAGATCACCAACAACGAACACTTATGATAAAATATCACAGAGCAAATAAATTATCAAATTATTTATCGATCGATACACTTCCTTATCTCTTTTATAACATTTGATGAATTTTTTTGCTATTGTTTTCATAATATAAATACGGAAACGTCATTAAACAATTTTCGCACAGGTCCCACCTATTATCTCCTGAGATCCTGACATCAGTCTTTAGACCATAACAATTCTGCAAAGTTATTTTTTCACTTGGAATGTAAATGATTGAATCTTCTGCTGTGGGTATAAGGTTTATGTTTGCTCGTTTCTTATTAAAGGGTTGGTAGGTTGTTTGCTGGTTTAGTGTTGAAAGAACAAGGCCACCGCCCTCCTACTGATACCTAAATGAAATGCTAATGTTCTGTGACTCAGATGCGTCTATCTCTAAGCGGCTCCGCTGAACTGTATCAAAAATGTGTTTTGCATGAAAAGCGGTCGCGTATGTGGGTCGCAGTTGTCCATTGTTTGAATTTGTTAATGGACCACGTTTTCTCTTCATGTTTGTAGCGTAGAGATTACTTTGAAAAAGTTTAGAAGTTTATCCTAATAGTAGACATAATTTCGTCATTTACCTACATTAATTTACATCCAAGTTGACTACGACAAGGAAGGGATAAGCCGAAGTATATGCTCCACCCACGGCCAATACTGTCATATACCTGCTAAGTAATGGAATCGATTAGATACTGGGCTATCATAATTATTTCTATGCTGGAACCCATTTAAATATCCATGCACTGCACTTTCCTCTGAATTCGAGCATTTGCAGTCCTCAAGATTACCGAAGACAGGCGGGAATATAGGGTGTCCTACCTATACGAGTATGTACTTGAGTGCATGAAACTTTATTGGAATAAGTATTAGATTTTGGTGTTGGTTACGGAAAGAAAACTAAAACATCAGTTATTTTGGCACTTTTATTAGTCAATGAAGGATTAAGTTTATTTAACTAATCCGTTTTGGTTGCAATCTTGATGGTTAGATAAGTAATTACTTAAATAACTAAACCACTTAAATTAATAAAAATCGCGTGAAATTAAATAGCTAATGAAAGCGTGTCGTTGACTTTCTGTTCTGTCTACAAGATACTTCAATTTCAATCGAGTGACTTCCTTTTTTACTTATATATCAAATCATTTATCTACACGCCCAACGAAAAATATCCTCCGAAATTATTTAGATTAACTTTATTAATTGAAGATTTTTCATAAGTCCAGCCTCAGTTTGAATTTACAATAGGTTATTTACACAGCAACTACGTACTGAATTGTATTTCTGAAAACATAATTAAGTAGTTAAAAGAGAAAATCTATTATTTAATAATTATTTCTTAACGTCTCGTAGGCTTTTTTTTCTTAATCTTGTTCTCTTGCCATGGTGTGAAGTCCGGTTGTGGTAGCTCCTTGCAGTCCACAAGTGGGTTTGTGGGTCCCACAGCTTCCATCACTCGAGGTTGAGCTTGATCTAATAACTTTTCGTTGGAGCAAATCACACCAGCTAATGTGGTCTTCCTAATTTCATCGAGTTGCGCTGCAAGGGCATGCAGAAATTAGTTTTATTGTCATTTGCTTGATTGAAATCATTAAAGATACTGAATCTGTCTGTCAAATTATCTTTATTGTGGCTTATGTTTTATATCTACAGTTTCGTGTTACAGGAACTGACTGGCTCTTTTTAAACTTCATCAAGAAAGCTGAGCTCTAGCGAGGGAAAAAGAACTAGGTACTTATCTAAATTTATCAATTAGCAAATTTAAATGAAAAAAAAAACGAGTTGCACTCCGGAAGTGACGGCAGAAGTAAAAAGGGCTCCGTAGACTTTTCCAAAAAAAAAAAAAAGGAATTTGACAAAAAAAGATAAAAATACGGACTAGATCTGAACCGAGGTCATCTGGCTTCAATGCCGCCCGTTTTCTAACTGAGCTATCACATCTTTGGAAACGGTGGCGTTTGCCTTCGTATTCTAATGATATTGTAACAGTTTTTCGATCAGTTTAACATTTTTTACACATCACAAAATGTGCACATCGCAGCTAAAGAAGTTTTCACTTCAAAAAATAGTTTTGTAAGATTTCCAACAAACCCACCGATGGAGAAGCCGACTGTCTCGTCGCTGGTCTCGTACCAGAATCGGTCGCCGACCTTCAGCCGCAGGAACTGGTCGGACAAGAGGCAGCTGAGCGTAGGCCCCAGCAGGCGGCCCTTCGGCTCTTCTGCCAACGCTCCCGTGTACAGATCTATATCATCAACGCTCCTGGAGACAAACGACGTCATTTATAATATTATACACGGTATTATTTTCTTCTGCGCCAGAGGTCTCGGGTTCGATTCCCGAACAAGACAAATATTTGTGTGCATGAACATGTCTATTTGTCTTGGTCTGGGTGTTTACTATGTATATTAAGTATGTATTTACAAACAAAAAGTATTTAAGTATATATTTATCCGTTATCAAGTTTTCCATGATACAGTTTCTTAATGAAATTAACATGGGCTTAGATAATTGGTGTGATTGTAAGAAGTTATTTATTTATTCATTTATTTATTTATTTATTTTATCACCCCGGATAATTTTTAGGGATTATATTCTAACTCATGAAAAAAAAACAACTTTTATTATGGAACCAACACTGAAATAGCGAAAAAGAAAACAACTGTTCCATACAAAAGTGAAAAATATTATGGAAAAGCTGATTTTTTTTCGCGATTTCAGTGTAAGTCCCATAACTAGGTATAGTTATTTGTTTTTATGAGTAGATAATCCCTTTAAATTATCCGGGGTAATAAAAAATAACCGTGTAGGTATAGAAGAGAAGCGGCAGTGGATTGCTTATGGGATGGCTGATGAACATGATAAGAAATATGATAAAATAAAAAGATATTATAGGCTATAAGTTATTACTATTTTCGTAAAAATAGACTGTAATAATTGAGAGGTCACGAAAGCACGTGAATTTCTCGAGTCTCCAAGTTAGTTAGTAGTTGCGACGGAAGCCCTCTTCAGATAATTGTTAACAAGGCCATATTTTAGTATGGATGTGATGACAGCTGCAGTAGTAGTTAATGCCAATTAATTTGCAAATTCCTGAGTCATGGATTGTCTAACGCATGTATCAATTGTGTTAACTACTTCTGTGTTTCTATCCATTAAAGGAAGCTGCTATACGTGAGACGTATGTAAATTGTAAAAACGATCAAGAGATACTCGTATTTTAAAAGTGATGTAGGTTAAATAAATACATATATTACATAACTCAAATCGTATAAATATCATCCTCGTCCTCGCCGCACCGTGTGACGCTCACTGCTGGTCAAGTCAAATGCTTCTCCCAAATCTCTTTCGACTCCGCTCCCTTAAATCATCACTTTTTTGTTTTAATTTTTGGTAAGACTATAATAGTAGGCTGACTTCTATGCAACGACCTGCTAGACCAACTGAAGGCCAGATATATAATTATAAATCTTAAATCTTTGGGTCGGTAAATCTATAGTGTTCTTTCTCGGTAGGTAGTTGGTTCCCATTTGTTCTATGGAACATGACGTCATTGGACAAAACAACACAATTTACTAATTTTTTTCCCTTTTGTTCCATAGAACTACATACTAGCTCTTCACCCGAATCTACCACTACCCATATAACAGAATGGGAATCATACATTTTCCCAAAATTTCCCATGACATATTACTTATTAGAGATTGATAACAACAACACAAATGACAACTTTTATTGAATAACAATAAAATAAGTCTCATTTTGATGTCCCATAGATAAGTAGGCATAACATGTTCTATGGTACAAATAAAAAAAAACATCTTGTTTTATCCAATGACGTCATGTTCCATAGAACAAATGGGAACTATACCTACCGTTCTTTCATAACGGTCTACCTATCGGATCGGGCAGGCCGCGCTCATTGCTTGACTGCCACATGAGAAATTAATAAACCGACAAGAGCTAACAGAAGTAAAATTTGACAATACTTACTTGTAAATCTTACAAATTCGACTAAGCGACTGGTCGTCGAATATCTCTCCCAAGTCCTCGAAGGTCTTTGGGCGGGATAAGCCGCAGTGTTCCCTCCAAGCGGGGTAGGCCGGGAGGCCGTGGTCGCGGCCGCGCTGGATGTTCAACGAGACGAGGTCGAGGCCGCACGGCCCGCGCCGGGCGGCAGTACTGTTCACTGCTCGAGGCCGCTCGAACAGGTGGTTGCTTAGCTGATAACATTTATACGGTTAATCGTGATTGTTGTCGGATTGAAGATCTGGGTCGCTATTTAAATCATCTACTTATACAAATAAATAAAATTGGAGTGTCTGTTTGTAACATTAAAATAACCGCTTTTTACTACATGCATATGATTATATATACGGTACATATATCAATATGACATGTTTTAAAATTTTTGTCTGTCTGTCTGTCTGTCTGTCTGTTTGTTCCGGCTAATCTCTGAAACGGCTGGACCGATTTTGACGGGACTTTCACTGGCAGGTAGCTGATGTACTAAGGAGTGACTTAGGCTACTTTTTATCTCGGAAAAATCACATTCCCTCGGGATAACGTTGTGTAGTTTATTAAAAATGCGAAAGTTTGTGAGTATGGATGTATGGATGTTTGTTACTCTTTCACGCAAAAACTACTGAAAAGATCTGGGTGAAATTTGCAACAGAGATAGATTATAGCCTGGAATATCACATGGGGTACTTTTTATCCCGATATTCCCACGGGAACGGGACCACGCGGGTGATTATAAAATAAACGAATGAAGTGATTATGATAAAGGAAGACATGATATTTAGTAGGTACGGTAAATCCTCGTCACTCAAAATATAAATGATAACAAACAACTAATGCTTGATAAAGGCAAGCAAATATATTATTTGGATATGGGAATCAGTAGCGGACTACCTAAGCCTGTCGGAGGCCTGGGGCGGCAAGCTGCATGGGGGCCCAGCACACAACTTTGGAGTTGTGTGCTGCGGAGCGCTTTCGCTTTTGAACGTGGAGGCCCATATCACTTAGAATTTCATCAACGGAACGTGTATGCGTTTGAGGCCCCCCTGGATTGGGGCCCCACCCCGGGTAGCAAGGGTGGATTTAAGGGGGGGTATTTTTGTCATCTTTAGTAATCTTTACTAAACATTTAACTTTTATAATCTTTTGACACTTACACCTTCCTATACCTACTATTGAACTTGTAGAATTAAACTTGACTTGATTTAAAGTATGATAGGTACTTACTTACCTACTTCAAGTTTATTTCCAACTGTTATTGTTGATTTTTGCCCATCCGCCCCTTGTGCCCCTCCCAAAAAAATCCTGGATCCGCCCTTGCCGGGTAGGACCGCACCTTCCGCCCCCCCTTTAGTCCGCCACTGGTGGGAATAGAGGAGCCAGAGAACTAATTGAATACTAATTTCTATACTTGCAGAGACTTTTTAACACCTTTAATAGTTACCTCCGTAATTACGTGCGGGTCCACATTGTGAATAGAGGAGCTAGAGAACTAATTGAAAGCTAATTTCTACTCTTGCAGAGACTTTTTAACACTTTAAATAGTTACCTCCGTAGTTACGTGCGGGTCGACGTTGTGCACAGGCGTGTTCATGGCGGAAGAGACTGCGGTCTTGGCTCCTCTCGTGGAGTACAGGGCGTAAGGGTTGAATAGCATCTCGTGGAGCTGCACGTAGTTTATGGTGCCTGTGCTCGCGTCCATGTTGTGGATTAAGCCCTGGGGAAAGAAAATTGTCATGATAGGTATAGCTAAGACCTACCTATATGTGCAGAAGCATTTTACTATTTTACCTAGTTTGATTGCAATTCTTCGCAAGCCAATCTATACTAATATTATAAATCTCAAGAGTTTGATTGTTTGTTTGAACGCGCTAATCTCAGAAACTACTGGACCGAATTGAAAAAATATTTTTGTGTTACATAGTCCATTTGTTGAGGAAGGCTATATTTTATCCCGATATTCCCACGAGATCGGGTACTGGGTAAAACCGCGAGGATCCACGTGTTTATGAATCGCGAAAAAAAAATCAGCTGTTCCATACATTTTAGTTGAGTTGAGTCGATGCTGTAATTTTGTATGGAACAGCCGATTTTTTTTCGCGATACCGTGGATGGCCCCATAGTAAAATTTTGTCGTATTGATGGACACTATCAAGAATAATTTAAAAAAAAGTCAAAAGTCCCCTAAAATCTTTGTACTAAGTAATTAAAATTTAGAGGTGTATAGTACTTAGGTATACTAGGGATAAAGGGGTGTAAGTATGTTTAGTTACCGGTAACAGCGTATGTGCGAATCTGAAGGCAGCGGCAGAGAAGTGGTTGGCCACTGTGGGGTCCACTGTTGGGTCGAACACGTCGGCGTGCCCGGCCGGCAGCAGGGTTAGGTTCAGGGCGAACATCACGTCGCTGCCTGTGGAATATGACCGTTGAAATTGTTAAAAGTGCTGCCCTGAGGCCGTACCTACTAGACGTAGACCTAACGCTAAGAATTTCGGCAAGTCTACCAAATTAATATTAGACAAATTGAGACCCAATTGGGCCAAAATGGCAAACCCCGATTCATGATGTTACAGGAACATCGATATCTTCCAAATAACTCAGGCAAAGTTAAAGCCCGGCAGAATGCCGAAGTTCGGAAAGAGTCGGTAGGAGGGTGTTTCAGGCCAATGGATTTCAGACTTTCTGATTGTTGGACGTGGATGCGGTATTTGTATGCAATACTTCACCAATAACTTAGATTCGACGGAATTAGCTCAGCATGGTGATTTGGTGTTTCTTTTCCTGGTTGTTTTAAAAAATTGTGGTAAAACAAAGAAGCTGCTGAGTAGCTAGTCTGCTGCCGCTGCACGCCTATTATTCTTCCAGCCTCCTGGTACAGGATCTTTTCGTCCCCGCGGTGGGGCTTCAAAGTAATCACTTATAAACGCCTCTAGAGATTGGTACTGTACGGACTTGGGGAACTGTTATCAATTTGCGTTTTTAGGAAAAGTAATGATACTAAAAACCATCAGCCCTTTTTTTGTAGCTTTCAGGCGGGAATTCGAACCCGCGCCCCTGGGATATCTGGAAATCCGGCCCAATGCTCTCTGACCAACTAATAGCTATCGAAAGGCTAAAGGAATAAAATTGGCACTGTTGAGAATGTAGGTCAACGTCGTTTCACCAAAGAAACATTTTTACAAAGTTTTACAATCGACTATGATGAAACAGCCTTTAAATAAAGATTTGTTTTGATTTTATTAAGGTTTTAAAATCTTAATTTGCGTTTACCTAAAATGGAAGGCAGGAACTCCGAGTAGGTGATGTGCTGCATCTGCGCACCAACTATTCTCCTGGTCTCCTGATACAGGGTCTTGTCAGGGGGGGCTCACTCCGCAATTCAATCGACTACGCGCTGTCTACCGCGAGGTAGAGAATAGGCGGGTGTCACGCGCGCTCACCGCTCAGTTGTGCATGCGACGCCACGCGAGAAAGAAGTTACTTATTTTACTTTCACCACACTTTCGCGCCAAAACACACGTGTGTTACCTTATGGTTTTACCCATAGCAAAATCCGTAATATTACATTATTATTGTGCGGCCTTCGGTTGTCTTAACAACGACAGAAAGAGATCGGATTTAAAATTTCATCATCTTCCTAAAAAACCTGAAAGGTACCTAAGTTTTTTGTGTGACTATACTGTCTTATTCTAAGTATCTATAATACTTAATGATCCGAATATTTGATTTAAGGACCCCCGACCCACCTTAGCATAGATAATTACGACAAAAATAAAAATTGACAAAGTGATTCTCGCTTTTATACCTACATAAGTAGCTAGGTTAGGTACCTACAAATAATTATTATTAGGGAAAAAGAATCAATAGGAAGTAGCTGTAGCACTTTTAAAATAGGTACCTACCTACCAAATTACAAAATATCTACCTACTTTCTGTCTTAGAATAATATATAACTGTGAATGCTCTAATAACCACTGAGCTACGGAGTCGTTACGGCCTGGCCACGAAAATGCGCGGCGGCCGGCGGCGGCGGGCGGCGACACGTCGAACGAGCGAATTGCGCAATCATTGCGCGCTCGCAACAGACGTCTAATCAAATAAGTCAATGAGTCGCACCAACGGATGCGCAACTCACTCGTCGCCATCGCCGCCGCGCATATTCGTGTTCAGGCCGTTAGAGTATTCGCCCGGACAGTGAAAGGTCGTGGGTTCGAGTCCCATCGGAGCTAGTTGTGAGACGGGTCGACTTTTTAGCGACTCCGTAGCTGAGTGGTTAGAGCATTCGCCCGGACAGTGAAAGGTCATGGGTTCGAGCCCCATCGGAGCTAGTTGTGATGTGAGAAGGGACGACTTTTTCTCATACCTACTTCATTCTCAATTTTTTCAGTAAGTACCTAATAAAAATTGAATTGTGAATGCAAAGAAGTAAAAATAAAAAATCTAAACTGTCTGCATTTAAAAATCATTTGCGCTATTTGTTGTTCCTTTTACCACTTACCTGCTTACTTCGTCGTTACATTGCAGTCGAGTCGACCGGCGACCCTACGCGGCAACCAAGACCACCCAAAACCAATTTGGCTTAAGCTTTCCGAGTAATAGAACCGTATTACGTACAGCTACGGTTCAATTTCGCTTGTAATGAACGGTAAATTAGTAAGGCAGGCGTGCGAGTGCAAATTATTTTAGACCTAATTGTCGCGTGGACAAGATTGATAATTTATTGTAACTGTTTCGGAAGTGAGCCTTCTGCTACAAATATTATTCTGTGGTCTTGTCACTCTCGATGGAGTTTCAAACTAACTGCTATAGGTGCTGAACTAAGAAATTCGGGGACATGGGAAGCTGTTTATCAATTTGTGTTTACCTAAAATGGAAGGCAGGAATTCCGAGTAGGTGATGTGCTGCATCTGTGCACCAACTATTCTCCTGGCCTCCTGGTACAAGGTCTTGTCGCTCTCAATGGAGCTTCAAACTGATTGCTATAGGTGCTGAACTAACAAATTCGGAGACATGGGAAGTTATCAATTTGCGTTTACCTAAAATGGAAGGCAGGAACTCCGAGTAGGTGATGTGCTGCATCTGCGCATAAACTATTCTCCTGGGTTCCTGGTACGTACAAGGTCTTGTCACTCTCAATGGGGCTTCAAACTGATTGCGATAGGTGCTGAACTAACAAATTCGGAGACATGGGAAGTTATCAATTTGCGTTTACCTAAAATGGAAGGCAGGAACTCCGAGTAGGTGATGTGCTGCATCTGCGCACAAACTATTCTCCTGGGTTCCTGGTACGTACAAGGTCTTGTCGCTCTCAATGGGGCTTCAAACTGATTGCGATAGGTGCTGAACTAACATATTCGGAGACATGGGAAGTTATCAATTTGAGTTTACCTAAAATGGAAGGCAGGAACTCCGAGTAGGTGATGTGCTGCATCTGCGCACCAACTATTCTCCTGGCCTCCTGGTACAGGGTCTCGTCGTCCCACGTTGGATTCAGTTCTAGTAGCAGCGCCGCCACGCGGTTGTGCTGCCGCGCCCAGATCAGGTGCATCGTGGTTAGGTGGAGGTTCTCGTTGGCACGATCGTCACCTGGATACGGGTCAAATTCAAACCATGTTCTTCTTACGATGATAAATATAGTGGTCGTCCAAATCAAAAGGGACCTTGTGGCGCTCGGCACTTACGCCTTTATTGCTGTTGTTCGAATACAAAACAACGACAATAAAGACGTATGTGCCGGCCGCAATAAGGTCCCTTTTGATTTGGACGACCACAATATTTTAGTTTTCGTTCGATGAGTTACAGTTGGAACAGTTTTTGAAGAAAATCAGCAGTTTCTCGGTTTTTTTAAAATTTACCAAAATTAAGCAATGCAGGGTGTTTGTTTAAAGAAGTACATCACTTCAGGGGGTGAAAGTATCCATCAATACAATCAACTTTTACTATAGGACCAAGTGCGATTCGCGATAAAAAATCAGTTTCATACAAAAGTGCAATACCGAATGGGCCGAGATGATTGTATGGAACAGCTGTTTTTTTTTCGCGATAACGCACTTGGTCCCGTAGTAAAAGGTAGTTGTATTTATGGGTACTTTCACCACAGCATACTTGCATCACAGTACAACCGCATGCCATGACAATGACATTCATCTTAGCAATACAGGCGTCAGGCGGAATTTTTTTAGTCCCATTAGCCACATACAACCGCACGGCATGACAATGACACTCTGCAATACATAACAGGCAGCGAACTTACCGGTCTCGAAGCAGTATCTTCGCATAGCATTCATCTCCGCCATAATGCAAGGGTCGCCGGGATCAGTTGCTTGTGGCAGCAGCTCGCGAGCACCATCGCGCAACATTCGCAGACGACCACCTGCTTGTAGTCGCAGTGATCAATTTCAACTTAGCAAAACAGGCAGCGTACTTACCGGTCTCAAAGCAGTATCTTCCCATGGCATTCATCTCCGCCGTATTGCAAGGGTCGCCGGGGTCAGTTGCTTGTGGCAGCAGCTCTCGAGCACCATCGCGCAACATTCGCAGACGGCCCCTGCTTGTAGTCGCAGTGATCAATTTCATCTTAGCAATACAGGCAGCGAACTTACCGGTCTCGAAGCAATATCTTCCCATGGCATTCATCTCCGCCGTATTGCAAGGGTCGCCGGGGTCAGTTGCTTGTGGCAGCAGCTCTCGAGCACCATCGCGCAACATTCGCAGACGGCCCCTGCTTGTAGTCGCAGTGATCAATTTCATCTTAGCAATACAGGCAGCGAACTTACCGGTCTCGAAGCAATATCTTCCCATGGCATTCATCTCCGCCGTATTGCAAGGGTCGCCGGGGTCAGTTGCTTGTGGCAGCAGCTCTCGAGCACCATCGCGCAACATTCGCAGACGGCCGCCTGCTTGTAGTCGCAGTAATCAATTTCATCTTAGCAATACGTTCAGCGAACTTACCGGTCTCGAAGCAATATCTTCCCATGGCATTCATCTCCGCCGTATTGCATGGGTCGTCGGGATCTGGGGGGGCAATTGCGTAAGGTAATCGTATTAATTTGACAGTTCATAACGTATTCAATCGGCTGCAATTTGTATGAAATGACATTTATTATGATACAATATGAACTGTCAAATGAATACGATTGACTTAACGCAATTCCATAGCAGTTGCTTGCGGCAGCAGCTCTCGAGCACCATCGCGCAACATTCGCAGACGACCGCCTGCTTGTAGTCGCAATTGATCAATTTCATCTTAGCAATACATTCAGCGAACTTACCGGTCTCGAAGCAATATCTTCCCATAGCATTCATCTCCACCGTATTGCAAGGGTCACCGGGATCAGTTGCTTGTGGCAGCAGCTCTCGAGCACCATCGCGCAACATTCGCAGACGGCCGCCTGCTTGTAGTCGCTGTGATCAATTTCATCTTAGCAATACAGGCAGCGAACTTACCGGTCTCGAAGCAATATCTTCCCATGGCATTCATCTCCGCCGTATTGCAAGGGTCGCCGGGATCAGTTGCTTGTGGCAGCAGCTCGCGAGCACCATCGCGCAACATTCGCAGACGGCCGCCTGCTTGTAGTCGCAGTGATCAATTTCATCTTAGCAAAACAGGCAGCAAACTTACCGGTCTCGAAGCAATATCTTCCCATCTCCGCCGTATTGCATGGGTCGCCGGGATCAGGGGGGCTACCGCGTAACTTTATGGGTATGAACTTCATACGGTTTTTGGAACTTTAAGTCAATTTTATAAAAAAAATAGCCACTATCAGTTCCTTGTTTTGTGACGTCGGGTATAACGATATAGCTAACTAGAAACGTTCAACCGAACAAAGCAGCAAAAATCTATCAAAATAAGGAATTTAAATGACAGTTGAAGCCCATATCGCCGGGATTAGTTGCTTGTGGCAGCAGCTCTCGAGCACCATCGCGCAACATTCGCAGACGGCCGCCGGCTTGTAGTCGCAGTGATCAATTTCATCTTAGCAATACATTCAGCGAACTTACCGGTCTCGAAGCAATATCTTCCCATCGCATTCATCTCCGCCGTATTGCAAGGGTCGCCGGGATCAGTTGCTTGTGGCAGCAGCTCTCGAGCACCATCGCGCAACATTCGCAGACGGCCGCCTGCTTGTAGTCGCAGTGAAGAAGCCCGTTCGTGCGTGTACCCGTATACGGTGGAGCCGTCAATGAACGCGGTCGCTTGGTTCATTTGTTCCCGAGGACCTGGGAAGGGAGGGAATGATTGTAGGAAAGTTTATGACAGTCGTTATTATATTGAAGTAACTATACCTATTCAGGGGCCATACCGGCGAACGCTCCGAATTTCGGAAATCTGCGGGGCTTCAAATTAAAACAGATAAATCGAGCCCCAATCAGGCCAAAATGGCAAACAACGATTCATGATGTCCCAGGAACATCGATGTCTTCCAAATAACTTCGGCAAATAGTACAATAAGACTTTACGTACTTCGATATAATTGTTTAACGCCCGAATACTCGTACGCTACTTATCTTTGGGAGCGTCTCAAACATCGCCCTGTCAGTTTAAATGTCAAACGTATGAAAGAGATGCCATGATGTTTGAGACGCTCCCAAAGATGATTTGCGTTCGAGAATTCGGGCGTAATTGTTTTAAGTTGAAGCCCGGCAGATTTTTGAGTTGACAGTTGAACTCCATGCAGGTGTGGGGATGATGCAACTTGGTAAAGGAAGACTGATGGTATGTCTTCCTTCCGGGCTAGGGTGTTGTTAGCCCGGGGACAACTGTCCGATGGTTGTATGTCGGAGTTCGTATATATGCGAACTTGGTGGACGAACTTCGTAAGCGCGATGTAGGTTCTGCGTACTATTCGGTGGCGCGCTTAGTAATTATGTGCGCGTCGTCTAGATGTCGCCACATCACTCCCCTCCTAGACCGGAGGTCGATCCAAGTTGTTGCTCAGCAGTCAGTGCGTTTGAGCTTGCAAGTGCCAGAGAGAGTGCTGCAGGATGCCCCAGTCTGCGGTGAGTCGAGACTTCGTCTGCGGTGAGTCGAGACGGTGCGGGGTGGCTGCTGGTCGCTGCTCCTGTCCACGGTGAGTCGGGACGTCCACGGTGAGTCGGGATGGAGTGTGCGGTGTGACGGTGGGTCCGAGCTGCTGGCGCACAGAACTGCCACGCTGGAGTAAGGGCCCAGTGATGCTCCAGACGTGGGCTGCGAGGATGCCAGGTCGGGATGATGCCGTCGGGTGCTGCCGAAGGTCCAGGTAGCGTCGGACGATGCTGCGCGATGGAACCTTGAGGCGAGTTGTGCTGGCTTGCTGTGCGACTGCTGAAGGTTGCTGGATGAGGTTCGGGAGGAGTGATGGCTGCGCTGGTTGAGAGACGATACTGGCGCTGGCTGATGAAGACGGTCCTGGCGCTGGTGAAGACGGTCCTTTGCGCTGGTGGAGAAGGTGCTTCCTGTGCTCCGTCGGGGTCACCAATGTGGTGATGATGCAACTGGTTAAAGGAAGACTGATGGTGTGTCTTCCTTCCGGGCTAGGTATTGTTAGCCCGGGGACAACTGTCCGATGGTTGTATGTCGGAGTTCGTATATATGCGAACTTGGTGGACGAACTTCGTAAGCGCGATGTAGGTTCTGCGTACTATTCGGTGGCGCGCTTAGTAATTATGTGCGCGTCGTCTAGATGTCGCCACACAGGTGACGTTGTACTCCTGGTAGAAAGCATCGTCTGCGTCCAGCTCCACGGGGAAGCACTGGGAACCCAGGCTGGAGTCACAACAACAGCGTATGCCCAACTGAGAGCAATCGCGACACCTTGCTAGACATTGCCATTGTAAATCACTAGGCACTTACCTAAGAAGCATGTAGGGAACCCTATGCAGGTGACTTTGTACTCCTGGTAGAAGGAGTCATCTGCGTCCAGCTCCACGTTGAAGCACTTCGGGTGAGGTGCCAAGCTGGAGTCAAAATAACAGCGTATGCCCAACTGAGAGCAGACGCGACACCTTGGAAGTCGAAACCAGGCTGGAGTCACAACAATAGCGTATGCCCAACTGAGGCAAACCGCGACACCTTGCTAGACATTGCCATTGTAAGTCACTAGGCACTTACCAAAGAAGTACGTAGGGCACGGAGCCGACCGCACGAACTCCATGCAGGTGACGTAGTACTCCTGATAGAAGGGGTCGTCTGCAACCAGCTCTACGGGGAAGCGCTCCGGATAAGGTGCCAGGCTGGAGTCACAACAATAGCGTATGCCCAACTGAGAGCAATCGCGACACCTTGCTGACATTGCCATTGTAAGTCACTGGCACTTACCAAAGAAGCACGTAGGGCACGGAGCCGACGTTGTACTCCATGGCCCTATTTCACCAAGTCGACAATTGTCAGAGACATATGTCGAGTAAATCACTATCGTCACTACTACTTTCACGGAGAGCCATTTTGAAAATACGCGTATGTTAACCACGAAACATTACAATTGTAACGCAAGCATGACACAGCTTCTATCTCATGTCAAGATTTACTGACAAATCTACAAATATGTCGACTATGAAAAATAATTCTTGTTTCACAATATAATTGTCATTAACAATTGTAACAAAATACCTGTCACGTTTTATATGCATTTCCATAGAAAATAATTTTCAAAATTGTCACATGTCACCTGTCGCTTGACAATTGTCACTCGACATAAGTCTCTGACAATTGTCGACGTGGTGAAATAGTGTCTTATCTATGGGCCTGGTAGAAAGGTTCGTTTGCGTCCAGCTCCACGTTGAAGCACTTCGGGTGAGGTGCCAAGCTGGAGTCACAATAACAGCGTATGCCCAACTGAGGCAAACCGCGACACCTTGCTAGACATTGCCATTGTAAGTCACTAGGCACTTACCTAAGAAGCATGTAGGGAACCCTATGCAGGTGACTTTGTACTCCTGGTAGAAGGAGTCATCTGCGTCCAGCTCCACGTTGAAGCACTTCGGGTGAGGTGCCAAGCTGGAGTCACAATAACAGCGTATACCCAACTGAGAGCAGACGCGACACCTTGGAAGTCGAAACCAGGCTGGAGTCACAACAATAGCGTATGCCCAACTGAGAGCAATCGCGACACCTTGCTAGACATTGCCATTGTAAATCACTAGACACTTACCTAAGAAGCATGTAGGGAACCCTATGCAGGTGACTTTGTACTCCTGGTAGAAGGAGTCATCTGCGTCCAGCTCCACGTTGAAGCACTTCGGGTGAGGTGCCAAGCTGGAGTCACAATAACAGCGTATGCCCAACTGAGAGCAGACGCGACACCTTGGAAGTCGAAACCAGGCTGGAGTCACAACAATAGCGTATGCCCAACTGAGAGCAATCGCGACACCCTGCTGACATTGCCATTGTAAGTCACAGGCACTTACCAAAGAAGCACGTAGGGCACGGAGCCGACGTTGTACTCCAGGGCCCTATTTCACCAAGTCGACAATTGTCAGAGACATATGTCGAGTAAATCACTATCGTCACTACTACTTTCACGGAGAGCCATTTTGAAAATACGCGTATGTTAACCACGAAACATTACAATTGTAACGCAAGCATGACACAGCTTCTATCTCATGTCAAGATTTACTGACAAATCTACAAATATGTCGACTATGAAAAATAATTCTTGTTTCACAATATAATTGTCATTAACAATTGTAACAAAATACCTGTCACGTTTTATATGCATTTCCATAGAAAATAATTTTCAAAATTGTCACATGTCACCTGTCGCTTGACAATTGTCACTCGACATAAGTCTCTGACAATTGTCGACGTGGTGAAATAGTGTCTTATCTATGGGCCTGGTAGAAAGGTTCGTTTGCGTCCAGCTGCACGGGGAAGCATTCCGGGTGAGAAGCCAGACTGATGTCACAATAACAGCGTAGATATGCCCAACCGAGAGCAAACGCGACACCTTGCTGACATTGCCATTGTAAGTCACAGGCACTTACCAAAGAAGCACGTAGGGCACGGAGCCGACCGCACGAACTCCATGCAAGTGACGTTGTACTCCTGGTAGAAGGGGTCGTCTGCATCCAGCACCACGGGGAAGCACTCTGGGTGGGGTGCCAGGCTGGAGTCACAGCATGAGAGAGCACTGCTGTTTTCCCCTGGAACAGAAATTACCAAAGTAAGTAGCAATTCAATAAATTCAATAATAAGACTAACTTATTAGTAGATTTATTGAAAAACGTATGGTAAACGTTAAACATATAAATTGAAGATGCAAGATAGCGTTTCTTTATTTCTTGGATCGTATCCAAAACGTCAGCGTAGCGTAAGCTGCAGCCCTTCTTCAATTCAAGGAAAAACGAAACACGTTAGTACTATTATATATTCTGTGACGAAACTTTGTTATTATACCGTCCGTCCCTCTTTTCCGGGTATTTGATTGATACATTGTTACTTACAGAACTCATGATTGTCGATTATTTGTGGAGGTGAATTTTTGAAAACTGTGGCTTGTTTCCATTAATTTTATCAATCACAAATAACATTGCTAGTTTACCCAAACAATCGACAATCGATGTTTCATTTACAAAATCAACCAGTGTTCTTTCCCCTTGTTTCATAATAATATGATATCGTACAGCCAGCATCACGATGAACGAGTTATCGTGATCGTGAGCGTAACTTGTTCGGTGGACTCCCACGCTTACGTTTCGAGCACTTGATAGTCTTAATCCGTCTAAACTAGTGCTTCTCCCTGATTCACGAACCGTTGGAAACGCTCCCGACAGCGGAATGTATGCCCTGTCTCTGTCACTCACTATAGAATAGACAAAGACAAAACATAGAATTCGAATCCGATTCCGTTTACGACGGTTCGTGGATCAGGGGGCTGGTTGGCCACTATTTTTATATCCACAACGGCGTAGCACTTAGCCTTCAACACACCTGATAAGTGGTGATAAGGCTGAAGGTGGAAGCGCACTACTCCCGGAAACCTCAATCACTGAGGAACTGGCCATCTTATCTCTTACTATCGGAACACAATAATGCTGAAAACATAATTTTTATGGCGTCAGACTTAGATAAGATGGTGGTAGCTAGCCAGGCGGGCTAAGAACAGTCCTACCACCAACCAAACCGAATACAATATTTACCCCCACTGGGAATCGAACCCGGGACCTCTGGGTCTGAAATCGGTGGTATGAATCACTAGACCACAAAGGCGGTAAAATTATTGTCATCATACCTTTGCTAAGAGCAGTTGCAGTGATGTCGTGGTCGATGAACTGCCCCCATACAGCCAGCATCACTGTGAACGATGTGTCGTGAGCGTAGCTAGGCCGATGGACTGTTACGCTCACGTCACGGGCACTTGGCAGGCTTGTGCCGTCAGTAGCAGTGCGGGGCGAACTGATACCTGAAGATGAAATTAAAATACATCTGTCTAAAAAATTTCACAGTACCTACACTAGAAAGATGTGAGACTAATGGAATAAACGTTTTCTTAGATCCTGGTAGATTTATAATCGGGGTATAATATCAATTAAAGGGTGGTTTGAAGTAGAAATGCCCAAAGGAGAATGCCAAGATTTAGATTTAGGTATTAGAGATGCGGGCAGCGCAGGGCCGATCGTTGTGAAGATCCTTGGGGGAGGCCTATGCCCAGCAATGGGCGTCGTTTCGGCTGTCATGATGATGATGATGATGATTAGAGATTAGATTTTACTATACCAGATTAGAGGACAACCTTGAATGGCTTGCAAAAAATAAGCTTAAAAGAATCAATGACAATCTGCAAAATTCAATACACTAAAAGAATTTGTATAGCACCAGAAAAACGAAATCTGCCAGTCTCAAAGAATCGAATGAAGCATTAAGTCTCACCATCTCCATAATCAGGCGGCAGAACCCTCCTGAAGGGTGTTCTGGAGACTCCCCAGCGGTAAGGTTGCTCCAGGCTGTTGCAGCTGCCGTCCAGGGTGCGGTACTTGAAGTACGGGCATGGTGGCGCCTGTTGGCAGTAGCGCGGCTCTGGAAAGGAGCCGTTGATAGGAGGGCCTTGGAATGCTTCTCCCGGTTGTTTTGAGGTGCTGGAATGATTAGAGAGTTGAAGGTATTCTTTATTTTTTTTAAATCAATGTAAATTTACTGCTGCTTCCCCGTCGAACGTTTCACTTTCAAACTTACAACATTAATAAAATTTCTAATCTATAGTCTTTACTTACTAATATTATAAAGAGGAAAGATTGTATTTATGTGCCTATTGAATAAATTCAAAACTACTGGACCGATTTCAAAAATTCTTACACTTTTAGAATGCTACAATAACCCTGATTAACATAGGCTATAATATTTTATCCCCATGTTGCCACGGGAATGGGTACCACGCGGGTAAAACCGCGAGGATCCGCAAGTAATATTATTTATTTTATAGAAGGAAGATTTGATTTTGTTTGTTTGTTTGTAAAGATCAAGAAAAAATCTTTCTGTGTTCTATGAGATAAACCCAAAATTTAATAGTTAGACCGATTTGACCAAATTCTTCCAATATTAGAAAGCTACATCCTTCCCGAGTAACTTGGACTATATTTTATCCCGATATTCCCACGGGAACGGGTACCACCCGGGTAAAGAAAGCCACGTAGGTTGGGGTGTCACTAGTCTGTATCAAACCAATCATTTTAATTAAAGTAATATGCAAGTATAAAATGTTTAGGTAATTGAGTCTGTTAAAAAGTTGACATTATTATTGCGTTAAATTAAAATCATGTTAAAATCGCAAGAAATTGGATCTGTCATCGCCGTAGAGCCAGTGTCTCAAGGCAGTGAGTAAATGACCTGCAATTAAATCATGTTGACGTTTCCGAGTCGGCTTAAACAGTTTACATAAATATGCAATTGAATTAATATAGATAATTTGTATAAAAAATCTGCGCCGATAAAATTTTCCTAAAAAGCTTTGAGATCCTGATGCGACAATTTGTTGTCGGCCTTGAAATTTTTTAGATTACAGAAATGTTTTTGCTGTATTTTTTATATTGTTTTATACCTACCTAGTCTTAATTATTATATTATGTATAAACCTTGAACCTGTGGATTGAGTAACATAGGTATTGTGTCTTTTCAAAAGATATGAAAAATAATTGTTTAAATTAAAATACTTACTTACACTAAAATTTACTTTTCAATTAATTGTTTGGTCTTACGATTTGCGCCTTTGTGACCTTCAACCACGCTGATCTTATCACTACATAGTATAAAACAAAGTCGCTTTCTCTGTCCCTATGTCCCTTTGTATGCTTAAATCTTTGAAACTACGCAACGGATTTTGATGCGTTTTTTTTAAATAGATAGAGTGATTCAAGAGGAAGGTTTATATGTACTTTTTATCCCGATATTCCCACGGGAACGGGAACCACGCGGGTGAAACCGCGGGCGGCCGCTAGTTTTATCTAATTCAATTAGGTACAGTCGGGGACAAATTCGGTGAACCAAATCTTACTTCTTTTCGTGTGGCTGGCGTCTCACCGTTCAGTTGCAGTCCCTATCCGTAATTGCTTATGCATTGTACTACCCTAGTTTAATTAATACATAAAAAAATAGTAAAAGGGTCTGCGCGTGAATGGCGAGGCACCAGCCACGTGAACAGAAGTAAGAGGTGGTTCACTGAATTTGTCCTCGAGTGTGCCTATCAATTTCTTGAGCTCGTTTCATTGGAGATGTCTATAATGAATCTTCAAACTCTTGCTGTCTCACCCGGGGTCCCGGATGCATCTATCTAGTGTGTGACGGAAGAAAACATTATCGAATCATCAATTTGCCTTTTTGTAGGAGTGTTTAGGACCACACGATACGTAATCTAAGACTAGAAGCGAGCGACACGCTGTATTATTTTTTACATTGGTAATATATGTAATGAATGACCACAGAACACGGAAAGATTTTTTTCTCTTGTAGAATGAAATATTATGTCATCATCATCAGTCATATAAGCCCACAGCTGGGCACAGACCTTTCTTATTGATGGATAAAAAGAATGGGCCATGATGACATGGATGACCCACCACGCGGGCCCAATGCGGTTTGGTGGGATTAACGACTGCAAACGCAGCCGCGACCAAAACGTGCCTTCCGAAGCACGGAGGAGCTCGAGATAGTAAATTTTTGGTCACCCATCCCGTGACCGACCATTTCAAAAGTTTCTTAACTTCAACGATTGCAGGCCGAGTGCGTTTACTACTGCGCCACGATCTCCTCTAAACTGTTTACATTGTAACGAAGAAAACTATTTTTGTAACACGTTACAATTTATTACCGTGGATTGGATAGGTAGGAGGTCTGTAACACTTAAGCCGAACGACCCATCATGGGTTTTGAGAAAAAAAATGTAAGTAGCATAATTTAATTTGTTAATTTGAAACAGGTCTTTCAAATTTGTAGAAACTTTAAAAATCTATGAGAAAACAAAGTTTCTGGTTTCAGGCTTATCTGTTGTCGGTTCACACTTCGCCACTTCGGCTTCGCCTGGTTTTTGATACATTTCCTCTCCTCACCATCCATGCTTTCAAACTGCGGGGTATTTATTTTAGATCATAGTAAAATAATTGTTATTTAAATTTTTACTTTTTTGCATACACAATGTTTTATTATTGAAGAAAATTGAAAAATGAAGTATTTAGAAGAAATCGACCCATCTCACAACCAGCTCCGATGGGACTTGAACCCACGACCTTTTGCTATCCGGGTGACTGCTCTAACCACTGAGTTACGGAGTCATTACGAGAAATTCTACATAGTATTATATGATCTGAGAATTCTACGTTCATACGTAATACTTACGTTTTTTTAAATACTTAATTTTCAATTTTTCAAAATAAACATTTTTATTTTTCTCAAGCGGCCACGTTTGTCTTTTATATGAAGCAGGACGAGCGCGCAAACCACTGATCGTCAGAGCCTCTCTTCAGCACTTTACTTTACAATGTCAAAATCCGAAAACCGATGACCATTATTAATATTGTCTCAAATGGATGCCTCTGATCGAAAGATTTGCTACGTACAAGATTAGTAAGTAGATAGGTGCTTATCTCTAGCAGTAGGCAATGAAACAATAGTATCATGTCGGCGTAGTGTTTCCGTCGATTTGGTAACGTCAGGGTAACGTGTCCGCCGAGGCGTGACGAAGCCGGACCGGCACGGTGTCGGGTGTCACCCGCGGTCGATCGCCGGATCACATTGCAGGGTAAGGAACGGCTCTCAGTTTCAGTGTCGAACTAGCGGAACCGTTAATTAGGTCTGCGTGTTTAGCTCCTTAACGCTCTGGTTTTCTAGACCGTGTACCGAATTGGTGGAGCTTATCATGGGCGTGCCGAGGGCTCGAGAGAAGGGCTGAGCTGACCTATAAGCTGATTGAAACAAATGAATTAGTTAATGTTTCAAGTGCTATTATATATTAGGCAGAGTTCGGATAAGAACAAATCTACCTTATGTCGGTACCAGGTTTTACGAGAATTGAAAGTCGTAAGTAGTACTATAGCGGTTAATCTTGAAGATACTGTCATCTCAGATACCCAGTCAATTGATCTAATAGCCGTCATCTCGGTCAGTGGACCCAAATGAACTAATACAGTAGGTAACCACAAGTCCCAACCACAATAGAGAAACTAGAATAACATGGTAGGTGTATCTACTAGCAAGATACTGTTCGCCAATTTAAAATTTATCAACTTTCATCTTGATATTTAAGTTAATTAGAAATTGTTAAGTTAGGCAATTATAAAATATTATACTAAGCAAAGTTTCTTGAATCGGAATTACTTATAAGAAAGAGTCATTTAAAGAAATAATTAATATTAACAAAGGTTAGAAAATTAAGAAATTCGCGCGTACTTTTCGCTGATACATTTATATCGCGGTCATGATGGTCTGGGTGTTATGCATTTTTTTCAAAGCCTAGCGTTACAATAAGACATTCTAACCGAATTTCAAGATGATTGATAATGGCAATAATTAAAACATACCTACCAATTAAAATAAGCAGGCTCTTCAATAGCATAAGCAGTATCTGCCATAGGTTTGATCTCAAGTTTGATAGCCTTAAGAGGTGACTGCGGCTCTTTGTGCTATAAGAGCTGGTAAATCCTGGTCGTGCGTTTGCTGTTCAGGGCAAAACTTTGAAAACTTTCTAATCAAGCTTTATGGTGGATGGTAAGAGAAATAGTTAAAAATAACTCACCCATTAAAACAACTTTAAGTAGTTGATTTTTCAATAGCGTAGGCGGTGTCTGCCAGAGTTTTGACAGTTTTAAGAGGTGGCTGAGGCTCTATGTGCTCTAAGAGCTGGTAAATCCTGATGCCTGGTCCAGTAGTGTTTTTTTTTTATCCACAACGGGTTAGCACTTAGCCTTCATCACACCTGATGTTAAGTGGTGATAAGGCTGAAGGTGGAAGCGCACTACTCCCGGAATCCTCTATGACTGAGGACTATCGCGTTTGCTGTTCAGAGCCTGACTTCATTGAAAACTTTCTGACCAAGCTTTAAGGCGGATGGTAAGTGAAATAGTGAAAAATAGCTCACCGATTAAAAAGTAATTTAGTTGCTTCTTCAATGGCGTAGGCGGTGTCTGCCAGAGGTTTGATAGCCTCGGATGTAGCTGCGGCTCTTTGCGCTCTAAGAGCTGGTGAATCCTGGTCCAGAGGAGTGCGTTTGCTCTCCAAGACCTGGCGTTGCTTGAGGGCCTCTTGGCCGTGCTTCACAGCGGTTGATAGGGCGTCGACGGTCGGTGGAGCGCCTGGCCACTCCGGGGGTGGACGGCCTGGTGAAAATTTGGTAAGATTACAAGGAGATTTTAACAACTTGGTCAAAGATTTTGTTTCTTTCGATGACACTTTGCCTTTTTAGTTCATCATAAAATTTGTGTAACAGTGTCAATTTTCAATACAAGTACTTAACTCTTACGAAATCGTAGTTAGAATAGAGCACAATATCGGCAAAATTTTATGTCTGACAACACGCAGTCTTTTATTTTGTGGTTTTATATAAAAAATAAATTGTCATAGTTTCAAAATTAATGAACACTCGTACCTTGTAGAGGCCAGCTGATCTTCAATAATGGCATAAGCTGTGGAGCTGTGAGGTTTTCTGCTGGTCGCAGTGGCGCCACAGTGTTTGGTGTTGTCGTGGTGTTGTCTGCGTCGTCATCTGCGTCAATGAGGCTGTATGATGTCGTCACCAGGAGGGCAACGGCGAGGAGGGAGCTAGTCAAAGATATGATTTATGTTAGAGATAACTTCAGTAAGGTAGGGCAGAGGTACCCTTTGTGGCCACTTTAAGGATTTTTTGACTTTTAAGCACTAAGTACTAAATGGTCTTAGGTATTTAAGACACAAACTATATATCTTAAATTATAGATAATTTATCGAACTTTAAGGGTACATTTTTCAAATATATAAAAGTAAAATCGTTTTTTTTTTATATTTCACACAATGTGTAAGAGGTGCCAAATGTACCGGTTTTGGCCACTTACTGATAGTTAAACTTTTGTAAGTATTGCGAAAAATCAAAACCAAACCCAGGTAAAATCAATATATTCTAATGCGCTAGAAACCAGTTAATTGCAAATCAACAATTTAATTGAAAAAAACAAAGGTTTATAAAGTATTTCATCCAAAACAATTAATTTCTTAAAATTTTCATACAAAACATTTTTTCAAACAGAAAATGGAATTTATTGAAAAAAAATCTTATGTCATAAGGAATTCTAACGGTTGTTATTATTACCTTAAAATACCTTATTTTAATTGCCTTTATCAAAAATGGTTAGCCATTTTTGATAAAAGTTGTTTAGAAAACTCTTAGTGCAAAAAGTGGCCAAAACCGGTACAGTGGCCAAAACCGGTACGCCTGCCCTACCTATATAATATCTTTAGGTAACGGTAAATCGCAAGTTGCGGTACGGTGGATATGTCAGCTGGGTGGACTAGAGCCATGATTGTGCCATTCAAGGAAAATCGCACTAAGTATACCTACAACAAAATAAACATATTTCTTGAGAAAGGGTTTACCTATACTATTCTCTACTTCAATTCTGTCTCTTTTTTGATTTGTTCAAGTGGCGCAAAAATATTGAACTAACTATAATATCAAGAGTAGGTATGATGAAAACCGTAAGATTCGTAATATAAATAACAGGAACCCAACACAGAGTGCGCACTGGAAGACTGGAAGTGCCTCAGGCGCTTCTGGTAGGAACACGATGGACGAACTCGAATATATACGTAGGTGGGCTGCACCAGTGGCGTCCGCTACCCGCTGCCTGACGCTCGCTACATCATCTATTGGGCATAATCAAATAAACTTACAGGAACCCAACACAGATTGCGCACTGGAAGTGCCTCAGGCGCTTCTGGTAGGAGCGCGACAGGCTTGACTCGAACACGTAGGTGGGCTGCACCAGCGGCGTCCGCTCCCCGCTGCCTGACGCTCGCTGCATCTTCTCTAGAAAAACCATACCAATGAACATAATTACATTTATCTCCTATCACTTTACAGACAGCTCCTGCTTTACGTTTGAGAGTAGAAAAAAAGTAAATTTTTACAAAAATAATATTAAAAAAATTGTTAAAATAGTGTTAGACTAAGGTATCACTTTAAAGGTTAATTAATCGTCTTTCAATGGTGTTTCAATAAGATATTATTTTTAGTAAAACACATTTTATTCATGTTCATCCATACTAATATTTTAAATGTGAAAGTGTTTTTGTTTGTCTGTCTTTCACGTCAAAACGGAGCAACGGATCGAGGTGATTTTTATTTGCAATGGGGAATAGATTGGGAGCTGGAGAGTGACATAGGCAACTTTTTATCCCGCGCTACGCTACGCTAGCGACACATTTTTCATCAAAAGTCGAATAAGTACTACCTATGCGGCATAAGAAAATTTTTTGAGAATATGCAAGCCAAGCAGTGCTCTTTCAATTATGATAGGTACCCCATAGCCTACCCTAGTAGCCTCAGTTCGAATTTTTAAGACCCCCTTTCAGTACCTATCTGAATGTTGCAAAAAATATATAGGTACTTAAGTAAATATTTTTATTTCTCTCTTATTTGCAAAATAGTTGGGCAAACGTCATTCCTTTCAAGTTGATAGCATTAGTAGTCAGTTCTCGAGATGTCCAGTTGTGACAGACAGACAAAGTCTTATTGGTTCGGAACCCTAAAAAGATTCAGAGAACCCGTTTAATCTCTATTACCGACTAAATATCCTACTTATACCAACCTAAGTAAGTATTTTATATACAACTAGCAAATTTTGTGTTTTTCAATGAGAATGAAAGATAGAAATTGTCTCTACGTGTTTTCCCTGCAGTATGCAGTACCTAATTTGAGCCCAAAAAACGAACACACATAGAGTCAAAAGATTTAATTAAGGTATTACGTAGTAACTATTTAGTTATCCGTGGAATTACTACAGGTATTACTTAGGAATGTACCTAGGTAGGTACTATTTATACATCCAGCCCACTAAACGAAGACGTGCACACACTCTTATTTTGTTCACATTTTATTTAATGATTTCAGGGGATTTCCCCCCGCAAATAAAAACGGTTAAAAGCGGGTAAAATATAGAATTTAAAAAAGCTTAAATATTTTTTTTATTATTTTTTTTATTCACTTATTTAACTTCTGGAGTAAATATTTTGAAGATACGTTAAGATAACTAGTGATCTTACTTCATATAATAAATGTTACATTGGCTGCGTAATCGGTAACAAAACAAATGGTTTTATTAAAAGCAGTTTGATGTTCAGCATTCAGACAAGTCAAAATAGTAGATTTCATTACAAGTGCGGAAAGTCTGTCATTGCAAAGAGTTCCGACAAATGTCTCCCGAGCCGAGGCGCAGCCGAAGGTGAGGGTTGACAGTCGGAACAAGTTGCAATGACGGTTCCGCACACAGAACAGAAAAAAAGAGTAGAAGTCGCAAGTGGGCGGTACCCGCGTACCCCAAGATATGCGGAGCTCCGCTTATCTGTGCATGTGTGCGTATTTTGCTTACTCAGTTGCAATATCAATCTCTTCACGGAATGTTATAGAAAAAAAATAGAAAGATGCCACACTGTGCAGTTTTGGAGTGATAAAATGATAGTCGACAGACTAATTTATCTAAACGAAGCATAACATATCACCGTTAAGTGCTAAATTCTGTTTATTTAATTAAAATTAATAAATAATAAAATGGAATTCTTCAAAATAAAAACACAATCTGATATCAATCTTATAAACTCATTTTTAAGGTGTAGATTTGAATGTGCAATATTAATTTTCTCGAAGTTTCTACACAACATAAAAATTTTGATAGCATGCTTTTGCTACTCAATTAGTGATGTATCTGTTTCCGTTTCCTGTAGTGATGTGCCTGTTAATCGTAATGCCTGAGCTTCACCTGCGTCTAATGCCATTAATTAGCGCGCTATTTGATATAATACGCAGGCGTAGCCGGGTTTTAGCGCACTAATTTGATACAATTAGCGCGCTAAGACGCGCATGCCGTTATTAACGCCGTTAGGCGTCACGCAGGTGAAGCCCCGGCATAAATACTACTAATATCTAAATAGGAAGTTAATACCTACCTACTTTAATTAAGGATTCAGATTATTTGCTAAAGCTTTCATAATACCTACCTATTAACATTTCCTGTACATAAGTAAGTACATACATAAATAATACAATGAACATAGCTATCAACTTCTTTCTATTCAAATTCGTAAATTTATAAAATGCCTACTAAACGTTTGCAAAGTGTGATTTCATACACAACACAACCCACCAAACTAATTTTTTTTGCAAAAAATGTAGTGGTCTACAGATACGCGGAACTTAGGTCCATAGTTCTAAATGCAGGTCCGTATTAAAGAACAACACTCAAGTGGAGATCTCTTCGCAAGTATAGTTAGTAAGGGATGCAAAAATACATGCAATGCATCATTCATCCCTTGCTAACTATTACTGTTACTATTACCGTTTATTAAGGGCCTTAGATTAATATGGGCGCTCTACAATCGCGCGCGATTCGTGGGCGTGAATCGCAGTGCGTTTCGCAGTAATAATCACGCGTGAACTCTTCTTGGCTCTACATTCGCAGATGGAATCATGTCACTTGCTTTTCGCAGGTTCGTGCCTTGTTAACCACTATTAGTGTCTAACAACTATTAGTGTTATTACATTACAACTATTACTAACACTCGCGCTTTCACGCGTTCACGCATAGATATCGCGCGTTCGTGCGCGAATGTGGAGCGCCCAATTAATAATGATATAATAAAACAATGATATATCAATATTAGTTCGCAATTTAATGTGCAGTTTTGGTTGTCTCGAAGTTTCTAATAGCCCGTACACACGTTCCGATCCGACCGCCCCCGGCGGCCGGCGGCGCCGAACGGAACATGTGTACTAGCCTTAAGCAATTGATTGAGCATGCTTTTGGCATTTTTGGTGCTACTCAATTACTGCCTGTACACACTGGGCGCTCGGCGAGCGACGACGTTACATTTTTTATGCTGCGGCTACATTAGCGGCCGATAATTCGTGCGAGTTATCGCGCTAAAATTATCATTGTTGGGCATACGCGATGTTCTTGTCTACATTAGCGGGCAAAGCTTCGTGTTGCGTTGTCGCGCTAACTATCGCGATAAACCTGTCAAGTGCGAGCGATATTTATTTTATTTTAATTCTAATTATTTATTTTTAAAGTGAATATACCTACTACTAAATATTCTGTTGTTGGTTCTGTTGTTATCGCGATGTTCTTAAAATTATTTCAGTAGTTTTTGAGATACGAGTATAATATGGTAAAGTCTACACATCAAAAAAAAATTGAAATAAACATGTTGACCTTGAGACCGCCTTTATGCCCTACGTAATAAAAGCTACGCAGTATAGCATAATCGCAGTTCTACTGTTTATCTTGATGTGCTGTTGAGTGTACCTACTTTAAAGATATTTTTTTCTTTTCAGTTCACTGTCGGTTTAATTTTTTATAAGATTCATTATCACATAAGTCACATCTGTTTCTTTCTGTCACATAGTTAGTCAGCTACAAAACATAATAATAATTCCTATAGGAAATCCCTTAATTATTATTTAATTTATCTGAATTGAATTGTAATTTATTAAATTTAATACTTTTTTATTTATAGTAACGTCATTTTATGATTATGATATTTCATTTCCATACAAAGCTACAAAATAGCAAAGTTAATAAAAGTAAAATAAATAAATCTTGCTCGCACTTTGACGGTTTAACGCGATAGCCCGTAGTTAAGTAGCCCGTAGCAATAGCTTTGTTGCGATGTACCCGGCTACATTAGCGCGTTCACACGATTCTTCGCCGTAGCCCGCTAATGTAGCCGCAGCATTATGAGAATCTGTAGTTCTGCTACTGCCCACTAGAGGCGCTGTACAGATTTGCATACAAAATGCAACGCCACTTATAGCATCTACACACGTTCCGATCCGACCGCCGATTTGGTCTGCTCCAGACCAAATCTGGACGTGTGTAGCGTAGTCGTCCGACCATAATTATTATTATTCGTGTTTGACGCGGTCGGCCGGATTTGGTTCGCACGAACTTCACTTCCTACCAATCGGAACGTGTGTAGGCTTCCGACCGGGGGCTACCGCGTAACTTTATGGGTATGAACTTCATACGTTTTTGGGAACTTTAAGTCAATTTTATAAAGAAAATAGCCGCTATCAGTTCCTTGTTTTGTGACGTCGGGTATAATGATAACTAGCTAGCAACGTTCAGCAGAACAAAGCAGCAAAAATCGATCAGAATAAGGAATTCAAATGACAGTTGAAGCCCATACCCATATCCAGATTTCTTAGCCGGTAGCCCCCCAGACCAACTTGGCAGTGTTGACAATTTTGGAGGTTTTCCCCTAGATTTAGGGAGAAAATATGTAAAAGCGGAAATATTTAAAGCAGGTAAATTACGTTTAAGGGATTTTCAGAGGATTCAATTCAATGCTCGTTCATGAGTTTTACGTAGGACTGAACGAACGAAAGGTTTAAATATGGCCATTTATGAAAAGATTCTATTTATCTATTTGTTTTTTTAGAATATTTTGTTGCAATTTGTCGTAAAACTAAATATATATAAAAAGGGCATAACATCTCATCAATAAGTGCTGCTTTTAGTAAATATTTAGCATGTTTTAGTATTTTAATGAAAATAACAGAAAATTAAAAAATAATGAAATTGTTTTTTATAGTAATAAAACATTAAAAACCGAAAATATGTTTCTTTTTAATTTATTTATTGCAAGCAAATTGATGTTTTAGTATTTATAAACAATAATAATATTGGGAGATTAGCAGTGGCTGGCAACACTGCAACAACGGCTAGAGGTCGGCCAGACCAAATCGGAACGTGTGTAGCGCCGACCGATTTGGTGCGGCAGATTTGGTTTGAACGTGTGTAGGCGCGGATCAGCTATGGAATTGCGTTAAGTCAATCGTATTCATTTGACAGTTCATATCGTATCATAATAAATGTTGCAATTTGTATCATTCCATACAAATTGCAGCCGATTGAAAACGATATGAACTGTCAAATTAATACGATTACCTTACGCAATTGCCCCCCAGATCTGCAGTGAAGTTCGCCCGCACCAAATCGGCGGTCGGATAGGAGCGTATGTAGCGGCTATATCCCTTTAAAGCGCCATCTATTGTGTAAAAGCTTTAACATGCTAAATAAAAGCAATGATGTCTTTAATGCCATCTTGTGCTCAGTGGCGGGTACTAACAACAACGCTATCATTACGCATAATTTACTTGTGTGAGTTGGGTGTACGCAGGTTTTCATAGGAGATGCCGTGTCATGCGACTTCTACTCTTTTTTTCTGTTCTGTGGTTCCGCACGTGTACTGAACAACTATTTTTAATACAGTTGCGAAAAAATTAAGCAATTTAATAAAATAATAAAACACAAAAAACTCAACTAACTAATCGTAAAAGAATATAAGCAGAGACTTTTTTTTGTTTTCTTCACCCATTCTGGGTTGGCAAAGGAAACTATGATCATACAGCCAAGGCTTCAGTAGAATTTTTTTATTGATATGAAATGAAAATTAAATTAAATGAGATGAAATGAAATGAAACCTAACAAAAGCAATCCGAATCCTACAGGAGCGCCTTTCCTTATTTCTCTCTTTTACCACATCGTGTTCCATTAAAGCACTAATTCCACCATACTAAGTACCTACCACAATAAAAACCAGAAAAAACTAATTTAGATAATTAAGAAATAAGGTCCCTCATTTTCTTTTCATTTACTTGCGCAAACTCCTATAAGCAGATACTATGGTAAATAGTGCACGTCATACCATATTTAGTAATCTGTGGTCATACAGCCAATTTTATGTATTTTTTATATTCATAAATTTAATTTGGCCGATACTAATATTAATTTAATGTATAATTAAAATTACTTTTAAATCTGATATTGAAACAAATTAGTAGCTTCTTTTTAGAAATATTTGCATGAATCATAAAAACTTCTATGATTTTTTTTTTAGTAAAAACTTCGTGGTTGGTTTTTTCTTTTTAATAGACAATATTTTGACAGTTGGGAAAGAAAACGCACGAGTTCGGGAAAGGTAAAGCAAAAGTTCGAGTGTGTAATAGCCCGCATCCCGAACGCTATACGTCCCTGCAATACGCCACTTTTTGAGCAACTGTATTAAAAATTAATTATTATTAAAATCTTTATTGAAATGATTCTTGTAAGACAATTAAAGAGAACGAAATATTGTGCTTGTAATGAACTATATCAGTAGAATTTCTTTATAAACGTGTGCAATAAATAAATCACTTTTATAATTTATGCTTGTCGCACTTTATGTACCTAAGTTAAGTACCTACCTACTATCATCTGTTTCCAAACTTAACGAAACTTTCCAAACAAGTGAAGATCGGTTAACAAAAAACCTTAGCACGAAAAATCGAAGGGTCATCTTCGATCAACAATAACAGCTCATAGTGAAAATGAATGAAATTAAAAAGCTGGTTTAGTTGTTGTGACATATTTTTTAAAATAGAACCAGAATAACCGGACTTTAATTAGATCGTTGTTTTTAAGAGTTGAATTCCAACATCGTGCATCGCGCCTATCTCTATGAGTTTATAGTTAAGTATGGTTAAGTTAATTATGGCAAAAAAATTGTTTCGTTTTGTTACGCAATATTTTATTAGACGTACTATGTTATGTAGGTAAGTACCTAAATGTAAAATGGCATGGTAGGTATGGCGTGATTTGGTGAATCCAAAAACTGATGTTGATGATTGATGAAAATGATCTAAGTAGGTACATACCTATTTCTATTGATATTATTTAATAAACTATAAACATTTTCAACCTTTGAAAAGATAAGGCGACAGTAGGATAAAATAAAATAATAGCTGGTAAGTAAGTTAAGTAAATAGATAAGTACTTACCTTATACTTACACCTTAATTTTTTTATCACCCCGGATAATTTTAGGAATTACTCCTATCCCTAAAATTATCCGGGGTGATAAAAAATTACCGTAAGGCTTAGGTACTTAAAGATAAAATAAGTGTAAGATTTTAAATTATTTTTAATGCATTTACAATGCAATTCTGTAAGTATAGAAAAAATGTGATAGTAAAAAACCACGAGCCCTATAAGTAGCTTTCAGGCGGAGGCGCGGGTTCGAATCCCGCCTGAAAGCTACTTATAGGGCTCGTGGTTTTTTACTATCACATTTTTCCTATAAAATAAGTGCGGAAAGCCGCCAATTGCGGTTTCTATGAAGGTTTTGTTTTTTCATAGCTTTATTATTGTTCTTGTCGTTATAGGTAGTTATGCGTAAAAGCATTCCCCTCACTATAAAAAAAGGTGTAAGTATCTCCAAGACCTGGGTCATATTAAATGCTAGAAAGGGTGATGTGCGTGAAATCATTTTATTACTCGTCTCTTTTCTACTCAAATTCATGTTCAAGTCGGGAAAACTGTGGATGTATTACTTAAATAATATTATTTCCGCTGAACGTTGTTTGTGTAAGCCATTATGTAAGCAGCAAAAGCCGCGTAAAAGCTCATAATAACTAATTATGCCGGTTAAAAATAATTTACTTTCAAAACATACCAAAACTTTCCGTAGATTTTTAACTTCAACAGTCTTGTAACAATCACAATAACTAAAACACTATATAAAAAGTTTGTAACTCTCCAATCATAGTCGTATTCAAAATTGGAATTAAAAAAAAATACAAAAAAGATAAATAAACTTGACCACCAAGGTTCTATGTTATGAAGGTCCGATACCACCGTTTCGATTGGCTTTCCCGAATACACTGGACTGGGTGTTGTCAGTTGATTAACGCACGTGGTGGATTGGTATGGCTTCGGAGTTCAGACCGCGACCGGTCACGGTAAGCGGTCAAACCGACTCAAACCCTGTAGGTAATGTTCCTAGCGGATAACGAGCTTATAATCCTGTTCTATTAGCGTTTGGTACATGTACTTCCAACTATTTCCCTAATCTTTTTATTGTTGGTCTATACAAGTTAAGGGTGTACCGTTATAAGTAAGTAGTTGGTTTATTTTGTCTTTTTTACCCACAAACGGGGTAGCACTTAGCCTTCATCTCACTCTCTTAAGTGAAGATAACGCTGAAGATGGAAGCGCACTACTCTCGGAATCCTCAACACTGAGGAACTGGTTACTTACCTTCAATCTAACAGCCGGAACACAACAATGCTGAAAACATCATTGTTGTGGCGTGAGACTTAGATATAAGATGGTGGTAGGTAGTTAGTTGGCCAGGCTGATTTGTAACAAATACTACCCACCAATCAAACTTAATACAATATGTACCCCCACTGGGAATCGAACCCGATCAACCCGGGAAGGTCTGATACCTACTAGTATTGGGTGTGTATACAACTAGACCACAGAGGCGTTTTATGTGTAACGCTTATTTTTATAGGAACACAAAGTATTTGAAAGAACACTACCTACTTACAACCTATGTATGATTTTACTTTTGGTTTTTAATTTCTATCTTTTTTTGCAAAATAGGTAAGTAGTTGGGTAAACGTCACCTAAAACAATTCCAAATTTCAAGTTGATTGCATTAGGTAGTAGTTCTCGAGATGTCCAGCTGTGACAGACAGATAGACAGACAGACTGAGTCACACCATAAGGGTTTCTTATTTACCATTTTGGTACGGAACCCTAAAAATGATACCTATATGTTGATTCATTAGTTGAAGTAAGAGTAAGTTTAGTAATTATTAACTATTTGAAAATACTGTCCGCTCCGTTTCCGTCGGAAAATTTTCTTGCTCTAAGTTTCCACTAAGTAGTAGGTAGGTACTTAGTTGTGATGTGAATGTGAAAGACAAGTTCGCTTAATGGCTCCTTTCGGTATACCTACCTACCTATTTACAAACAATTTATTTACAGGTGATTTATTAAATAATTACCTGCATCATCTCTTATCCAAATGCGAGTGAAAATACTAAAATAAGTTAAATTACTTCTTTTAAATTTGTTAATTTGGTTGTTACCAAGTAAGTATAGGTACTTACTGTCATTAATTCGCAGTGTTGTGTTTAATTATTTTATACTTAGTAGGGTGATATGGAACCAATTATCGACATGTTAAGACCTCTGAGTCTCAGAGGTTAAGACCAACTGCTCAGGAATTTTCAAAAAAAACTTGGGATTTTAAGTGTACTAAAATTATGATTTAATAAAATCATGTGGAAATATATACTGAATGGGTAACTTAAATGAAAATTTATGTAGAATATCAATAATTAGTTTATATTCGTTAAAATGTTTGGATGTTCCAAATCACCATTAATGGACAGCTGATATCTAGTGATGGACGAGGACGACCAGTTATGGACCACTACCTAGTAATGAAACCCCATTTATGGACATAAGATTCTGCCATCTTACAAGTGGCTCATCATCTGAACTTATATCATAGGGAGTGTCATTGCGATATTTGCGACAATCGGCTTATTTTTTGCCCTATTCCACAATCTTGCTTTCGTTTTCGACCGGAGCACGTTGACTTTCTACAAAACCTTCTGTGTAATCAACATCTCATTCTTTATAAACAATTTTTTTCACTCTCAGCGTATGTGACTTCTAAGACTGTATCTTCTGGTGTCGCATCTTCTTGAACTTTTACTTTCTTTGTCGGTTTAGAATCGACCTTCTTTTTTCATTGTTTTTTCCTTTTAATATACTTTTTTTTGTCTTTTCCGGGCTCTTTCTTCTCTTTCTCCTTGTAGTTTCTGTTTCTCATACTGTTTCTTTTTGCGATTATCTTGCGAAGACTTGCTGGTTACTGTGTAACGGGTTTTTTTTCCTCAGGGTCATCAGTTTGACTCAAAGGCAAATTTTCGGACTTTTTTCGACGACCAGCTGTTTTGCTTGATTTGCATGATGTTTTGCTTGTTGGGCACCAGTTGCAAGTTCGTCTGTGTTTGGTGAAACACATTGATTAATGTTTGACTGTTCTGTTGTAAAATTTTGATTACCATCCACAGAATCATCAGCTTTTGAGGAAAATGATGCTACCAAAGACCTTTAAG
Source organism: Crambus lathoniellus (assembly GCA_949710035.1). Lineage (NCBI taxonomy): Eukaryota > Metazoa > Arthropoda > Insecta > Lepidoptera > Crambidae > Crambus > Crambus lathoniellus. The sequence goes on from OX453298.1 coordinate 7,190,901, forward strand.
ACATCACAGTAGATTGACACACAAGTACGTGCTTAGTATTGGTTGGAATGTGGGGTGTGAGTCTGTGACTTTCTTCTTGGTCAACATCAATGATAGTTTTATCGATAGTGAAAATCGCAATTTGGTTCATGTTTGAATGCGACGAGCTAGGAGCTTCTCGTGACTCAAGCTGTTCTAAATTCCAACATCCGACTTTGTTTCAATAGACAGAGAAATGGAGCTTAATTTTTCAACTCCTACACAAAAAGTATTGTTATTGCTTCCAAGCGCATTGTCTACGTTTGCACGTGAAACTGTTTCGGTAAGAGGTTCTTCGGTATCTTCTCTGGAAGCTTCAACACTGTAAGCTCGTGATGTTGAAGTTGAAGGAACATCTTCAGAATTTAAGAGAGCAGCTTGATGACCCCTTGTTTTTTTCACCCTAATAAGTTACCGGAAAAAATAACTGTAAGTATATGACTTACAGTAACTTTTTCCGGTAACTTTATTAAAGAGTGATCCGAGGAATACCAAAACTTACAGCAGAATCTTTCGCAACCGCACCTAGCATTCCTCATTTGTTCAGGGGTGTCTTTTTTGGGTGCATGCCATCTATGAAAAAACAAGATGATCCAATAATGGACAGTGAAAAACATCCAATTATGGACACTTGTCCATTACTGGAAAGAGAACAGCAAATTCAAAATTACAGCAAATCACATGGTAATTACCACTAACAGAACAATTTCAGTCAAATTACTCAAACTGTATCAAATAGAATAAGTTTCGACACTTGTCCATCATAGGATACTTGGTCCAAACTCAAACCAGTAGTAAACAACGCGAAAAACAAAAGAATAAGTTATAAGTATTTCCATTTAACATTTTAGCAAAATTTCTTCTTAGTCTCAAAGAGTTTTCATAAAATAATACAAAATTTCAATAGCGAACAATGCAATGAAGATATTCAAGAAAGAACGTACTCACTTCCTTAAGAATATCCGTAATAAAAAAGGATTTTTCGGTAACGACTTAAACACACACTTTTTTCTAAGCTGCTATTTTGAAGAAAATGACCGACCGACGGTTTTTTTGTGTTTATATGGCAGTTGATAGTCTACTCCTTAAGGTGTAGTGATGCCATTTTATATATACTACTTCTGCTGCTTAATATTTAATTTTTATTTTTCGAACGTCCATTATTGGTTCTTGTTCATTATTGGTTCCGTCACCCTAGGTACCCAATATAAATTACTTACAGATATACTTAAATCACGTCGATCCGTTGATTCAACGTGAAAGATGGACAAACACACAAACTCACAAACACACTTTCACATTTATAATATTAGCGGCCGCCCGCGGTTTCACCCGCGTGCGCGTGGTTAACGTTCCCGTTGGTACCTATATCGGGATAAAAGTACCTATCCTATGTTTTAATCCAGGTTACCTATCTACTATCTGTGTGCCACAACCAAATCCGTTAAGACTGTGCAGTCTGCACACTAGCGCCGCCATTGAAAAAAAATCATAGTGCTTAAATAAAGACGAAATTGTAAATTATCTCTCTGCAGTGCCCCTGTTATCCAGACCCCCTGGACTTCTCTTTGAGGTCCCCCCAGGGTACGTCCTTGGGGAATACCACTATTAGCTTATTGCGTTTTGTTCATACACCACCATAAAAATAATATTGCTAAACGCATCGCTAGACCCATCATGGAAAACTAAACGTCACAAACTTCAACTTGACTGACGTTGACAATTTTACATTGACAGTTAGTGTGTAGATGTGTCAGTGAACGGAGTAGCTTTCGCTTTCGAAACGATTTGAAAACATATTTTGTTGAAAAATACATTGAAAATGGCTACGATCGAGGAATTGCAGCGAAAAGTGAGCGACTTGGAGGCAAAGCTTGCTGCTGCCCAGGGAAAGGCGGGTCCAGTAAGGCAGAAAATTGATGTTATGTCTTCTGAAGTGGTCGACTCCAACCCTTACAGGTAACAAAAATCTAAAGTATTCACATAAAAATAAGTCAATTCCAGCATATCGATATTTAAGTACCTATTGAACATTATCATTCAACTTTTCTTGTAATATAGTTTGTAATTGTAATCCTGTTTCAACAATTGTAGCCTTTTTATTAGTTTATTTTGTAGTACAGCTGTAATGTAACATTCATTTTTATTTACAAAAGGTATAATTTGTTTATTATAAGTGGACGATAGATTTAAAATTAAACACTCATTTTGTGAAGTTGTGCTAATTTAATTTACAATCGTGCATTGTCTTGTTATAGTCGTCTGATGGCCCTAAAAAGGATGGGAATAGTTGATAATTATGAAAAGATCCGAGAGCTCTCCGTAGCAGTAGTTGGTGTTGGAGGTGTGGGCAGTGTCACAGCCGAGATGTTGACAAGATGTGGCATTGGCAAGGTATGTGACATTGTTTCAAGATAGAAGAAGCTTGATCTTTGGTCTGAAATATTGATTTGGTTTAGTATATAAAGTAACAAAGTTTCAGTATCACAACCAGCACGATGGGACTCGAACCCACAACCATTCGCTATCCGGGCGACTGCTCTAACCACTAAGCTACGGAATTGTTACAAGAAGCGTTGAATTTATCCAATACTTCTTATGCGCTGTATAGCCAGTGTTAATTTCATCAATGTGAAGATATTACTAATTTTTTATTTCTAAATACTTATTTTCAATTTTTAGATAATAAAAATTGCAATAATGTTACAGACAGTGTAACAGTAAATGCAATAAAGTAAAAATTGAAATAAAAAGTTTCAGTAGTTCAAATTTATAGACCTGAATATTTTTTAGTTTACTTAAACAAACACTTAAAATATGTATTAAATTCTATTTTTATGTATTAATTACTTAAATCTAATTTTCAGCTCATCCTATTTGATTATGACAAAGTAGAACTGGCTAATATGAACCGTTTGTTCTTTCAACCGCACCAAGCAGGCCTAAGTAAAGTTGATGCTGCCGCTGCTACCCTGCAGAATATCAATCCTGATGTAGCTATAGATGCTTACAACTACAATATCACTACTGTTGAAAATTTCCAGAAGTTTTGTGATACAATCAGGTTTGTGTAAATTTCTATGCAAATAAATGTTAGGAATTGCTATAAAATTGCGAACTAATGATTTCAATTAAACTAGCAATTAATTGCTTTAAAAACTGACAAAAAAGACAGTCCAGCTGCTTAACATTTGTCAACATTTACTTAATGACAAGTATTATTGGTGAAATGAAGTTTTATTATCATATTTTACTCTGCCTTGCCTACTCTTTGTTATTTTGTTTATAGTTGGGTAAATTTTATTCTCTGTCAAATAGGTAACATTCATTATTTTACAGAGAATAAAATTAACCTGAGGTTTTATTCTTTTCTTTATTTAATTAAGATACTTTTACACACCATATTTCAGTCCCATTATAACCTAAGCCTAGTTTCAAAACAACAAGGTTTGTTTAAAATTATTTATGTTCTCAGTACTTATAAATAGCCGATAATATACTAGACTTATTTTTGTTCCAGAACTGGCAGCCTAACAGGTGGGCCAGTTGATTTGGTACTGAGTTGCGTAGACAACTTTGAGGCGCGCATGGCGATCAACACAGCATGCAATGAGCTCAACCAGAAGTGGTTCGAGTCTGGTGTTAGTGAAAATGCTGTGTCTGGACACATACAATTCATTGTTCCTGGAGAGACAGCTTGTTTTGCAGTAAGTAACCGTCTCTTTGGTCTAGTGGTTCATACCACCAATTTCAGATCCAGAGGTCCCGGGTTCGATTCCCAGTGGGGGTACAGCCGGCCAAGAAAGTGGTCTACCAGTTTTGACAACAGTTTCCGTGTCAACAAAATATCGCTAAAGGCGAATCTTTAAAATTGTTTGTTAACTGAGAAAACTGACATGAAATCATAGAGCAAACACACAATGTTATTTTCGCCTTTGTGACCTATGCATTAGATCATAATTTGCAACAACAAACAACCCTCACAGTTTTTCATAAACTTCAGAACTAAGGAGGTTTTTTAAAGTAGAAAACTCTTTCACTGGAAAAGAACATATATCACTGACAAATTAATGTCACAGGTATTTTCCCAAACTCCCTAAACTAAAGTAAAATTTATTCATTATTTTACTACAATGCCTCGAAATTTATCCATAGCCGAGAGAGCTCAAATAATCGCACTTCACAATGATGGATTCAATATTAGTGAGATTTCTAGAGAATTAAATGTGTCTTATGGTTCAGAGATGATGGAACCGCAATTAAAGAACAGCAGAAGCACTGCAAGGGCACTGCAATGAGGTATGGGAGGAAACCCGTGAGTCTGACATCTGCTCGAGGCTGGTGGGCTCAATGAGGGACCGACTCCGAGAAGTCATAGAGGCAGATGGCGGCTACACAAGATTTAAACATTTAATTTTTTTTAAGTGATATATTCCATGTGAAAAATAATATTTTTAACAACCAAATAATTAGCATTTTCACTACCGCTTCTTGTTAAAACCCTTGTCCCGTCCTTTTCTAATCGAGCAAACTGGATATCATTGGGGGAGGACTACGTTTAGCAGTGGACATCCATTTATACAAGGTGTTAAACCAGGCGACTAAAAATTACTAGGTTGAGCGACTAAAATACTAAGTGAGCAGCGGATAAATAGGTTTAGGTTGGGTTAGATTGGCGACTAAGTCGCTCACCTAGTAATGTTGGTACCCTAAAATATTTTTTAGTCGATCGGTTAATTACTATCCTTACAAAAATACCCCTAAATACTGAAATTGGTAATTCATTATCGATAACTGAACAACTTTCCCAAGGAACATTAGGGCGGTTTCAGATTAGCGTTTTATACGCGCGTATAAGCTCGTTTTCGGAAGCGCAATGTAGGCGCGTATAGTATAGGCGCGCCTTTTGCACACGCGCGACTCGTACGAGCGTTGACGTGCTTGTATGCTCGTATAAGCGCGAGCCATACGCTAAACAAGCGCAAAAGGTTCGAGCGAACACGCCGAAATATGCCCGTTTACGCGCGTTCAGTTTTTTGAAGTCCGTATTGTGGCTCGCGTGAAAGCGCGTGTTGAAGTTGATTTATTAGTTATTTTATTTGTTATTCTGTGTATGTAGTTTAGTCTTTTCAATGTAAAAAAAATATATATCTATGGTTCGATTCTCAGACAAAAATTGCAGTATCATTTCATAGTCCATGGAAATCGTACATTTTGCCTTGCGTTAAATGAGGTAGTTCTGATTTTTTTGTATGTTAGTAGTGATGAGATAGTAATGACAAATCCAAGTTTTCCACCTCGAAAGCCCTCCGGATCATTGTTAAATATTTAAAAATCCAATAAATTTTCAGTTTTTTTTCAGTTTTTCTCAATTTTTACCACCAAGGACCTGTGTTACGGCAAAAGTTACTATGCACGCTTTAAAGTAGACTAAATTTGCAATAAAAAGAGAATAACTTGGTTCTTGTAAGTCAAATAGTTTTTAAGATGGGGCTATTTAAAAGTTTGCAAAAATTCAAAAATGGAAGTATTACAGTTTTTTTTAGTTTTCGACATTTTGACCCATAGTAGTGGGTTTATGGCAAAAGTTAAATTATTAGTTATAAAAGTCCATTAAATTTCCAACAAAATGAGACCAATTAGTAATATCAACTTACACTTGATAGTTCCTGAGACAGCTGTTCAAAGTTATTGAGGTAAGTAAACAATTATGTAATAGAAGGGTTTGCAAAATGAAGTACGCCATAAAGGAAGGTGGATCTGGGAGGTGGTGGGATCAATTTATGTACATTGTATGTATAATTTTGATGGACCAGGCACGTCCTCTGAATCCACAGCACACTTTTTGGGGGCAGTTTGCTGAGGTATAATTTCTTCATCGAACTGCTCAGGAAGGTTAAAATCGTTCTTTGATGGTGGGTTATCAATCAATGGTTCATCAATGTCATCACACATCAGGTCTGGTATGTTCTCGCATGATTGGCCAATGCAGTAGCTGCAAACAGCCGAACATTTGAGTTCTGCTTTCCTGCAACCACATCTGCTGGTACAACCTTACATCTTTGGTATGCTTTCAAGGTGATTAAGGTTTGCGTGTCATTAACAGGGTAGAACGGGAACGTCTCCCGGATCCTTCTTCCTTTAGGGCTTACTACCTTTTGCAAAGCCTTCTATTACATAATTGTTTACTTACCTACCTCTATAACTTTGAACAGCTGTGTCTTAGGAACTATCAGGTGTAAATCGACATAATTAATCTCATTTTGATGGAAATTTAATGGACTTTAATAACTAATAAATAACTTTTGCCCTAAACCCACTACTAGGGGGTCAAAGTTGACGAAAAATAAAAAAAACTGTAATACTTCCTTTTCGTGATTTTGCAAATTTTAAAATAGCCTTATCTTAAAAACTATTTGGCTTACAAAAACCCAATTACTCTCTTTTTATTGCAAATTTAGTCTACTTTAAAGAGTGCATAGTAACATTTGCCGTGACTCAGATCCTTGGTGGTAAAAATTTACAAAAACTGAAAATTATCCGAAAATTTTATGGATTTTTAAGTAATTAACAATGATTCGGAGGGCTTTCGAGGTGGAAAACTTGGATTTGTCATAACCATCTCATCACTACTAACATATAAAAAAATCAGAACTACCTCATTTAATGCAAGGCAACACCACTTATTTGGTACGATTTCCATGTACTATTCAGTAACTAGATAAAAAATTAGAATCCAAAATAATAGGCCAGGTCAGAGCTTACAAAGTGATCCAAACGAGCCGGATCGAAAAGGAGTGCGTTTGTGAAATGTGAACAATCTACAGTGAAGTGATTCATTTGATAATTTTGGATTTGCTTAATAGTCGACGCGCTGTCATTTGGACTAGTAAAAAATGGAAAAGTTTCTGAAAATCCAAGATGACAACCAGACAAATTTACGAAAAACGATTAGCAATTTCAAAAAGACGCCAAAATCCAGATTATCAAAAAATTACATAAAAGTAAAAAAATTTGGAAAATTTAGAGAAGCATTGGAATATTTTCAACGAGATTCATAGAGAGATTGTCAGAGAGTCTACGGCTGAACAGAAAAAAGTTCATGTGTATTTTAAAGAAGATATATTTTCGACATATGAAGAAGAGTATTTGAATTGTAAAGCAGATATGTTGGAAATATTAGACAGCTGTCAAGTTGAAAATAGCAACAATGAGTCACAAACAGAAATCAAAACAATGAATGGTTCTCAAGTAAAATTGCCCAAAATAAACATTCCTATTTTCAAAGGAGATTATACTGAGTGGGTTAATTTTAAAGATTTGTATGTGTCATTGATTCATAACAATAACAGTATAAACAACGTACAAAAACTACATTATTTGAAAAGCTGCGTAAGTGGTGAGCCAGAACAGTTATTGAAAAACATTAATATCACTGAAAAGAATTACGATATGGCATGGGCTACGCTACAACAACGATATAACCACAGAAGAATAATAGTCAATGCAATTTTAAATAGATTATTCGGTCAAAAAAAGCTGCAGTCAGAGACAGCAAAAGGTTTGAAAGAGCTATTAGACACGACCGTTGAGTGCTTAAACAGTTTGAAAAATAACGAGATTGCAATAGACAATTGGGATCCAATAATCATTTACATAATTGTAAACAAGCTAGACCAAGAATCGCATAAGTTGTGGGAGGAGGATTTGCAGAACTTGTCTGTGGAAGAGCTGCCCAGGATTGAAAGATTTACAAAGTTCCTGGAGGGTCGCTTTCGAGTGACAGAGATGTTGCAAACCCCTCATATTAAAGAAAAGGCTGCCATTAAATCAAAATCGTTCGCTACCACTTCAAAGAATTATAACAATATTGACTCTGCGCAGAAAATTCAAAATATTGAATGTCGATACTGTAAAAGGAACCATTACTTATCTGATTGTGATGAATATGCTAACCTAGATCCATTGAAGAAAACCGAATACGTACAGAACCAACAACTATGCTTCAATTGTTTGCGACCTGGCCACAGTGTAAGATTTTGTAGACTTAGATTAAGATGTAACATATGTAAAAGGAAACATAATACACTGTTACATTCAGACAAATTTAACTTAGAGAAACAAGATACTGAGAGAGAAATTAAAACTACAAAAGAACCATTGACACAAAATGTTCTGTCACATGTGTCAACGTCTGCCCGAGGAAGAGTGTCATTATTAGCTACTGCTCTAATAAACATTGAGGCAAGCAGGGGCCCACAAATTGTACGAGCTTTAATAGATCCCTGCTCTGAAGAGTCGTTTATAAGTGATGCAGTAGTGAAGAAGTTTCAGATAAGACGCATTGAGAAAAGCGGACAAATATCAGCAGTGGGACAAATGTCTACCCCGTTCAACCATGCGGCAGAGATTATGTTAACGTCCAGAGTGAATAAAGAGTTTAAAATAAAATGCACTGCTTATGTCGTTAAGAAGGTGACAGATATTTTACCAGCAGCAAGAGTAGATTATGAGCGTTGGACTCATTTCCATGGTATTGAGCTTGCAGATCCAACATTCCATACCACTGGAGAGATTGACTTGTTACTTGGTGTAAATGTGTATGCGGAAATACTAATGGATGGTATTATAAAGAGAAATCGTGGTGAACCCATCGCCCAACAAACTAGCTTTGGCTGGATAATATCTGGTGGTGATTCCATTGAGAAAATACCAAGTAATGGTCATGTAATTAGCATGCATTTGAGTGTTTCGTTAGACAACATGCTACAAAGGTTTTGGGAATGTGAATCTTTAGAGATTGAGACTAAGAATAAACTTACCTTAGCAGAAGCTAGAGCTGAAGAAATTTATGAGAAAACAGTGACTAGAAATGAAGAAGGAAGATATATTGTTAGCTTACCTTTTGTGAGAGACGATCCTGTGTTACCTGAGAATTCTAAAGCTATAGCATTAAGAAGGTTTAAATGTTTAGAGAAGAAACTATGTGCCAATAAGGATTTAAAGAGAGAATATGATAAAGTACTAAGAGAATACATAACTTTAAATCATATGAAGTTGGTCACATGTGATAACGATAAAAATACAGTCCACTTACCTCATCACGCTATCGTGAGAAACGATAGAGAAACAACAAAAGTAAGAGTAGTATTTGATGCATCCTGTCGAGGTAGTAACGGAGTGTCACTTAATGATGAGCTCCTGATAGGACCTAGATTACAAGAAGAATTAAGAGATCTGATATTGAGATGGAGAACACACAAAATATGTTTTGTTGGAGATCTTGTAAAAATGTATCGTCAAATCCTAATAAATGAAAAAGACACTGATTATCAAAGAATATTATATCGATTCAACTCTGACGAAGACATACAAACATACAATTTGCTTACGGTTACCTTTGGTACTGCTTCAGCGCCTTATTTGGCAATACGAACATTGAAACAGTTAGCTACAGACGAAGGTGAGCGATACCCTGTGGCGAAAAATATCGTGTTAAGGGATTTCTATGTCGACGATGCGCTCACTGGTTTCGACGATGTAAGCTCAGCAACAGAGGCATTTAAACAGTTGTCTGACATGTTATTAAGTGGAGGATTTGAAATACAGAAAATACACTCTAATAATAAAGACTTTATGATATCAGTCGATCCTGAAAAGAGAGCTAAAGGTGTTGAGTTAAATATAGACCAAAAACAGACGATTAAAACTTTAGGAATTTTGTGGGAAACCAGTGAAGATAGTTTGAAGATAGCACAGACTCATTTAGAAAAGGATGATACTAAAGATTCGAATTTACTTACGAAAAGAAATGTTCTTCGCCAAATTGCTTCACTGTTTGATCCCCTTGATTGGATTTCGCCTGCAATAATAATTGCCAAAGTGTTCATGCAAAAGATATGGTCGAGAAAAATAGATTGGGATGATCAGCTTCCTGACGATCTGAAAGAAGATTGGTACAAATATAAAGATGACTTACCCGTACTTAAGGCTATTCAAATTCCAAGATGGATTGGAAGCACCACTGATCAAGAAGTAGAACTACACGGCTTCGCAGACGCATCGCAAGTTGGATATGCTGCGGTAGTCTACACTAAAGTATGGTGTGCAGATAATAATGCCTTTAAAATAACCTTAATCATGTCCAAAACAAAAGTAGCACCCATAAAACAGATATCCATTCCAAGGTTAGAATTGTGCGCTGCTACATTGTTGAGTAAATTATTGAATGAATGAATGAATGAAATGAAATGAATGAATGAATGAAATGAATGAAATAGTCTTTATTCACAAAATAGAGATAAGATAAGATGTTAAGTTTTATAATGTGCGTCTATTTTGCCAACTAAGGGCGTGTGACATATTTTAATGAATATAAATCAATGAACTTAACTTTACAATTATAATTTATCAAAATACAAATCAATTTCACATAATTATTGATGCTTATGAATAATATAATTTGTCTTTAGAAAATGGTCATTATTAGGTATGTATGTAATATTAAATGTCAATTTTGCAACTAAAATATTCCTTGACTGAATAGAAACACACTTCACTTTAAGCCAGTCAAACAATTTTCTTCGAAATATAACTAAGTTTACTTCAGTCAAGGAATGTGGCAACTTATTATAAATTTGTATGCAGCTTGGGTAACAGTTATTCTTATATAAAGTAGTCTGCATTTTGGGTAGCAATAACTTTCCAGGATACCTAATACTTCTAATAGTTTGATTGTCTTTTTGTAAAAATAGATGAGGATGGGTTTTTACGAAAATGCAACATTCAAAAATATATAAGGAAGGGAGGGTTAAAAGATTTAATTTTGGAAACAATTGCTTGCACGATGTCATAGGCGGAGCATTGCACATGGCTCGTACACATTGTTTTTGAGATATGAAGGCTTTATTAATGGCCGTTGAATTTCCCCAAAGAATTAGGCCGTATTTAAGGTTCGATGCCACATACCCATGGTACGCCATTAAAGCTGCTTTTTGGTTGACTAGTGTCGCTAGTCTCCAGAGTGCATAGGCGAATCTATTTATTTTTGCGCATATTTTACTTATATGTTTTTTCCACGAACACTGGTTATCTATTACTATGCCCAAAAATAGTGCTTCATCCGACTCCACTATGGGTTCATTGTTAATGTGAATATTTATTTCATTATCTATAGGTTTTCTGTTATAGAATCTTATCAACTTAGTTTTACCTACATTAATATTTAAATTGTTAGCTGTCAGCCATTTTGCTATGAGAGTTATGGTAGCATTAATAGTTTCATCAAACATTATATTCGGACTTTTTGGTATCACAACAGATATATCGTCGGCGAATAAATTGCATTGGTAACTAGTTACACAAGGTAGGTCGTTTATATAAATTATAAATAATAGTGGGCCTAGTATCGTACCTTGTGGTATACCTATATTGGTTTGTGTTGGTGGAGACTTTGACGTGATCTCTTCCTTACTGCTATTAACGTATTTAATTTCAACATATTGCGAGCGATTCTGTAGATATGTTTGTAACCATTTAAGTGCATTTCCTCTTAGACCATACTTCTCACATTTACATAACAGAATATCATGTGACACAAAGTCAAATGCTTTGCTCATATCAAAGAATATGGCTACAGTTTCTATATTCTTGTCTATATTTTCAGTAACATTTTTTATTAGGTTAAAAGCTGCTAATGAGGTCGATTTGCCTTTTCGGAAACCATTTTGTTCTTTAGCTAGAACATTATATTTTTCTAAAAATTTATAAATCCTCTCATACATTGCCTTTTCAAAAATTTTTGCATGTATAGATATAAGGGCAATGGGCCTGTAATTATCCATTACATCTGACTCACCTTTTTTTAGTACAGGTTTTATAATAGAAAGTTTAAGGGCTTCAGGGAATGTGCCCTCCGTCATGGACAGATTTATTAAATAACTTAGGATGTCACAAAGAACAAGGGCACAGTACTTAATAATTTTGGTGGGTAGTTCATCGTAACCGACTGATTTTGTGTTTTTAAGTGACCTTATGATTTTAAATATTTCGTCAGGTGTAGTAGGGTATAAAAATATACTTTCATTTAAACGTTTAATATTATTGTATAATGGAAAATTGTTATGAGATGTCAAATTATTCTGCGATGTCAAATTTTTGTATGATGTTATATTGTGAGGTGTCAAATTATTATGAGATGTCAAACTATTATGCGATGTCAAATTATTACGAGATGTTAAATTATGATTTGAAGGTAAATTATTGTGGGATGTCAAATTTATATGGGGTGTCATATTATTAGGCATTGAATCAGTATTTAACGATTTTTTTGTGATATTAGTAAAAAAAGTATTAAAATTACTACAGATGTCAGTAGGACCTTTAACATTTTTACCATTAACCTTTAATTCATTTATGTATTTCTTATTACATTCAGGTTGTTCATAAGATTTGATTAGATTCCATGTTGTTTTACAAACGTTTTTACAATTTCTTAATCGGGCTACATTGTTTAGCTTTCTTGATATATTAATACTCCTTTTAAAAATGGAAGAGTATTTTTTAAATTTATATTTATCAGAGTGGCTTTTATTACTATAATATGTGAAACGTAACCTCCTTTTAGTCATAGATGATGTTTTAATTCCTTTTGTAATCCAATAACGGACGGAAGATTTAGTTTTTAATTTAATTTTATTCATTGGGAAACAGAGATTGAAAAACATGAGTATAGTTTCATGAAAAATATTGAACGCTTTATTTAGATCACTAGTGCCGTATACTTCTGACCAGGATAAACATGATAGGGATTCAGCAAATTTTCTCATATTGTCCTTACTAAAGTCTCTCCTATACACATAATTTGCTTTAGTTTGTTTTGCCTTTGTAGACACGGGAACAGAAAGGGTTTGGCATGAAACACATACACATATTGAAACATGTTAGTACAGTACTTTCCATACGTGATAATAAAACTTTTGCATGGAGTGATTCCAAAGTAGTTCTGGCTTGGATAAGAGGAGATCCTGAACGATGGACACCATTTGTGAAAGATAGAGTTACTGAGATACGAAACAATTTAGAGTCTCTTCACATAATACCATTGTGGTATTATGTGAAGAGTAAAGAGAATCCAGCAGATCTAGCATCCAGAGGAGTTTTGCCTACTAAGCTAAAAGAAAGTGATTTATGGTGGCACGGACCCGAATTTCTACAGAAGCAAGAATTGACTAAAAGCCAAGAAACTATTCCAGATACAGAATTGGAAATGAAACTAAATATGAAATGTAAACTGACTAATGTTAGAATAAATAGAGAAAATGACATACTTATCAGATTGAAGAAATATTCGTCGCTTAAAACTTTGTTAAATGTCGTCGCTCTCATGTACAGATGGTTGAAGATACTGAAAAAAGAAAAAAATCAATTGTAAGATTGATAATGATGATAAAGACAAAGCACTTACCGTATGCATAAAGATGACTCAAGCTGTAGACTTTGCCGAAGAAATTGACTGCCTGAAAAATAATAAAAATATAAAAAGGAATAGTAGACTATTACCTTTACATCCTTATCCGGATGAAAATGACGTGCTAAGAGTAGGGGGCAGATTAAAACATGCCAACTTGGACCATGATAGAAAGTACCCTATAATACTTACCAAAGACAGTGCACTTATCCCGCTATGACTAGACGAGGCACATAAAGCTACGATGCAGGGCGGTCCTCGGTTGATGTCGGCTTACCTGCAAAATAAGTATTGGATTATTAACGGAGGCCAAACTATTAAGAGATTTTATCGGCAATGCTTTAAATGTATGAGACATAATGCTACTGCGAATAATCAACTGATCGGAAACTTACCCGAATGTATGATATACGCACAACTACTGGCATGATGCAGCGTGCGGTTTCAAAACTATGTGGTTTGCCAAACGAGAAGCCAAGCTTGTAGTTTTTGGCGGCGGAGGATGTTGAAGTTGATTTATTAGTTATTTTATTTGTTATTCTGTGTATGTAGTTTAGTCTTTTCAATGTAAAAAAAATATATATCTATGGTTCGATTCTCAGACAAAAATTGCAGTATCATTTCAGTAACTAGATAAAAAATTAGAATCCAAAGCAATAGGCCAGGTCAGAGCTTACAGCGCGTATGCCGAAACGACCGTATACGCGCAGAAAAAAACGCCAGTTTGTAACCACCCTTATACCGCAATATTAGAATCAAGAAATTTGTATGTTGTTGAGTTGATGAGAATCAATATTCGACGATACGAAATTCGAAAAACGAATTCGCGAAGTGTCATAAAATTCAAGCAAAGGAAAATCAACCTTGTTGTTAGTTGACGAACAAACGAACTTCACCCTTACGGTGGTAGACCACATATTTGGCCGACTGTACATATTGTATTCGGTTTAGTTGGTGGTAGGACTTGTTCTTAGTCCGCCTGGCTAGCTACCACCATCTTATCTAAGTCTGACGCCATAACCATGATGTTTTCAGCATTATTGGGTTCCGGCAGTTAGAGATAAGATAGCCAGTTCCTCAGTGATTGAGGATTCCGGGAGTAGTGCGCTTCCACCTTCAGCCTTATCACCACTTATCATCAGGTGTGATGAAGGCTAAGTGCTACCCCGTAGTGGATAAAAAAAAGTAGTTAATTATCTCTGCTATAGTAATAGACCTATTACATTGTTTGTCCTTTTCTTACAGTGTGCTCCTCCTCTCGTTGTGGCATCTAAAATTGATGAGAAGACGCTGAAAAGGGAAGGTGTTTGCGCAGCCAGCTTGCCGACTACAATGGGGATTGTGGCTGGATTCTTAGGTAAAAAAAAACAAATGAATACTAAGTGCCTGTTTCACAATGTTATGTTGTATGGACTATCTGTAAAGTAACAGCTAATGAGAATTTATTTAGACACTGTGAAACAGGCCTTTAGCTTAGACTATTTCAGAAATTAATATTAATGATTACGTAATTGCCTTATGAGTAATTAATTATGTACTTTCTTATTTGCAGTTCAAAATACATTGAAGTACCTTTTAGGATTTGGTACAGTGACTCACTACTTAGGATACAGTGCATTAACAGACTTCTTCCCCACAATGGGTTTAAAGGTAAGTTCTTAAAAATTAAACATGTAGGATACACTGAAAGTAAAAAAAAGTTCTTCACCCTCAAGTCTATTTTCCCTTGCTCAGTCTTTTGGATAGGACTGCTTCCGATTGGGTATGGAGTATTGCGTCGCATTTCATTATTAGTCTAGTCATCCTCTATGATGCAACACGTCAACCCTTCATTTTGTCAACAAATTAGAATATTAAATATCGGTTTCCATGATATAGTTGCTATGGTATTTGTTTTTCGCATGAAAATCAAAAGCTTTTATTATGACACTGTCAGACAATGACAATGGGCAGTTTTCAGGCTAAGCTCTTGCTAACTCTCAATAGATGACGCTATCAAAATTCGAAACATAGCTATATAAAAAAGTAATATAAGTAGCTGATATATTTGATATGTTACTTTGTACAATTTTTTAATAGAAATTTAGCCATGGCTACTGAGGTCTAGACGTTATTAGAAGTTATAACAAAGATTATCAGAAAGAAAGAAATCAATGCTAGTAATAATCATTTGCCACTATTATATTATTAAAATCAAACGCGTATTTTCTCAAAAATAAAGCAACGCATTATTTTACCACATGTTACTGTTTCTCAAATTCGTTCTGCCGGCCTAGGCCATGACTTGCTATATATCATATCGCGTGATATAATGACGGTCATGCTAGGCAGGCTGGTAGCGCTATCTATCCAGCTTTATGGAAAATATTATTGTCATCAGGGGTGCAATTGCGTAAGGTAATCGTATTAATTTGACAATTCATATCGTATTCAATCGGCTGCAATTTGTATGGAATGACATTTATTATGATACGATATGAACTGTCAAATGAATACGATTGACTTTACGCAATTCCATAGCAGAACTGTCATCTGAAAACGGCTCATTATATAAAATATAATATTCAAATTTCGTACATAAATGAATAAGCTATTAAAACTTTGATGTTGATGTGAAACTAGACGTAGGCGTAGGTATAGTCCCACACTCCTGTCTGTTCCGGTGAAGTCCGAGACAGAGGAGCCACTTGCAAAACGAAATTAGCTGTCAAAATTGACTGGTCGTGTGAAAACTGTTTTAGTTCCAAAACTTATAACCGGAACAGAAAACGTTGTCGCACTGTAAGTATAATTTTATATGCAGTTGCCTGTTTAGTGCTTTATTTTCAAAAGGTACTAAGAGCTTAATATGACTATAAAGGAATTATTTTTTTAACTGAAGAATTACGGAATAAGTTTTGCTTGTACAGTCACGAGCAATAATATGTAAACAACATAGGACTAGTCCTTACAAAGCTTTGTCATATTACAATATTGAATGACTTTTGTGGCATAGCTAGTTTTGTCACAGAATAAATAATAGTACACTGGTACAGAAGCTTCACTCCGCTAAACCATTTAAATAAATAGCAACTCTAACTACAACGCAATAAAGTGGAATTCAGCTTGTACGGCGCCAATTAAGAACGGCCAGACGTTGCATCTCTTTCTATCGCATATATTCAAGCTCTTTTTCTAATTTCTGTGGATTTGCGGGCATCCACAGAAATTAGATCCGTAGTTCAGTTAAATTTTGGCTTCAAAAACAATGTTTTTATTCTATTGATGAGTATATAAATGGTAAAAAATGATCATGACATAAGCACTTATAATAATATTAATAATGTTGTAATTTTTAAATTTTGTAATTTTGTTTTAATGTATAATAATAATTTGATAATATAATGTGTAATCATTAATTTGTGTGATAATTATGTTTTCTTTTAACTTTATTATATAATGTAATTTTACTTGACATTTACATGCCTAATTGGCGAAACGTGTATGGACATTTCTCATATTTAAGATCTTTTATGTAACCATGTTTCTTGTAAATAAATAAATTGATTGATTGATTGATTGATTGATCGATTTAATTAGGGCGAGAGTAGCGCGCAAGTACATCGAGTGACAGACGCCTGGTTTTGTTTCGGAACGTTTCAATGTGAAAAAGTTCTATGTTGTTTACATATTATTGCTAGTGACTATTTGTTTTTCCATTTATATGTTCGATTAGTGAACACTTGTAGTTGTTTTCCCTTTGTAGCCCAACTCTCAGTGTGACGACTGCTATTGCCGTATCCGACAAAAGGAGGTTCAAGCTCGACCCGCTGTTGTTGAACTTGCTACTGAAGTCACAGAGGACGCCTCTCCCGTACACGCAGATAACGAGTGGGGTGAGTTCTAATAACTTAACTTAACTTTTTTAGGTTTTGGATCTATTATTAACGACAAAACTAACAAAAAATGTATAATATTTGTACTCCTGGTCAGTTTTTGAATAAGATTATAAATAATATTAATGAGTCCCACATAAATGATACCACAAATCTAATAATATTATGTGGTGATAGTTCAAACTTAACTAAACAGGATATACTTAGAAACATTAACATATTATTAACATTGCAATCTAAGACAAGTTGCAGAATTATACTGAGTGCTTTGCCTTATGCAAGTAATTTAAATTGGGATCAGAATAGACGAATTTATGATTTAACTTTGTATATGTATAATTTGATATGTCGTCATAGTGACGTTATTTTATATTTTGACGTTAATAAATTTATTAATTATTATATTAATCTTAATCAGCCTTCTTTTAAAGTTGATATTTGTTTGAAAAGCATGGAAAAAAGAATTGAGCAAATTAAGAAAAAAATAATAATGTACTTTCCAGGTATCTGCTTGGTTGATGAAAATGCTCCTGAAGAAGAGGATGCCTCCAATTTGAACCTAGTGGAAGGTGTTCAGGTATGTAAGACTTTTAGAAATTGATTTCATATAAAAATAATAAATGACTTTAAGTGGCAAATCACTGAAATTTATTACATTTTGTTAGATTTTTAACCGGCCTTGGCTTCTAAAGCCTTAAGCTGAACATTTTGATAGAATTTGCTCGATATACATATAGATTATATGCATTTTCTATTTACAGTTGGCTTACAGCATCCCAGTAGACAACGGAACGCCAGAATCCAGTACGGGTGGCGCTGTGGCAGCATCTGAGTTATCGTTGGAAGAACTCATGAAGCAAATGAAGTCTATGTAAAACATATCGCGGCCAAAATGCGTTGACTCCACGCCATAAATGTTTTAAGTTTTTAAAAGTTTACGTTGTCTATGCGCTCAAAGCTGCGTTCTGACAATGAGTTATCTCGTGTTCTAAGCTATGTTTGTTTTTAAATCCTATTTATTGAAATTATTAGATTTTTTGATAAAGTAACTACGTTTTTCAATTGTCATGTTACTGAATTTGCGCATTTCTCAATCTATGGTTTTCAACGTTATAGAAGTATGAGTTAATTGTGATATGAGATGAGTCTGCTTTTGTATTGCATTTTTAAATATGTTATAATAAGATTTCAACACACAAAACCTATTTTTACCATCATACATTTTATTCCAAAAATTCTTACATTTATCAGTTACATATTAATTGTTTTTCGCTGTACATATCATGTCACAAAAATTGAACGAAATGTGTCTAAGTATTTTAATATTAAAATTTAGTGCAAATGCATTCCAGCTTAATTTCCATAGAAATTGTTAGGGAGTAAGCATACTATATAATGTAATGACACTTAAAGTGTAAGTTGTGATGTTTTTTTTATATATATTTTGAATATTATACACATATAATATTTATATTTAACGCTGTTAATGCTAAGGCAATGGAGAGTATCGTGTCTTGTATTTTGTTGAGCGAATTTTATCCAGAATTATATGTCTTCTGATAGTAGTTCGTTTTTTATTATTTCGATGAAACTCCTCAGTTTAGCTGTAATTTTCTTGTTTTCTGGCGGTAACACGTTGTTCTGGAAAGATATTAAAACGGATTAGTATTGAATTAACGAGAACTTATTACAAAAGTTAAAAGTAGAAAAGGTCTGGTGTCTACAGAATTATAAATATCGTTCTTGTCCTATACTTACTACTTTCAAATTTAAACATTTATTATAAATGAAAAATTTGATGTTTGGATGTTTGTTGCTCAATCACGCCAAAACGGCTGAACGGATTTAGCTGAAATTTGGGACACAGAACAGATACTTTGTAGCCTGGAGAGGAACATAGTCTACTTTTTATACCGGAAAAATATCACATTCCCGCGGCATAACATCGTATAGTCCACGCGGGCGAAGCCGCGGGCAGAAAGCTAGTAAACGATTGCATCCATACGCCCTGAAATAATTATGTTGAAGTAGATGGAAGTTGGGTGCGTATCAAGTAAAACCAGATGTTTGTAGTAACATGTTGTATTGTCAAAGGTTACAATACAAGAGAGCGATTTAATTAATAGTAGTTTATGTGACTGTCGCATAATACCGAGTTATGTGCAGTCTCATACACTACTTTATCTACACTCATTAAATTTATTATATATTTGAAAAATAAAACAAATCAATATTAATTATAAAATGTGAATTGGTGTCAAACCCCACTCATAGGAGTCTATATGGTCTATTTCTTCTAAACTCAAAATTCTAATTTTAAAAAAGTTTCTGATTGTTGCCGGCTAAAGAAGGGCTTGAAAGAGTTGGAAGTCAGGGCCGTTAAATCCTACGGTTGCCATGGAGACTGTAAAATTAAGAAATATAGGTGTTTTATAATGAGTGACAGCTGTATCCGGGTGTTGCATAATGGTCATTATGAAACACCCGGATACAGCAGTTTTATTTTTAAAATACTAACTAACTATGGCATAAATTGTATCATTATACGTTCAGGCATGAGTTCATAATTCGAATATTATAACATGAGTGTAGATAAAATACATTATATTCAACTATACTAATTAGTAGGTCATCAGCGACATACGTCATGTTGCAGACCGTAACAGTAAGTTACGGTGCAAGTCTAAATACGGCTATACTACAGCCCTCTTTCCCAGTAGAACCATTGCATAATACCATTAATAGTTCTACTGGGAAATTTTGACCAACCAGTAAGTACTATTCGGTACTGATCGGGTTTACTTGATATAAAATAAAACCGACGCGTCGGTTTTATTTTATTCGTCGCGACGAATAAAATAAAATCTATCCAAAATATGTACTAAAAACAAAGTTTTATTTTTATATTATCAAGTAGTTTGATTGCCCTACATACGCGTCATAACATTGTAATGCTGTAGACGATAGTACTACTTGGAAATATTTTACCCAATAGTACCTTTAATGGTACTAATGGGTAAAAACCCAGTTGTACCATTATTCGTTCTAATCAATGGTACAACTGGGAAAGAGGGTCCATCCGAATGGTACCAAAGCTGTCGAAAGTACTGTTGAATTTTAGTTACATAAACAACCGTAGTATAATGTCGCTCTGGTTTTCGCTCACGTTTGGTGCCAACCTTAATGCATTCGAGCACTTGCCGACCTCGTTGCACGATGTTAAGGGCGATACCTCGAGGCTAGCGAGCCTCTTCTACTTGGTACGCAAAGCTGCAGTCAGCACTGCCTTCTATTAATAGGAATATGAACATTGGCTCGATAAAATACGACAGTAACACCATGTAACACGTTGGGTGCCAACCTTAATACAATCGAGCACTTGCTGACCTCGTTGCACGACATTAGGGGCGACACCGCCTCTGCTACTTGGTGCGCAAAACTGCAGCCAGCAATACCTTCCACCAAGCGAAATAGGAACACTGGCTCGATAAAATAGGACAGTAACACGTTGGGTGCCAACCTTGACCTTGATACAGTCTAGTACTTGCCACCTCGTTGCACGACGTTAAGGGGGATCCGCTAGCCCCTGCAACTTGGTGCGCGAAGCTGCAGTCATCACTGCCTTCTACTTAGCGGAGTAGGAACACTGGCTCGAATAATTAGACAGTAACACGTTGGGTGCCAACCTTGATACATTGGAGCACTTGCCGTCCTCGTTGCACCACTTTGGGGGCGATGCCGCTGGCCTCTGCAACTTGGCGTGCGAAGCTGCGCTGTCAGTACTGCCTTCTACCAAGCGGAATAGGAACACTAGCTCGATAAAATACAACAATAACACGTTGGGTGCCAACCTTAATGCATTCGAGCACTTGCTGACCTCGTTGCACCACGTTGGGGGCAATGGCGCTGGTCTCTGCAACTTGATGCGCAAAGCTGCAGTCAGCACTGCCTTCCACCAAGCGGAATAGGAACACTTGCTCGACTAAATACGACAGTAACACGTTGGGCGCCAACCTTGATATAGTGGAGCAAGTGCCGACCTCGTTGCAGCACGTTAGGGGCAGCACGCTAGCCTTTGCGACTTGGAGCGCAAAGCTGCCGTCAACACTGCCTTCTACCAAGCGGAATAGGAACACTCACTTGATAAAATACGACAGTAACACGTTGGGTGCCAACCTTGATACATTCGAGCACTTGCCGACCTCGTTGCACTACGTTGGGAGCGATGCCCCTAGCCTCTGCGACTTGGTGCGCAAAGCTGCCGTCAGCACTGCCTTTCACCAAGTAAAACAGGAACACTGCACAGTGGTCCCGCCATAGGTCATACTGGCTTGATAAAATACGACAGTAACACGTTGGGTGCCAACCTTGATACATTCGAGCACTTGCTGACCTCGTTGCACCACGTTAGGGGCGATGCCGCTAGCCTCTGCAACTTGGTGCGCAAAGCTGCAGTCAGCACTGCCTTCCACCAAGCGGAATAGAAACACGGGCTCGCCGTCCTCGACTGTATGCTCGAATCTCTGAAGATTGACAACTTGTAATTGACTTGACTCTTTGTATTTCGTGATTTTTTCGAAGTGCCTCCCATCCCTTCGAGTCTCACGGAATTAATGGAGGACCCGTGTTCGCTTAGATTTAAAAAAAATCGATTTCGATCAATACACGACGCGAAGGATTGGCAGGTTTATTAGTGTAATTCATTTCAATGGGCGATTTTCTGAAAGCTCAGTCACTAGATGGCGCTGTCCCACCTATGCAGTTAGAAGGAACGGAACGTTATAAATTTTACTTTGACGCGACTTTTTTACGTAAAACGGAACGTTAGACAGATGTTATTTATTTACCTAAATCTTTAAATTTACCTATTTCGTGTCTGTTCCTCACAGTAGTACTTATTTAATATATTATTAGTTTCCTTTGGGTTTTTAAAAAGTAATTAATTTAAATATGTTTCATACCAAAATATACCATAGACTTGTACGTACATACTTATTCAACGCCATCTAGTTAAGCAATTCAGGCCTCTCAGAAAATCGCTCATTGCATCCGCGCGAAGCCGGGGTGATTTGCTAGTTTTTTTTAATAAAAGAGACATCTTACTATGTACGTACCGCGTTCCATAAAAAAAAATATCAATCATTATGTGAAACAGGGATACCCTATATCCACCCTTAAGGCAGATTCTTGAAGAGTTAATTATGGCTCATCAGCCATCAAGATCTCCAAAAATAATGTAAAAATACAAGAATACCCTTACCAAGAACCTAACAATAGGCGTCTTGATTATAAACTTTTGCACGTCCAAGAAGTGCGTGGAAAGGAACAGGTGAGGACACTGGTCGCCTCTGAACAGGAACGTGTTGAGGCATGCAGCAAGGAGGGACAGGCCGTCCACTTCTGATGTACCTTTGCCGAACTCGTCGATTATGATCAAGGAGTTTGATGTTGACTCTTGGATAGCTAAGGCCATCTGAAAAGGTTTTACGATGTCTCAAAACTGCAAATAAGGAAGAAAGAAAATTGGCCTTTTGTTGTTTCGACCCCGGACACCGCTTTTTATGTAACCGTTCTAATCTACCCTAACCAGCCATGATGTGTTCTGTGCACCCTTATTGCTGTACCTACACCTACGCTTTAATTATTTCGCTGAGCTAGAAGATATGAATGTTAAAAAAATACAATACAATGTATTATAGGTACAGTCTGCAGGCACAAAACAGCAGATGCGGGCCAGGTACGCCATCAGACCTCGCAATGATGCTGAAGGTGGTGAATATTGTGTCAAATCTCGGTCTTACCTGGCGCAAATCAATCAAGAATGCAGACATATGCGCGGCGACGCATTCCGTGGACTGTATCCTGGAGTAGATGTGGGAGACCACGCCTATGGTTGCGCGGTCTGCAGGCACAAAGCTGCCAATGTGCGCCAGGTATACTATCAGACCTGATGGTCATAAGATCACACATTTTTTTATTATGTTCTAAATGGAATATCCACTCTTATTTCACGGTGATTTAAATGAAGTTATTTTTCAAAAACGGATTGTGTTCAGTGTGGCAAAACACAGTTGCCCAGTCGATAGTGAGATCATTAACCCCGAATTATTATAAACATTATTACGTGTTTACTGAGCAACTTATTACATGACGAACCTATCTATGCAAACTAGATTCATCGAAAATTGATTATTTTGTCCTTTTTCAGATTTAACCGCTTGAATTCTCTCTGCTTCTCTTAAGCCCTAACGTTTTTAAATCTTACCTATTTGCTTCATGTACACTGACTTTCCACTAGAGTTAGGTCCGGTAAGTATCTTCACATAGCCTGTTTCCTGGCTACTGTCAGTGTCGTTGGGAACGAAAGATTCGCAAGTGCTGGCAGCTAGTGGATGTCGTCCTTGCTTGATGCTCAGTATCTTGTCGCGAACTATGCTGGGCCGGACGAAGCCGCACTCTTTGGATACCTTGGACATCGCTATTAGGCTAAACGAAGAGAAATATTTTAAGTCAATAAACTTTATTTGGCCTCGTCGTCGTAACATATTCTGTAAAAATTTTGTGAGAAAATACTAGATTAATTACAATACTAACCAGTCTAGTTCAGCACACTTGTCAACCAGACCTGCTAGACTGTCTAGATTTTGTAGCACTATAGCTGTCAATCGCATCATGATGCGAGTCTCATGAGCAACTATCTCAGGGTATGCATCGCCTATCACGACATCGAGCTCTGAAAGAGGCAACTCATATTTGGATAAGAGTTGGTTATATTATTCATGTCATGACTACTGTTTTGGTGTAAGTATCTAATTATGATTATTTACCTTCGCAACCTTTGCTTTTGTAGTGAATGTAGTCATTGTTCTGGAACTGCATAATATGAAAGAAGTAAATGATATTGGATTGTGTTTAAATGAAGACAAGGCCCGTTACGAGTAAGCAGAACAAAGGGCATATTTCTGTGGTGTCAAGGAAAAAGGGTACAAGATGAGTACATACACAATGTGTTTTATTAGAAATTTTTAATTTTATTAATGATTAATTTTAGAACAGTCATCTTCTTTTTCCTTGACGCCCCAGTGATTGTCGTGTTGAAGGTTTTTTTTATTGATAAAACAAGGATAAAACCAAGTGACGACTGGCAGAGTCCTAAACTTGATTACTTGATACATGACTTAAACTTGAATTTTATTTCAATTAAGTTCTTTTAGTATTTTGGTTAATATCGAGATCTTTCACGTGTTAATTTCTAAAGACTTTCAGCACTTTGACTAAGAATTTTTTATAGTCACATTGCAATGACAATCCTGCAAAAACTAAAACCAGTTACCTACCATAAACTTCATGTCAGGCAGTTCCTTATGGTCCGGAACCATGTTCGGCCAGGCCCGTACCCCGAGCACGTACCCTAGATGCGGCATATACAGCATAGTGCACTCCTCAACGAAAGCTGGTAGACGCCCCAGCTCTATCCTTGCTGTCTCTGACATCAGCCCGTGAAGGCTCGCCATTGTTTGTTTCTCTTGATGAAATTAGGGGGAATTAGACCAAAGTCAATATACGAAGGCATTTAGTATAGATTCAGTGGGACTAACAGTCTTAACGTTATTGGTAGAGAAATCTTTAAATGGTATTTATATTGATACTTACTTCTGTCAAGCTCGGGATCTACACCAGCTTTGACGGTGAATTTCCCTTCAGATTTTGTGAGATCAAAATCTATAATTCTGTTCATATACAGTGCCATCTGTGGAAAACCGGTCCAATTTTTTATTCATGTTTTAACTATGACTAGAAAGTGTTTGATTAGGAAACTTTTAGGAAACCAATTTTATAGTACCTCATACAACTTAGTGTTATCACTGGAAGCTAGTGTCGCCAAGAATGTGCTATGCTCAGCAATATTCTCGCACATCTCACATATAAGTACTGCATTGTACAACGTCTGAAATAAGACTACGAGTTTAAATAATACTGTGAATCCCGTAAAGTTTTGTAATGTCCATTTACTTACGTTATACAAGGACTTCCATTGATAAGATTTTGCTGAAAGCGCTTTTATTTTGGCTAGAATCCCCTGAAAATAACATGTAACATTTCTTCACTGTGTTAAAATAGCTTATAAATTGGTAAACTACACAGAGAAGTTTTATTAGGTTTCCTATCAAAAACGAAGACAACCTATTTAGAGTCCGTGGCAGATAACTCTGCGCGTGACTGGGGCGTTTTTGGCGCTCGTTACAGTACCTACATTTATTTGTTCTAAGATTTATGGTAAAAGATTAGTACCTAAGTATTCGATTTCGACCGCGCGCAAACTTATCTGGTTCTTAGTTGTCTGTGTCTGACGCGCACTCTAGTTACCTATTTGTAGATCAATCAGAACATAGGATAAGACCGACTAACATTGACATTTTTGATGAATCGCAGCGATGTGCAAATGTTCTTCGCGACCACGTCGGTTTGGGGTCGCATGAACAATGCCACCACCTCCTGCCGCTGCTCCAGCGTTTCTAAGTTGTTGGTGGGGTGCTGCATGAGGACTCTACGCATAAAATATTGATATGCTTGCATTAAGGCTTGATAAAAGTCTTGTAATTAGTGTTTGTTGCAATAAATTGTCACGCTATTCCTACACTCTATGTAACATCTTATGTACTGTGCTGTGACTAGCAATGAATAAATGAATATGAATTGAATCAAACAATTCATAGTATAGGTAAGTATATACATAGGAGCTATACTATTTACAGTCATGGACAAATTCGGTAAACCACTTAAGTAAAAGTATAAAACTAATTTATCGAAATTGTTACTTTTATGCATTCACAATGCAATTTTTATTATTGAATAATTGAAAATGAAGTATTTAAAAAAATGGACCGGTCTCACAACTATCGGAGCTGGTTGTGTGTGAGATGGGTCGATTTTTCAATTCCTATTGCATTTTCAATTTTTCTACCTATAACTTCTTTTCGTTTGAGACCCTTTTACTATGTATTAAACTAGGGTTTGTAGTACAATGCATTATTGAATATAGATAAGGTCTGCAAGCGAACGGTGATCCGCCATCTACACGAAAAGAAGTAAGTGGTTCATCCAATTTATCCCTAGCTGTACCTAGTAGCGGCGTCGTTTGGTGGATTTGGCTAATTATTATTTTTCTACGTACTATAGCATTTTGCCTTTTATAATATGTAATATATGTAATGTAATTTTTTTTCCATCCAAAAAAACTTTGAAATATTTTTTCGCATAAACTATCTTGGTTTATCAATTTTTTTGTCATACAAAAAGTTGTTAGGTGGTTCATTATCTGCCATGGAAAAAAAACCAGCTCGATACACCTTACTTCAGTGGACTTCGGTTGCCATGCCCACTATTTTTAATTTTGGAACCACTGTGCGGCGCCGCTGCTATACATATAGTTTAAAAAGCATTAAAGCTCTACATTAAAGCTAATTATAGATCAGAGCCAAACGAACATGTTCATATTTCTAAAGGAATCAGTTATGTATGAATCATAGTGTCCTTTGGTTCTTATACAAGTATTTGGGATTCCTCATCGGATACGTAAACTACTAACTGCTACAATTAAAAACTACTGCAAAATCAAAATAAAAACAATTCAGTATGTAGGTAGGTATAGATATACCTACTTCTGTGACAAATCCAATATATTTTGGCTAGACCATAAACATTTGTAGTCTGCCAGAGAGTGAAGGCAAAATTTCTCTCGGCAAGAGCGGCGCATGCCTCATTTGAGTTTAAAAGTGTTGGATGATGATTCTCAGATCTACCTCATCTTAGCCTGTCCCATCCTGGAGGAGCACCTCTTAAACATCCGGTAGAGGCTCAGGCCTTCCCTGCTGGAGCCCTGAGCGCCTCGCTTGAAGCTGCTCGGGTGGGACACCGCGCTAAACACTTGCAGACCGCGGTACGTGTCTTCGTCGAGGGTTACTATGTCTGCTCTATTAATTACGAAAGAAGAAAGAGAAAAATCCAGCACAAATTATAAATCGATTTCATTCCTATACTGTCACTTAGAATTTTAATGAATGAATGTCTGTGGAGCTCTAAGGGCCCTCGCCTACAGCGACTTTTTGTAGCGATGCTGTCGCGCATTTACGAGGCGCGCTAGATCGCTACTAACGCGGGGCAGCTTCGTTACTAACGCGCGACAGGATCGCTACCAAATCGCTAGATACAAAAAGTTCAAAAAGTGACGTGACGCGCGATAGCTTCGCTGCTATCGCGCTGCGCGACAACTTCACTACTAACGCGCGACAGCATCGCTACTAACGCACGACAGCATCGCTACTTACGCGCTACAGCATCGCTACAATAGTCGCCGTGGGCGAGGGCTCTAATGGTTCACTTTTCGACTCAAATTACAACTTATTAATTATGATAATGATAATAATCCAGAACGGCTAAACTCACAACGAAATTTTCTTAACGCTCATAAATTCCGGCTTGCTATGAAGATCCAAGCTGATCGAAGACCAGCTCAAGTCCAGGTATCGCAATAGAGCGCCAAGGGCGTGCACGCTCTGGGTCTGGCTAAAGTCCACCACGGTGCGCAGGAATAGGCTACGCTCTTCTTCGGAGCAGTTGGGTGGCTCATGGGGCAGTGAGAGCGAATAGATGCGTCTCTTGCACGCTTCGAAATCTGATAGAACATAAAAGGATTAAAAACTACTCTTGAAAGAAGAAGGGAAGTTAAAAAGAAATGGTTAAGTAATAATTTGGAAACAAGGGTCGCCATTGGGAAAGTTAATACCGTTTGCATTTTTTTGTTTGAACCTAAATCTCGATTGCGCTTTTCATATATTATTATGTTTTATGAGGCTCATAAAACATACGAAAAGCGCAATCAAACTCAGCCATAGGATATACTTAATAATAATTTATTTAGACCTATCGATTGCAAATTGCCTTTTGCTACTTTTGCATAGACTGCACAATTGTACCTATTACTTAAACAGTATGTGCGTACAGACGTTAGTAGGTACTATTATATATTCTGTGGTACACCTACCTACAGCTTCTCCAGTAACACAGATCTCGCGTGCAGGTGTGGTTTCACTCCACAGACCATGGCCCACCTCATTGATTGCTCTGCATGCCCGGACACCTGCACGCGAGAGGACCTCATGTTGGCCGGATAACGAAGTTTTTGGCCAACGTCATTTAATTTTGTGCTTGCCATGACACGACGAAGAAGAACAGTTATGATATCATACTTACTATACTCCCTAGCTGATATAAATATCAGTTTACAGTTAGCATCATCGTCATGGTCATTGCTGAAGACGGTCTTCTTAACGACCTGCACGAAGGAACCCTGCGTCTTGCCGTCTAGAAGGATCCTAGACGGGTCCACTTGTCTGAACAGGTTCAGGAACATCTGGTATTCTGGTGGACGGTCAACTATCTCTTCTAGAATGAATAGCTGTGGGAAGAGTATTTTAGAAATTTTGGTGTTTACTATTTATAAAGATAATCTCGACAGACAGATTTATCTTTATAAATAGTAAAACACCAAATTAATATAGCGATTCCTTGATCTTAAATGCGAAAGTTTGGATGTTTGTTACCCAATCACGGCAAAACCGCTCAACTTTGCCACAGAGATAGATTATGGCTTAGAATAGTAATAGGTAGGGTACTTTTTTACCTCGGGAAAATGTCACATACCCACAGAAAAATATCATAAGTATAGCAAAGCCGCGAGCGGAAAGCTAGATATTATACGGGGTGTTTTTAAAATCATTGGCATCCATTCGGCCCATTATATAATGTACTCATATGATGCTATGTTTTTACGTAAAAAGGGATGGTACCCGGCGTCAGCGCGGGCGCAGGGTCGCGGGCAAAGCGGGCATAAAGCATGGGTGACATTGTTTGTTTCGGTGAATTCCGTGCGCGAACTTAAATAAATTCACGTTATAGTAGAGCCCGCGTTTTGTCGAGAGGCCAATGAAGTAGTTTAAAGCTTGTATGTAATTTAAATATAAATTTATCAATGTTTTTTAACAAATTGTTATTTTTAGTTGTTTTAATTTTTATTTGCTATAGTGTTCAATTACTGAGTATTTTACGTGATATTTTAGGGTTTTAAAAATAATAATTTTACATCTTGGATTTGCCTCATATTTGGGGAAACGACTCTATATCATGAGTATGTTCTTATTTTAAAAGGATGCTAACGACTTCGATGTCACCCTGTATATACTTACAGTAGGTACCTATATAATACAGTAGGTATAATAGGCCGTCGTGACTTCCTTCCTGTAGAGTACCTAACCAAGTTCCAGAGATACACAAATATAGAAACCAGCATGAAATAAATAACCTCTTCAATTTAATTATTCTAGCTTTCGGCTTTGCCTGTTAGCTACTAAGTAGACGATGTTTTCCCACGGGAATTATATATCTTCCCGGGTAATGATATAATTCCCATGCTATTCTAGACTATATACATACAATATCAAGAACAACAGCCTTGCATAGAAAAAAAAAATAACATACCTCCCCAGTTTGGAGGGTGTAATACGCCGCGCCCAATTTCCCCGATCTACAAAACACTGCAAGCAGTTTCTGAAAATAAAGTGTCCAATTAATTCATAACTCATAAATTAGGTAAGTGATTAACGTGACGCCCCAATTTAATCTTTACTATGTTTGGAATTTCATTTCAGTAATGGAGGGGGACTTTACTATCCCGAAAGCTTGTAAAAGGGCTTTTATAACGAAACATTACTTTGTTTACATCGCATAGAGATCAACAAACATATTTGAGTGATAATCTTTGGAACTAAAACATTTTTCATAGGTACCACATTGTTCATTTTGATTTAAGAGCTAATTTTGTATTGCAAGGGGCTCCTCTGTCACGGCTGTCACCGGAACAGATAGTAATGTGGGACTACTTATTAGGTACTTTTTTATTTAGTTTTTACGTTCTTTTGTCATAGGCCAGTCATATGTTACATTCGAAATACAAATAATTGCGGTAAACTTGCTCTTTTGGTATGTTGTTTGGGTCCACCTGGGGGGTAATTGTCTAACTCAACATCAATCGCAATCGCATTCAGTTTGAAAGATATTGCACGGCCATTGCTGCTTTTGCCAACAAAAATTTTATCAACTTTCTTCAACAACAAGTGATGGATGCATGATGTATGTCAAACTGAAAGCGATTGCGATTGATGTTGAGTTAGACAATTACCCCCCATGATAGTATTTATCCAGATTTGCAACAGTCTGAAATTCTCTCGCGCTGAGTAGTTGCTGAAAAACCACCTCTTTTTAACAGACTTCAAAAATTTAAAAGGAGGAGGTTATCTATTCGTCGCGTTTTTTTTATATGTATGTACACCGATTACTCGAAGACGGCTGAACCGATAGAAATGAGATTTTATATTATTTTTATGCATTCACATTTTTCCTATACGATTGTAATGATTCATAACAGTCATCAGTCCCAAGCTGGTCCCATTTTTTGAAATTTTGAAATCAGGAAATCTTGAAAATACTGTCGTTTTCGTTACCACTTTATGTGAATTTCTACGTATCTTTAGGCAGTTATGCCTAAAGATACGTAGAAATTCACATATTTAGAATAACAAAGGAGTTATCCTTTGTTTATAAACAGATTTAGATAGTTCTTGTTTTGTTGGAAAGGAGATACCTCAAGGTATTTTAACCAACTTCAAAAAAGGAGGTTTTTAGTTTGATCACATACCTATTTACCAGAATACACGTAAATTGCATGCATGATGCACTAAAAAGAGTGAAATAAAATTTATTTATATAATAAAGTAAAACCGCCTTCAAAAAAAATGACATCAAAAAAGTAAGAAATAATCCCTCACCAAATAACGTAAGTACTTTGAAGTCGGGCGGGTTTTAACAAAAACATGTTTCACGCATGTTTTGTGCCAAAAAAACGACTTTAGAAGGCTCTGATGACAAAAGTCACTACTACTTATTTAAAGTGTATAAAATTCCTGACAGTTTGACGCCAATCTATTTTAGTTCAGTGCCCGTCATGAAGCTCGACTTAATACTGAGGTAACTGGAGAGTGCAGTACGAACAATTTTTTGAATACCACAAATAACACAGTGGCTGTCTTCCGTCTCACCTACACTTTAAAAAAATACGTATGGTCATATGCATGAAGTTCGACTTAATACTGAGGTAACTGGAGCGTGCAGTACGAACAATTTTTTGAATACCACAAATAACACAGTGGCTGTCTTCCGTCTCACCTACACTTTAAAAAAATACGTATGGTCATATGAGACAGCTGACAGCCACTACATACATAAATGTCAAATTTGGTGGCGACACTTTTTTATTCAGGTTGAGAGCTCCAGTTACCTCAGAGTATTAAGTCAAACTTCATGGTCATATGAGACAGCTGACAGCCACTACATACATAAATGTCAAACTTGCTGGCGACACTTTTTTATTCAGGGTGAGAGCTCCAGTTACCTCAGAGTATTAAGTCAAACTTCATGGTGCCCGTAGTGTAAGTTTTTATGTCAAAAAACGCAAACTATTTCGAATGCGTATTAATGTCAATTTGTATGAAAACTGTATTAGCGCCTCTAGCGGCGAGTAGCGCGCTTATATAGTTTTCATACAAATTGACATTAATACGCATTCGAAATAGTTTGCGTTTGCTTGACATAAAAACTTACACTCGGGGTACTGTATCTACATCAGTTAGAATAGAGTTTATAAGAATATATATTGGACACCGTCAGATACATTGCTCCAATCACAAATTAAGTAGCCCTTTACACCAGAGAGAAATAATTCTGTTAAATACTTACCTACTCTTAAAAAGTTATTAGGTAGGTAGGTACTTACCTAATTTCTATAGGATCCAAATCGGACGAAAAAATATTTAGAATAACTACTGATGGAGCTGGTCTCCAGCAATCAGACCTTCACGACGATCTTACTAGTTTCATTTCAAAGGATATTCTCATTAAAAAAATATGTAATATAAAAAAAACTCTTTCCAGCATTTGTAAGTAGGTACTAACACAGATAATATAATACTAACTAATAATAATACTAACTAATAAACAAACAATTAAAGCCGGAAGTTATTGAAAAAGAGTCAAAACTTACGATTTATTAATTTCGGGTGTAGGTAAAGCTTTCGGATAGCTTATAATAATGAGAAACTACGACGGGCTGGGTCCACAATTCCACATACTTAATTAATTTAAAAAAAATATTGAAGTCAGTTTTCTACGTTTAGGTACCAGACCGGGACATCGACAATCGGTGCGTTGCGTTAGGTAGTTACACATACAGAGATAGTCAAACATTACCTTCAGTGCTCAATTGAATAGAACATGTTAATCTGTCTGTACTCACTTCATCTGCATCAGATTCTTCTGTAGTTTCTTGATTGCTGGTCGTGTTCTGATTTGTGGTAGTTTCTGTGTTTCTATAAAATTAAACAATAACAAGATGATGATGTGATGACACACATTTTTTTTTGCGCTATTAGCATTAAAATCCCTTTCAGTTATTAAATTAATAAGGAGATTATAGAAACCCAACTAACCTTCGACATTTAGCAATGACAAAACGGCTATCCGTCTGGTTAGACCCTAGGTTTAATGTGCTGTTGCTGGTAGCAGCCTGTCTTGCAGAGGTTTCTTCTGTGCTACTACTTTCCATTATTACGTCCCTTTTTATTCTTGCCTCGTTATCAAAATATTGTATTTGGAAAAAAAAACTAATGTTTTCAATTTTGTAACAAAGTTACAAAGAAAAGAATGTAGAGAAGAACAGAATAAACTTTGCCGCCACGCCCCTCCTTTTTTTCTTTTTTATTAAATTTCATTTTTTTAAGTACCTACGTCGTTCCTAAAAGAACAGGCTAAGGTCTAAGAACATACTGCCTTGTCATTAGTAAGTTTTCTTTCATTTGTTTTTATTTAAAGTTTATTTAATTTTCGTAAATAAATGCATTTCTTTGCCAACGCTAAGGAATCTTTCTTCATACAGCCAACGCTTTGATAAATTTTATGTTAGGTACCTAGTACCTACTGATAGTTATTCTGTGGTTAGGTTCTTGTTCAAATATTAGGTAGGTACTGATGAGTACAATCATTGCGATTATTTTCTGTTAAACATTTAAGTAGTTAACAGTTTGTCTCATCTTATATTGTATTGTGCATCGAATCATGCATCAGATAAAAAAACAAAACAACATAACATTCGTGCTTGATTTAGGTTCAGTCGCCAGCACGTCAGGTTACTACAAACCATCAAATTTCTTTAAATAAAATTCAACCTTATGTCCAACAGATAGAGTACCTACAGTTTCAATTAATAAATTCTGACATTTTGTAGTAACCCGACGTGCTGGCGACCGTAGTACCCATGAAGCTCGACTTAATACTGAGGTAACTGGAGAGTGCAGTACTAACACTTTTTTGTCACCAAAAATTACACAGTGGCGGTCTTCCGTCTCACCTACACTTTAAAAAAATACGTATGGTCATATGAGACAACTGACAGCCACTACATACATAAATGTCAAATTTGCTGAGTACACTTTTTTATTCAGGGTGAGAACTCCAGTTACCTCAGAGTATTAAGTAGAGCTTCATGGTAGTACCTATGAAGTGACATGCATATGGCGTGTCCGCGGAACATTCGAGGCGCGGTTATTAGGGCACTCGCCTGATTGTCGAGCAAACACACGCCGCGCCGCAATCTGCCCATTGACCCCAATGGGCTGAATGGTCCGAAGCAAGGCCTAACCCAGATGAATTGCCCGATTAAGGTACGAAAAATTGGGCCAATTAGTAACGAGATATGAAGAACAGGTGTATACAAGTACTTGACTCATAATTTTTTGCTGTTTTGGAATTTAAGGTAAGTAGTTAAGTACCTACCTATTAGGTATTTTTTATTCAGTTATATTTTTTCCTATTTTACCTGTACTGTTTCTGAATTCAAAATTTAGAGAACAAAATTAATAAAACCTTTTAAAGGTCTTATATTATTTAATTCACAATACAAAAAATCACATCCATCATTCAATCAGATTTTATTTTATTTTATTATTCTTATAATTTATTTTATATTATTTATAATAAATGGTGCTCATAAGATTATTTAAAACGTGACACATTCACTGGCTAATTACATTTAAAAGGCACTTAGGTAATTTAATTGAATACTTTACTTAATTAGTTTAAGTATATTTCATTTATATATTTTAGTTAAACATCGTTTATCGTCTTTAAACATTCACTTCTCATCTTCATTATTTACTTTTAGC
The DNA here is from genome assembly GCA_949710035.1 of Crambus lathoniellus. Taxonomy (NCBI): domain Eukaryota; kingdom Metazoa; phylum Arthropoda; class Insecta; order Lepidoptera; family Crambidae; genus Crambus; species Crambus lathoniellus. Next base: position 7,225,592 of record OX453298.1, read on the forward strand.
AGTTCATCAAAAAACGTTTGTCTCATTCAATAAAAAATAAACTAGATGACCAACATGTCACGTTCTTCTGGTGCGTCTTTCCGCCAATTGATGCGAATATGCCGGCAAACATGGCCGACGGCTTCCGCGGCAGGAACCACGGTGGCGGCCATACACGATGCCACCATCGTGCGGAGAGACGCGAAATAGATCTTCACGCAGCGCAGACACGGAGCTGTGCACCATATTTGCTGAAACAAAATACATCACATGGCTGAACAACACCGATACCAAGTCAGTATACAAAAGAAATAAAAGTTTGCATTCGAATTTCGAAAACATTTTTTGAGTTAGTTACTCCAAAAAAGACAATGATTTGGCATGGATTTGGCGGTAAAAGTTAATGTTCAAGCTGTTGGCAAAAAGTTTAATTTTAATTAAATGTAGTACCTAAGTAGTTAAGGTACCTACGCTATTTTCATTTCATTTATTTGTTTGGAATTACCTACCATGTATATTTGTAAGAGTTGTAAAGCAAGCATTGAAAGAGCTACTGTTACACGTTTACAAGTTTCTCCAGGAGCTGTTTTTAACCCCCGACGCAGCGCAAAGAGGGATGGTTATATGTTTGAGGCCTAATGTCTGCCTGTCTGTACGTATATTCGTAGTGCCTAAACGGATCATTCGATTTTATTGCAGTTTTTTTTATTGAAAGCTATATTAATCAAGATGGTTCTTAGCCACGTTTGATGAAAATCCATCTGGCCATTTATGGAGATGGTCAACTGCCTGCCGAAACGGAAAAAGATACAGACGTGGTGCTTTGACTAAAATAATGTACACTTTGGGCAAAAGGTGCAATAAAAAAAAACAAATAGCGGCAAAAAAAAAGCCCGCCAAAAATTAAGTTGCTCCGATTTGGCTGAAATTAGCGATTTCAATGCGGTTTTTTTAATTTTATGTGTAATTTAAAAGGATGAAATAAAAATAAAATGTAAAAAACCCGGCACAAAAAAAACCTTAAGAAAGTTCGAAAATAAACTTTCTCGACTGGGGGATCACAAAATGAGAAGTACTAGGTACCCACCTATACTTATTATAGGTACGTTGGGGGTACCCGGACCGAGAGAGAAAATTTAATATCTGACTTTTTTGAGGTTTTTTTTGTGTCGTGGGTTTTTATCTATGCTATGGTTGCGAGTAACAAGCATGTTCTTATAATTACCTCAAATGCAAGGCAAGCGAAGCCACAACCCAAGAGTAGCGCGCAAGGCGGCGCAATGAGGACGGCCAGTACGGTATAGCACCAGTTCCTGGCGTACTGGAAGCAGATCGAGCTGAGGCGCCACGAGCACTCCGGACTGCGCGCTCCCTCGGGTTCGCCTATTATGTCGTCCCATACTATCTGGTTAGGAAAAACAAATTATATTAGTCAAATTGCTAGTGTCTCCTATTCGATTTGGATTTCAAAGAATTATCTGAAAATGGTCTAACGTGGACTGGGTATGCGTAAACGCATTGCCCTTAACTGTAAAAAAAAATTACCTACAGCATGTACCTAGCAAAGAACAATAAGGTGCTAAGGACTGTATTCTATCTATCTATTTACACTTTCTTTGATTTTGAGCACTGCAGTGTTTGTTGTCGCATGCCCCCTTTTATATAGTTAGGTATGTACTTAGGTACTTTAGTTTGGATAAAATTGAATTCGAATTCATGAGTACATAGCTGTGAGGAAATTTTTATTTTATATAGTCACACAAGTGGATCACCACTTGTGTGACTGAATAAACCCATATGGGTATCAATCATTATCAATATATGTTTATCACTTCACTACATAGTATAAAACAAAGTCGCTTTCTCTGTCCCTATGTCCCTTTGTATGCTTAAATCTTTGAAACTACGCAACGGATTTTGATGCGTTTTTTTTATTAGATAGAGTGATTCAAGAGGAAGGTTTATATGTAATTTTTATCCCGATATTCCCACGGGAACGGGAACCACGCGGGTGAAACCGCGGGCGGCCGCTAGTTTATTCATAAAAGCTTTATAATGAACCACCTTCCGGAAATGTTATGTAGGTACTGTGTACCTATTGTTTGGTATTTCAGTGGCTGTGTTCTGTCGTAATAGTGTTGTTGTCCAGAAACCACTCACCATAAACTCTGGTTCCTTGTCTACCATCACGCTCGCTCAGACAGATTGCCCAGTTTATCTCAGCCCAGATGATTTGGCTAAGTACCTATGTGTGTTCCTGATCTCTTTCCGGGCTATTTCGAGCCCAATCTCTACAGCTACAAGATTCTAATTCATTGGCAGGTCAGTTGCCTCATTAATTGTAAACATCACATCACGTTGCAGTTCCTCATTGCTAATTCCTTCTCGATATCATACCTACGTTTATTTTAAGTTATTTTATTATTTTTTGTTGGATAAATGAAGGTCACAGGGTAAATAAATACCAGTTATTACGTTGAAATCGATGTGCAGAGAACTCGCTTTACCTAACAATTTATAAAAAAGTGGATTGTGACGACTGCTGATACAAATAATCGAACGCGCGTTGAGTGACCGCTGCTAAGGGTGACTCTACACGAAACTAGAACACACTAAAATTAAAGGAACACAAGTTTCAAAATATTTTCTATCGAAAATTATAGAAGCAAATAATTCTTAAAAAGAACTTTTAGCATAAGCTTTTTAAAGTCTTGGCTTTTCGTTATCAAAGAAAACATTTAGGTATTTCATAAATAAAGCTAAATAAGCTTTTTGGCTTTTTACATTACCTTACCAACTGCTTGAGACGGTCGCTGCCGTTTGGAAAAACAGAAAGCATCTACAATTTCCCGTCATATTGGTTACCATAATAGCCTTTCAAAGTTGATTGAAGTCCAGTCAGACAGACGCCGTGTCAGTATGTCATTGCCTTATTCAAGGACATCAGTACAAATAAGCTTTTCAATAAAGAAAAATTCATTTTCCGATTCAATGTAAGCATAATACGACAATGCCCTCATTGCCCACGTGCAAAAACACATTATTGAACATTGCTTTTAATTTTATATTTCGATATCTGTGAGTTCACTGTTTATTTACCCCTTAGATTAATAACTCTTCGCTTTCTATGATTTACCCTTATTCCTCGTAGATTGCCAAGTTTGATTACTGGCTTTCTACAAGGAAAAATAATTCTTATAGCTTACCCGGTTTTCGAGAAGACCGTAATTTTATTTAGTTTTCTAGGAAGATTTTTTTCTTTTTAGCGTACCAGTTATCAGATTAGAATTATTTGTTTCCTTTATAGGTTTAAATTTATATTTGCAATCATTAACGATTGTGCGGGCATTATTGTTTAAAAAGGTGTGATGGAAGGCTAAGTGTGGATAAATTTTTAATAATAATTACTTACAAAAACTAAAATCAAACCTATTTTATTTAAATAAAAAAAACATCGAACTCTTTCTTTCCGCCGCCATCGCAGCATTATACAATAGTGATATTATCATCCGTCTTTTCTAAGATTATTATTGTTTCTTCTGAGAATAATTACTATGAGTTTGGATTATTTTTATGCAATCACAATGCAATTATGTAGGTGAGTGTAAGAAAAAATGTAATAGAAAAAAATAAAACACCAGCCTTGTTCTCTACTTAGTCTGTGCACCAGCCCCAACAAGTCGTAGTCTAGAATTTTTATTTGAATGAGGGATTTTCTGACATGATTAAAAAAGAAAAAAGTTAGTTCCAAAAAACTCAACAGATGGCGTTCATCAGACATGGGTTTGCTTTTTTTTAATTTCGAGGGTCTATGTTAAAAAAAACACTTGCAGAAGGAAAAAACACATTAACAGGACTGAAAAGGCTTATCTACAACTCGCGGTATGGTCGGTATGGTATTGCAACGCAAAACAAGAGGAATAGAATTATTTGACATTTCTTTTCTTCCGTCAACGTCATCTTTTTTTAGGCCTTGCACCTTCTTGCACAACTTTGAAATACAAGCATCAGTATTAAGTCGAGCTTCATGAATACAAGTGTAGGTCAGATCAGATGAGATACATGTCAGGTCAGCGCCATCTATCGAGCTAATAAATAAACTTTTTTTTATTTGCTGGCAGAAAATCTCTATTCGATATTTAATAAATATAACCAAAGCAAGTTTTTTACTTTTCGTGATCTTTGTTACTGCCAATGTTACTGCCCCATTATGACATCCATGGCACCTTTTCAAAATCAATCAATCAAAATTGTTTATGTACTACTACCTACTGTACCTGTAAGTATTTTTTACTTTTCCAAGAAGCTTTTTCCTGAACAGTTATAAAACTCAAATGAGACAGTTTCTAGGAAAGCTAGATTTTGTTTATTAGTGTTTATCTTGTTTAACATCGCTTAAATCACGCCGATTCAAAATATATATAATATAAACGGCTGTAGCTATGACGTGAAAGCATGAAACGATTTTTAAACCAAGGCATAATTTTTTTATTTGCCATATTACGATAAGGCACAAGCCTTCCCCTTTTCAGTAAATAAAGAGAATGGGCCACACCTTTATACCCAATTCTGAATAGAGGGTAACATAAGACAACCGCAAAGCAAGACCAGAGTCACTATAAGTCTTTACTTAAGAAATTGCTGCTTTTTCTCACATGTTCATTTTTTATTTATTATTAATAAAGGTATTAAAATAACTAAAATAGAAAATAGAAAGAAAATAGAAGTTTCGAAAATAGAGTAAGTATGTAGTAATGTTTAACATTTAAAAAATAATAATTAAACACACGTCGAAAATTGAGGGTGAGCTGCACCATCTTACTAAAACAGACACAAACTTATCTTGAGTCAGTGGCCAAATGTAGAACTATGTGTTATACATATTGATATTACTTATTACATATTGTTTAAATGATACTTATTATGCTGGGGCTTCACCTGCGTGACGCCTAACGGCGTTAATAACGGCATGTGTAAAGTTGAAGTTGAAACGTTGAATTCGGAATTCACATTACCAAGAAATCCCCAAATATCTTTATAGAAAACAGCAATTTCATAGGTTACTATTATTAGCTATTATTAGGTCTTTGTGCTAAGAGTTATTATAAATTTTTCTTCCAACGCCTTGGAGTCGCTTTCGAAAAAAGGTTCTTGACTGTCTTAACTGACAGTTAGTGAAATAGCGTGAAATTTGACAAAAAAAAAAGGAAAAAAATACGGATTGGATTTGAACTGAGGTCTTCTGGCTTCAATGCCGCTCGTTTTGAAAACTGAGCTATTACAACTTTGGAAAAGGTGGCGAAATTTGCCTTCGTATCCTAATGACATTGTAACAGTTTTTCGATAAGGTCACGTGTCCGTCTTACGAATTTTCGATCTGACGGTCACGTGTCCTGACGCGAGTTTAACATTTTTTACCCATCACAAAAAGTGCACAACGTCGCTAAAGAAGTTTTCACTTCAAAACAGCTCTCTTCTCGTCTCCGCTTTGGACATCTCCCTCCGCACATCTCCGCTTCGGTGGAGTCCGGGCCTAAAAGCTTTCAAACACTGTAAAGGTAAAGGTTGACCGTTCTTTTACTAAGGTCAGTCAACCCTTGTACAGGCATTAACAAAGAAAGCCAGTAAAACCACTCACAATCGCGTGACCACCGTCCGCTGCCATCATATTGAAACAATAAATTAGACGCTTCATAAAATACACAAACGAAATTAAGGTTTGTTCTGATAAACTGGATAAGTCCTGTCAGTTTAACGTTTTGAATGGGCGCCGGGTTAAAAAAACCAGCCAAGTGCGAGTCGGACTCGTGCTTGAGGGGTTCAGTACCATTATTATCTATACAACATTATAGACACTTTATTCTACAATCTACACACTATAGTCTACCTGTTATTAATATCGAGCAAAAAATGACAAAAAATCACGTTTGTTGAATGGGAGCCCCCCTTAAATACTTTTTTATTTTTAAAGTGAATATGTAAGTCTAGATTTTCGTATTATAGACTGATTACTACTAATCTGGAACCATAACTTTAGAACAAAAAAAAATACTGTTTAAATTTCAGCTCCATCGGATACTGGGAAGTGGGTCAAATTAAGCTTGCAAGATTTGTCCCCCACTAACTAACTAACTAACAAGGCAAGTTAATAAAAAGCTTGTAAAATAGTTGTGCCTAAATCGTTTCCTTTTATTCCATTTATTTGTATTGTCCGGCAAGTGCACGAATGCTACGATTTGGAACGATGACACGCGAGCGCCACTGTATGTAATGTTTTGACTGCGATACTGCGATTTCTGTTGTTGCTTTCCTGAAAAATTCAACTACCCACATAAGCATACCTACCTAAGCAAAATAAGGAAAAATGTTTATGACCTAGTTTTGAAACTGAATTTTATTAAGTGAACCTTTGTATGCGATTCACACAACAACTTTCTGAATAAGTACAGAGGATACAGATTTCATTTTGCACAATAAGTAAATCCGTCATAATATTATGATACTTAGGTACGTCGTATAAAGATGGTACTCGTAAATACTAATCGTCTTAATAACATCGATTTTAAATTACAGAAAAATAACAAGGTATTTTGAATAACTGCTCTGATGAACAATAACGTTCCGAAAAATCATTAGGGAGTAATTTTTGTTAGGACTTGATATTTAAAAACGTTACAACTACCAAAACTTATTATTTACTTCTGTTTTTGTTCTACATATTCACTATCGGGTTTCGAAGAAATATTACTGGCGTACGCTGTTACTGCAGTTACTGTGTCTATAAGTAGTCTTAAAAATATTAGGAATACCTAAGTTATTTTTTTTAAGTAAAACAACAAACAACCATTTTCTGTTTTATAATACGAAGTCCATTATCCAACAGCACGTATAAGACTTACTGTGTTTCTGTACACTGCAGTTTATTGTACTTGTAGTGTAGACAGACAATGCATGCGAAATGTCAAATTTATTTATGTGCCACCTAGTTATTGTGTCAGGGTCGAGTCTGACCTTTTCATCCCTACTGCAGCCCGGCTTCTGACGTAGTTTAAATGTAAATAGCATTCCGGTGGCGAAATACGGTTCTATTTCCAGTGCCGAATTAGCATTTAGGTCCTGCGTAGACGGACTCTTTCTTTATGCCATTTTATGCGGGTGATAAACCCGGCATCTGAATTGGAGATCGGTAATAAAATACTGTAGTAAAAGTAATTTCGCCTTATCCGACGTCTTACTTCTATTACAGCTTCCTTAAGGCCTGTGCCTCGGCAGTGTGGACATTAAATTGGCTGATGATGATGAAGATGATGATGAATAAAGTACCGAATAGTTTTTAATCCAGTATCTATCAGATTGCAGTTAGAAAATAATGAGACAGCAGTTCCTTTAGTGGTTGAGGAGTTTTAAGGTTTATTTCACTTAACATCAGGTGTTATAAAGGAAAGCGCCTTATGGATCCACCGAAATGGATGAACTTTATTAAAATTTTTACTTTTTTGCAAATTAACGCTGGCTATACAGCGTGTAAGAAGTATTTGATAAATTCGACGCTTCTCGTAACGACTCCGTAGCTCAGTGGTTAGAGCAGTCGCCCGGATAGCGAAAGGTCGTGGGTTCGAGTCCCATCGGAGCTGGTTGTGAGACGGGACGATTTTTTCTAAATACTTCATTTTCTATTAATGAACTTGGTAAATTAGTTGTGAATTTGCAATAAGTACAATTCTCACAGACTGTTATCTAGTAGGTATGGGCGAAAAAGCATTTGATTGTGAATTCGAACTGGAATATGCAGATGTCCCTAAAAACAAAGGGCTGCATAAGTGATTTCTGCTTTTGAAAAATCATGCTTAAACAAGTTATTCTCCAAGAGTTGTTGCTCGTCTGCGTAGAGCTTTAAAGGCATAAAAATCATTCGTCAACGCCTGACAGCTGGAGTGGCGCGTAATGTGTTTGGTGTGTAATTATTTTGTACTTTGTGTTTAGTTGACTGAAAATAACACGATGACTTTTTTCTTTGTGTCTAGTGTTATTTGCAGGCTAAAGTAGTGTTTAGGTAGGAAAGGAAGTCGTTATGACGATTCTGTTTTTAAATAGTACTACAAATAATGTAAATGTCCCAGGGTGTCCCAGGCACCTCCACCAATCCAACTAATACATACCTACTTACTACAAAAATGTATGGTCGAGATATTCCTCTTTGTTTTGGAAGGCACCTTTAGTGGGGCTAATGCCCAAGTGTCATCGACATCGCTTTCAGCTTCATTTGACAGATGGATGTGGTAAATTGCTACTTTTCTGTGATAACTTTTTATTGGCGCAAAAAAGAAGTAGCAATGTGTCACATTCATCTATCAAATGAAGCCGATAGCGATGCCGATGACACTTGGGCGGTAGGGCCCTTGGTCCCGGTTGCATTTTCAGTCGCTATACCCACCAGTCACAGTCACGTTCAAATTCTCCTTATCTAACCTTATGGGAATACCAATACAATATTGGTATTTCTCTGCTCGATCAAATCAGAAATGATGAGATCCACAGGAGAACTAAAACAACCGACATCGCTCGAAGGATTGCATCATTGAAGTGGCAGTGGGCGGGACACATAGCGCGGAGAACCGATGGCCGTTTGGGCAGAAAGGTTCTCGAAAGGCGACCGCGTACCGAACGACGTTCTGTGTGCAGGCCCCCTACAAGGTGGACCGACGAGCTGTCAAGGTACCGATCGCTGTGATCTCCACAGCGATCGGTACCTTGACAGCTGATCGGTACCTTGGGTGGGGGAGGCCTATGCCCAGCAGTGGGCGTCGTTCGGCTGACATGATGATGATGATGAACCTTATGGAAAGCATGCCCCGTAGCAGTTGGGACATTTTGACTGTCCCAACTGCTGAGGGGTCTGTCAGACTGTCCCAAGTCTGACTGTCTGTCTGACCTTGGGACTGTCCCAACACTTTGATGCACGCACAGCGCGTGCATCAAAGTGTTAATTTCGGCTCACGTGTAGAAGAGTAATTTTTATGAGGTGTAGTATCGAGATGTAAAATTTCGCAAATGAATCGGCGGGGCAATCCCAGTCTGAGGGCCTACTCTGAAACGCAAAACCCGAAACTTCGGTATACCCGTCCCTCTCACTCTCTAGTCGGGACAGAATCGAGCGAAAGGGGCGGGGCTAACCGAAGTTTCGGATTAGCGTTTCAGAGTACGGTCCCTGTCTCGGCAGCTCGTGGGCGTTGGCACAGCCATCTCTATCGTCTTCTACAAGCCATGCGCATAAAGTTGGCAACGTAGTTTTAAGTGAACCGATTTGACACCGTTTGCACCGTTTGACAGGTAAACAGCGAGTAAACCTCGAGTACTGAATCCTATGGAGATGGCATATCTTCTATACATCTATACAAATAAATAAAATTGGAGTGTCTATTTGTAACATTAAATAACCGCGTTTTACGACGTGCATATGATTAAATATACGGTACATATACCAAAATGATTTTTTTTACAATTTTTGTCTGTCTGTCTGTTTGTTCCGGCTAATCTCTGAAACGGCTGGACCAATTTTGACGGACCGATTAATACGACAATTAGAAGTAGTTTAAAATTGAATTCCAAGATTTTCTTACATTGTGACTTACTTACACCTCACTTTTTCGTAGGTATGCCACCTCCATAGGATTTAGTACTCAGAGGAGTGAACCGGTTTACAGCAATGTTGCCGTACCGTATCATAGCATGGCTTGTAGAAGACGATAGAGACGGCTGTGACGTTGGGCATCAGTTCGAATGCAACTTGGCGAGCTGACACCTGACCTGAAAGATGCTTCAACCTGTCAAGCACGAGACTAGGGCGTTTCACATGTGAACCCTTATATTACTTGGGTAATTTTCCGTATTGCTAATAGAAATAAGGTTTAGAATAAAATTTTGCAATGGCCGACAGTTACTCGCACCTGTAGGTACTACCTACATGCTGGTTTAAATTATTAGGATCCCTATCCTCTATCTCTGCCCGCACGTTGTTTAGTTTGGCCGTCATCGTCTGTACCCAGACGGCCTCTTGATTCCGGCGCTTCAAGAATCGATGGGAGGTCCCAGTCGGTCTCGGTAGCCCGTGGCCGTGCAGAACGTGAGGAGTGTCGGTTCAGAATGTAGCTTGGCTTTGAGCAGACACCTGACTTGATAGATATTTCCTCTAATGCTGGCCATATACCATCCTTCCTATCGGCCAATCGGCATGACGCTGCAGATTGGATCAAGCAGAATTCACCGTGAGTGGGCGTGGATTGGCATGACAGTTATCAAATTACTTATGGAATAATATGGACGAACTGCAAATTGGATCAAACCTGCCGTCATACGGATTGGACGATAGGCAGGATGGTGTACGGCCACCATAATCCGACTGCTACTCACCTGAACATGCTGGTTTAAATTATTAGGGTCCCTGTCTTCCAGGGCTTCCCGTACGTTCTCCGGTTTGGCCGCCATAGTCCGTACCACCGGAGGCGACACGGGGCTTCTCAATTCCGGGGCCTCTAGAATCGGCGGGGCGGTCCCAGGCGGACTCGGTAGTCCGTGGTCGTACGGGACGTGGGGAGTCGGTCCAGAATGCAGCTTGGCTTTGTGCTGGCACGCGACGCAGTTGCGGGATGTGGTACGGGATAAGACGGCACCGCCGCCCGACCCGATTGGTACTTCCTCAAAGGCCACGGTCGGTGGGTGTGCACACTCCTTTAGAATAACTTCTTAACGATTTTACTTTGCTAGTTATTTTGGAATTACGTGTTATGGCAGTGGTGGCTAGAAACTTTTATAGGAACTGTACCTACGGAGTGAATAACGTTTACGGTTACGATTGTTTGTGACACAAATGACGGTTTACAGATGATTGTCAATTCACAAACTTTAATTATTTACTGAAAAACTGTGTAGCAAAAGTTTAAATTGCAAAAAGGTACAAATTCACTCGTTTCAAATACTAAAAATGTCTGTACAAATCTACTATGTCCACAACTTATTTTAATTAGCTAATTGAAAACTGCGATAACTTTGTACCGGTCAAGCTCTAAGGTAAACTTGTTGTGTGTTGCTGAAAGCTCGCGCTGAAACTGAAGTTTCCCTCCAAAAGCATTTCCACGTCCGCCTTTGCGCATGCGTACAAAGAAATAACTTATAAAGTTCATGCAAGTCGTTCTTAGCTGGTTTTTATTACATTGACCGTTTATACGCAACGATAGAAAAGAAACGAGAAATTGAAGCGTCAATGGTGTTCTCTCCAAGTTATTTTATACTTTTCAGTTGATTGTCTTTTGTCTGGGTAGTGCAATGGCCGATAGTTAATGAGTTTTTGATAATGCATGTGTAAACATGACTGGTCAGCCGTATCACAAATTATTCGTAGCTTCTATTGAGCTTAAGTTTTTAAAATGGGTAAGTTAGGACTAAATGACCCAAATACGCGCGCTTGATGGCACGATCACACCCCATCCTCTCCAGGTGACCGAGCCAACGGGGACAAATTCGCTGAACCACCTCTTACTTCTTTTCACGTGGCTGCTGCTTCGCCATTCACGCGCAGACCCTTTTACTATTTTTTTATGTATTAAACTAGTGTAGTACAATGCACAAGCAATTACGGATAGGGACTTCAACTGAACGGTGAGACGCCAGCCACACGAAAAGAAGTAAGATGTGGTTCACCGAACTTGTCCCCGACTGTACGGCCGGCGACCGGTCGGTCGGCCGGCCCTGAGACCGCTGGGTAGACCAGGTCATGCGGGATTTGCACGAGCTCCAGGTCCAGGATTGGAGGGCGGTAGCACAGGACAGACCGAAATGGCGACTCTTACTATCGGGGGCCAAGACCCACTTTGGGTCGCTGCGCCATAGTAACTAAGTAAGGGTTTAGCCCTTACTTACTTACTTAAAAGAAGAAACTAAAGGACCCCACAGACTATCAGTCCGCCTGCAACGACCTGTCAGTTGTCTGCAATCCGCCACAACTGCGCCACACACTCACAGATTCATATACAAAAACCAAATGTCACGCGGCCTGGGCGTCGCTTCTGCTAAAGTGTCTCAATCGTGTTTCAATTGTAGTTCAATTGTAAGTAGTGCCTTTTTACACACTAGTTTCAAGAATTATGACAGTACTAGCTTTCCGCCCGCGGCTTCGCCCGCGTGGACTACACGACGTTATCCCGCGGGAATGTGAAATTTTTTCGGGTTAAAAAGTAGCCTTTATTCCTCTCCAGGCTACAAAGTATCTGTGTTATAAATCTCAGACAAATCCGTTCAGCCGTTTTGGCGTGATTGAGTAATAAACATTCAAACATCCAAACATCTAAACTTTCACATTTATAATCCTACTAATATTATAAATGTGAAAGTTTAGATGTTTGGATGTTTGAATGTTTGTATGTTTGTTAGGTACTCAATCACGCCAAAACGGCTGAACGGATTTGGCTGAAATTTGGGACATAGATATTTTGTAGCCTGGATAGGAACATAGGCTACTTTTTATCCCGGAAAAATATCACATTCCCGCGGGATCACGTCGTGTAGTCCACGTGGGCGAAGCCGCGGGCAGAAAGCTAGTAAATATACAGTATACATATTACAGTATGATGTGATGTGAATGTAGTGTGTGGTGTGACCATTAGTAGTACTTATTGTAAAAAAGTACACATTGTGTCCTTTCGCCGTTATTCGAAGCCTAGGTAAACATATTTTGAGAAAGCCCTTTCCGTTTCCGTTCGACATCAATTTTCCTATTGGTCAATATAACCAACGTGACGTCACTTCCGTAACGTCATCATAAGTCACGTGATACGAGTTCACCTTTTAGCAACGGCGGAAGATTTGTGTCATTGGCGTCCATTTTTCGCAACCGTTCACATCTAATCATAAACGCTGTTAGCGTTCGAAATTTAAAATTTAAAAATTTGTACGAGTGGTTCTTTTATTTTACTTTCTCGGATAAAGTAATATTATTATTTATGAAAATTGTTCGAATTTTAAAAGAGCGTGCCTGTGAGTGAGCGCGCGAAAACATGGCGGGTCGGGCTCGATGTCCACCTGTTAATTTCAAAGTATCGTGGAATCCAAAGCATTTAGGACGACGAGATGGAGTATGAGCTTTATTGGCACACAGGAATTGAGGTAATTTAACACCTCGCCAGGTCAGTGAAAGTTTTGATTTTTTTTATTTTCTTACCCACAAGCAAGTAAGAAATTTTATATTTTCTCACCATGAAAAATCTGTTCATGTGATAGTTAGTAGAGAGTTTTTGCGATCTGCGCAGAGAGATTAAATCATAATCTTAATCATTTATTTCAAATAGATTTCCTTTTAATAGTGATACAATGTGATTTAGGGATTTTGAAAGGATCGGGAAGTATACAGTGGGTCTCGGCTCCCGTCGTCGCCCGTGCTTGACCTTGACACACTTTTCTCTTGTTTAGTTTATAAATCCTATTTTACAATTTGTACCGACTTCTTGTGGTGATTTATTGTTTCGAAAGCATTTTGAAGTACCGACATTTTCTTTAATGGTAATCATGGTATCATTGCAGTTCTAAAATAATATGTCAGTAGGTATAGTCGAGTGGTATAGCGCTAATTTTGGTTAGTTGCTTTTGTTTCAACGTTTTGTTTTTGATCATGTATCTACACCGGCACATAGTGGGTGATTACTTTTATACTTTTATTACTCCCATGTCTGTATGTGAGTGCTACCTGCATTATAAATGGGAACAAGCGTCCCTATATATTTATTAGCTAACCAACTAGCGCAAGGCAAATAATGTTTTAAAGTGAATAGTGTATTTGCAAAATTAGTGAATTGTATGCAAAAGTTTATTCTTAATACTTTCTACAGTTGACCCTTGCCCCTTTTAGGGAGTGTTAATGTGGGTCGTGTAATGTAACATGGAGCAAATGATTTGATATTAAAAACTTACTTAAATGTTTTTTTTTTATGTGCGTGCTGCGGTACCTATTGAATTTTATATATGTAAACAAGTACTACCGTACCTAACGTAGTGATGACTTGTTTTTGTCACAATTCTAATCTAACGTGACCCACCACATTGGTGGTCACTTTATGAAGTTTTGTTGTGACGGGGTGCTCAGCCCCCCCCGAACCCCCCTACCATTGGTTCGATAATGTTTTATTAATGGATACGTAATTGGCTTCATTATCCTTGAGATTTTTAATATGATATTGAACGCAGATTTTAAGTTTTGGTAACAAATATTACTTAAATTAAAAGGAAAAAAAAAAAAAAAAAAAAAACATAACCTGCTTACGCAAGTAACGGGGAGCATTTCCTGCTTACGCAAGTATCAGGGTGCAATGTTTTTGACAATAAGCATATGAATCTTTTTATGTTTTTGGATTACGTGATATTATTAGTGCCGTCAATGCCATAATTATGATTGAAAGTAAGAACTGTATATTCAAATAAATATGCTATATATTTATATTTTATTCCTTCCGTCGAGGAAGTAAAAAGGGGGGGGGGGGGGGGATATAGGTATATCGACTACACACACCTTTCATGTTTATATGCGAACAAGCCCCGCTAGTATTAGGCACGCTGGAAGCTGTGCTTGGCACTAATAGTTTATATATTGATTGAAATATCGCGGTGGCTCCCTATGGGCACCAGGCAGTGATAGCAATAATTAAGTATTTAAACGATTAATAATAGGTACCTACTGACTAGACTGCAGTCAAAGTAATTATGCTATAAAGCCAGTTGGGATTGCGATTCTCACTTTTCGTGTATCTGACATTCTGCGATTTCTGATAATGCGTGTCTGGCGTTTTGCGTATCTGAAAGAGCCTGACAGTCTGACATAGCTGTAAGCAACAGCACGAGCTGAGCTGGTCTGCCCTTTCGACTGTTTCATACCTAAATTTAGTTCAGATTAAGAAAATGTTAATGGAGAACACCGAATAAATTAGGTATTACTTTACATTATTCCACAGTAGATTTACGTTTTAGAAAATTTATGTTCGTTAATATAGGCAATAGTTATTTTAGCCGTCTAGAAGAGTGAAGTCATCTGATACAGGCATTGTTTATGCTTACTCATCGTCATGTATAAATATGGCAGGCTGCTCCCTGGCACCGTAGATTTATATCGTGAGACGAATTCTGACGATCACGGTCTTTTAAAATGGCAAAACTAGGTATATACCATATTTTGTTGCCTGTAATACAGATCAACCTGCAACGGGCAATAGTACCTAATTACCGTTACTGATATTATTTTTCCTGTGCTCATGTAACTCATGCACTCATGTAATGTATGTAATGTTGAAAATGAAAAACCTTTTGTTATTATGATATAAACTACCTATTCATGTATTCAATCAAAAGTACTTGTTGACTGTCTTAAACAATAGAAAAATTATGCCTTTCCAGGCTAGAATGAATGCAGCTTGGAGATTGACAGGGTCTACAAAGACATCTTTTTATGAACTTTTAATGAATCATTGTCATAAAATGAATAATTGGATAATTTATGAATTTTTTGGGAAGAATAAGTAAAAATAAGTTTCTGAGATTGATTTCGCAAGGACACTGGCCCATACAAATGTAAAATTAGTGGATCTGATCATTGATAATAATTTACGAGTTTTCAGATTGACAGTCGCTCCACAAGAACACTGTCTTGTACAATAGCAAAATTATGCCCTTGCATGCATGCTAGCATTAGGGCAACTCAAAGAAGTTGCTCGTTTTTCTGATGAGGAAAAGATGTCTCTTATGTTTCTGATAAACAATGTCTTTGGTGAGTTTTAATAGTTTTTTTTTTAGATCATTATGTTAGAATTTATTATATTTATTACCAAGGTATATTATGTGCCCGGTTAACCCATTTTTACTAAATGGATGGGTATAATGAGCCATAACTCACTCCGTGGGCTCAATGCGCATTTTTTAAGTTTGTATATATGTTTCTTTGCTAGAGTGGATATAACATTTAAGGTGTTCCGTGTAACTAAATTGGCAGTAATTAACGGAGTTTTTTAATTGAGTCGATAGTAATTAATAATAAGAGAAACGCGTCTTTAGAATGGCAGTCTATATAAAAAATTGTGTCCTGCAATGCAACTTGGGACCGTGTCGGTAAAATATATGAAGTGAAACTGTCATTATCGGCCATTACTAGTCATTTTCGTTGTTATTATTATATTTATATGTATAGTTACAGTTAAAAAAGTCTTGAATGGGTGCTAGGAAAATATTGACGATTCAAATTTTTATCCTTAAGGACCTACATGCTTATTATAATAATATGTCTATGTGAATAAATCAATATTGGATTGATTGATAGATATAGTAAAAGTTATGACAAAATTTTGCAAATCTTTTACAATTAATCTTTTAATTAAAAGAGTTTAATGAGTTACATTAATTCGATTTGTATGCAAATAAGATTTGTTACAAAATAGCAGATGCTTTAAAGAAGTTACTTTTGTTTTGATCTTGTAAAATAAGGCATGTGCTTACATTACTTTCAGAAATTCACTTGATTTTTATACATGGTCGCGCTTTTTGTCAGACCAGTAAGACAAGCCGGCACAAGTAGTTTAGGATGTTATATGTATCTGCGATCCTATTTATTCGAATAATGTTAACGTTAATTTTTGCAATCAAACTTTAATACATCTTGCACTGCACAAACGTAGCAATAGTTGACATTTTCTCTAGCACAAAGCTTTAAATAATGTGTTTTCTCTTTGAATTTGGTGTAGTGATTCAACAGTTGAACTGATCGTCGTGGGTTCGATATTTTAAGTATAATATTATGTTTAGTTGATCGAAGTGTTTTGTATGTAACATAACCATGTATTTACAAAATACATGTTTATTTATTTATTTAATTCTTCATGCACAAATTACAGTACATAGGTGGACTTAATGCTACGCACCCTACAGAACCATAAGAATTACGACTTGGGCATCTTGGCCATAGGACAAGCTTTGCTTAGATTGGGGCTACACAGTAGTATATTAAAATTCCCCAAATTATTTATTTTAGTAAATTTCCTATGAATAATAATTTCCCTATAGCGTTAAAGGATATACTGAGAAACAGTCGTCAGCTTCATAACAATGCTAGTGCTCGGGAGTTTAGCGTGTCACTAGTATAAAATAATAATTTAAAGCAACATGATTTTACAGTTAGGGAAGATAAGAGTCTTGTGCTTATGGTTTCTTGTGCCGAAAGTTTTTACAATTATTAAATTGTATTTATATTTTTCTTTATTATGTGTTTTCAGATCATATCGTATCGATGGTATGTCAGAAGAGACTTAGCCAAAAGATTTTCAGATGTTTTTGCTTCAAAAATATATAAGGGATAGCACAAGTTGTGTTATTGTAATGTTTGTTTCTTTTCAGATTTTGAATATTTCAAGAATATGTAAATGATTTATGTAACATAGTTTACATATTTATGAATAAGGTTTGATAGATTGAGCATAAGCACTTATACATTTTATTTCAATCATATTCAGACATCCGTGCTCATATTTTCATTATATAGGTACTTACGTACTATTGTAAGTATGACATACTTGAATGTTTGATAGTAATAGCATAACGTTTCTGATATCAGTATTAATTTGTGATGTTGAGTTATAAAGTTAAACAATTAATTCGAGTACCTACCCCAAGTACCTGTCGAATTTGTCAAAAGGTATAAGATTAATGTCATAATTGCTGATACATGTCACATTGGCGTCCTCGTTCACCAGGCGATAACAAACAAGGTCTCAAAATATGTTTACCTAGGCTTCGAATAACGGCGAAAGGACACAATAGGAGCGTTTTACCTACCATTAAAACGCATATTGTGTCCGGAGCCTTATTCGAAGCCTAGCTTTAAGACCTGCCTGGTGTAGATTTTATCCTTAATGGTTGTCAAGTGTTTCAGATTTTGAGACTACAATGACACAAATCTTCCGCCGTTGCTAAAAGGTGAACTCGTATCACGTGACTTATGATGACGTTACGGAAGTGACGTCACGTTGGTTATATTGACCAATAGGAAAATTGATGTCGAACGGAAACGGAAAGGGCTTTCTCAAAATATGTTTACCTAGGCTTCGAATAAGGCTCCGGACACAATATGCGTTTTAATGGTAGGTAAAACGCTCCTATTTCATGTAATTAATGTTTAAAAAAGCACTACAATTTGAAATACAATTATTGAAACACGATTGAGACACGATTATGACTTAACGTTAGCAAAATCGAGACGCCCTGTTCGACCGAGGACTGCAGGAGGCCTGTGGGCCCCTTAAATGCCTTAAGGCTGCTGTACACGGGTAGAGTAAACGGTAGAGTAGAGTGGTAGAGTACTATCCTACTAACTATAACTAATGTAGACATCATTGGTAGAGTAGAGTAGGTAGGTACAGTGCCACAAACTTTGCTGTGCCGGTGGCCAAAATGGGAAACTAGTGTGTTTTTTTTAATGTCATTTTGCTGTCAAGTCGATGTCCAACTATAGCCCTGCTAGCGGCTAAAGTTCTTAGAAGTCAGGGCCGGTTAAATTGTTACAAAAAAAAGAAAACCGTACGTAGCGCCGCTGTCACCGGAACAGAAAAGGTTGTGGCACTGTACAGTGCTTCTAACTTATCTGTTCCGGTGACAGCGGCGCTATCTACGTTTTTCTTTTTTTTGTAGCAATTTACCCGGCCCTGACTTCTAAGACCTTCAGCCGCCAGCAACGTTATGGTTTCACATCAACTAGACAGCAGAATGACATTTAAAATAAACACGTTATAGTTTCACATTTTGGCCACCGGAACAGAAAAGTTTGTGTCAAGCTTGTATCTAGCTAGCACCGCGGGCATGCTACTCTACCGTTTATAATATTAAGTAGTAGGAAATCTACAAATTATTTTTATTTTGTAGAAATCCAAGATGTTATCGACTTTCTATTGTAAATTCGTTACGTCTGAATTAACGTTCTGCCGATGTTCTTCGTCGCTTTTACTTTCTGCATTAGCTTTCTTGTAAGTTCTTTTAGGGAAATAAAAAAAAGTAACATCAGTTTAAATACAAAAGTTTATTACGTTTTGAATAAACAATTCTTAAGTATTAAGTATATACATGCACCAAACAAAATCTTATGTACAGGGATCTTAAGTATTTATAATGAATATTATAAATGTATTAAGATTAATGAGTCATTAATAAAATAATCAGTGCACTGCCTGAGTGGGTTTAATATTTTATTATGAGACGTATTTTTAACCGGTAGATTATTAAAGATAATTATTCATTAGATACTTTTTACTTTACTGATAAAGAATGGAGGTAGGTAGGTAGGTAGTTTATTTTTAGACGTTAGATGATTTTTGTATCAATTTTAAGATTATCGAACATCATTTTTTTTTGTTGAAACTATAGGTTGTTATAGGTAGGTACAGTATATTCTAATAAATTGTTTGACGAGTGTACAATGTGGCTATCAAAATTAATCACAATGAAAATATGCCAACTAATAGTTAAGCAAGGCGAGCCATAACTATATAATGGATAAAGGGTTGGTCAGCAATAAAGAAAAGTATTAAAGATCGCGTGGAGCGGCCATTTTAACCCAGTTACGGCGCGCCCGGTCTTTCAAACCCCGCACCGAGAATGATTGATGCCCAAAGGTTATTTATTCTCACCCTAAAAGGGACGGAATATTAATTTGCTCAGTGTCTTTATTGTGTTTGCTTGACTGAGTGACATTTGGTTTTGTTTTCCATGAACTAATTCGATTCAAACCATAACTCTGACTGACTGACAAGTCTGACTTTCATTAACGTTACAAAATCAAAAAATCTGGTGACTTTATATTATTTTAATTTATATTAGGTTCGTTATTAAAAATACGTAACTTTTAATTTATTATTAAGTTATTTAGCACCCGGTCTTAATAAAAGTCTACGCACTATATTAAAGCTTCAGTATTTTGCTTACAATGGAAGACGATAACTATTGCATTGCTTATGTTTGCTAAGATTATTAATCAATAAGAAATGTTAATAACTATTTTATTACATTTACGTTAACACTTAAAACGCTTTATACAAGAAAAATAATTAAAGCACGCGTCGGAGTTATAATAGCAACAAAATATTATGTAAACAATAAGTAAGTATATTTAAATAAAAATAAAATTATCCAATACCTAACATGATTAAAAATAGTAAGTATTATATTTTTATTAGCCACTACGATAATATGATATGACATACATAGTTAATATTTTAAAAATAACCTCGTTTAAACTAAATTATTCATAACATACAAATGATAAATTCTTCAGAGCAGTCGCACTAAACTTTACCTACCAAGTGATTGCGATATGCGATATACAATATTCCTAGTTAATAATTTATCTTTAATTTATTTTCAACAACTGTCTTTTTAATATTATGCAAGTTTATACATTAACTTTGAGCAAATTATGTTTAAGTATGAATTCATGTTAGCAAAAGCTACAAAGTAAGTAGTGCGAGTTTTTTATTAACTCGATCGTAAAGTTCTTTTATTTTACTAAAGTTGCAGAGCCGTCATTTGGCGACATAATAGGTCATGTATTTTTTATTGCTATACAAACCGTAAGGCTTCACTGCGGTTTATGATATTTCTACGATGGCTTCTAAATCTTGCGTTTTGCGGTTAACATTTAAAACGGCAAGTTGGCAACAATGCGACGCACTCACAAAAAAAACTCGCACTAATCTTCGAGCAAATGCACGCATATTGTCAGTGGCCAATCAGCGAATGGCTACTGTTGTTCGCGTTGGTCCCGACGGCCTCAGGGTGGGAACGATGGCAGGCTCCTCCGGCTCTTCTTTTGTGGTCTCTTTGAGCCCACGTGATTGCGAAGGGTTACTTTTGAAACAAAAATTAAAAATGAACAATTTTATAATTTAAAACGTAATAAAATATTGCCTCCAACTATTCTTATACTGGTGAAAGTTGGAGATAAGTTGATTTTAGTATAGATTGTGTTAAAATAGGTACCCTTTGCATTAAATTTTAATTACTTTTTACTATCCTTATAATACAAAAACGTTATATGCTTTTTATCTAAAGCAGCATGCTTATTCAACTATGTTCCGAAGCAAGGAAACGCATGCTAAGATTCTAAAGGAGCTTAGAGACAGGGGTTTTACCATGAGCTGATAGAGCAATACCGAAGTAATATAAGCGAGTTGGCGCTATTGTGTTTTCGTTGTTATTACTTCAATATTGCTACCACAGCTGATGGTGATAGGACGGGCCAAATTTACCAAATGAGCCTTCGCCAAGATTACTTCATTTGTTATAAGCAGTAAGTCCAGTAAGACTATTGTTAAGTTTATATAATATTTACACAACTGCTAACAGCCGCACTAGCTCTCAATAAACCTTAAAACATCGTAGACATTTTCTTACTATAAACGATAAACTTTTAAACTTTGTTTATCTATAAATGTCTTTGTTTGAAATAACGACGATTTGTCATTTATTTTATTACATGAAGTCGTTAACATTATTTGTTGAGCTTTTTGCCTATTTAAATAAAAAATGACACTTTGCTAAATGCGTGAAATAATGACATTTTAACAAAAAGAGTTTTAAATTATGGACTGACTACTTTAAAACTGTAGTGAATAACATTAATCTATTGCTTCTAAGTTGCACTATTTTTGCACTAAACCTTGTGTTGTAGTACTAATTTCTACATTAATTAATGTTAACAAAGCGTCGAAGCACTCACCGTATGCGAAGGCGCAAGGCAGTTAAGGGTTAAGGATAGCGCTAAAGTCCGCTACTCTATCACCACCTTGGGAAACAGGAATCAGAGTTAATTATCTTATTAGATATAATAGACAAATTTATAGCATGGAAATTTAAGTCACATACAGATGTTATTTCAATGGGCTAAGCGGCGCCAAATAACTTTAAACTCTATACATTCTCTAGGCTTTATAATAATTGTTAAGAGTTGGGCAGGAGACCCCTTTGTGGCCACTTTATAATTTTTTCACTTTTAAGCACTAAGTACTAAATGGTCTTATTATGTATTTACGACACAAATTATATCTTAAATTGTAGAGAATTTATCGACTTTAAAAGTAAAATTTACAAATTTAAAGAAGTAAAATAGTTTTTGTTTATAACATAAAATGTGTGAGAGGTGCTAAATGCGCCAGTTTTGGCCACTTAGGTATTTGATACTAGTTAAACTTTTTTAAGTATAGCGAAAAATTAAAACCAAACCCTGTTAAATCTATATATTCTAATGTGATTGAACCAATCAATTGCGAAACAACAATTTGATTGTAAAAAACAAAGGTATATAAATGGGTTTATAATAAATTTCGTCCATAACAAATTTCTAAAAATTTTTATACAAAATATTTTTAAAATGGAAAATGACGTTTAATGAAAAAAAAACGCATGAAATAACGAATTCAAACGATTGTTATTACTACCTTATAATACCTTCTTTTAATTGCCATTGGCAAAAAAGACGAAAAGTTATTTAAAAAACTTTTAGAGCAAAAAGTGGCCAAAACCGGGGTTCAGCCTTATTTTTTTAGGACACTAAACTTTTCATTTTTTCAGGAAATAAAAAATGTCTGAGTAAGACCCGCAACCGAAATTATCAATTAGAATAATCATGCTTTTCTAATTTATTATTCATGCTTTCTACTTTAGCACATTCTACTTACTTACATACGCTCTGTAAGCAAGCACGGAAATCAAATGAAAAATTAACTGCTTCTAAAATTAGCAAAAAAGTTACAAGTTTTAGGACTAATGTTTTTTTATTTAATTTAATTATTAAAAAGTAAAATGCCAGTTCGATTAAATGTAGGCAAACAAATTTTCTTTTCACTTCTCATGCTCGTAAAGTTCGTGTTTATGTTGGGTATAGGCTGCATAAAATCGCTTTTTATGCTCTAGTGCATAAATTAAAATCTTCGTCTGAGTCTCAGACTCTAAGACAAAGGTCGTCAGGTAAACAGTCACACACGCAATTAAACTTCGTTAAATAAACTTGTTATTTCATTCTGTTTCTCTAATTTTGTACACAATCCATTTTAAATTACTTACTAAATTAATAAAACTAGGCAAAATTAATGAGTTTTGTAAGAAAGAAGTATTTCAAGAGCATTATGGACTACGATCTATGCTAGTCACTGTGCTGCCACTGCCACGTATAAAAAAAAAGAAAGTCTTCCCGCCAATATTTGGCCAATATGGCGAAGTCTTTATTTTTTCTTTTTTGCAATATTGTTATCTATTTTCTTATTATGAGGAGAGCCTCACACTCGAAGTGAAAAGCAGAGTGTATAACTCGTAGATAAAACCCATTTTACCCTCGAATTGACTTAAAGTAAAATCTTCGTCTAAGTCTCAGACTTTTAAGACAAGGTCCTCTGGTAAACAGCCACTCACGCAAATAAACTTTGTTAAATAAACATTATTTCATTCTGTTTCTTCAATTTTGTTTATAGTCCACGTTAAATTACTAAATTAATAAAACTAGGCAAAATTAATGAGTTTTCTAAGAGATAAGTATTTCAAGAGCGTTATGGACTACGATCTATGCGAAAGTCACTGTGCTGCCAATGCCACGTATAAAAAAAAAGAAAAAGAAAGTCTTCCCGCTAATATGGCGAAGTCTTTATTTTTTCTTTTTTGCAATAATGTTATTTATTTTCCTCACACTCTAAGTGAAAAGCAGAGTGTATAACTTGTACATAAAACCCATTTTACCCTCGAATTGACTATCCACCCTCGCCTACGGCTCGGATGGATATATACGTCTCGGGTAAAATA
This sequence comes from Crambus lathoniellus, assembly GCA_949710035.1. Classification (NCBI taxonomy): domain Eukaryota; kingdom Metazoa; phylum Arthropoda; class Insecta; order Lepidoptera; family Crambidae; genus Crambus; species Crambus lathoniellus. The sequence continues at coordinate 7,249,430 of OX453298.1, forward strand.
GTACTATTTATGCACTTGTTGTACAATCTACTATTTTGTCATGACTGAAGAAACTGGCCCCTTAGTATTATTTTCTTTAAGAAATTTCAATGTATGATTCTTGAAGTTTCTCGGTTACCTAATCAAGAATTTACGGTGTTTACCTGATCTTAATGGGTTGCCTAAGGCTAAGCTCAGAGCCGGAGGTGGATGGCGAGCGCGCGGCGGTGAGCATTCGCGGCGGGCGCGGCGTTCGCGGCGAGCGACCGCGCGCGAACTCCAGCCGGTAGTTGTCTGAGCGAGGGCTGCCACTGAAGGCTTCCACTTCGGCAGCCGCTGGAAATGAATGGATTTATAGAATTTAAGTTTTTAAGGTGCCGATATATGCCGAGTCTATATAATATAAGTAGGTACCTAGTCGATGTTGTACTTTTGTATGGAACAGCCGGTTTTTTCGCGATTCCGTGGTTGGCCCCATAGTAAAAATTGTTCATATTGATGGACACTATCATCCCGTAAAATCTTTGTACCTAGGTACTAATTAAAATTTAGAGGTGTATTGTATGTCGACCTCTGTACCAAAATTATGCTTATTGTTGGTTTTTTTTTTGATTTGGGAAATGAAAAACCCCGCAGTTGGGTAATAGACACCAATTACTTATCCTACTAATCCTACTTCCTACTATCACTACATAGTATAAAACAAAGTCGCTTTCTCTGTCCCTATGTCCCTTTGTATGCTTAAATCTTTGAAACTACGCAACGGATTTTGATGCGGTTTTTTTTAATAGATAGAGTGATTCAAGAGGAAGGTTTATATGTACTTTTTATCCCGATATTCCCACGGGAACGGGAACCACGCGGGTGAAACCGCGGGCGGCCGCTAGTATATATAATATTATAAATGTGAAAGTTTAGATGTTTGGATGTTTAGATGTTTGTATGTTTGTCACTCAATCACGTCAAAACGGCTCAATGGATTTGGCTGAAATTTGGGACACAGATACTTTGTGGCCTGGAGAGGAACATAGGCTACTTTTTACCCCGGAAAAATATCACATTCCCGCGGGATAACGTCGTGTATACCACCTTGTAAAATATACTTTTATTGAGCTGTGGAAAGGAGTAATACCTTATGTTACATATATTATTTTTATTGTAAGTACCAGTTTAAATAATATACTCTAAAGAGAACTGAAGAAGGACTGCCCTTCAGAAGCAATAAACACACATAATTGTCATGCAAATACCAAGTTCGCAGTTGGCAGGTCCTAATACGTAACACAAATAAAGGCTCCCACAGAAGGCACTGCCCAAGGTCGGCCACGTTATGGGAGCGACACACTACCTAATGCGTTTCCGTTGGCGACTATTGTAACATTAATATAACGACTCAGTGCTACATTTATTACAGCTCGTGTGTCCGGCCGGGTTCTTTTATCGGGACGTTTTATGGTAAACGTGCCGTGATTGCAAATTTTCACTAAATAGGTCACTTATGCCCGAATACTCGTACGCTACTTATCTTTGGGAGCGTCTCAAACATCGCCCTGTCACTTTAAATGTCAAACGTATGAAAGAGATGCCATGATGTTTGAGACGCTCCCACAGATAAGTAGCGTACGAGTATTCGGGCATTAGAAATTAGGTGACAACTAACGAATTTAAGCTTTACCCCCTTATTACAAAACGTGGACTAAAATAGTCCTGGTTTAAAACTGGTGCTAAACTGGTGCTGTCACTTTCATTTTCCAAATGAAAGACAGAATTAGCATGAATTTTAAACCAGGTCTAACTTTAGTCCACGTTTTGTAATCAGGAGGTATGCTTTGAGAACTTGGTCTCTCGAAGCTTTCAAGTAGGTACTAATGGTAAGGAAGGTAATTCATACATACATAGTATCAAACGATCGGCATTGAGTCTATGGCATGTCATAGCCAATGGTGATACCAATGACCCATCTATCGATACCATGGAAGTAACGATCGATACTCGTAAACTTATTATATATACTCGTTTGCAGAGAAAACAAGCGCGTGCTTTATTTTCATACCAACATGCCAACTGGACAGTCTCTATTACAGGTCATCTACAAGTTATTTCTCGACACTATCATTATTAGACATCGGATTATATGCACTAACAAAATGCCAAAATATGCATGCAAATATGCACTCAAAAAGGCCGAAATATGCACTAAAAACGACTAATATGCCTAAAATATGCACAATACAAAATCAAAAAACCTTTATTATTTTTATATATTTTAATCAAAGATTGTACAAAACAGCGTAATTCTCTTAAAATTAAGCACCTACTTATAGTTTTTGTGGCAATATACAATTAAGCATTTTTCCAAATTTTCGCCATTAAAAAATAAAATAAAATTTGGCGCCATTTCTGGAGTAACCTGTTTAGGCAGGACACGACCTGTGCCGTTGATGTATGCATTAATGTTCTTCAGGTCTTAAAGACTTGGGTTTTTGCGCAAAACATCGCCCAACTTTGTGCGAACCTTTTCTTTGCGAACTCGCGAGCGCGCGAGCCGCACTGTCAGTCAGTCAGCCACTGCGCTCGCGCTTAACACGGCATTGTCACACATGCCTCCCGCTCCCGCTACTTAACGAAATATGCACGATTAAGGAAAAAGGCTAAAATATGCACTAACGCCGTAATTAGAGAGTTTTATGCATTTGCATATGCAAACATGCAAATGCATATAATCCGATGTCTAATCATTATTATCAAAATGCAAAATGACTCGTATTTCGTATAAAAGTCTCAAATAAGAACAAAACTTCCCCATTTCCCCTTTGAAAGTTTGTTCACGTTCCATACATAGGTAGTTCTATGAAAGTCAATTAATATGTTTTGGAATGTGAAGCTATTGTCAAAGTTGTTTCAAATGATTATCGGAAAAACCACGGAGGTAACTGGAGTTTTCACTCCAGCTGGACACACTGAATAAAAAACTGTGCCCAGCAAATTTGACATTTAGTATAGTGGCTGTCAGTTGTCTCATACGACCATACGTATTTTTTCAAAGTGTAGGTGAGACGGAAGACAGCCACAGTGTAATTTATGGCCACAAAAAAGTGTTAGTACTGCACTTTCCAGTTACCTCAGTATTAAGTCTAGCTCCATGGGAAAAACAAACATTTATCCAACACAATTTGACACAGAAATCATTGTAAAAATATTCTGTAAGTTTTATTTCAACGACCATGAAGTGATAATGTTTGTAAAAAAATGAAGTGTCCGTTTTTTTCTGCAAATCGGTTTTTAAGGCCCGTGGTATCGCCAACGACCTTGGGCATAGAAAAGTGGCCTAATTTTCCCGCCCGCTAACCGCACGGAAACAGCTTAAACACACGTTTCGTCAAAACTATGTATTATTTTAAAACGAAAAATGCTCAGTTTTAAGTTAAACAAGTTAGCAATCTTTTCCTGAAAGAAACGTGAAAATATCACTTGTAGTTTAGAAGCAGTAGCGTATTTCAAGTTGAAAACAGCTTCATTTCAATGTTTTTTTTTAATAGTATCTTAAAGACTATGTTTTTTTTAAAATGCTCAGATTGAAGTTTATATATCAATATTTAATATATATTAATTCTGGATTCATCAGTAGGCTAATTTATGAGTTTTAGGGCCTCAAAAATGATCGTTTCACGACTACTTGCACCTTAAGAAACAAATTGCCTCTCCTCACCGTTGTATACGACGTGCGTGGACATGGGCATGCGCGCGCAGGCGGGCGGGTGCGCGTGCGCGTGCGCGCTGAGCCCCGCCGCCCAGTCGCGGTACACGCGCGCCTCGCTCTCTGTTCGCCATTCGCTCAGCTCCACGCTGCGGATCTGAATGAAAAATGTGCTGGTTAGAAAACGGACTTGAAGAAGAAGAAGAGGTGGTAAAAGTTTATGGCCACCCAACGAATGTGAGAGCTACACAACGGCCAAATATCGATGATTCAATTGAAAACGAGTTGACCAAATCAAAGCCAAATATCGGCTACTAGCTTTCCGCCCGCGGCTTCGCCCGCGTGGACTACACGACGTTATCCCGCGGGAATGTGACATTTTTCCGGGATAAAAAGTAGCCTATGTTCCTCTCTAGGCTACAAAGTATCTGTGTTCCAAATTTCAGCCAAATCCGTTCAGCCGTTTTGGCGTGATTGAGTAACAAACATCCAAACATCCAAACATCCAAACATCCAAACATCCAAACATCTAAACTTTCACATTTATAATATTAGTAGGATTCAATTGAAAACGAGTTGACCAAATCAAATCAAAACTAAATAAAATTCCTATTACTGGCTAACTGAAAAGTTCTTTCAGTTGCAAATGTTACCACAAAAGAACAGTGAAGATGAAACTAAGAAATTCGTGTATTTTGAAGTATCTTGTACGCTTTAGAACACAAATGATCGTAATGATTATAGAGAAACTATTGGTAGTATAGAATCATCGAACATCTTTACCGGCGTAGTGCTCTTGCTCCTGCCGCTGATCTCGGAGGAAGCGTTGCTGTGGCCCTGTCTCCTTTCCCTGGTCCTTTCTGGTGCTGGAGAGTCACGACAGGAACCATCAGGTTCATCGCGAGTCTGAAACATACAAACGAGGTTTAAGTCACATCTCAAAGTTCAAAATTATGATTAAGGTACCTACACGACAAATTTGGGTATTTTCAACGTAAGGCTAAGAGTTCTTGTTATTTTAGACGTAAGAACCGAACCTTACCACTAACCAAAATTTAAGAATACTTCGCATTTCACCAGATTTTTAACTGCCTCTGTGGTCTAGTGGTACACACCACCGGTGTCAGACCCAGAGGTTCGATTCCCAGTGGGGGTACAATCATATTGTATTCGGTTTGGTTGGTTGTAGGACTTGTTTAAAGTCTCTAAGATAAGATGGTGGTAGCTAACCAGCAAAGTCTGCGCCATAGCAACGATGTTTTCAGCGTTGTTGTTTTCTGGCAGTGAGAGGTAAGATAGCCAGTTCCTCAGTGGTTGAGTATTCCGAGAGTAGAGTGCTTCCACCTTCAGTCTTAATCGATGTAATGGTGTGATGAAGGCTAAGTGCTACTCCGTTGTGGATAAAAAAAATATAAATCACAGTTTAGAATATTTTAGCTACCTATCAAGAGAAATCTAGGAAGAATTTTAGGTAGGTAATTATAAACCTTAGTATGGTGAGTGGTGGTGGGCATGCTGGCAGCACCACTGCTGACAAGACGCAGCTGCTGTCTGATGCTCGCCTTCTCCCTTGCACGCTTACGTTGGAATTCTTCTTCCACTCTGCAAATAATTAAAAACATTGATAAATAAAGGGTATAACCATTATGCATTTCAAGGTTGATATGAGAGATTCCTCGAAATCGCCTATTTTTCTTTTCTTTTACTGACGCTACTTATCTTTTACATCCGCTGAAAAAGTATTTCATGTAGGGAGGAACATTGGAACAACTAGTTGCATTAACGATTGATTTTAAAGACAAATCGTTAATGGTTTCAGTAAAAAATTTACCTCCTCATAGCTTCCAATTCCGTTCTTCTCTGCTGTTCTTTAAGGTCGGCCTCCCTTGACAGCTTTTCAGCCAGGCGACGCCTTTCCAGTTGCCGGACTGTAGACTGGAACGTGAAGCGCTTTCCTCGACTTGGAGCGCTTGATTGGTTTCGCTGTAACGAAGGAAGAAATGTTTTATTTAAAGACGCTTTGTGAAGTTACTTTTCTAATCTACTTAAAATCTATTAAATTTCAATATAGTTGTACATAAGGAGATTGCTTGTTCGGTTCTCATTGAAAATGAAGTATTAGAAAAAATCGACTCGTCTCACAACTAACTCCGATGAGACTCAAACTCACGACCTTTCACTGTCCGGGCGAATGCTGTAAAAACAGAGCTACAGAGTCGGTGGCCTTTCTTACACGAGTACCTAGTACCTTTATCGAAAAACATCACTTAACAAAACCGAAGTACCGACGATTTCACACTTACACTCAAAAACATGCGCCTACTTACGCAGAGGCAGACAATATCGCACGGATGCGTAATGGGGCTGGTCTGGTCGACCATTTCCTTTTGTTGGAAACCACACTTCGGAATCGGCGGCGTATTCAGAGCGTGCGAATCGCGATGCCAAGATACAGCACCATTTGTGGGCTAAATATGTGTTTAGTTAAAACGTGAATGGGCCGAAAAGATGATGATTGTGGATCCACTGACCCCTTTAATAAATTCGAGTTAACTCTATTGTTGCTGGTCATTTTATGGAGATGCTTTTCTAACGTAACTGTTATGTTGCGTGATGCTCAAGCGATGAGATTGTTGAATTTCACTAAGCTTTATTACTTATTGTGGTGAACTGAACTGTCCATGTGAGGATATGCACTATGTCAGTACGGGTAACACTCAGTAAATTCTTCTTCTTTGTCAAGATTTGGATAATTGATTAGTAGCAAAAACAAAACAAAACTACCTAATTCGCGCCAGCTAAATATAAAAGTAGTTTCACCAACATTAGTAATTGTAGCATTGTAATTGCATAACTCTTTCCATAATTTCAGAAACAGGGTTATGCTTAGGAAGCCCATGTCATAGATAAGCGAGGACGCAAGCATATCGATCCCAATCTTGCATCCTGCGCTTGCGCAATTTGACCTCTGACAGTGTTCCAAATCACTGAGGGATCTATAATATGACTTTAGTAATGGTTCTTGATCGATGTATGCCAACACTATTAAAGGCTATTAAGTTTTAATTTGCATGCATAATGTGTTGTGTGTGCTTTGAGCCTTTATTTTATAAACATCAGATAACGGTTTTATCAGATTTGAAGCA